>OX419642.1:393764-1593764 GCA_948473465.1 Lithophane ornitopus | reverse complement strand
AGTTAGGTTATTTCTTTACAATTTATTATGTAGTAATCTGAGTCGTCAAGGCTGCCATTTTTCTAGGTTACGACCAAGACCTAATAACTAAGCCTTGTTGGCTAGAATCTGTATTTTATTACAAATTCATGCCGATCTTTTATGATAAAATTATTGTAGGCTTTATCAAAGTGCATCTTGCGAGAAAACGCTCGTGTTGGATTTTGTCGCGTCTTTCTTACTAACCGCCCGTGCGCAATTCTATTGCCCTATGTTTACAAATAATTAATTTAAAAAAAAAAAGTATTTAATTATATAGAAAAAAAAAGTCCATAATCCCTTAAAGTATTTAATAGTGACCACGTAGACAAAATTTTATTTCAATTGCTTTGATAACAATCGAATGTAATAGTCTTTTCTCTTTAAAAAAGCAGATTTTAAGGAAACTTTGCGGTTTTTTTGTATCGAGGAAAGTTTGGTCAATCGTGTTTCGGGCCTCATTCTCACTTAAATTCTCATTCATTCGTAATCATAAAAAAACAAACGCAAATACGTTTGTTTTTTTAGAGTAACATTGATTTTGCATGAAGTCGAAAGTTGCTTTGAAACCATTTCACCTTAAGGAAATATGTGAGATATGACTCGTGAGAGAATTTGTCGTGTCGGTTGATGAGATAAAATATTGCTGCACCTACTTACTCAATAACTTACTAAGTGCATCTTAGAGGTTAATGTTATAAGATAGTTCAGGATAAGGTCGTAACAGTATGCTGTGAAGGCTTTCTGCCATATATCATTATTATCTGCCTAGCCTTTTCACAACTATGTCGGGGTCGGCTCCCAGTCTAAACGGATGCAGCTGAATACCAATATTTTACATGGAGCGACTGCCTATCTTACCTCCACAGCCCAGTTGGTAGTTAATGGGGAAACGACTATTCAGGGGCTTAAAACAGTCACTTTGGCAGAATCATAACAGGAAAATATTATGACTAGTCGTAAAATGTCACAAACTGACAATTCATAATATGATCTGCGTGCGATTCATATTACGAAATAATTCATCTGTTTGACAGTTTTCTATGGAGATTCGTAAAATGGTCCACATATAATATGAATAGCTTTTGTGTCAAATTAGAGGAATTGAAACGGATGGATGGACTGCTAGAAATTCAGGAAATGAAATGCTTTTAGAGGAATTGCTAATGTGACCGTTTTAGGCCCACAGATATAAGCGATATCGCTGTCGCACTGAGTAGCGATACTGGTCCAAAGTGAGTAAATAGAAGGCGGACCAAAGGCCCTAGACAAAGTGACATTCTATCAGCGATAACGATGATGGAAAAGGCAAAAATGTATAGGACTGAAGCTATCGAAAAGCTTATGTCAATCCGGCTGAAAGTCGTTGTAGAGATACGAAACGCTTTCGAAGCGATTGTCACTTGTCTAGGCCCACACTATCGCTACCGAATGCGACTGTGACAGCGATATCGCTTATATCTTTATTTTAAGGCGCCGTTTTAATTATCCATCGCTCGCGTGATTATGCAATGCGATTTCATCGTGCGATATTTGAAAGAAAAAGTCGCTTGTTCGCGCGAGCGTCAATTAGGACATCCAGTATGTTCGATCGAACATTTTCATGGGACGCACGCTTCATCACACGAGTGATGGCCAATTAGGACGACACCTAAGACTGGTTGTCAGTCTTTTAGGTTTCCGACTACCCGCAACGACTGTAACATCTCTATCATCATCATCATCTACAAATGTAAGCCGAAATATGCGGAATGTATTTCCGAGGTGTGGAGAGACCTTTTGTCTTGCAGAGAAAAAAATAAACATATGCAACCGAATATTCAAAAAAACCTGTTTTAAATGTTGACATAGTACCTGTGTCGGTCTACTAGTTTTATGCCGGCTCCACACACTCGTCCAACAGTCCAACCGTGCGTCCAACCTTCCACGTGTAGTGAGATATTTCGTGCATGTTTGACGATGTTGGATCGTGTTGGCGCGCGATCACTCCGATTGGCGGTTCACGTACACAGATCAAAACAGTTGGACAACTCACACGAACAGACCCTCGCACATCAGTGTAGTAATAATTATATGCACTCAAAAGGTATAGCGCAGAGCGCAACGTCCTCCATAGTGAATGAGGTTGGAACGTGCATATTTGTTATGTGTGTGGACCGTCTGTTTTGATCGATTGTGAATTGGGACCGACTAGAGTCATGTTGGAGTGTTGGACGATAGTGTGGTGCCGGCATGACTCCTCCAATCTGTCTGTTCGTGTGACTTGGCCAACTCCTTTGATCTGGGTACGATTTACCGCCATCGGAGCGATCGCGCGCCGACACGATCCAACATCGTCATACATGCACTATCTCTCTACACGTGGAAGGTTGGACAAACAAATTGGACTGTTGGACGAGTGTGTGGAGCCGGCATTATAACTTTGGCCAACCGTAAGAAGTCATTGTTTGACATTGCAACATGTCATCACATGAGTATAAACATCTCCCAGCAAAATTATGCGCTTCGGCAATCATCGTCTTTCTCCGGATATACGAACGCACGATTATGAGAGCTGTGTATTACAGAGAAATATACAGTAGGTATGTTAACCAACAAAGGGCTGTTCCCGTTAACTCGCAATAGCGCCCAAATTTATGCAAAAAAAAAAAAAAAAACGATAATGAAATATTCACAATCATAAATAATCAGCCTATAATGTTCCCACTGCTGGGACACAGGCCTCCTCTCTGTGAGAGGGAATGGGCCGTAATCCACCACGCGGGCCCAGTGCGGGTTGGTAGATGTCACATGTCTTCGAATTTTTGGTTCTAGGACATGCCGGTTTCCTCACGATGTTTTCCTTCACCGTTTTGAGAGCAGTGGCGAAGAAATAATTTACACAAAGACAAGCGCCTGTCGGGGTTCGAACCTACGACCTACAACTTGTAAGTCCACCACTGGGTATCAATTAAATATTTTTTGTGATTTTCTTTTTTTTAATGGTATTTTTTTTTAGCATTTATAGACGCTGTACTATCGCAGGTTAACGGAACGCCCTACGTTAGAAAGATACTGTATAAATACGAGGGTCATGCCAAAAGAAATTAGGGCCTCAAAATTTTTTTTTTTCTTTATTAAATGTATCAATCTTTTCGAAGGATTCACTCTGAGCACGTATACACTTTTCCATTCGTCTGAACCAATTGGAAAATACCTCTGACCACTCTTCTTTAGACACCTCAGCAATTTCGAAATCATAGTTAGTCGGTGCATTATTTGCTTTCAAACCTTTTCCCCAGGCACTAGGTCAGGGGAATATGGTGGGTGAGGAAGGATAGACACGTTTTTTTAGTTCAAAAATTCGAGTGACGTGTGGGGCACCGCATTTTCGTGGTGCCCGAGAAGGTGCCAGATTCCTGACTGCGGTCGCTTGTCACACCAAGCTAATAGGTATTACTGTTCGAGGACAAACTGTTTCAAATATGTCAATAAATAACAAGCCTGTAAGATAGTGAATAACTTGCCAGTGTCAAACAAATGAGAAAAGAATATCTAACTTCTTTTGGCATGACCCATGTATATATTATTATTGATTTTAGTTTAGTTTAATTTTAGTTCATGTTCACCTGTTATGCAATAATCAATATGCACTATCCTTCAATCAAACTCCCTAGCCTTTTCCCAACTATCTTGGGGTCGACTTCCAGTCTAACCGGATGCAGGTGAATACCAATATTTTACATGGATCGACTGCCTATCTGACCTCCACAACACATTAACTGGATAATACGATACCCCTTGGTAAGACTGGTTGTCAGACTTTCGGGCTTCAAACGACTCGCAACGACAGTCAAAGATCCACGAATGATAGCCGGGACCAACGGGTTAACGTGCTTTCCGAGACACGGAGGAGTCTCGGTATGTAAAAATGGTCACCATCCACGGACCAACCCCGGCAAGCGTAGCTTAACCTGAGCGGCTGTTATTACTTAGCCACGATCTCCTCACTATGCACTATCCATAACTCTGAATATGTAGCAATTCCGACCCCCAAGATAAAGACAAATGCCTAGTTTGGGGGTCACCATCCAGTCTGCCTGCTTGTACAACCTGATTATATATAAATAAATTTGAATAAAGAGCTGCTACGTTTCAACCATGAAAGCACTAATTTTGAGAAATTAAAAATCTATGCAATTTAAATAGTAGTTTATTAAACTGTTGCATAATGAGGGGTATTGAGGCGAGGTTATTAATAGTATCACACGAGTGTTTTAATACCTATAATAATATATTTATAAGAAGGATATTTACTGTGTAATGTTTTTCTGTTTTCATGAATAGTTGTCAAATTTGTACAATAGGTCTCTGATGACAGCGGTCTAAACAGGCAATTTTGAGCATTTTCTGAGGGTTCTAGTGCTTCTACAGATAATGTATCATCAAAACGGAAAACATAGAGGCATAGAACTAGTTGATATTTATTTTTAACCGACTTCTTCAAAAAGGAGGAGGTTCTCAATTCGTCTGTATGTTTTTTATTTTTTTTTTGTTTGTTACGCGATTACTCTGCCAATTATGAATCGATTTTGATGATTCTTTATTTGTTTGATAGGTCATGCTTCCGAGGTGGAATATAAATTTTATTAACTTTTCTTGCGTAATTTTTGAGTTAGCTTCAATATTACGTATTTTTCCCACTTAGTTTATCTAGACGATATCCTGTCTGACATCTTCACTGTTATTTACATAGCAGGTAGTGGTATTCGGATTTGTGTGGGGTAGGTACCACAACTAAAAAGTGAAAATTGAAAACTTTTTACAAAAACAAAAAACCGACTTCCAAAAAAAACACTAAAAAAGTTAAAAATAACTTTAATTTCGGAAGTCGGTGGCAAAAAACGGAAATTGAAAAGCAAAGACACCGACTTCCGAAATTAAAGTTATTTTATTTTATTTTATTGGGTAAATAATTCATGTGATGCGAAACGTAACATTACAGGTTCATTTTTCACATTTGGACATGGAGCCATACTGCCGCCATAATGCTTTTTTTAAACGTAGCCTATGTTACTCGGGATGATTCAAACATACCCCATACATCCAAATCCGTTCAGGCATTTAAAAGTTATGGTGGACTAAAGAAACTCACATACTTAAATACATAGGTACATGAACCCTGAAAACATTACACTCCTTTTTACAGTCGTGTAATAATTAAAATGTAGTTACTTTTAACTATTGTTTTATTTTCTTGTCGGAATCAAGCGAGGTACCTATAAACAATTTAAAAAATATATAACGCTAACCTATCTTTTTACTTGTCCAGTCCCCCGCCAGTATTTAAGACAAAATATTAGGGTAATGAGTTTTTACTGCGCGGCAACACTCACTAAGTGCACACATGTTTACGAAACCGGCTTCATATCACTGTTAAAAGCGCTCTGTCTAGATTTTTTACTTCGTCTGAGATATTAACTTCCTGGATTTTCCCTGTATCGTACCTAATGGTAAAAAAAAACTCGATTTGTAGTTTATAATTCGAATTTTACGATAATGAGAGTAGATAAAAATATTTCAAAACTTTTGAGAGATATTTATGACGAGGTGCGACCACAGTCGGTAACCCAGAGAGAAAGCTTCATACAAACGCGCAATGTTTTGACAAAACTTAGAATCTTTGCCTCTGTCAACGTTCGTACTAATTCGGAAAGACGAAGATTTCCGAAGCGCATATCTTTTCTAGTTACCCTGTAAGTAGGTGCATACAGTACTGCGGTAATCTGGGAGTCTAAAATACCTATTTTTTTACATGTAGGTATGTAGATGCATCTGAGAAAAATACATTTTCCTTATCCCCTCGTATCTGCGTGAACTATACGAGGATAGGTCATGCCGTGGTAAAAATATTAGTCTGTCAGCATAAAAGCACTACGGTAGGTATTTGTTTTTAATATCGTAGCATTATGCTGAGAGAAATAAACCTTTTTGATCTCGCACAGGATTTTTTTTGTTTGCATACCTAATTGTTTTTTTTTATATACAAACTCTTATTTACATAATTTAAAAACTTATAGACTTTAAAATAATAGTAATATTTTTTATAATTTTAATTGTTTTTATCAAAACTCAAAAACTCAAAGCATTTATTTCAATTAAACCATTTACAGGCACTTTTGAATTGTCAAGGAGTCAGTCAGTCAGAAATATGAAGCTAGTTGCCCATTCCAAAGCGTAGTAGGTGGATACTCTTTTAAATCAAAATATTGTTACAATATAATGGTTACATTATTCATGTTGAAATTATACATGTGAGAACAATGTAGAAAGCACGTTAAAAGCGTCCGCAATTATAAAATAAGCACAATTCAAAAATTAAAATAAGCCATGGCAGCTAAGAGATGACCAGTCACAACTGACGGCGCCCGTTGACGAACATGACGCATGGATCAGCACCATTCAGCTCAACCATTTTGAAGGGAGCTAAATGATCCAACACATACGCCACCATCAGCGAGACATTTGAGTGAGCATGACATTCCCAGCCGCCAGGGCACATTCAAGTCAATGAAAGACAAAATACCCGGTAAATGGTAGCTCTATAGTACATAGTACTCACACCTGTGCAATTATATAATACAAACCTGCACTTATAGGTAATATTATAAACTGTAAACCTGCTTACTGCATTACCTGGACAATAAACGATGTTCTATTTCTATTTTATATTAAACTAACTGCGCCCCACGGTTTCACCCGCGTAAGTCTCGCTCCCGTGGGAATATCGGGATAAAAAGTATCCTATGTGTTAATCCAGGTTATAAACTATCTGTTTGCCAAATTTCATCCAAATCCATTCAGCCGTTTTTGCGTAATTGAGTAACAAACCCACAAACACATAAACTTTCACATTTATAATATTATCATATATATATATATATTATTATATATATATTACATATATATATTATATTATATTATATATATTATATTATAAAATTATATATTATATAGTAGAGATTTATTTAGGATCTTCAATAAAAACCTATACAAGATATTTCAAGTACCAAAGCGTTTTGTTCGTGATTGACAATCAATTAACTTCGGGTCAAGCCGTTTTTTTTCCTAAGTCTAGTAGATATTAGTATTGAAATGGTAAAGATATTGGCCTACTTTAGAACCTGTTTTTTTGTCTGAGAGCTAAGAATACCTATTGGAGGCGGTTTGATTTTGTAAAATGTATTATGATGAAATATTTTTTCTGCATATTTTGTCTGGTGATCTAACCTCGTTGATCACTGATAGTCGTTACGTATAGTCTTTTCCCAACTATGTTGGGGTTGGCTTCCAGTCTAACCGGATGCAGCTGAACACCAGAATAAGTACCTGTATTTTACATGGAGCGTCTTCCTATCTGACCTCCAAAGCCCAGTTACTGGGTAACACAATAGCTTTGGTAAGACTGATTGTCAGACTTTCGGGCTTCTGACGACCCGTAACGACTGTCAAAGATCCACGAATACACGCGGGACCAACGGCTTAACGTGCTTTATGAGACACGGAGGAGTCTCAGTATGTAAAGATGGTCACCCATCCACGGACCAACCCCGGCAAGCGTAGCTTAACCTGATGGATCGACCCGTGCGGCTGTCATAACTTGGCCACGAGCCCCTCTATTTGTAAAATGTATTACGATGAAATTTTTTTTTGCGTCTTTTTTTAGGTATGCTGGTGATCTAACCTCGTAGATCATTTGACAGTCGTTACATAATCAAGACTCCTCCGTGCCTCGGAAAGCACGTTAAGCCGCAATATACCGGCTGTCATTTGTAGATCTTTGACAGTCATTACGTGTAGTCAGAAGCCGGCAAAAGTCTAACAACAAGTCTTACCACAGATTACAATTATATACTGAGTCTTACCAAGGGGTATCGTGTTACTCAGTAACTGGGTTGCGGTGGTCAGATCGGCAGTCGCTCCATGTAAAATATATTATCCATGTATAATAATTAAGTATTTATTTTATTATATACAATTTTATCTAGACATTTAAATATGATCTAGCATTTGATGTTATCTTTTTTCCTAGGAAATAATTAGCTATTCTGAAACTTAAAAATACTCATTTATCTTTCATATTATATAATAATTATTATAATACTTGTTTATACATCTCGGGACCCTGGGATCGCGGATCTTTGGAAGCCGTGCGAGGGGCCGAAGCCAACTTGCAGAGGCCCCTTACACAATTTTAAAATGGAATGGTGCACCAACCGACGATTATCCCTGTTCGCACTGCAAGTGCAGCCAAGGTTCGACTTAAGGCATACTGGCGCAAATTGTCGCGCGACGCGACGCCCGCCGCCGCATTGTTCGCTTTGAAGTTTTTCAGAAAGTGTTTTGTTTAAGTCGCGTCGCTCCTGTTTGTGGGAGCCTTTATGCGTGTAACACGTGTGTGTGACTACGGATTTTTAATTTGTGTGTCTGTGATGTCTTGTTTATACCTTTTTAGGTGATTTTTTTTACGTATACTCCATTTGAAATAAGATTAGACGTATAGATAAGCCTTTTTTACATTCCGTTCAACCGATTTTGAATTCTATTGCGTTGGTGGCATAACAAATGGCAGCCGCAGTAGATAGTTGGTATTGTGTAACTTTTTTTGCTTTTAATGATAACCTTATGCCTACAGTATAGAAGTCAAAATCGGTTGAAAAGGGTTTGTTTTAATGTCTAATCTTATTTCAAATGGGGTATAGTTTTGTTTTAGTTTTATAACTTTTATTTTTATTTCTTTCAAATGGACTCACAGTAAAAGTACAGGTAACCGGTACCTAAAGAATGTTAACAGGATCTGAATAAATCAAAGTGTTAATAGATGGCGCTCATTGATGCGTCATAATCATTAGTAAGATACAATCCGTGTGATACAGGGAAAACCATTGTTTTTGTTATGATCTATGTTAATTATTTGTTGTTGTGCTATGATGAAATGATCGCCTTTTTTCGGTAACTGCTATGAAGCTCAGAACCCCAAATAAAGTCAAACTCAAGTTACATATAGTAGTGTGATGCGTGAGATTAAAAAACGCAATCAAAATTAATTGATCGTGTTACCCAGTAACTGGGTTGTGGAGGTCAGATAGAGAGTCCCCCGTGCCTCGGAAACACGTTAAGCCGTTGGTCCCGGCTGTCATTCGTGGATCTTTGACAGTCGTTACGGGTCGTCAGAAGCCCGAAAGTCTGACAACCAGTCTTACCAAGGTGTATCGTATTACCCAGTTACTGAACTGGGTAATGCGATACCCCTTACCGATACCTGATTGACAGATTGTCGTGATTACCAGTTTTTTATTTTTTATTAATTTAATTACAGATTCTTAATTACAGATTGTCCAGTATTTTACATGGAGCGACTGTGTTTGTGGAGGTCCCACAAACACAGTCGCTCCATGTAAAATACTGGTATTCAGCTGCATCCGGTTAGACTGGAAGCCGACTCCAACATAGTTGGGAAAAGGCTAGGCAGATTGATTGACTTACCCAGTTAGCGGCTGTAGTTTTGAGTTAATTCCTCTTAGCAATAAATAAGAAGATCCAATCTTTACCTGTAACAAGAAAAACAATTGTAATAAAATAAATGTTAGTTCCTCAGAGGATTGTTTAAAATACCTACTATCAAAATTGCAATTTTGAGGTAAATCAAGATACTTGAGACTTGAGAGCAGTGGTGGCCCAATGGTAACGACTACGACTTACGAGTTGTAGGTCGTAGGTTCGAACCCTGACAGGCGCTTTACTTTGTGTAAATTATTTCATCACCACTGCTCTCAAAACGGTGAAGGAAAACATCGTGAGGAAACCGGCATGTCCTAGAACCAAAAATTCGAAGACATGTGACATCTACCAACCCGCACTGGGCCCGCGTGGTGGATTACGGCCCGCTCCCTCTCACAGAGAGGAGGCCTGTGTCCCAGCAGTGGGAACATTATAGGCTGATTATGTATGTTATGTATGTAAAGATACTTAATAAAAAAATCTGCCAAGTGCGAGTCGGACTCGCGCAAAAAGTCCTCCGCCGCGTCTGTCTGTCGTCCTGTTCGCGACCGATTTTCATGCTGTTTTCACCAATGGATAGAGTGGTTCTCGGAGAAGGTTTTAGTATATAATAACCGACATATACGCGAGCGAAGCCGCGGGCATCAGTTGTTGTATGGGAGCCCCCTTAAATATTTATTTTATTCTGTTTTTTAGTATTTGTTGTTATAGCGGCAACAGAGGTTTATGAGGTACAGCCGGGTGACAGAAGGACAGACAGACAGACGGACGGACAGCGGAGTCTTAGTAATAGGGTCCCGTTTTACCGTTTGGTACGGAACCCTAAAAACCCACACAAAAGTGAAGAAAAATTAAACAAAACGTTTATTCAATAAGATTACCTGAACTATAAAGTTCACATCACGCTTTTATAAAATGGTAAACAGATCAGCGTTTTATTTACAACATTAGTTTTTGTTTATGCTAAACCCGAAAAGGGGTCGGTCATTGTACTCATCACTTTGAACAACTTTTTCACAATTTCATGTTTGTTCCCATAGAAAAAGTTGTTCAAAATGATGAGTACAATGACCCCTTTTCGGGTTTAGCATAAACAAAAACGAATGTTGTATAACTAGATGCGCCCCGCGGTTTCACCCGCGTAAGTCTCGATCCCATGAGAATATCGGGATAAGAAGTATCCTATGTCCTTTTCCAGGTCATGATCTACCCATGTGCCAAATTTCATCCAAATCCGTTCAACCGTTTTAGTGTGAAAGCCTAACAAACAAACTGACTTTCGCATTTATAATATTATTACTAGCTGCGCCCCGCGGTTTCACCCGCGTAAGTTTCGATCCCGCGGGCATATCGGGATATTAGTTAGGAGTTAGGATAGTTAGGATTGCGTAATATACGATCTAACATAATCTGAATCATTTTGAACGAGATTGCTGATAGCTTCATAAGTTCGAAATAAAATTTGTCGTGCTCAACAACCTAAATAAAACAATGAATGTGGTTGAGCTGTCGCTTACGGCGACGAAATTCCGGATGCTAGTAATTGGCTATCGTTTACACATTGTACTAGATAATAAAATGTATTTATTAGCTGTATGTTTTCCTAAATTTAATTTTACAAAAAAAAACAACCGACTTCCAAAAAAAACACTAAAAAAGTGAAAAATAACTTTAATTTCGGAAGTCGGTGTCTTTGCTTTTCAATTTCCGTTTATTGCCACCGACTTCCGAAATTAAAGTTATTTTTCACTTTTTTAGTGTTTTTTTTGGAAGTCGGTTGTTTTTTTTTTGTAAAAAGTTTTTATTTTTCTCTTTTTAGTTGTGGTACCTACCCCACACAAATCAGAATACCACTACCTGCTATGTAAATAAGAGTGAAGGAGTCAAACAGGATATCGTCTAGATAAACTAAGTGGGAAAAATACGTAATATTGAAGGTAACTCAAAAATTCCGCAAGCAAAATTAATAAAAATTTATATGGGACCACCTCGGAAGCATGACCTACCAAACAAAAAAAGAATCATCAAAATCGATTCATAATTGCCGGAGTAATCGCGTAATAAAAAAAAACAAAAAAAAAATAAAAAAAACATACAGACGAATTGAGAACCTCCTCCTTTTTGAAGAAGTCGGTTAAAAATAATACCAACCCGGTATTAGCATAAAAATAAAATTTCCACAAAAATGCGGAAACACAATCGCCACCGTCATGGTGTAATTAAATAGTTATTTATTATTAATAACATAATAAATAAATGACGCAGTTTCATAGATAATTATGACAAAACGGTAGGTTTCTACGCGGGAAATTAATAATAAAATATCAAAATATTTTAGGTAAACACATATATATAATCATTATCTATAATTATGTGACTGTTATTAATTATTATCGAAAGAAACTAATAAGTTATCATCTTTAACAGTTCCGTGAATGGTTCAAGTCCGTAGCTGTCTGAAGCAGCACGCGACGTGTCACCGCGACACTACTGGTTTCTATGTATTTTTACCCGACTACGGCGAAGCAAAAAGGAGGGTTATGATTTTGACCGTTATGTATGTATGTTCATCTGTTCCCTCATAACTTCTAAACTACTCATCATAATTAGACAAATACGGTATCATTGGAAGCGTCTTGATCGTCCGCTGGTGATAATGGCCTCTAGAGGACATAAAGTCATGAAACAAAATTATAAAAAAAAATATTGGAGATTAAATTGAAGGTTAAACCTTTTATTTAATACCCAAGATTAATTTTAGCACATTCCAAAAATATATATTATATATTATAATAAAGTTATATAACAAAAAGCCAACTAAAAAGGTTTAAACAAGGTTTAAAAATCCGGAGCCACACGTGTACTGCACGATTTATGCCCCCTAACACGTGTGACTTTTAATTTGTCTGTCTGTGATGTCCTGACCTTGTTTAAACCTTTATAGTTGACTTTTTGCCGTAGTTGGGTTTTAGTTTTATAATTTTTATTTCTTATTCAAAGTGTGAGTACGTCTCGCAAATTGCCGCTTTTAATTAAAACTAAATTCGATGTGTTACCGCCAAGTACTGCCATTATCATCGCAATAACATTGAATACCGACACATTTAATATCATCGAATTACAAGCAATAATAATATTATCACTTGTAATTCAATGATCTTATTGCTGCAATTATTGTAATAGTAGTCGAGAATGATAAAATTAAACAAAGTACCTATGTATTCATTTAATTTATGTATGTATGCATTCACGTGATTCAAACATCTTATTGTAGGTAAATAGAAATACATTATGTTACGGAAGGTCGTCAATTACTACAATTTGCCGGTCAAAACAGACTTCGCTTACCAATAATTAATCTATAAAGTTCCCACTGCTGGGACACAGGCCTCCTCTCTGTGAGAGGGAGTGGGCCGTAACCCAACACGCGGGCCCAGTGCAGGTTTCCGGATGTCTGATTTCTTCGGATTTTTTATTCTAGGACATGCCGGTTTCCTCACGATATCTTCCTTCACCGTTTTGAGAGCAGTGGCGATACCCATTCTTCTCCATTTGAAAACTACCTTTTGGAAGGGGCAACTAGAATCAGTTCTATATCTTTGTTTTTTTTTTGACGTTCAAAAGTGCCTTTTATGTGGATATTTTTTTTTTTGAAATTTTATTTGAAATAAATTATTTGACTTTGACAAAATAATTTACACAAATTAAAGGTCCCTGCCATGGTTTCGAACCTACAACTCGACTCCTAAGTCGCGGCCACCACTGCTCTCATCAAACGATGGACAGAGCTGTGGATATAATGAAATCCTGGGATCTCAAGTGGTCATTTTACTCATTATTATGAACATCTTTTACTATGGGAACAACTGGGCAAAAGAGAAATCGCGAAAAAAAAATGATCTGAGGGCATAGACAAGTGACAATCGCTTCGAAAGCGTTTCGTATTTCTACAACGACTTTCAACAGGATTGACATTTGATAAGCTTTTCGAGAGCAGTGGTGGCCCAGTGGTAGAGCAGGGGTGGCCCAGTGGTAACAGCCACGACTTACGAGTCGTAGATCGTAGGTTCGAACCCTGACAGGCGCTTTACTTTGTGTAAACTATTTCATCGCCACTGTTCTCAAAACGGTGAAGGAAAACATCGTGAGGAAACCGGCATGTCCTAGAACCAAAAACTCGAAGACATGTGACATCTACCAACCCGCACTGGGCCCGCGTGGTGGATTACGGCCCGCTCCCTCTCACAGAGAGGAGGCCTGTGTCCCAGCAGTGGGAACATTATAGGCTGATTATAAGCTTTTCGATAGCTTATGTCAGTCCTATACATTTTTGCCTTGTCCATCATCGTTATCGCTGATAGAATGTTACTTTGTCTAGGGCCTCAGCTCCTTAATTTTATTTTCGCTAATCTTTTGAGTTTGAGTTTGAGTCCAAGCGTCACCACTTCAACCGGTTCTGTGCTTTGTGCATCCAGCAGATTCCTGCGGTCTCCGGTCCACCTTCCAACGCTACGTCTTCCGGTACGCGCTCCAGAACCTTTCAGCTCCATCGGCCATCTGTACTGCGAGCAATGTGCCCTGCCCACTGCCACTTAAGAATATGTATAAGTTATCTATACATATTACAAATTAAAGTCGCTTTTCGTGCTTGTCTGTATGTCCGCATTGTTCTTCTAAACCACGCAACAGATTTTGACGAGATTTTCGCCATCGTTTAGAGAATTTATTCCGGAAGGTTTATGTGTATATTAAGTTAGTATTAAAGTTACTTAAAACTAAGAACTCTCGATGTTTTTAGGGTAATTCAAAGTGTAAAACGGGACCCTATTACTAAGTCTCCGCTGTCTGTCTATCCGTCTATCACCAGGCTGTATCTCATGAACCGTGATAGTTAGACAGTTGAAATTTTCATAGATGATGTATTTCTGTTGCCGCTATAACAACAAATAGTAAAAAACAGAATAAAATAAATATTTAAGGGGGCTCCCATACAACAAACGTGATTTTTTTGCCGTTTTTATAGATAATGGTACGGAACCCTTCGTGTTCGAGTCCGACTCACACTTGGCCGGTTTTTTCATGTTGTAAAAACCGAGCGAAGCACGTGCGGGTTGCAAGTGTTTGATATTCATTTTTTATTTCCAAATATTTATTTTCCAATTAGAATTTGGCCTTAACCTCATAACATTTAATTAATTATGTTTTAACTATTTTCTTTGGAGCTCTTGGCTAAATGATAACAGCCGCACGGGTCGATCGAAGGTTAACCTACGCTTGCCGCGGCCGGTTCGGAGATGGGTGACCATCATTACTTGTGCCTCGGAAACTACGTTAAGCCGTTGGTCCTGGATGTCATTCGTAGATCTTTGGCAGTCGTTACGGGTCGTCAGAAGCCTAAAAGTCTGACAAGCAGACTTACCAAGGGGTATCGTATTACCCAGTTACTGGGTTGTAGAGGTCAGATAGGCAGTCGCTCCATGTAAAGTACTGGTTTTGAGCTGTATCCGGTTAGACTGGAAGCCGACCACGGCATAGTTGGGAAAAGGCTAGGCAGATTGATTGACTATTTTCTTGGCAAAATACCACTTTACTTTTTCTGTCCAAATGAAACCGTGAAATCGCGAAAAAAACCGGCCAATTGCGAGTCGGACTCGCGCACGAAGGGTACCGATCATTATCTATAAAAACTGCAAAAAAAAACACGTTTGTTGTATGGGAGCCCCCTTAAATATTTATTTTATTCTGTTTTTTTTGTATTTGTTGTTATAGCGGCAACAGACATACATTTTCAATTGTCTAACTATCATGGGTCATAAGATACAGCCTGGTGACAGACGGATGGAAGCGGAGCCTCAGTAATAGGGTCCCGGTTTACCCTTTGGGTACAGAACCCTAAAAACGGCTGCTCCATACAGTTTAGAACAGTAGGTATTATTATACTTCAGTATGGAACAGCGGATTTTTAGCCATAGTAAAAGTTATTCAGTTCGATGGGCTAAACCACTTCTTTAAGTTTGTAAAGTTCATTTTTCAATACCTTATAGATGCACCTTCTCAATATCGTCAGTTCGATATTCGCATTGAGTCAATATTTATATAAATTGGATGTGTTTAGGATTCATGTGGGTAAATGACAACAAGTGAATGATCAAAGTGATTTAAAAATCAATTTTCTATTTTTAACTGTTCAACTTTATAAAATACTAGCTGTTGCTCAGTGCAGCTGAGAGCAGTGGTGGCCCAGTGGTAACGGCCACGACTTACGAGTTGTAGGACGTAGGTTCGAACCCTGACAGGCGCTTTACTTTGTGTAAATTATTTCATCGCCACTGCTCTCAAAACGGTGAAGGAAAACATGTTGAGGAAACCTGCATGTCTTAGAACCAAAAAATCGAAGACATGTGACATCCACCAACCCGCACTGGGCCCGCGTGGTGGATTACGGCCCGCTCCCTCTCACAGAGAGGAGGCCTGTGTCCCAGCAGTGGGAACATTATAGGCTGATTATGTTATGTATGTTATGTAGCTGTTGCTCGCGACATGGTCTGCGATCCAGGATGAAAAGCACGCCTATGTCCTTCTCCGGGTCATGGTCTACCCATGTGCCACATTTCATTCAAATCCGTTCAGCCGTTTGAGCGTGAAAGCGTAACAAACTCGCTTTCGCATTTATAATATTAGTTAATTAGGATATCGATGGCCCCGGCTGTCATTTGTGGATCTTTGACAGTCATTATAGGTCGTCAGAAGTCCGTAAGTCTGACAACCAGTCTTACTATGGGGTAATGTGTTACCCAGTAATTGGGTTGTGCAGGTCAGATAGGCAGTCGCTCCATGTAATATACTGGTATTCAGCTACATCCAGTTATCAAAATCAAAAGTCATTTATTAAAACTAGGCTGAGAATCCCAGATCACTTTTCGAACGTCAAAATTACAAAAGACAGTCCCCCAAAACGCGCACCCTTCACCACTTCCTAGTGCTTTAGCTGGGAAGAAGAAGTGGCGGAACAAACTGTCCAGCAGCACAGCTGTCTGTTCAGTTAGATAAAAATTGATTCTATACAATAGTATGCAAAATCATTCACGTTAGACTGGAAGCCAACCCCAACATATTTAGGAAAAGGCTAGGCAGTTAGATCGACGCATGAAAGTTAGACTAACCTAACCTATGAATAAAAAAAGTAAACAAAAATGTGCTTGCCACATTAACCTACATAACAAAACCGGTTAATTATGAAACAGAATGAATGAATTAAAATACTAATTAGTTACTAGTAGACAGTTAACTAAATTACTTAAAATGATTTATGGTTTTATAAATTATTCATGTAGGTATGAACTATGAACATGATTTTTTAGGAAGTAAAAAACAATAATATTATGTTGTTTTTGTTACTAAGAGGCCGTATACGAAATTACTGTTTCAATTTCAAATAAGTACTTTTTTTTTGTCGACTGTAATTACCATTAAAGAACTTGTATTGTAATTTGGGACGAATCACGACTTCAATAGTGACGTTTTAGCGTGAAAGTGTACCAATCAAATAAACAAACAAACTCACTTTCGCATTTTTAATTCAAAAAAATTCAAATTTATTTATTTTGGGACAACTATATTCAAAGGTTAGTAGGTATACAAACAACTTAGAAACTATTGTTAGTAGGTACTTAGATACAATCACATTCTAGGATCAATCCATCCATTACACTCAAATACACAAAATGCACCTGTCCTGAGACACCCCGCCCCGTCAAGGTCACCAATATGGAGATACATCCCTAAGGACCATCAGACGAACGAAATGCCTTAATAATATTAGGTTAGGATAAATATGTGTTTTTTTTTTTATTGACACTCAAATTGTTTAGTGAAACCCGTTTCCGTTCGTCCCACTAATAAAATCAGTTACGAGCGGGAATAAATTAAATATTTATATTAAATTCCCGTTCGTCACACCAGTGGGACGAACGGGAATACACGTGACATGGGACAAACTAAGAATTTTTTGGAATGTGGGACATAACTACAGGACGAAATTTTGCCGATTTTGCTAATTAACGTATTTTTACAGGCGTGATGACTTTCTAATTAAAATACTGTTCACAACATGAAAAATAATTTCAATTATAATCTTTATTTTTTTGAAGCAGTTCATTCATCGATGTAGGCTGTATTGATGTTTTATTGCCAATATATATATTTTTCAATATATATTATATTGATAGGTATTTAGAGGTCGCTGCCGGCATTTATCAACAATACTTTTGCTTTCAATCTGCCTAGCCTTTTCCTAACTACGTTGGGTTCGGCTTCCAGTCTAACCGGATGCAGCTGAATACCAGTATTTTACATGGAGCGACTGTCTATCTGACCTCCACAACCCAGTAACTGGGTAATACGGTACCCCTTGGTAAGATTGTCAGACTTTCAGGCTTCCGACGACCCGTAACAACTGTCAAAGATTTATAAATGACAGCCGGGACCAACGGCTTTACGTGCTTTCCGAGGCACGGAGGAGTCTTTACATATAAATATGTCAGGTCACCCATCCACGGACCAACCGCGACAAGAGTAGCTTAACCTGATCGATCGACCCATGCTGCTTTTATATCTACAAGCCCGTCATAAATATACATATTTCGATTTCATCAGTTAATAATAATATGCATTAAACTTTTTAGGTTTTTTTTTTTGAAGACCAGTATAATTTCATCATCTTGTCTGTGCAACATACTAACTAATTAATATATTCGTCACTACTAGATGTTAATAAAAGTATTTTACACTAAACCGGTTGTTTTAATAATATAATATTGCATTATATTATGTTTGGTTATGTTTTGATAATAAAATGTCAATGTCTTTTATTAAATACTAGCTTTTGCCCGCGATTTCGTCTGCGGACCAGGTAGAAAAGCAGCTTATGTCATTTTTCAGATCATGGTCTAAACAACTGATAAACACAGTTTTGTGGTTATAAACCAATTACAGAAAGAGGATCTCGTAGCTAAGTAATAACATGAAATAGGTATTTTTTTTATTGTTTGTCTTTTATATAGATTATTTTCTATTTTGTGAATGTGAGGACTTTGTAGGCTTATTGGACTGTAGATTTACTGAACATCTATTTTGTTAAGTACCTGGTACTTACTTGTTGAAAGGCCTACATTGACCTCCCATGCCTACTAACACTGTAATTTGAAAATATTGTAAAAGCCAATTATTTTTAAAAGAGTAACCGTGGAGTTTCTTGCCGGCTCTTCTCCATAGGAAACGACCAATTGGAACCGTGCACCTAGCTTCTGACGTTTCATAAGTGCCCATGTAGGTTTATGTGAAATAAAATATTTTGAATTTGATTTTGAACAGCCGTTTAGGTTGATCCATCAGGTTAAGATACGCTTGCCGGGGTTGGTCCGTGGATGGGTGACCATTTTCACATATCGAGACTCCTCCGTGCCTCGGAAAGTACGTTAAGCCGTTGGTCCCGGCTGTCATTTGTAGATCTTTGACAGTCGTTACGGGTCGTCAGAAGCCCGAGAGTCTGACAACCAGTCTTACCAAGGCGTATCGTATTACCCAGTTACTGGTGGAGGTCAGATAGACAGTCGCTCCATGTAAAATACTGGTATTCAGCTTCATCCGGTTAGACTGGAAGCTGACCCTAAAATAGTTGGGAAAAGGCTAGGCAGATTGAAAACAATTACAGGCACTTTTGAATTGTCAAGGAGTCGGTCAGTCAGAAAGATGAAGCTAGTTGCCCATTCCAAAGCGTAGTAGGTTCCTGTGGAGAAGAACGGGCAAGAAACCCCACGGACAGACTTTTAAATCAAAATACAGCCACATATCCTCCAAGGCACAAACCCCTCATATTGTAGCTATGAATCCCACAGAGCCACGAGCCCCCCACCCACTAACCCCACGAAACCACGAACCCCTCCAAATCCTACACAAATTTACCTAAAAATTCGTTCGCATTCGTCTACAAATGTCTTGTATGAAACTGGTATATCTACTAGTTCTTTCGTAACACACCGGTTATGGCAACACCGGCTGGTCTAGTGAACTTGCGCCAATAACTATGTTCTTACTTTCCAACGAGGCATGTACGTAAACATAGCATCGCGGCTCTATTGCACGAAGGAGTAATTCATACTCTGAAAAATTCATCGATCTTCTAATGATGTAGGTACGTTTTTTAGGGTTCCGTACCCAAAGGGTAAAACTACGCTGTCCGTCCGTCCGTCTGTCACTAGGCTGTATCTCATGAACCGTGATAGTTAGACAGTTTAAACAAAAAATACTAAAAAACAGAATAAAATAAATATTGATGGGAGCTCCCATACAACAGACTTGATGTTTTTGCCGTTTTTATAGATAATGGTACGGAACCCTTCGTGCGCGAGTCCGAATCACACTTGACCGGTTTTTTAAATAAATGAGCCACTTTTTATATTCCTGGCCTTTTTACTATGTAAGGTTACAGTAAATAAGCTAATATAATTATGCATTTTCATAGATACATTGCCGGCCGGGTGCTCGCATGTATTCAACCAGTACCGGACTTTGGATTTATCTCGAAGAAGATTTTCAAAATAATGCTCCATTTTCCAAGCATGTTTGAGAAAATGTCTGTTTTTTTTAATTCTACCTTTGAGCACCAATCAATCTGCCTAGACTTTTCGCAACTATGTTGGGTCGATCGCACGCACGGGTCGATCGAAGTTTAACCTACGCTTGCCGCGGCCGGTTCGGGGATGGGTGACCATCATTACTTGTGCCTCGGAAACTACGTTAAGCCGTTGGTCCCGGCTGTCATTCGTAGATCTTTGACAATCATTATAGGTCGTCAGAAGTCCGTAAGTCTGACAACCAGTCTTACTATGGGGTATTGTGTTACCCAGTAATTGGGTTGTGGAGATCAGATAGGCAGTCGCTCCATGTAATATACTGGTATTCAGCTGCATCCAGTTATCAAATCAAATCCAAATCAAAAGTCATTTATTCAAACTAGGCTGAGAATCCCAGATCACTTTTCGAACGTCAAAATTACATAAGACAGTCCCCCAAAACGCCCACCCTTCACCACTTCCTAGTGCTTTAGCTGGGAAGAAGAAGTGGCGCAAAAAACTCCCCCCAGCAGCACAGCCGTCTGTTTAGTAAGAAAATAATTAATTCTATACAATAGTATGCAAAATCATTCACGTTAGACTGGAAGCCAACCCCAACATATTTAGGAAAAGGCTAGGCAGTTAGATCGACGCATGAAAGTTAGACTAACCTAACCTATGAATAAAAAAAGTAAACAAAAATGTGCTTGCCACATTAACCTACATAACAAAACCGGTTAATTATGAAACAGAATGAATGAATTAAAATACTAATTAGTTACTAGTAGACAGTTAACTAAATTACTTAAAATGATTTATGGTTTTATAAATTATTCATGTAGGTATGAACTATGAACATGATTTTTTAGGAAGTAAAAAACAATAATATTATGTTGTTTTTGTTACTAAGAGGCCGTATACGAAATTACTGTTTCAATTTCAAATAAGTACTTTTTTTTTGTCGACTGTAATTACCATTAAAGAACTTGTATTGTAATTTGGGACGAATCACGACTTCAATAGTGACGTTTTAGCGTGAAAGTGTACCAATCAAATAAACAAACAAACTCACTTTCGCATTTTTAATTCAAAAAAATTCAAATTTATTTATTTTGGGACAACTATATTCAAAGGTTAGTAGGTATACAAACAACTTAGAAACTATTGTTAGTAGGTACTTAGATACAATCACATTCTAGGATCAATCCATCCATTACACTCAAATACACAAAATGCACCTGTCCTGAGACACCCCGCCCCGTCAAGGTCACCAATATGGAGATACATCCCTAAGGACCATCAAACGAACGAAATGCCTTAATAATTAGGTTAGGATAAATAAGTGTTTTTTTTTATTGACACTCAAATTGTTTAGTGAAACCGATGGGAATTAAAAATAAAATTACGAAATCATTCGAGTTCGTCCCACTAATAAAATCAGTTACGAGCGGGAATAAATTAAATATTTATATTAAATTCCCGTTCGTCACACCAGTGGGACGAACGGGAATACACGTGACATGGGACAAACTAAGAATTTTTTGGAATGTGGGACATAACTACAGAACGAACGAAGAATAAATCGAAATTTTGCCGATTTTGCTAATTTACGTATTTTTACAGGCGTGATGACTTTCTATATGCGTTAAAATACTGTTCACAATATGAAAAATAATTTCAATTATAATCTTAATTTTTTTGAAGCAGTTCATTCATCGATGTAGGCTGTATTGATGTTTTATTGCCAATATATATATTTTTCAATATATATTATATTGATAGGTATTTAGAGGTCGCTGCCAACATTTATCAACAATACTTTTGCTTTCAATCTGCCTAGCCTTTTCCCAACTACGTTGGGTTCGGCTTCCAGTCTAACCGGACACAGCTGAATACCAGTATTTTACATGGAGCGACTGTCTATCTGACCTCCACAACCCAGTAACTGGGTAATACGGTACCCCTTGGTAAGATTGTCAGACTTTCAGGCTTCCGACGACCCGTAACAACTGTCAAAGATTTATAAATGACAGCCGGGACCAACGGCTTTACGTGCTTTCCGAGGCACGGAGGAGTCTTTACATATAAATATGTCAGGTCACCCATCCACGGACCAACCGCGACAAGAGTAGCTTAACCTGATCGATCGACCCATGCTGCTTTTATATCTACAAGCCCGTCATAAATATACATATTTCGATTTCATCAGTTAATAATAATATGCATTAAACTTTTTTTTGAAGACCAGTATAATTTCATCATCTTGTCTGTGCAACATACTAACTAATTAATATATTCGTCACTACTAGATGTTAATAAAAGTATTTTACACTAAACCGGTTGTTTTAATAATATAATATTGCATAATATTATGTTTGGTTATGTTTTTATAATAAAATGTCAATGTCTTTTATTAAATACTAGCTTTTGCCCGCGATTTCGTCTGCGGACCAGGTAGAAAAGTAGCGTATGTCCTTTTTCAGATCATGGTCTAAACAACTGATAAACACAGTTTTGTGGTAATAAACCAATTACAGGAAGAGGATCTCGTAGCTAAGTAATAACATGAAATAGGTTTTTTTTTTATTATTTGTCTTTTATATAGATTATTTTCTATTTTCTATTTGTGAATGTGAGAACTTTGTAGGTTTATTGGACTGTAGATTTATTGAGCATCTATTTTGTTAAGTACCTGGTACTTACTTGTTGAAAGGCCTACATTGTCCTCCCATGCCTACTAACACTGTAATTTGAAAATATTGTAAAAGCCAATTATTTTTAAAAGAGTAACCGTGGAGTTTCTTGCCGGCTCTTCGCCATAGGAAACGACCGATTGGAACCGTGCACCTAGCTTCTGACGTTTCATAAGTGCCCATGTAGGTTTATGTGAAATAAAATATTTTGATTTTGATTTTGAACAGCCGTTTGGGTTGATCCATCAGGTTAAGATACGCTTGCCGGGGTTGGTCCGTGGATGGGTGACCATTTTCACATATCGAGACTCCTCCGTGCCTCGGAAAGTACGTTAAGCCGTTGGTCCCGGCTGTCATTTGTAGATCTTTGACAGTCGTTACGGGTCGTCAGAAGCCCGAAAGTCTGACAACCAGTCTTACCAAGGGGTATCGTATTACCCAGTTACTGGTGGAGGTCAGATAGACAGTCGCTCCATGTAAAATACTGGTATTCAGCTTCATCTGGTTAGACTGGAAACTGACCCTAAAATAGTTGGGAAAAAGCTAGGCAGATTGAAAACAATTACAGGCACTTTTGAATTGTCAAGGAGTCGGTCAGTCAGAAAGATGAAGCTAGTTGCCCATTCCAAAGCGTAGTAGGTTCCTGTGGAGAAGAACGGGCAAGAAACCCCACGGACAGACTTTTAAATCAAAATACAGCCACTTATCCTCCAAGGCACAAACCCCTCATATTCTAGCTATGAATCCCACAGAGCCACGAGCCCCCCACCCACTAACCCCACGAAACCACGAACCCCTCCAAATCCTACACAAATTTACCTAAAAATTCGTTCGCATTCGTCTACAAATGTCTTGTATGAAACTTGTATATCTACTAGTTCTTTCGTAACACACCGGTTATGGCAACACCGGCTGGTCTAGTGAACTTGCGCCAATAACTATGTTCTTACTTTCCAACGAGGCATGTACGTAAACATAGCATCGCGGCTCTATTGCACGAAGGAGTAATTCATACTCTGAAAACTTCATCGATCTTCTAATGATTTAGGTACGCTTTTTAGGGTTCCGTACCCAAAGGGTAAAACGGGACCCTATTACTAAGACTACGCTGTCCGTCCGTCCGTCTGTCACTAGGCTGTATCTCATGAACCGTGATAGTTAGACAGTTTAAACAAAAAATACTAAAAAAAACAGAATAAAATAAATATTGATGGGAGCTCCCATACAACAGACTTGATCTTTTTGCCGTTTTTATAGATAATGGTACGGAACCCTTCGTGCGCGAGTCCGAATCACACTTGGCCGGTTTTTTAAATAAATGAGCCACTTTTTATATTCCTGCCCTTTTTACTATGTAAGGTTACAGTAAATAAGCTAATATAATTATGCATTTTCATAGATACATTGCCGGCCGGGTGCTCGCATGTATTCAACCAGTACCGGACGTTGGATTTATCTCGAAGAAGATTTTCAAAATAATGCTCCATTTTCCAAGCATGTTTGAGAATATGTCTGTTTTTTTAAATTCTACCTTTGAGCACCAATCAATCTGCCTAGCCTTTTCCCAACTATGTTGGGGTCGGCTTCCAGTCTAACCGGATGCAGCTGAATACCAGTATTTAATATGGAGCGACTGCCTACCTCAGGCCCTAGACAAAGTGACATTCTATCAGCGATAACAATGATGGAAAAGGCAAAAATGTATAGAACTGACATAAGCTATCGAAAATCTTATGTCAATCCTGTTGAAAGTCGTTGTAGAAATACGAAACGCTTTGGAAGCGATTGTCACTTGTCTAGGCCATCTGATCTCCACGACTCAGTTACTATTAGGTTACAACACGATACCCATTTGTAAGACTGGTTGTCAGACTTTTGGGCTTCTGACTAATATTAACGTAAAAAAGGTAAAAGACCGATAATCATGAAAAAAAACGCGAACGGAATCGCGCGATAATCCTTGCTAGTATTTCTTTAATTACGTACAACCTGATACTGACCTCCAAATTGCAAAAAACGTACGAAAATTTGAATTTCGATGCTACCCTGACGCTACGTAGTATTATAATATCTGTGCTGACGCTTTCACCTTACGATATCCATACATCATCACCAGTGATAGGAATAGGTAGTGCCTATTTGCCTAAACTTCGAAGAACAGAGACGAGACTTCCTCAGGACTAAATTTTTTTCCGGGACATCTGTCCCCAAATTCGGAACAACACTTTTAAATACATTAAAAAATATGTTATTTGGAATAAGTAATTCGTCTATATTTACCTAAAGTTTGCGACTGGACATAACATTTTTATTAATTTAAAACTCCATAATAATAACTTATCCTCTATGGGCTCTAAAGGAAAAATAAAACACATAGAATATTGTTGTAACAAATATATGTACCTATATTTATATTAATTTTTAAATATGACGTAATTGGAAAGCATGAAACAAAATGTACAGACGGAAAAAACTTAAGTTAAACTTAATTAAATTTCTGTTTATCTATCTATGTCATATTTATTTTACTGACGTTGAGTGATGCAATTTTAACTCAAATCAAAGTACAAATTAACCTTTGAAGTATAACATTTAGGACAATCAGTTTTAATAGTGAACTACTAACTGTTCGGTTTCGATACAGATCTTGATGATTACCGTTTTATTATTTTAAAGACAAAATGTCTTTTTTTTTTCAATTATACATTTGAACTTTAGAAATCTCATTAAACGTAGCCGAGAGTGAGCTAGAAAGAAGATATTTACTTCGAAACGTGTACGGCTCCTTATACAAACATTGTGATTCATAGTATTAAGATCAACAAGTCATTTACAAAATAATGTCCAAAAAAATTTATGGTTGTAACGACTGTGAAATTATGTTATGTCTAGTATTCCAAATAACATATTTATTACTAAAAATTTATTACTAAAAAAAAAAAATGTTTAATCGTACCATGTTGGGTATCAAATGAAAGGACTTAATTAGCACATTTCAAAAATATATATATTATAACCCCAAAAGAATTTAAAAAAAATTAAAGTAATAAAAACTAAAACCCAACTACGACTAAAAAGGTGTAAACAAGACACCACAGACAGACAAATTAAAAATCCGGAGTCACACGTAATCTGTTTGATTTATGCCCTAACACGTGTGACTCCGGATTTTTAATTTGTATGTCTGTGGTGTCTTGTTTACACCTTTTTAGTCGTAGTTGGGTTTTTTCTATCTTTAAAGGCCAACTAAAGCTAGCCTTAAATCTCGGGTCGGCTTCTAGTCTAAATAGACGCAGATGACAACCAGACTTTTACATGAAGCGACTGCCTATCTGACCTCCACAATCCAGTAACTGGTTAACGATACCCATTACATACACGTACGTTATCGGCAATATAATGTCACCGTGTACCTATACTCGATGTCCTAACACATTGAAGAAACGTGTAAGAAAACCGGTTTCTTGTTATATAACACTTGATAAGATGATGACACTTTCACAAGTAGACTAACCTAGATTTTAGTCTAGATTTTATCGACTTGGCTACATTTTCTTGTCTGATTTTTCCTTAAGTGTAGATTAACTAGTTGTTTATTTTACCAGGCATTATGCTTATAATTTGGCTTAATAATAACAGCCGCACGGGTTGATCCACCAGGTTAAGCAATGGTTGCCGGGGTTGGTCCGTAGATGGGTGACTATCTTTACATACCTACTGCTCCTCCGTGCCTCGGAAAGTACGACACGCTGGTCCCGGCTGTCATTCGTGGATCTTTGACAGTCGTTACGGGTCGTCAGAAGCCCGAAAGTCTGACAACCAGTCTTAGCACGGGGTATCGTATTACCCAGTTACTGGGTTGTGGAGGTCAGATAGGCAGTCGTTCTATTGGTATTCAGCTGCATCCGGTTAGACTGGATGACATTATATGTATATCGAAACGCTCCGTGCTTCGGAAAGTAGATACGTTAAGCCGTTGGTCTGTGGAGGTCAGATAGGCAGTCGCTCTATGTAAAATACATATTAGATATTGTTTCTTGATTTTCTTCGCTTAGTTGCTAAGAAAATCATCAAATATTATGTATTTTCAGAATTATAATGATAAGAAACATCGATAAAACTCTCTGATTTATGGACTCAAATGGCCATTTGAGGCCATGATTTCATGAAAAAGTCATTCAAAAGTGTAATTTGAAGTTGATTGATGATTATTATTCTGTAAACATATTTGGTACGGTCGCGAATCATATTTTAATCAATACACATTCCAAAAGCAAGCTTCAAATTGCAAAAAAAGTAAATTAGAATTTCGTGGGATACCTTAGCGCGTCCTCCATAAGCTAATACATTAAGGTCGTCAACATACTTTACTAACTACATATTTCGGGCAACGCTTATAACCGGCCACTGTATATGCTGTCTCTCTAAAAATTACGTCACAAAGTAGATAAGTACAGAAGGTTGACATACAAAAATCAATCAGCTTAGCCTATTGGGGTTGCCTTCCAGTCCAACTACATGCAGCCGGATACCAGTATTTTATATGGAGCGACTGCCTATCTGACCTCCACAACCCTGTAACTGGACAATACGATACCCCTTGGTAAGACTGGTTGTCAGACTATCGAGCTTCTGACGACCCGTAACGACTCTCAAAGATCCACGAATGACATCCGGGACTAATGGATTAACTTGCTATCCGAGGCACGGAGGGGTCTTGGTATGTAAAGATGGTCGAAAATCTTATGTCCATCCCGTGGAAAAATGCAGTAGAAATAAATACGCAACGCTTTGAAAGCGATTGCCATTTTTCTAGGTCCACTTTGCTAAGGGAAACAGAATTCCCCGACACAAAATATGTTGTAGAAACTACTGACCAACTCGCACATGCAAGTAGCTTGCATGATGAGGTCACAACTCGCATGCTAGTTCGCACCTAGACATAAAGAGCATACCTTCTGTACCATTCTGTGATACCGATGCCAGTATGTTTTCCGTCGCTTGGCTCAATATTTCGCCACTGAGGTTGCGCAGGCGACCATCGGACCATGCCTCTCTTATTCTTATAACTTCGTTATGTCATTTACGGTCGGTTTGCGTTTTAAAAATGCAATGGAATTTGATGTTTTATTTAACAACAGAATACCCGCGAATTTTCGCCTTGTTGCATATTTTTTTAGTCGAGATTTTTAATTTATGTTCTTTAGTGCGCCTTTTTAGGTCATGGGCTATCCGAATATCAAATAATGTTTGGCCTAGGTCGTAAGGGGGAGGCGTGAAAATTGATTCGCTTTTGATAAATGATTTATTTCTGTAAGTAGGTTTTTGTACAAGCACTTTTACACGTCAATCACATTTTTAAAACAACAATTTTACAATGTATTGTAGATTTTATCGTTTGTCTCTGGTATTGGCGAGAACTATGATCTGTGAAGCCTACTATGTTGGGGTCGGCTACCAGTCTAACCGAATGCAGCTGAATACCTGTATTTTACATGGAGCGACTGCCTATCTGACCTCCACAACCCAGTTACTGGGTAATACGATATCCCAATAAAACTCTATTATTTTAATTTTAATTATTAGAAAATTAATACTTAGAGTTTTTTTTAGATCGGCTGTCGTCGGCTATAGGTCCATTTAGGTATAAATTACCAAATTGACGTTTAGGAAAAAATACAATTAATTAAGTATCGGAAAATTCGTCACAAAATACCAAAAAGTTTTTGTTACTTTTCTATATCTATTTATCGACCACAGATAAAAAATCAACCAATCAAAATCAAAATCAAAATATTTTATTTCACCTAAAGCTAGTGCATCAGAAGCTAGGTGCACGGTTCCAATTGGTCGTTTCCTATGGAGAAGAGCCGGCAAGAAACTCCACGACCGGCCGGCAAGAATCTACCTAACCTTTCCCAACTATTCTGATTTCGGCTTCCAATCAAACCGGTTGGAGCTGAATACCAGTATTTTACGAGGAGTTACTGCTCTGGCCTCTACAACTGCAATGGCTGGGATATCGCTTGTTCTCAGACTTAATGACCACAGATAATGCAGTAAAAACCCATAGACATCATTAGCATTCTATATTTATTTATATGTCATAGATCAATAATAATATACCAGTGATTTTCCATAAATAAACCATTCCTTACAACATAAAACTTGTAAAATTACAAAATAAATTAAGAGACAATTAACAGATAAATTATATTGATATCGGTTATGCAATTTCCGAGATTGATGCGTTGTACAGAAAAAAATACATTAAAATATGATCCGTCCGTAACAAATATGGATTTATAGAATTGAAGAGGAAAAAACGAAACCGTTAAAAGATCTCTCGTGACGGTGTGTCTGTCTGTACATCTGTCACAGCCAATTTACTCCGAATCTAATGGACTGATCAAGTTGAAATTTGGTAGGTACACATACCAATTTCAGTGACCCAAACACGGACTTGTACCGAAAATAAATGAGTTTTGATTATGGGGGTCAATGTTCGGGGACAAACTGAAAAAAAACAAAAGTTTTGCAAACTGTACCGTTCGACATATCAAATGAAAGGGCTTATGGTGAGGATCTCAAATGATATATTAGGTCTTTACCTATGAAATTGCCCTTCTGCAGTACTGGCCATTTCAAATCAAAATAATTTTTGTTTGGCTAAGAATTCTAATTTCAAATTAATTTTATTTTAAAAACATGGATTTTTTTTTCCAAATGTAGTCATTTCTTTATTGATTAGTGTTACATTTTCATCGCATTTCAATCTTTTTCGTCATCATGGATACGTTAAAAATTCGAGTAATTATGGAATATGAGTACCGTCGTGGCAGCAACGCGGCACAAGCGGCACGCAACATCAACGACGTTTACGGAGCTAACACTACAAACCAACGCACCACCTGTTATTGGTTTGCTCGCTTCCGTTCTGGAAATTTCGACCTGAAAAATGAACCTCGCGGTCGTCCGAAGACTTTGGTCGACAATGACGAATTAAAGGCGATTGTGGAAGCTGATGATACACAATCTACGGCTGAATTAGCAGCAGCTTTCGACGTTAGCGTCAAAACAATATTGGTCCATTTGCGTCAAATTGGCAAGGTAAAAAAGCTTGACAAATGGGTGCCCCACGAACTCAATGATCGCCAGCGCGAAGTACGCGTCGAGACGTGCCTTGCACTGCTCAACAGACACACAAATGAAGGAATTTTGAACCGCATTGTTACCTGCGATGAAAAATGGATTCTGTTTGATAACCGCAAGCGCTCAGCAAGTTGGTTGGATCCTGGTTCAGCACCTAAACAATGCCCTAAACGAAAACTTACCCCTAGAAAAGTGATGGTCACTGTTTGGTGGTCTAGCGCCGGTGTGATTCATCACAGCTTCTTACCAAACGGGGTGAGCATTACTGCAGATGTGTACTGTGAAGAACTGAACACAATGATGGAGAAGCTGGCGCATCTCCAACCAGCATTGGTCAATCGCTCGTCTCCGCTGCTCCTGCACGACAACGCGCGACCTCATACTGCACAGCAGACGGTCTCCAAGTTGCAAGAACTGGGGTTGGAAGCTCTCCGTCATCCGCCCTACTCACCAGACCTTGCGCCTACAGACTACTACTTTTTCCAGAATTTGGATAACTTCTTGGCGGAAAAAAAATTCAATACCCGAGAGGCAGTACAAAATGCCTTTGAAGAATTTGTTGCCTCCCGTCCAGCTGATTTCTTTAAGAAGGGCATCAATAAACTGCCACTGCGATGGCAAAGATGCATTGATTGCATGGGTGATTACTTCGATTAATACAAATAAAAAATTCATGAAAAAAATTCGTTTAAATTTTTTTATACAAAACGGCAATTTCATAGGTAAAGACCTATTATAAGAAAACAGATGAAAATTGACCATTTGTCCCCTTATCTCTGAAACTACAGAGCATAAAATTTTGAAAAAAATACTTACAGAAAATAGCTCTTTACTTATATACTACAGATTACATCTATATACATAAAAAGCGAAATACTCGCTCTGAATCTCGATCGTTAACATTCGGGATTTAGTCATTCGATAAATCTAGATTTCGATGTTCCGTACATCGCGATCATGAACATTTTCTATTAAGTAACTCGTCATAGCGTACATTCTAACTCCCGTAAGTCGTACTCATAAACTTTATAAATACAGTACATCGGTGTATTGAACTTCGAAGTTCAGAAATACAGTCAACAAAGTCCTCCGCCGCGTCTGTCTGTCGTCCTGTACGCGATAAACTCAAAAACTACTGCACCGATTTTCATACTGTTTTCACCAATATATAGAGTGGTTCTCAAGTAAGGTTTTAGTATATAAAAACCGACACCCACGCGGGCGATGCCGTGGGCATCAACTAGTATTCTATAATGGCACCTCTTTAGGTCATGAGCTATCCGAATATCAAATAATATTTGGTCTATACCCCATTTGAAATAAGATTAGACATTAAAACAAACCCTTTTACAGTCCGTTCAACCGATTTTGACTTCTATACCGTAGGCATAAGGATAGCATTAAAAGCAAAAACAGTTACACAGTACCAACTATCTACTGCGGCTGCCATTTGTCATGCCCCCAACGCAATAGAATTCAAAATCGGTTGAACGGAATGTAAAAAAGGCTTATCTACACGTCTAATCTTATTTCAAATGGAGTATAGGTCTTAAGGCGTGAACATTGAATCGCTGTTACAATGTATAATATAAATATCTTCTTTTAGCGTTCTTAGCATAAGCATCATCAACCTATAATGTTCCCACTGCTGGGACACAGGCCTCCTCTTTCTGTTAGACGGGGTGGGCCATAATTTACCACGCGGATCTTGCGAGGGTTGGTGGATTAGCATTCTTAAATAAGTACCATCATTTTTAAACGAATAACAACATAAATTCAACATATTATTATGTCCTTTCTTTGGTATTTTTCGTCGAGTCATTGAGTTCCATAAGTTCTGATTTGAGATCCACCATTACTGACAAATGCTTGCACTGACTGGACAGGTCCACTGAAATCTGTGAGGTTCTTTCCTCAAAAGACCATTTCAGACGCTAATCTACATGGTCCTCATTTGTCCTGACCAAGATTATGTCTGGACCTTAAAAGAGACTGTGACCTCTGAGTTTGTTTCGGCCTTTCTTCTCAGAGTAGTCAGATAGGAAACGCCGACCTCATCTAGCTTATTTTTAATATTTTTTAATATGGCGTGTAAAAGTGATTCCGTATCCTATTTATTTATTTAATTACAAAGGTTGTGTTCCAACCAATTACAGTAACTAAAATTATAAAAATAAAAGAGACAATTATAACACTTATTAGAATATACAAAATAAGAACATGAAAACCACACTTTCATAAATTCCTCCCCTCCTATTTACAAAATGAACCATTTCATTTTTATAAATTCAAATCACAACTATAATTATTTGACAATCGTCTGTAACAGCTATTTCACGGAAAATCGACGAACTATGTCAAACTGCGTAACATTTAATTTCCCTGACCGTACCTATAAGTGTAAACAAATATTCGTTTCGTTAATGGAAACTTCCGATTAAAGCCGGAAGTAAATAAAAACTTAGCTCAGAAAACGCTAGACAGATAGTAACCTAAGTGGCAAGCCTGTAGCCATGACATTGAGAATATTAATTACTAGATACTAATTAGAGATGGTTGGTATTTTGAGGAAAAAATATAAAAAAACATCACGCCTGTAATCCCGAAGGATTGGGCAGAGGTGTACCTATAGCTCACATTTCACCAGTTATGTTTAAGTCCAAAGTAACTGGGGCTTAAGGTGAAATGGTTCCAAAGCAGATGTTTTGACGCGATTCGACTTCACGCAAAATCAATGTTTCTCTAAAAAAAAACACATTTGCGTTTTTTTTATGATTATGAAAATTGAAGAGTGTCTAGTGAAGTATAAGGCCCGAAATACGATTGACAAAACTTTCCTCGATACAAAAAAACCGCAAAGTTTCCTTAAAATCTGCTTTTTTAAAGAGAAAAACCTATTTCATTCGATTGTTATCAAAGCAATTGTAATAAAATGTTGTCTACGTGTTCATTATTAAATACTTTAAAGGATTATGGACTTATTTTTTCTATATAAACACAAATAAAATTTTAAAATTAAATATTTGTAAACATAGTGCACTAGAATTGCGCGCGGGCGGGGTCATACCACCCCCCTCGGCTCTCGTCACTCCCAGTTCGCCTTATAACGGCTACTTTGGCAGAATCAAAATAGGAAAATATTATGAATTATCGTAAAATGTCACAAACTGACAATTCATTATGATCGGCGTGCGATTCATATTACGAAATAATTCATCTGTTTGACAGTTTCCTATGGTTATTCGTAATAAGGTCCACAAATTATGAATTGCTTTTTGTGTCAAATTAGAGGAATTGCTAATGACAGCTGGGAATTCAGGAAATGAATTGCTTTTAGAGGAATTGCTAATGTGGCCGTTTTAGGCCGCCTGTAATCCCAAGTGTTAGGCAGAGGTGTACCTTTCAAGCCCAAAGTAACAGAAAACCATTGCCATCAACCGAATACAAATTCTCCTAGCTGCCATAGATAACTCGGTAATCGAAAAACACTAGCCGACCCAGTAATCGAGCCCAGAGGCCCTAGACAAGTGACAATCGCTTCGAAAGCGTTTCGTATCTCTACAACGACGTTCAATAGGATTGACATAAGCTTTTCGATAGCGTATCAATCTGCCTAGCCTTTTCCCAACTATGTTGGGGTCGGCTTCCAGTCTAACCGGATGCAGCTGAATACCAGTATTTTACATTGAGCGTCTGCCTATCTGACCTCCACAACCCAGTGACTGGGTAATACGATACCCCTTGGTTAGACTGTTGTCAGACTTTCGGCTTCTGACGACTCGTAACGACTGTCAAAGATCCACAAATGACAGCCGGGACCAACGGCTTAACGTGCTTTCCGAGGCACGGAGGAGTCTCGATATGTGAAAATGGTCACCCATCCACGGACCAACCCCGGCAAGCGTAGCTTAACCTGATGGATCGACCCGAGCGGCTGTTATTACTTAGCCACGAGCTTCTTCGATAGCTTATGTCAGTCCTATACATTTTTGCCTTTTCCATTATCAATATCGCTGATAGAATGTCACTTTGTCCAGGGTCCAGAGGCCCTAGCCTCTGGACCCTACTCAGCAGTAGCCTTTGCGACCTACTGGTCGCGTAGTGGTTGTGAACCTCAGACCAAAATAAACAAACAGAACAGATCGCTGTGAACAATACAGTGAAGCATACCAAACTACACCTCACTAAGTGCACACATGTTTACGAAACCAGCCTCACGTCACTGTTGACAGTGCTCTGTCTTGGTTTTTTATTTGGTCTGAGCATGTGAACATAAAAAACGAATATTTCAAGCAACAATACCTACTAACGGTGCGGTGAATGACCCCAAAAAATCAACTAGTAAATAATTATTTGTAGACACGGGTGTAAAAACAGGTGTTATAACCACAGCAGGTAGGGAGATCTCTGTATAAAAAAAATACGAAAAATAACAGAATTTTGTCAACAATAAATAAAAATAAAAATCGAAGCTAAATTATATCTTAAAGACAAAGTTAAGGTATTGCAAACAAAATTTATTCGAACATAATATAAATTGTTAGTAACATACTTTATGTATCACCTACATAACTTAAGTACATAATACAAAATCAGCCTATAATGTTCCCACTGCTGGGACACAGGCCTCCTCTCTGTGAGAGGGAGTGGGCCGTAATCCACCACGCGGGCCCAGTGGTAACGGCCACGACTTACGAGTTGTAGGTCGTAGGTTCCAACCCTGACAGGCGCTTTACCTACTTTGTGTTTTTATTCTAATTATTTCATCGCCACTGCTCTCAAAACGGTGCGGGAAAACATCGTGAGGAAACCGGCATGTCCTAGAACCAAAAATTCGAAGACATGTGACATCTACCAACACGTACTGGTCCCGCGTGGTAGATTACGGCCCGCTCTCTCTCACAGAGCGGAGGCCTGTGTCCCAGCAGTGGGAACATTATAGGCTGATTATGCTAAAGGTAAAAATGTATAGGACTGACATAAGCTATCGAAAAGCTTATGTCAATCCTGTTGAAAGTCGTTGTAGAAATACGAAACGCTTTCGAAGCGATTGTCACTTGTCTAGGCCCGGAGTGCAATAGCTGGCTGTGATGCAAGTATAGTGATAATTACTTGAATCAACTACGTACAATGGCAGAACAAAAAATATAAAACGAAGTAGTTGAATGAATAATTTGCACAATCAGAGATCAATCATTAACGCTGGGAGTTATACATTTACTTTTATTATATTTATTTTAGTATACGAGAAATTTGCGAAGGTTAAGCTGCTCTTGCCGCGGTCGGTTTGTGGATGGGTGACCATCCATTACATATCGAGACTCCTCCGTGTCTCGGAAAGCACGTTAAGCCGTTGGTCCCGGCTGTCATTAGTGGATCTTTGACAGTCGTTACGGGTCGTCAGAAGCCCGAAAGTCTGACAACCAGTGTTACCATACCAAGGGGTACTGTGTTACCCAGTAACAAGGTTGTGGAGGTCAGATAGGCAGACGTTCCGTGTACAACACTGGTAGACTGGAAGCCGACCCCAACGTAGTTGGGAAAAGGCTAAGCATATAAGGGGATGATTTTTTCTTATAAACTTTAATATCTCATTTGATTCGATTTAGGGGGCGATATTTAAAAATAATGTCTGTTGTTTTTAGGGTTCAACCTAACGTTAAACAAAATTGCGTGAAAATCAGTTCAGTGGTTTAGCAGTGAAAGTGTTACAAACATCCATTCACTTTGGCAACTCGCTCCGGATTCGCACGGGTAGCAGAATAATGTATACCTACATTTTTTTTTCTACCGTATCGTATCAGCCTATTGCGTCGAGCATGTAGGTTAGATTAAAATGTAACTGTAATCTTACTTGGAGTATTTTTAACCGACTTCTTCAAAAAGGAGGAGGTACTCAATTCGTCTGATTTTTTTAATATATTTGTTACGTGATTACTCCGCCAATTATGAATCTATTCTGATGATTCTTAGGTCATGTTTCCGAGGTGGTCCCATATAAATTTTATTAACTTTGCTTGCGTAGTTTTTGAGTTAGCTTCAATATTACGTATTTTTCCCACTTAGTTGGTCTTTACTGTTATTTACATAGGAGGTATTCGTATTTGTTTGGGGTAGGTACAGTCGAGTTCATTAATATATTGGTACTGTCAAGGATTCAAAATATTGTGAGCGTTGGAAAGCTCAATAAATTCTATAGAACCTATAGATCAAAAATATGTCCTCATGTGAACGGTTCAATAATATATGCTGTGAATTAGGCAATAATGTGATCACCCTTTTCAAAAATATATCTAAACTGTATTGGCTTTAAAAATACCTGAGCACGCTAAGCTACATGCATGGTAAAGTCAATTATTTACTCGAACAAATAAGATCTAGTTTATATTGTATCGTAAATCGTAGGATTTTATTAAATCGTTGAATGACATGTGCGTCAGTTATCATTTTATTAGAAAAACATAACGGCATTTGAAGTTAATCTAGCCAGTGATAAATAATGTTGCAAACTCCTTGACCATGAAATTTTAAGATTGCTAGTGAACTCATCTTTATGACGTGGTAATAAGGTTGAATTTGAATTACATTAACTTGCTCAGATATTATTGTATTCATGTGTGGATACATAATTGTGAATCCTACATTCAGTACACACAGTTCAGATAATATGATCATAAAGTGGTTCACATAATAATGTGCCTTTGGCTATACATGTTACTGAAACAAAAAAAAAACAACCGACTTCCAAACAAACACTAAAAACGTGAAAAATAACTTTAATTTCGGAAGTCGGTGGCAAAAAACGAAAAGTGAAAAGCAAAGACACCGACTTCCGAAATTAAAGTTATTTTTCACTTTTTAGTTGTGGTACCTACACCAAACAATTTCGAATACCACTAGCTGATGTAAATAAAAGTCACGGAGTCAAACAATATATCGTCTACATACACTAAGTGGGAAAAATACGTAATTATTGAAGCTAACTCAAAAACTACGCAAGCAAAGTTAATAAAAATTCAAGGGACCACCTCTGAAGCATAACCTACCAAAAAAAAAAAGAATCATCAAAATCGATTCATAATTGGCGGAGTAATCGCGTAACATACACACAAAAAAAAACAAAAAACATACAGACGAATTGAGAACCTCCTCCTTTTTGAAGAAGTCGGTTAAAAAAGCAGTCACATATTAATGAATCTAAATCTTGACCACAATTTAATGATGCTTATAGGTGTTACAATATTATGAAGTTTTTTGACGTTCATATATTTTTGAAGCCTGAAAGGGTCAATATATTAATGCACTCGACTGTAAAACAAATAAAAAACTAAAAAAGTGAAAAATTATTTTAATTTCGGAAGTCGGTGGCAAAAAAAAGAAAATTTAAAATCAAAGACACCGACTTCCGAAATTAAAGTTATTTTTCACTTTTTTGTTTTTTTTTTTGGAAGTCGGTTGTTTTTTTTGTAAAAAGTTTTTATTCATCGTTATTTCAGCCAATTTACACAAAACCTTACTGAAATATACACCAAAACGTTCCTCATGAATCACACCGTCCATTGTTAAAAACGGTTTGAAAATCCGCTCGAGAGTTTTCGCGTTTATCGCGTTCAGACAGACAGTCAGACGCGGTGGGACTTTGTTTTATGATGCGGGATATTGAAGTATTTAGGTATAAATAATTAATGTATAAGGAAAATGACAGACAAAAGAATCGATGCATGAATTTTGTGCAGTCAAGCCTAATATTTTCATTGGTAAAGCCAATAAAAAAGTCTAAACAGACGCACAATTTTTGTCACAACCCGGAAAAGAACCAGTAACCCTGAGCAAACGAAGCTCAGTTTCAACCTATTATAAACGAATGCACACAAAACAGCAAATAAAGTCGACCTTACCGAAGACCGGATATTTTAATAAACATTGAACTCGAAAAACCGTGTTTTTCTTAAAAAGAAAAAAAAAATGATATTGGCTCGTTTAAATACAATTTTAAAAGGTTATCGGAACTTTTCCGAGAAAACGATGACTCCATGCAGTGTATATTTTGTATACTTACAATTATTTAACAACTTTAAAATCTCTCAAAACGGTGAAGGAAAACATCTTGAAAAAACCAGCATGTACTAGAACCAAAAATTCGAAGACATGTGACATCTACCAACCCGCGCTGGGCCCGCGTGGTGGATTACGGCCCACTCCCTCTCACAGAGAGGAGGCCTGTGTCCCAGCAGTGGGAACATTATAGGCTGATTATGGAACTTTTAGAATGCACGCTCTTAAACGTTCCAAGTGTTCTTGATTGTAATTGGTGTCCGACCGAACCGAAAATGGATTTTCAGCCGAAAACGGATTTTCAGCCAAAAACGGATTATCAGCCAAAAACTGATTTTCAGCCACAACGAAAAAGATCTTATTTTGGGCCGAAAACAAGAATGATTTAGACAATAAAAACGATTAATATTTCCGTTGGACAATGAATGACGCGCGACACTTCACGTTTCGGCTTGGTCGAAGCTTCGGCTGGTTTTTGGCCGAAAATGGAAAACGAAGATTCGGTCAGTCACTAATTGTGTACCTATTTGAAGAAGTGACACTCGTAAATACCCCAAACCCAGGCTTACCCCAGGCTTGCACTCTGAATCCAAAACCTGTTTCGGATAAACAGGCAAATAAGTTTGTTAATTAATTTATTACTTAACTACTGATGTGCTTAAACGTCGTGAGTTCGAACCCGACTGTTGAACTAAAACCTGTTCTTACGACGTGCAGAGGATATTTTGAAAGGTAGGTTACAGGATCATACATACATAGCATTAGGTAGTATAGTTCCACAAGTGGCATACTATAATGCACCACGCGGGCCCAGTGCGGGTTGGTAGATGTCACATGTCTTCGAATTTTTGGTTCTAGCACATGCTGGTTTCCTCACGATGTTTTCCTTAACCGTTTTTTTTCATAATAAATATCGCGTAAAAATATCGATATTTTTTCTGCAAGCCTAGCAGACGGCTGCGCAGTAACATTTTTTAAGAAACAAATGGTAACATGACACGAGTGTAGGCGGGAGAACATGCGAGAAAGTTCGCAAAGCCTACCTTTTTAGGGTTCCGTAGTCCACAAGGAACCCTTATAGTTTCGCCATGTCCGTCTGTCCGCGGCTTAGCTTAAAAACCGTTGGTACTAGGAAGCTGTAATTTGGTATGGATATACATATAAACGACGCCGACAAAGTGGTAAAAAAAATAGTAAAAAATATTTGTTTTTAGGGTACTTCCCCTACAAGTAAAGTGGGGATGGTTTATTTTTTTCTCGTCGATCCCATAGTGTGGGGTATCGTTAGAAAGGTCGTTTAAAAATAATGTGAGTTTGTTCAAACTATTTTTGGATGCAGGGATCCGTTTGCGAAATATTAAGCTTTAAAGTGCAATTTTTTGTTAGAGCCAAGTGTCCCCCCCCTGCCAGCTAAATGGTTGGGTTTGGCTATGTGAAAAAATTCACGGCAGTAGTATATATAACGAAATTAAAAGGAAAACTATCACCGCTACTTAGGCTTCACAAGTTACCGAGTAATCATCGACCAATTTAAATTTGTAGTTGTAAAAACATGTTCTCCCATACATTCTGTATCGGAGAACAAGTTTTTCAACTACAATGTTAAGTTTGTTTTATAAATTCATCCCAACTACGGAACCCTTCATTGTGCATGGTACGACATACACTTGGCCAGTTTTTTTCCTTCAGGGCTTATTTTTAATCTTATATTTTGAATTGTTTTTGATTATTTTTCGTTTTACATTGTTCTCACATATAGAAGCACCAAGAATACTGTACCCAGGATTTTGTAATATCTATATCCATTTTTAAAAGAGTGTCCTTGGAGTTTCTTGCCCGTTTTTCTCCATAGAGTTTTGGAATGGGCAACTAGCTTCAACTTTTTGTCTAACTGACAGACTCTTTGACAATTCAAAAGTGCCTGTAATTATATATGGTTTAAATTGAAATAAATGCTTTGAGTTTGAGTTTACTTAGATGGTCCTTTTTTTTTTTTTTGATGGTTGGAAATCATCTAATGGCTTCTCTCCGCTCTGGGCGGAGCGGGAGGGCGTGACTTTTACTGACTAAAACCCACCGTGTTCCTTCAGTTGCCAGTTGCCAAGTTCCCGGTATCACTTTCGGACTTTCCCGCAACACTACGATGGTCCTAGTGTATCATTTATAACTTCTAGTTACAGCTATAAATAGCTATATGTAAGCGGGCACGCCCTTTGTGCCTGGAGGCTTTTATTTAGATATAAAGCTGTTTACGTTTAATTTTATTTCTGCTTGAGTATAGTTCTTGATGGTCTTCTTCGGTTGGTATAATGGCGTGTGCTAACTGACATAAGGCTAATAATTTGATTTATGTTTTATGTTGCGTAATGTAAATGATTTTGCATACTTTAATATACAATCTTTTTTTTTAACTAAACAGACAGCTGTGCTGCTGGGGAGTTTGTTCCGCCACTTCTTCTCCCCAGCTAAAGCTCTAGGAAGTGGTGAAGGGTGGGCGTTTTTGGGGACTGTCTTATGTAATTTTGACGTTCGAAAAGTGCTGAATCTCAGCCTAATTTGAATAAATGACTTTTGATTTTGATTCTATGTTCAGACCTGCCATACTCAATACTCAATACTTTATTGCTTTCCACATGTAAGTATTAGGTGGTAAACTTATAATTAGATCATATGGATCCCTGTCGGGCACAGCAAAATAAGTGAGTTAGGAGAGAGGAAGCATTTGCTAATTATTTAACATTACTTATCAAACTACAAATTATAATAATAAAGATGTAGGTGTTTTCTGAGATAAGACTAATCGCTTTAATGCAAAATATAAATAGGTGAGATGAGGTGAGGTGGGGTCATTTAGTGATGTAATAATAATAGGCATAAGTAATAAGTCTAATAAAATTTTAAGTTTTAAGTCTCGAGCGCATAAGTTATGATTGCCGACCGTATTGCAGAGGCTGATATTATTTCTTGTCTAATTAATGAGTAGTTCAATTACGACCAAGGAATGGTGTATATGAAGTAACAGAACCTTGAACGGAGACGTTCAAACTTCAAACTAATAATGTTTTGTAATCTAACTAATATTATAAACGCGAAAGTTTGTAAGTATGGATGGATGGATGTTTGTTGCTCTTTCACGCAAAAACTACTGAACGGATTTGAATGAAATTTGGCAAACAAATAGTTTATAGCCTGGATTAACACATAGGATTTTTATCCCGATATTCCCACGGGTTCGTGCCATACGCGGGTGAAACCGCGGGGCGCAGCTAGTATTTCATAAGCCATGTCTATGAATACCTTTATGTTTTGTAACTAATAAGACTGTTTCGTTGGTTTAGTCGCAATGCTACTGCTGAGCCTGAGGTCCTGGGTTCGATTCCCGGGTCGTGCAAAGTGTTTTTGGCATAAGCATAATCAGCCTATAATGTTCCCACTGCTGGGACACAGGCCTCCTCTCCGCGAGAGGGAGCGGGCCGTAATCTATCACGCGGGCCCAGTGCGGGTTGGTAGATGTCACATGTCTTCGAAAATTTGGCGCCTATCAGGGTTCGAACCTACGACCTACAACTCGTAAGTCGTGGCCGTTACCACTGGGCCACCACTGCTCTTCTGTCTTTGGGGTGTCTCTGTTTTTGGGTTTTCCGGTAATTAATTCTCAGTGGCAACCCGGACTCTGGATTCATGCCCGGTTGATGGCAATAGGGTCGCCTCCTATTACATGGGACTTAAACATAACTGGCGTAATGTGGGTGTACTATAGGTACACATCTGCCGCACCCTTCGGGGAATGCAGGCGTGATGTTATGTTTCGTTAAATATTTTTTTGGAATAGAAAATTATCTAAGTATATTAAAAATCACAGAAATCGATTCAGTAAACGATTCTGAACAAACTACTTTCGTAATGTGCATTAATTCAGTTACACATTGTATAAACGGTAACAACAATAAAGGCTCATGCAAACTGGCGCGATATCACGGGCGCGACAGGCAGCGCAACCCTTGTCGCACCCGCGATATCGCGCCAGTCTGGACGGGACTTAATGACCACGGGCACGTATGTATGGACCAAATGCTCAACAGTGAGGTAACTTATGCCACGTGAAACCTTTTGGGGTATTATTTAATTCATACTATGGCAGCTTAGTCGAAATCGAGGGCGAACATGGTGTTTTTGAACATTAAAAAATATATTGGCAGTAGGTTAAGGTATTTAGGTTAGCTTCAACAGTGATGTAACTAAAGCCATATGAAAGCTTTTGGGGTATTATTTAATTCATACTATGGCAGCTAAGTCGCAGTCGAGGGTGAACATGGTGTTTTTGAACATTCAATTTTTTTTTTTACTGTTCATTTTTAACCCCCGACGGAAAAAGAGGGGTGTTATAATTTGAACGTGTATATCTATGTATCTATCTGCGCCATTGTAGCTACCAAACGGCTGAGCCGCTTTTGATTTTATTGGTTTTCTTTGAAAGGTTTATTGATCGAGAGTGTTCTTAGCTAAAAAAAATATTAGATGCTTTGTTTTTGTCGGGAGTTTTTAAAATTTTTAATGGAATTTAACTTGTTAAGTCTCGAATTTTTAAGCAAAATCGGGCGTGCTTTCCCTTGAGACAAGGTCGAGCACTGAGGTCGTTGAACTTCAAATATAAATATATATTTCAATACTGTATATTATCTAACGAAGAGCGTACCCTGTTAACCTGCAATAGTTAAGCGTGTATATATAAAAAAAATATTACCTACCACAAAAAAGAAATTACTCTGACCATAAGTTTATGCAAAAAAAAAAAACTATAAAAAAATACTCATATCAATATACATGCCGTCGAGAAACGTCCAAAATGGATGTGTTAAAAAAAAAAAAAAACTCTGACTTGGCTTCACATGCCGTCGAGAAAATCCAAAAAAATCTCCGAAACCTATAAAGTCCAAAAAAATCTCCCAAACCTATAAAGTCCCTACCAAAACCACTTAAAATTAAACGAATACAAATTATATGTTTAAGTTTAAATGTAATTTGGAATGAGAAAAATTAATTAATCTAGTCATAAAAAAACCTCTCTGCAAAATAAAAACTGAAAACAAAAAAACAAACATGTATAATTATAATTTATAGAAGAAGCTTGTTTGTAGGCAAAAACTAGTCTCCAAAATGACGTCAATAATTAAAAAAAAAACCGGCCAAGTGCGAGTAGAATCGCGCACGAAGGGTTCCGTACCATTATCTACAAAAACGGCAACAAAATCACGTTTCTTGTATGGGAGCCCCCTTAAATATTTATTTTATTCCGTTTTTTAGTCTTTGTTGTTATAACGGCAACAGAAATACATCATCTGTGAAAATTTCAACTGTCTAACTATCACGGTTCATGAGATACAGCCTGGTGACAGACGGACAGACAGCGGAGCCTCAGTAATAGGGTCCCGGTTTACCCTTTGGGTACGGAACCCTACAAAAGATGCCAAACAGGACTAAAAAAGTTAATGCGATGTTGTTGTTTTTAATTTTAATTTTGGAACGAAAAGACAACAACCTATTCATCCTAACTATTATAAATTCAAAAGTAAAGGCTCGTGCAAACTCGTGCGTCTGTTTGCACGAGCCTTAACTCTGTCTGTCTGTATATTACCTTTTCACGCCTAAACCACTGAACGGATTTCGACAAAATTTGGGAAGGAGATAGATGGCACCCTGGGGAAGGACATAGGCTACTTTTTGTCGACATTCCGCGCGGTATAAACCGCGGGCGGAAGCTAGTAACTTATAAGATTATAATCCAAGTACATTACCAGCTGACAGGCGACGCGGAGGAATTTTTCGACGCCATATTTTAGTTGTTTATTTGGGTAGTTAGTTTTAATCAGTCATTTAATTTAGTACTTATCTAGCTTCTGGATGTCGTAAGATACACAAAATATACTAAAACAACAGCCATATTTCTATAAAAATCCGACCGCATCGCATCGCATCGCCCGCCCGCGCTATTACTTCGTTTCGCGTAGCGTTCGCATTTGCTCGGCTCCTAAGGGTATTTGGCTTGATATTATCGTATAACCTTCCTAAGGCAAACATATTTTTTTTTTTCAAATCCTTCTGGTAGTTTCTGAGATTAACGCGGTCAAGCAAACAAAGAGAAAAAACAAACTCTTCAGCTTTATTATAATTAATTTAAAAAATAAAAGTAAAAGATAGAAATATTGTGTCGCGGACATTTTGTAGAATTATGATGGCGGACTGCGGTCGACTCGTTTCTTGACATATACCCCATTTGAAATAAGATTAGACATTAAAACAAACCCTTTTACAGTCCGTTCAAGCGATTTTGACTTTTATACCGTAGGCATAAGGATAGCATTAAAAGCAAAAAAAGTTACACAATACCAACTATCTACTGCGGCTGCCATTTGTCATGTCACCAACGCAATAGAATTCAAAATCGGTTGCACGGAATGTAAAAAAGGCTTATCTATACGTCTAATCTTATTTCAAATGGAGTATAGAACCGAACGAACGAAACCAATTAAATCGATATTTTCAACAAAGTCAAAGTCAAAGTCAAAGTCAAATAATTTATTTCAAATAGGCACATAAAAGGCACTTATGAACGTCAAAAACAAAGAAATACAACTGATTCTAGTCAGCCCTTCCAAAAGGTAGTTTTCGTATGGAGAAGAACGGACAAGAAACTCCACCGTTATTCTCCGAACCATCCTTCGTCCTCTCAACCTTTAACGTGCTTTCTACATTGTTCTCACATGTATAATTTCAACATGAATGATGTAACCAAGTTTAATATTTTGATTTAAAAGAGTGTTCTCCATAGGATGCTTACGGACTACGCTTTGGATTGGGCAACTAGCTTTATCTTTCTGACTGACCGACTCCTTGACAATTCAAAAGTGCCTGTAAATGGTTTAATTGAAATAAATGCTTTGAGTTTGAGTTTGAGTTCAACGAAAGGAATAAACAACCCAACCAAAAACAAAGATCTAACTTTTCAACTTGGCCAGTGGGTCGCTACGTCTCCGTCAGGGGGCACGGTAGACGGGCATGGCTCTTTTTTTTTTTTTGAGCTTGGAAATCCTCTTACGACTTCTCCCGCTTTGGGCGGAGCGGAAGGCCGTGTCAGACTTTTACTGACTAAAACCCACCCGTGTTCCTTCAGTTGCCTGTTGCCAAGGTCCCGGTATCCCTTTCGGACATTCCCGCAACCCTGGCAGGAAAATACAAGCAGCCTTGGTAACTCCTTATAATATAAGCCATCTGCCAGTGAAAGTCCCGTCAAAATCGGTTCAGCCGTTTCGGAGATTACCTAGAGCAAATAGACACAAATAAAAAAAAAATGTTTTTTGTTCTATGTAAGTACCTTATATACTTTGACATGCATTTATTAAAAAGCTGCTCTTTTGGCATTACAAACAGACACCAATTTTATTTATTTATATGTAAGTATAGATCAATAATTATCTAGTTTATAGACTTTTTTTATTATAATTAATTGATAATAATTAATAATAATTGTTTTCTTTTATGACTTCCTCTATCTTACTGGTTGTTGACCGATTAGTTATGTTATTAATTATTATAATACTATAAATATAAAATAATGGAGTGAAGTTCGTTGTTAAGCGCTTAACTTGACAACAGCTGGACCGATTTGGCTATTAAGTCTTACCGCAAAGTCAAAGTCAAAGTCAAATTCAAAGTCAAAGTCAAAGTCAAATAGGTATGTTATTTCAATGAGGCACATAAAAGGCACTTTTGGTTAAAAACAAAGAAATAGAATTGATTCTAGTTACACCTTCCAAAAGGTAGTTTTCGTACGGAGAAGAATGGGCAAGATACTCCACTCTTTTAAAATTGTTTTACAATGGAATCGGCACCATTGTAAAACAATTTTAAAAGAGTGTTTGACAAACTAAACTAAATTTAAGTTCAGTGCATCTTTTTCTTTCTATTTCATTAAGAAAAGGACAGAAGAAAAATTTTAGTTTAGTCCTGTCAAACTGTCATTCCTCCAAACAAGTTTAGACGCGATTAAAAACTTGCCTACTAAAATTACGTCAATTTACGTCAGGCGCTGATTCATTTGACAGGACTAAACTAAAATTTATCGGCTGTCCTTTTCATATTGAAATAGAAAGAAAAAGATGCAGTGAACTTAAATTTATTTTAATTTGTGAACAAGGGAATCGGCACCAATATTTCGTATACATCTATTATTTAGTTATATGTGTGAAGACGATGCACCTTGGATAAGTTTACTGTACCACAATACGTAAAAAGAATTAAAAATGGATGGAAAACTTAGATAAAAACACACAAAATACAAATTAAAAGTGAAAAATAATGTTTTAACAACACTCAAATTGCTCCCACAATTGACGTTTGAAATACACGGTTGCAATGGTGAATAATTATAATCCGCCATTTTGAATCCGTGTACAGTCGATGACAAAATAAAAATATCACCATTAATTTTTCGTGCGTTGGTTCATTTTAGGCAATTAAATGTACTTAGGCTTGTGGCTAAGTAATAACAGCCGCACGAACCGATCGATCACGTTAAGCTACGCTTGCCGCAGTTGGTCCGTGGATGGGTGACCATCTTTACATACCAAGACCCCTCCGTGCCTCGGAAAGCACGTTAAGCCGTTGATCCCGGCTGTCATTAGTCGATCTTTGACAGTTGTTACGGGTCGTCAGAAGCCCGAAAGTCTGACAACCAGTCTTACCAAGGGGTATCGTGTTACCCAGTTACTGGGTTATGGAGGTCAGATAGGCAGTCGCTCTATGTAAAATACTGGTATTCAGCTGCATCCGGTTAGACTGAAAGCCGACCCCAACATAGTTGGGAAAAGGCTAGACAGATGAAATGTACATCTAACTTAATTTTTAACCGACTTCTTAAAAAAAGAGGAGGTAAAAACTGAGAACCCCCGGGGTCATTGTATCTCATCATTATGAACAACTTTTAAATAATTAATGTTAGTATTTTTTGTAATTTCTTATCTTATTTATGTAAATTCTACAATTCCAACTTTTAAAACAACCGGTATTTTATTTTAGAATGCACTTAATTAGAATGTATTTAATTTAAAGTCATGATACACGTGTTTTTTTTTAAATAAAATACTAATTAATAAAGTAATTCTTCGCAACTAACTAATTAAATAATATAACTTTCATCATCTAGCTTAGCTCGTTTCACACTCATTTAGGAGGTCTTTCAAAAATAAATCAGCTATTCCCTACATTTTGACAAGCTATGCGAACACAAATGTAGGGATCATCTGATTTATTTTTGAAACAAGTGTTTTTTTTTCTCGCGATTTCAGGGTTGGTCCCATTGTGAAAGTTGTTCATAAAGATGAGTACAATGACCCCTTAAGAGATTTCGTGTGTGACAAGATACACCTTATAGGTATAATTTATTTTAAATACCTATTTTATAAGAAAATAATAGGCAGAATATAACTAAAGATGTTTAATCCTACTCATAATAATATAAATATGAAAGTTTGTACGTTTGAATGTTGTTACTCAATCACGCTAAAACGGCTGAACGAATTTGGATGAAATTTGGCAAACAGATAGATTATACCTGGATCGTTCCTGTGGGATAGTTTCCGACTTCCGACAACACAGACGAAGCCAAGCCAGCAAATGCCTACGTTACCTAGCTGTTTCCCAGGACTTCGTCTAAGATCCAGGATGAAAAGTAGCCTAGACCGTTTTTTTTTTTTTTTTTTTTTTTTCGTTGGGAAATCATCATATGACTTCTCCCGCTCTGGGCGGAGCGGAAGGTCTACCCCTGTGCCGAATTTCGTCCAAGTCCGTTCAGCCGTTTTAGCGTGAAAGCGTAACAAACAGACTCATTTTCGCATTAGAGTAGGATTCTAAGTCAAAGTCAAATAATTTATTTCAAATAGGCACATAAAAGGCACTTTTGAACGTCAAAAACTAAGAAATAGAACTGATTCTAGTTGTAGTTCCGAAAGGTAGTTTTCGTATGGAGAAGAATGGGCAAGAAACTCAATAGTTACTCTTTAAAAAAATGTTTTACAATATTTTGTATACATCAATTATAATTACATGTGAATACCATGCACCTAGAATACGATTACTGTACCACAATTGGTAAAAAGAATTAAAAATGGAGCAATGACAAATTATTTAATTAATTATGTGATAGATACATGGTGCTAACATTGTAAAAGTAACTATACAATATCACAATATTCCTAACATTTTTACAAGTAATACTAATAAGACAGTGTGTGAGTTTAAGTACAAAATGTGTAAAAATCTATGATATTATACAAATAAATTAAATTATACAACTAGATTAGCAACCAGTTTGATTTTGTCCAGACTCGAATATTGTCCTATGGAGCAAGACCAGCATGTTTCCAAGCATTCTATCCTGGATATAATCCTCTAATTTGTAAGTACTTACACATAGCGATTTTTTTAAAAGAGATTATTATCTCATATTTGCGTCATCACAATTTGTAAAGATTCAGAAATAAATAATAATTTTAAATAAAAGTTACACCTGTACCTACTTTTATTATTTTTATTAAAAAAAACCGTTATTTTTACTTGGTTTAAGTCGTTGCTCCCGGCTGTCATTCGTAGATCTTTGACAGTCGTTGCGGGTCGTCAGAAGCCCGAAAGTCTGACAAGCAGTGTTACCAACGGGTATGGTATAACCCAGTTACTGGGTTATGGAGGTCAGATAGGCAGTTGCTCCATGTAAAATACTGGTTGGTATTCAGCTGCATCCGGTTTGGAAGCCGACCGTTGGAAAAAGGCTAGGCGGTTGAAAGATTTTTATTATAATTAGCGGGTGAAGTTACAGGTCATAATCTTGTTTATGCAGTACGTTCAATTATAATTTATAATTATTTAATTGTTAATTATAAAATAAAAAAACACGTCTACAATTATTCTCGGCTACATGCTAAGTGCATAATAAAAAGTAATTATCTATGGCTTTAAAATTATTTAACCTAGAGGGATTTCCATAAATTAGATGACATAATATATAATATTATTAAAATGATTGTAATTGAAACAAAGGTTTTAATTATCTTTATGCCCCATGCGTTATGGTAGCCCGTGAGTTTTATATTTTTTTCGTATTCCCAGCAAAAAACTTTAAAAAAAATCAAAAATTTGCTGCATTTTTGTTCTACCCTGCCATTTTCGTCTCGTAAAAAATATATATTTTTTTTAAGTAGATGATTTCGGCGTTTCCTATCTGCCTACTCTGAGAAGTAAGATCGAAACAAACTCAGAGATCTTTTAAAGTCCAGACATAATCTGAGTCAGATCATGTGATGACCATGTAGATTAGTGTCTGAAAAGGTTTTTTATGGAAAGAACCACACAGATTTGAGTGAACCTGTCCAATCAGTGCACGCATTTGTCAGTAATCGTGCAGCTTAAGGCTACACAGAAATTAAGGTGCTCTTCGACTCAATCGAGACTGCGGAGCAATGGGTTCTGAGATCGAGTCCCGAGATGGTGAAAAGTGTTATTATTTTTTTATATTATGAAAATCTCAGTAGCAGCCTGGAGTCTCGATTTGTGCCCAGTTGAAGACAATAGGCTCACTCCCTAAAAAAAAAGTAATAAAAACTAAAACCCAACTACGACTAAAAAGGTATAAACAAGACACCACAGACAGACAAATTAAAAATCCGGAGTGTTAGGGGCATAAATCGAACAGATTACGTGTGACTCCGGATTTTTATTTTTTTAATTCTTTTGGGGTTATAATATATATATTTTTGAAATGTGCTCATTAAGCCCTTTCATTTGATACCCAACATTTTACGGTTCGACATTTTTTTTTTTAGTTCCTTACTTTATGTCCTCTAGAGGTCGCCATTTTTAATTAAGACGCTTCCAACGATACATCATTTGTCAAATTGCGATGAGTGCTTTAGAAGATAGGAGGGAACAGATGAACATACATACATACATACCGGTCAAAATCATAATAAAAAAATACAATATACTCCCTAATTCTACATTTTATATAGGTGAAGATTAGAAAGACAGAAATTAGGCATTAGAAAAGTCTATAAAAATGTATAGACTATTACCTATTACTTATAATTAGATAGAATAGTCGACGGCTACAACGATTTCTAATAATTTCTATTGTTAAAAACTTTCTTTTAGGTACATAAATACTTGAGGCATTTCGCCAAAGTATTTCTTTAGAAGCTCTTTCTGCCGCGCTGAGAGACATCACATAAAAATATTGAACGATTAACAAGTATAAAATCAATCTGCCTAGCCTTTTCCCAACTACGTTGGGGTCGGCTTCCAGTCTAGCTGGATGCAGCTGAATACCAGTATTTTACATGAAGCGACTGCCTATCTGACCTCCACAACCCAGTAACTGTGTAATACGATACGCCTTGGTAAGACTGTTTGTCAGACTTTCGGGCTTCTGACGACCCGTAACGACTGTCAAAGATACACGCTACACGCTATACGCTGCCAGTAAAAAAAAAGAACATAGAACCTCTTCCTTTTTTGAAATCGGTTAAAAATATGACAAGCTAAAAGTCGATTTTTTAATCCCGTAGACTAATTTGACATTTCAAGTGATTGTCATTTGTTTTACAATTTGGAGTTTGACATTTGCACCTGTCAAATTAGTCTACGAGATTAAAAAACAGACTATAGATGTTTACAGTTTTTTTTTTTTTTTAACATAATTATACCAGCCAATTTTAGTCCCACTGCTGGGTAAACTTCTTTTCTCATACAGAAAAGGTACAAGCATCTATCACCACACTTGCTCGGAATGGCGATTTCAGACTTATATTACCTACTAGCAGCGCCCCGCAGTTTCACCCACGTAAGTTTCGATTCCGTGGGAATATCGGGATAAAAAGTGACAGCTATGTAGCAAGTTTCATCGCAATCGGATCATTAGTTTTTGCGTAAAGAAGTAACAAACATATTATGTACAGTTACTAACATAAACTTTCACAATTAGAAAAGGTTAGATTTGATTAATGGAGACTACTATAAAATCTTTCACAGCAATTTTCTTTGCAATACAGCGTGTAAAAAGTTTTAAAAAAATAAAAACTTTTTACAAAAAAAAGTGAAAAATAACTTTAATTTCGGAAGTCGGTGTCTTTGCTTTTCAATTTCCGTTTTTTGCCACCGACTTCCGAATTTTTTTTTTTGGAAGTCGGTTGTTTTTTTTTTTGTAAAAAGTTTTTATTTTTCTCTTTTTAGTTGTGGTACCTACCCCACACAAATCCGAATACCACTACCTGCTATGTAAATAAGAGTGAAGGAGTCAAACTGATATCGCCTAGATAAACTAAGTGGGAAAAATACGTAATATTGAAGCTAACTCAAAAATTACGCAAGCAAAGTTAATAAAATTTATATGGGACCACCTCGGAAGCATGACCTACCAAACAAATAAATAATCATCAAAATCGATTCATAATTGGCGGAGTAATCGCGTAACAAACATACAAAAAAAAACATACAGACGAATTGAGAACCTCCTCCTTTTTGAAGAAGTCGGTTAAAAAGAAAAAAAAAAATTCGCTTCATTTTTTTCTCAATGGGGTATTTTATATGCAAAATTTTGGTACTATGGGTTATATTATTGCAATTTTCTTAAGGATCTTTATTTTTTTTTTTCTAAATTGTAGCCTATGTTACTTCCTGATAATTTAGCTTACTATTGGTGAAAAAATTGTGGAATTTTGACAGTCGTTACGGGTCGTCAGAAGCCCGAAAGTCTGACAACCAGTCTTACCAAAGGGGTATCGTATTACTCAGTTACCGGGTTGTTGAGGTCAGATAGGCAGTCGCTCCATGTAAAATACTGGTTTTACTGGTAATTCAGCTGCATCTCGTTAGACTGGAAGCCGACCCTAACATAGTTGGGAAAAGGCTAGGCAGATTAATTGGTGATAGAATTTTTTAAATCGATCCAGCAGTTTTTGTGTTTATTAGAAACAAAAAATACTAATCTTTTCTCTTTATAATATTCGTGTAGAACATAGTTCAAAGAATATTTTGTATATTATAAATTTTATTAGCAAATGTATTTATTTTTATATTTACAATTTTAAATAAAATATACAATCTCATTCTAACATTATGTACAAAGGGAAAAAATTATAAATTAAATCAATTTATGTCTGTATGCAATTAAAAATGTCAAATAGATAAAAGATAAATTTAGCATAGCTAGCAGAATTACAGAAAAAATGCAATTTTGTCACGTTTGTAAGTCCATCATAGGATATCTAATTGAGGTCATCATTGCATTACTTGAGCATAAGCAGCATGATTTTAGAATTGCGTAAATTCATAACATAACATCACGCCTGTAATCCCCAAAGGAGTAAGCACGTTTTAACCGACTTCTTCAAAAAGGAGGAGGTTCTCATTTCATCTGCAAGTTTTTTTTTTTTTGTTTGTTTGTTTGTTACTCGATTTCTCCGCCAATTATGAATCGATTTTGATGATTCTTTTTTTGTATGGTAGAGCATGCTTCCTAGGTGGTCCCATACAAATTTTATTAACTTTGCTTGAGTAGTTTTTGAGTTAGCTTCAATATTACGTATTTTTCCCACTTAGTTTATCTAGACGATGTTTTCATTTATTCCTTCACTGTTATTTACATCAGCTAGTGGTATTAGAATTTTTGAGGGGTAGGTACCACAACTAAAAAGTGAAAAATAAAAAAAAATTACAATAAAAAAAACGACTTCCAAAAAAAAACACTCAAAACTGAAAAACAACTTTAATTTCGGAAGTCGGTGGCAAAAAATAAAAATTGAAAAGCAAAGACACCGACTTCCTTTTTCCTTTTTTAGTCTTTTTTTGGAAGTCGGTTTTTTTTTATTGTAAAACGACGGCGTTTCAAGAATTTGACTTGAAACTTGACTTCGGACGGCGAAGAAAAACTTTGAAACGCGCGTCGTTTGCGCATTTAAAATACGCCATGTGCTACCGCTCTAAGTACATAAGTATTATGTAATTAGCACTTCCTTCGCAGCTTCGTTCGCGTGAATTTCGTATTTTTTGCTACAAATTCCTCCACCTCTCAGCATAATCAGCCTATAATGTTCCCACTGCTGGGACACAGGCCTCCTCTCTGTGAGAGGGAGTGGGCCGTAATCCACCACGCAGGCCCAGTGCGGGTTGGTAGATGTCACATGTCTTTGAATTTCTCGGTTCTAGGACATGCCGGTTTACTCACTATGTTTTCCTTCACCGTTTTGAGAGCAGTGGCGATGAAATAATTTACACAAAGTAAAGCGCCTGACGGGGTTCGAACCTACGACTTACAACTCGTAAGTCGCGGCCGTTATCACCCCATTAAAAAGTATGATCATAATCTTAAAACTTGGTTTTCGCTTAGCAATCAATCTGCCTGCCTTTTCCCAACTATGTTGGGGTCGGCTTCCAGTCTAACCGGATGCAGCTGAATACCAGTATTTTACATTAGCTCATGGCTAAGTAACAACAGCCGCACGGATCGATCCATCAGGTTAAGCTACGCTTGCCGGGGTTGGTCCGTGGATGGGTGACCATCTTTACATATCGAGACTCCTCCGTGCCTCGGAAAGCACGTTAAGCCGTTGGTCCCGGCTGTCATTTGTCGATCTTTGAAAGTTGTTACGTACTGGTCGTCAGAAGCCCGAAAGTCTGACAACTTAAAATCTGTTACGTGGTTTAGAATAACAACGCATACATACAGACAAACTCGAAAAGTGACTTTAATTTATATAATATGTATAGATAGTGCATAGTTTAGAAATTGATAATAAAACATTTTTCTTTCTCACTACAACGGAAAATGCATTTTCCATCCATGATTATTCGAAAAAATGTAATTTATTCCAAAAGCTCCACAGATACGTGCGTACAATACAAGAAAATGAAAGTAAATCTCAAGTAAACACATTATCGTTCATCTTACAAGATACTTTCGTGGCACACTGCCCTAATTCCCCCCCTTAAAAGTGAAAGCGACCATACCTGCAAATATAATAATATGACATAATAATGCATAACATATGTAAATGCGGTCTTAATAATCGGTTAATATTACTCCATTTTTATAATAATACATAGATGGTGACCGAGTTTTGGATTTTTGGAATAATCAAAAAAAAATATCGAATACATTTTTGGCGAAGTTCGAATAATAATGTATGCAGATAATTTTATGGTATAATGTGTTAAGATAATATGCTGTTATTGTTTTTATGGTGTGAATTAAAATAATTTTAAAAAAAATCGTCATCTTAAATATCTAAGAAAAATAAAAGAAAAATAACTAAAAACCTACCTCAACGAAAAATCCCAGTTTAAAAAAACAGGAGCTACACAAAAAATCCACACAGACACTTCAAGAAAAAAAAAACACCACAAAAAAAATCACAAAAGTTGTTAATGAAAAAAAATTTTTTTTTTCACTGAAAACTATTACGAAACTGCACTGTGTCGTAAAAATTTTTTTTCTTGATAGTAAAATTCCGCGGCGCGTGGTATCTTTACGGGCGCAATCGCCCGACTGCAGTACGTTCACTTCAGAACGCAGAGCTGCGATGCTTCATACTATTTTACTATTTTAGAACCAACAGAGTGATAAGTTGCATGTGTCATCTTTATTAGCATTGCTTTTTTTTTGTAAAATAGGCTACAAAATTTGTGGGAACTAGGCAGGGCCGAAGCCAGGAATTCATTTCGGGGGCGGTTAAGAATGGCAGCTTTTTTTTTAAAAAGTATTTCTGATCTCAGGAGAGGGTAAAAAATAATACAGATTATTAACTCAAACTCAAAGCATTTATTTCAAATAAACCACTTTTGAATTGTCTGTCAATTAAAAAAGAGTATTTATTCTTTTTAGAAAAAAATCAGCGAGCGAAGCGAGCTCGAATTTTTAGAATCCTGCTTCGAATAAGTTAGGTTTTCATTTTCTTTGACCGATCATACAGAAATTAAAGTAACTTTACCGACTTATGCAGAAAAGTTTGAGAAGGATGATGCAGAAAAGGATGCAAGAGCAAGCGAAGCGAGCTAGAAATTTTTTAAACCCCGTCTGAGAGAGGCTGAGGGAGGTTAGAATATCTCAGAGAGTATACAAAGTCAGAGTCGATAAAAATACAGTAGGTATTTAAGCATACTCTTACTGGTATTGTAGATTGAACCCTAGGGTGTCGATTTCTGGATTGAGATTCTGATTTCTCGCATTTCGGGGGGGGTTTGAAGTGTCGTGCTTAGTACCGCAATAAACGTTTAAATTCGTTTTCCTTTTTTAAAATGTGGTCAAAAGAGAGAGATGACCTGAGTCTGTGTCCCAGCAGTGGGAACATTAAGGCTGATTATGAATATGGAGATGCCTGAGATGAGCTATGAATTTTACAAAAAAATTACATTCTAGGTAACTTGTGAACGTGTAGACTTGATTAACAGGGCACAGATGTATGAACGTAAACGAAGATGAGGAGTATGTAAGGATCCTACCCCCATGGGAAGAAGGTGAAGTAGTAGGGATAACATTTCGGAAAATCATTAAAAAAGAACTTACTGTCTGGCTGGCTAGCCTTTTCCCAATTATGTTGGGGTCGGCTTCCAGTCTAACCGGATGCAGCTGAATACTTACCAGTACTTTACATGGAGCGACTGCCTACGTGACCTCTGGAGGTCAAATAGGCAGTACTTGTGTTCCGTAATGTGAATGATTTTGCATACTATTGTATAGAATCAATTTTTATAACTGAACAGACAGCTGTGCTGCTGGACAGTTTGTTGCGCCATTTCTTCTTCCCAGCTAAAGCACTAGGAAGTGGTGAAGGGTGGGCGTTTTGGGGGACTGTCTTATGTAATTTTGACGTTCGAAAAGTGCTGTTTCTCAGCCTAGTTTGAATAAATGACTTTTGATTTTGATTTTGAGTTACAGTAACAACCCAGCAACCAGGTAACACGATACCCCATGGTATAATTAATTTGTTCCTTAAATCCTAATGCATGAGATATTATTTGTTGATGCTGACTTTTTATAAACATTAAATTTAATTAACATAGGGTATTATATATCTTATATTATATACGACTTCGCCCGCGTGGATATCGGTTATTATATACTAGAACCATACTCGAGAACCACTCTATCCATTGGTGAAAACATCATGAAAATCGGTGAAGTAGTTTTTGAGTTTATCGCGTACAGGACAACAGACAGACGGGGCGGAGGACTTTGTTTTATAATAAGGATTAAATTTAATATTTGCGCGACATAAGTAATGATAGAATGTAAAGGGGCCATTGTACATAGTTACGAGTATAAGACCACACAATAAACCTACATTCATATGAATAAATGGATTTGTATTGGAGGAGCTCGTGGCTAAGTAATAACAACCGCTCGGGTCGATCCATCAGGTTAAGCTACGCTTGCCGGGGTTGGTCCGTGGATGGGTGACCATTTTCACATATCGAGACTCCTCCGTGCCTCGGAAAGCACGTTAAGCCGTAGGTCTCGGCTGTCATTTGTGGATCTTTGACAGTCGTTACGGGTCGTCAGAAGCCCGAAGGTCTGACAACCGGTCCAAACAAGGGGTATCGTATTACCCAGTTACTGGGTTGTGGAGGTCAGATAGGCAGTCGCTCCATGTAAAACACTGGTATGCAGCTGCATCCGGTTAGACTGGAAGCCGACTCCAACATAGTTGGGAAAAGGGTACGCAGGTTGAAATGGATATGTATTGATTCGCCTTTCGCGTCGCCGACAAACAGTCGTCAATCTAACGTAATTACGTAACCAAAGCGGACCAGCAGCTCCGATACATCGACTCGGCTACAGCTAGGCGACGACTTTACGACGATTGACATAAGCTCTTCGATAGCTTATGTCAATCCTATACATTTTTGCCTTTTCCATCATCGTTATCGCTGATAGAATGTCACTTTGTCTAGGGCCGCACGTTGCTGCAGCTAGGCGACGACGTTACTACTCCCCGGCTGCTGATTGACCTGGCTGGCACCTGAGGGCCTAGACAAGTGACAATCGCTTCGAAAACGTTTCGTATTTCTACAACGACTTTCAACAGGATTGACATAAGCTTTTCGATAGCTTATGTCAGTCCTATACATTTTTGCCTTTTCCATCATCGTTATCGCTGATAGAATGTCACTTTGTCTAGGCCCTCAGATCAGTTTGACAGACCGTGGGAGGGGTGAGAGGGGTAAGAGTGGACCACGCGCCACACCGCGGTTTGTAAGCTTGTCCCGAGGCGAATCGTTTACGTTAAATTCCGATTAGTGTGCTTTTCAAACAAGGAATACTAAAAAACCGGCCAAGTGCGAGTCGGACTAGCGAATGAAGGGCTCCGTACCATTATCTATAAAACAATCACGTTTGTTGTATGGGAGCCCCCTTAAATATTTATTTTATTCTGTTTTTTAGTATTTGTTGTTATAGCGGCAACAGAAATACATCATCTGTGAAAATTTCAACTGTCCAGCTATAACGGTTCATGAGATACAGCCTGGTGACAGACGGACAGACAGACAGACAGCGGAGTCTTAGTAATAGGGTCCCGTTTTACCCTTTGGGTACGGAACCCTAAAAACGGCTCGAGTTGATACGGTTACGATTCGTTTCCGAGTTGATATGTGTGCTTTGACCGGCTCCACGGTCCGTCCGTCCGTCTGACACAGGGCTGTATCTCTTGAACCCTAATAGGTAGACAGTTGAAACTTTCACAGATTGTGTACTAATATAACCTCTATAACAACAGTCTGTTTATAATGTAAATATAATAACGTTAAAAATTAAAGCATCCCCATACCAGTGGCATGCCTAGGGGTCAAAATCAGGGCAAACAGACAGGATTTTTACCATTTAAAAAAATAGCCAAGTGAGCTATTTACGGATTTTCTATGTTATTCATGGTAACACCATTATTATATCGTGTTATTTATTTTATTTTATTGATAGGCTTAATTTTGAAGGAAAGCCGGGCTTTTGGGCTTCTATGGAAGGAACGCCATTGCCCCATACAAGACACGAGGTTTTTTTTACTTAAGTACCTATGTAGTTTTAATATGTAGTGTTAATTATTTATTGTACGGTGCATACGGAACCGGCCAAATGCAAGTCCGACTCGGACTTGGCGGTTTTTAGGGTTCCGTACCCAAAGGGTCAAACGGGACCCTATTACAAAGGCTCCGCTGTCTGTCTGTCTGTCCGTCTGTCACCAGGCTGTATCTCATGAACCGTGATAGTTAGACAGTTGAAATTATCACAGATGATGTATTTCTGTTGCCGCTATAACAAGAAATACTAATTACAAAAAAAAACGACTTCCAAAAAATGTTGAGTGCTTTTTTTGGAAGTTGGTTTTTTTTTTGTAAAAAGTTTTTATTCGAATACCACTAGCTGATGTAAATAACAGTGAAGGAGTAAATGAAAACATCGTCTAGATAAACTAAGTGGGGAAAATACGCAATATTGAAGCTAACTCTAGAACTACGCAAGCTAATAAAATTTATATGGGACCACCTCGGAAGCATGACCTACCAATCAAAAGAATTATCAAAATCGATTCATAATTGGCGGAGAAATCGGGTAACAAACATACAAAAAAAAAACTTATGCTTCTCTTAGTCTTAGTCTATATCCCTTTTGAAGAAGTCGGTTAAAAAACAGAATAAAATAAATATTTAAGGGGGCTCCCATACAACAAACGTGACTTTTTTGCTCGTTTTTGCTCAATCTTGATAACGGCAACAGGTAGCTTGAAATATTCACAGAATATTTAGTTATATATTCACTTTAAAAATAAATAACTAAATTAAAATAAAACTAATATTTAAGGGGGGCTCCCATACAACAGACATGATGTTTTTGCCGTTTTATAGAGAACTAGCTGCGCCCCGCGGTTTCAACCGCGTGAGTCTCAATCCCGCGGGGATATCAGGATAAAAAGTATCCTATGTCCTATTCCAGGTCATGGTCTACCCCTGTGCCAAATTTCATCCAAATCCGTTCAGCCGTTTTAGCCTGAAAGCGTAACAAACAAACTCACTTTCGCATTTATAATATCAGTTAGGATGGTACGGAACCCTTCGTGCACGAGTCCGACTCGCACTTGGCGGTTTTTTTATCATCGCGTGTCTGAGCTGAGATGATTGTAAATCATTACCCTTGTACCTACTCATACCGATTAATTAGGTTTTACAGCGGATGTAGGCGATGTAGCAAGTTGGTATGCGTCGCTGAATGACCTTAGGCGTTGGCGGTAGGGTTGCCAAACATCTATACTCCATTTGAAATAAGATTAGACATTTAAATAAACCTTTTTTACAGTCCGTGCAACCGATTTTGACTTCTATTGCGTTGGTGGCATGACAAATAGCAGCTGCAATAAACAGTTGGTATTGTGTAACCTTTTTGCTTTTAATGCCATCCTTATCCCTGCGGTATAGAAATCAAAATCGGTTGAACGGACTGTAAAAAGGTTTGTTTGTCTAATCTTATTTCAAATGGTGTATAACTAATATTATAAACTCGAAAGTTTGTAAGAATGGATGGATGGATGGATGTTACTCTTTCACGTCAAAATGGCTGAATGGATTTGGATAAAATTTGGCAAACAGTTTATAATCTTTTATTTATATCGATTAACACATAGGCTACTTTTTATCTCGATATTCCCACGGGATCGAAACTTACACGGGTGAAACCGCGGGGCGCAGCTAGTACCTACTTTATAATAACAAAAAAATCTGCCTAGCCTTTCCCAACTATATTGGGGTCGGCTTCCAGTCTAATCGGATGCAGCTAAATAACAGTATTTTACATGGAGCGACTGCCTGTCTGACCTCCACAACCCAGTAACTGGGTAATACGATACCCCTTGGTAAGACTGGTTGTCAGACTTTCGGGCTTCTGACGACCCGTAACGACTGTCAAAGATCACCGAACGACAGCCGGTACCAACGGCTTAACGTGCTTTCCGAGGCACGGAGGAGTCTCGACATGTAAAAATGGTCACCCATCCACGGTCCAACCCCGGCAAGCGTAGCTTAACCTGACGGATCGACCCGCGCGGCTGTTATTACTTAGCCACGAGCTCCTCCTTTTTTTCCTTACTTTATAATAACGTATCCTACTTTATTTTCGATAAACATAATTTATACTTTTGCATAAAAATAAAGTACTTATGCAAAATAAAATGTCAAGTATCGAAAATCTATAAAATAAAATATTTATTTCCAATAACAATATCATTGTCGCCACGGACTAAAACCGCTGAAATGCAGAGCCGTAAAAAGTAGACTTTTTTTCCTAATTTGGTATTTATTGCTATGAATGAAAAACACTTAAGTACTTACAACTTCACAAATATTTTTCAAATATTGTTACTTGGTATAAAAACAAAAATAAATTCACTGTTATATCGATATATTATTTTCGATATAACGAAATCGATATTGACATTTTTTTTTAAATATCTCTACGATATAAGTATATCAATATTTTTAGGCAATATTTATTATTTCGATAGATCGATGTATCGATGTAAAATATCAAGTATCGAAAACGTTTCCGGACGAATACTTCGACGCCTAAAGGTCCCTTTGTTAGGGTTCCGCAGTCAACAAGGAACCCTTATAGTTTCACCATGTCCGTCTGTCCCTCTGTCCGTCTGTCCACGGCTTAGCTCAGACACCGTTGGTACTAGAAAGCTGTAATTTGGTATGGATATACATAATAATGAGGCCAACAAAGTGGTAAAAAACAAACTTAATTTTTTTTTTTTTTTTGGGGTAAACGTAAAGTGGGGATGTTTGTTTTTTCTCTCGACAATCCATTGGGTGTGGGGTATCGTTGGAAAGGTCGTTAAAAATAATGTGAGCCTGCTGAAACCATTTTTGGATTCAGGGATCCGTTTGCGGAATATTAAGCTTTAAAGGACAAATTTTTGTTAGAGCCAAGTGTCCCCCCCCCCCCCCCCTGCCAGCTAAATGGTTGGGTTTGGATATGTGAAAAAATTCATGGCAGTAGTATATAAAACGAAATTAAAAGGAAAACTATCACCGCTACATAGGCTCCACAAGTTACCGAGTAATAATCGACCAACTTAAACCACACAACAAGTTTTTCAACTACAATGTTAAGTTTATTTTATAAATTCATCCCAACTACGGAACCCTTCATTGTGCATCGTACGACATGCACCTGGCCGGTTTTTTTAAAATATTTATTTAGTTAGTCCTTTTAGTATTTTATGTAAATAGTTAGTACTGTTATATAAATATTGTGTATAGAAATGTTTATATTGAATAAATAAGTATCAAAAATGTATCAAATACAATATATTTCCAATAGCAACACCGTTGTCGCCACGGACTAAAACCGATGGAATTCAAAGCAGTAAAAAGTAGACTTTTTTTCCTTAAATTTGGTATTTATTGCTATTAATGAAAAATAAATACTTACAATTGAACTTCACAAATATTTTTCAAATATTTTTATTACTTAAAAAAAATAAGAAAATTTCCCTGATATATCGATTTTTTTTTCGATATAACGAAACCGATATAGATATTTTTTTAAATATATCGATACTTTTTGGCACACCTTGCATGCCCAAGCTACTGCATAACTGACCTCCACAACATAAATAGTTACTACTGGATAACACGATACCGTTTGACAAGACTGATTGTCAGACTTTCAGGCTTCTGACGACCCGTAACAACTGTCAAAGATCTACAAATGACAGCCGGGACCAACGGTTTTACGTGCTTCCTAAGACACGGAGGGGTCTTGGTATGTAAAGATGGTCACCCATCCACGGATTCGGATCGATCGAAACGTGCGGCTGTTATTACTTAGCATTTTTATAAAACACTAGCTGTGCCCCGCGGTTTCAACCGCGTAAGTGTCGATCCCGTGGGAATATAGGGATAAAATGTATCCCTATGTCCTATTCCAGGTCATGGTCTACCCGTGTGCACTGCCCATCCTTTCCTCTCTAGAGTAGGGAAGGCCGCGGAGCGGCGCGGCGCCGGCGTCGAACGGTTCGCGTATTGCATTTTTATATCGTGATAACTTCGAAATTAATTGTCCGATTCGAATGAATTAAAAAGTATTTTACTGCTACATAAATACTCTTGATGTTAAAACTATTTATTTGAATAAGAATTAATATTATGTTGATGAAACTCCTTCGCAAATAATGCATTAATTTCGAACAAATTTGATTACCCTAAAAAACGGTATAGTGAGTCAATCTTATAAGATAGACACATGCTGTCGCGGACTTTTTTTTAGAACTTTTAAATAGGAACAATTCCATCATACATGATATTTGCGTAACTAAAACCGTTTACGCAGCGCACGCAACGGAAGCTCTAAAAAAGGAATAATTTTTCCCGTTTCTGCAACATTTTTCATTTATGCTCCGCTCCTATTGGTCGTAGCGTGTTGCCTATAGCCTTCCTCGATAACTGGACTATCCAACACAAAAATAATTTTTCAATTCCAACCTAAAATTAGCGCGTTCAAACAAACAAACAAACTCTTCAGCTTTATAATATTAGTATAGATGACATTTTAACAATGACATTGTTGAATATCTAATTAACTAATATTATAAACGCGAAAGTTTGTAAGTATGGATGGATGGATGGATGGATGTTTGTTACTCTTTCACGCAAAAACGACTGAACGGATTTAGATGAAATTTGGCACACAGATGGTCTTTATAACCTGGATTAACACATAGGATACTTTTTATCCCGATATTCCCACGGGATCGTGCCTTACGCGGGTGAAACCGCGGGGCGCAGCTAGTTATAAATAAACAAAATAACATGATTACATTGTAAAGAAGGGTTGCCATCCGTCCGGGTTTCCCCGCATTTGTCCTAGTTTAGAGGGCATCCGGGGAGTGTCCGCCGTCCGGCCGGGGCTTTATTTGTAGTTCGGATTTAAATATTTAAAGTCTGACCCACGCACTGTGCCTGCACGCCGCGCCGCGATCAACCGACTCGCTAATTTTGTTAGGTTTTATATTTTATAATGGTTCTATTTTCATAATATGTGTTTTATTATAAGAATAAAAAAAATCTAAATGATTATTAAAACTATTTTTAACAAACTTTAATAAGATTCTGTTTTGTTAGGTACATTTAAAATGGTGATAAACGATGACAAAAAATTGCAAGGTGTTAAAATGAATAAAAAGGTGATTTATGACATTTTAAATTTTTTATTACAATTATTTATTACACTAACTATGTTTAAAAAAACCTGTTGACATACACTAAATATTCACAGAATATTTAGTTACATATTATCTTAAAAAATAAATCATTAAATTAAATTAAAACACACGTCACAACAAACGTGATTTTTTTGCCGTTTTTATATATAATGGTATGAAACCCTTTTTTTTTTTCTCAGTTCGTTTTTTTTTAAACATGGTCTAGTCTGGCAATTCCATTTGAGACGCTAATCCTTGTACATGGTCCTCATATGGCCTGACCAAGATTATGTCTGGACTTTTTAAAAGAGACTGCGAACTCTGAGTTTGTTTCGGTCTTTCTTCTCAGAGTAATCAGATAGGAAACGCCGACCTCATCTAGCTTATTTTTAATATTTTTTAATGTGACGTGTAAAAGTGATTCCGATATTTCTATTTACAGAATAAACAATTCCATTTCATTGATCAAAATAGAGCCAATTCGATTCGAAACTATAGTTGGCTGGCTAAGAATATTAGTTACTAGCTTCCGCCCGCGGCTTCGCCCGCGTGGTATGTCGATAACAAGTAGCCTATGTCCTTATGTCAGGCTTTAGACTATCTGTGTAGGTACCAAATTTCATTTAAATCGGTTCATTAGTTTTGACGTGAAAGCGCGACAGACAGACAGAGTTACTTTCGCATTTATAATATCAGTAAGGATGGGTGCATCAGTGGTGGCCCAGTGGGAACGGCCGCGACTTACGAGTTGTAGGTCGTAGGTTCGAACCCTGACAGGCACTTTACTTTGTGTCAATAATTTCATCACCACTGCTCTCAAAACGGTGAGAAAAACATCGTGAGGAAACCGGCATGTCAAAGAACCAAAAATTCGAAGACATGTGACATCTACCAACCCGCACTGGGCCCGCGTGGTGGATTACGGCCCACTCCCTCTCACAGAGAGGAGGCCTGTGTCCCAGCAGTGGGAACATTATAGGCTGATTATGATTATGATCAAAATAATAGGAAATTAAGATATTATAGGAGGTATAGCAGGCCTAGTCAAAAACTAGATTTAAATATTATGATTAAACCATACCAAGGATTTTAAAAGTTATGATTTATGACACACATGTATCGTTCCGTTAAATATAAAAACAGCCTAACACAAAGTTCGATTCAAAAAAATTAATGGCGGTTCGGATCACGAAATTGTTAGGTACTGCGCAGCGAGTCGCCTCGCCACCAATATGATCCCTCAGACCAAATATTTTTTTTCGTGTGTGGGAAATCATCAAATGACTTCTCCCGCCCTGGGTGGAGCGGAAGGGTGTGTCAGACTTTTACTGACTAAAACCCACCCGTGTTCCTTCAGTTGCCTTTCGGACCTTCCCGCAACCCTGGCTGGCATCGGTCCTAACGGACCCCGTCAATTGTGCTGACATCTCTTTGAGGCGCGCGTGGAACACGACGCGCCATCGACCCGGGCCTGGTCCTTATCGGACGGCGAGCTACCCATTGCTCGCCGTCCGCAAGCCCGTGCCTATGGTGGCCGGGAATCCGCCTGGGATTCCCGACGCCCAGGGTGTCTCCAGCGGCGGCGGTTAGGGGCGTGAGGGCGCAAACTTTGCTCCCTCCCTCACGCGTTCCGCCTCCTCCTTCGCGAGCATTACTGCTTCGCAGAAGGAGGTGACGGTTTCTCATGCCCTCTCGCTCCGTACCATGGCCTGGACCAGGGCCGGACGTGAGAGGTCATCGCCGCCAATCGCCTCCACGAGGACACGGCGGTGCTCCACCCATACCTCCACCGTATGCTCCACCGTGTGCTCTGGGCGATCCGCACAGTGGTGACACCCGGGCGTTTCCTCCCGCCTAATCTTACATAGGAAAGCCTATACTACCCTGAGGTAGAATCTCAAATTCACTTAATATCGCGCTCGCACCATACCATTCGCAAAAAATATAAGACCTGCTTTAAAGTTATTTCAGTTATTATGCAAAGTTGCATGATTTAATTTTAAGTATATTTTGAATACCAGCGGTTTATAGGTAGTTTTTTTTTTTTTTCAATAGACAAAATTTTATGTAATCGTGTTTTCGGCAAACTTAGTACCTACCTAGCACCAATCCTCAACGTTAACATACAACGTGCCGCTACAATAGCGACATTAATTTTAACACATGGGTAGGGCTAGTGGCCAGTAATCATAAAAATTATAATAAAATAAAATAATTGGTCAATTGAAAAATTTAAATTTTCAAACAAACTAAATAATAAAAACATAACCAAAATTGAGATCAATCTGTGTAAAAGATTCATTCATGAACCAACCTACTTGGCTTACGTTCTATCGGCCCGATTCTTTGTCGGCATAATTTCTAAGCAACTGCGCGGCTTTCCTTCTATTCGCCTACATATGATCCGTGACCCCGCTAAATGACCTCTGCGCTACAGTTCTTCAAATACAGGTTGCTCCAAGATGCTAGTTTAGAAAATTGTAAATAAATCAATAAATAATAACGTTTAATGAAATTCAAATATTTTCGTAAAATTAATACGCGAAGTCGTATACGTGTGTTAAATTAATGTCACCATTATAGCGGCACGCACAATATTTATTTCAAAATTAATGCTGTAGTATTTTTCACATAACTGAGGATCATGCTAAGCAATTTGAGTTTGTTTATGCTCTTGTTTGAATCAAACGGTATCTTAGAACGTAGACAGGATTCATGTTTTTTAGAGAGACTAAAACCTGATTTGATCAATTCTAGATATAAAATACTAGATCTCACGTCGAGGTCAACAGACATGTGTGGTAAGTTAGTCGAAATAATACTGACTTCAAATTGCCGCTTAAATACTAATTTACAACACTATGAGCTAACCAGGGGTTCCCAAAGTGTGCGCCGCAGAAAGTAAAGAGGGGCGCCGTGAGTCGATCCACTATCATTATCCGAAACCACAAATATTCGCGGGTACCCTTTTGAGGGTTCCGTACCCAAAGGGTACCCTATTACTAAGACTCCGCTGTCTGTCTGTCTGACCGTCTGTCACCAGGCTGTATCTCATGAACCGTGATAGCTAGACAGTTGAAATTTTCACAGATGATGTATTTCTGTTGCCGCTATAACAACAAATACTAAAAAATTTAATAAAATAAATATTTAAGGGGGCTCCCATACAACAAACGTGATTTTTTTGCCGTTTTTATAGATAATGGTACGGAACCCTTCGTGCGCGAGTCCGATTCGCACTTGTCCGGTTTTGTTTTAGGGCTCGCATGCTCGCAATCGCAATGCCCGTTTATTTACAAACGAGCCGATTGACGAGCCTTGATTTGACTGACTAACTATCAAATACAATAGACGTAGATATATTTAGTAACCTATTCCGCTTGACTATTCTTCAAGAGTCCTAAAAAACCCTGTAAGAAATCGACGTGTTACCACACCGAGCGCTGGACGCAAAGAAACTTTGCGTCCAGCGCTCGGTGTGGTAACACGTCGCGTTCTGGTTTGCAATTGGTCAATCGTCATCCTGAGGATGCCTCGTTGGGAGGTGAAACACGTGTCGATTGCTTACAGGGTTTTTTAGGACTCTTGAAGAATAGTCAAGCGGAATAGGTTACTAAATATATCAAGGTCTATTGTATTTTATAATGGATTTCCGCAAAGTCACGCCTGAATCAGTTAACTGACTAACTATCGTATTTTATTTTTGTTTTTCTTAAGTCTTTCTTGTTGTTTTCTGTTTCAATACTTCTAATCTAATAAACGCGAAAGTTTGTATGTATGGATGGATGTTTGTTACTCTTTCACGTAAAAACTACTGAATGGATTTGGATGAAATTTGGCAAACAGATAGTTTATAACCTGGATTAACACATAGGATACTTTTTATCCCGATATTCCCACGGGATCGAGACTTATGCGGGTGAAACCGCGGGGCGCAGCTAGTTGTTAAGTTGATTGCGTATTTTTTTATTTTTTTTATTGCTTATTTATGTACTGTAAAAACTGTTTTATCGATAATGCATTATGATTATTTATGACATACAACGTTATTTTTTCTTTATGCTAAACCCGAAAAGGGGTCATTGTACTCATCATTGATTATACTCAACAATGATTTTTTTTTTGCGATTTCATGCGAAAAAAAATCATCTGTTCCTACATTTGTGTTCACTTAAATCGACAAAATGTATGCAACATGTAACAGGTGTTTTTTTTTTTCGCAATTTCAATGATGGTCCCATTGAAAAAGTTGTTCAAAATGATGAGTACAATGACCCCTTTTCGGGTTTAGCATACAGAAAAAATAACGTTGTATATATTTTTCCTTATTTTTTTAAATATTTTTTTCTCTTTGTTCCTCTCAAACAGAGCACCCGCCATCTAATCTCTTCACCACCCTTGGTTGACTGGTAGAGAATGCCTAAGGCATTAAGTCCGCCTTTGTACCTTTTCTTTGTGTGCGAAAAGTTTAAATAAATAAATGCTTTAATTTTTCTTCCTATCTACCTAACCTAACTACTATTATTGTAGGTACCTATTTCTATCGACTATATCTTTTTCAAATAGCTAGGATAGGGCCAGGCGCGATCCGAGGGGGTGTCCTGGGGGTCATGACCCCCCCAAAATCATTCAAGCTGTCGAGAGACTGAATAGAAATAGAAAAAAATATTTATTTAACAACAAATGCTTCATATACAATGAATTGTGTTTGGAGCCTGCTTGCCTGCATGCTGTGTGAGAGCAGTGGTGGCCCAGTGGTAACGGCCACGACTTACAAGTTGTAGGTCGTAGGTTCGAACCCTGACAGGCGCTTTACTTTGTGTAAATTATTTCATCGCCACTGCTCTCAAAACGGTGAAGGAAAACATCGTGAGGAAACCGGCATGTCCTAGAACCAAAAATTCGAAGATATGTGACATCTACCAACCCGCACTAGGCCCGCGTGGTGGATTACGGCCCGCTCCCTCACACAGAGAGGAGGCCTGTGTCCCAGCAGTGGGAATATTATAGGCTGATTATATATGCCTGTGTTAGGAGACTCCGCTCCTCCATATCATAGATATATTATACATCTATTACAGCATATTTATTCATACACAGTTATTCTTTAACTATCATGTGGTAGAAAAGTGTTGTACTTTAGTTAGGTGTGGCATGTGTAAAAATGATTTACATGCTTTACTAACTAAAAACTGCCGGTACTTGAGCCACAGTGGCCCCGAGAGTACTTATCATTTCCCTAAAAATATTCCTCGGCACTAATGGTGACCCCCCCCCCCCCGCCAATCTTGGGCCGCAACCGCGCCTGGGTAGGGCGCCGTGTGACAAAGTACTAAACTTGAAACTGCACCGCGGGTTGAAAAAGATTGGGAACCGCTGCTAACCAATAAAACTACAAATTAAATATGCGGGATGACTGAAACGTGGTCGCTCACAATGGGTCTTATTCGAAGGCTAAAAGTCACCCAAAGGACAATGGTGAAGCAGTGATAACCTAGTGGTGTGACCGTCAGACTGTGAAGTCATAGGTCTCGAGTTCGAACCCAACGCACGCACCTCTGACTTTGCGGATTCATGTGCGTATTGTAATTATCACTTGCTTTAAAAACGGTGAAGGAAAATATCGTAAGGAAACAAGCATGCCTGAGAGATATATCTCGACGGCATGTGAAGTTACCAGACTGCCCTTGGGCGGCTTTAAAACTTTGACACCAGATTAGTCACTCGAAAAGAAGATTTAAGTAGGTATAGATGTTTTAAGGTGAAATGGTTCCGAAGCAGATCTTTTGACGCGTTTCGACTTCACGCAAAATCAATGCCACGCACCTCTGACTTTTCGGATTCATGTGCGTATTGTATAATTAGAGGAGCTCGTGGCTACGTAATAACAGCCGCACGGGTCGATCCATCAGGGTAAACTACGCTTGCTGGGTTTGGTCCGTGGATGAGTGACCATCTTTACATACCGAGACACCTCCGTCATTCATTTGCTGTCATTTGTGGATCTTTGACAGTCGTTACGAGTCGTGTCAGAAGTCCAGCCAGTCTAACCAAGGGGTATCGTATTACCCAGTCGCTGGGTTGTGGAGGTCAGATAGGCAGTCGCTCCATGAAAAATACTGGTACTCAGCTGCATCCGGTTAGACTGGAAGTCGACCCCAACATAGTTGAGAAAAGGCTAGGCAGATTTTTGACTCCTCCGTGCCTCGGAAAGCACGTTAAGCCGTTGGTCCCGGCTGTCATTTGTGGATCTTTCGTCAGAAGCCCGAAAGTCTGACAACCAGTCTAGCCAAGGGGTATCGTATTACCCAGTTACTGGGTTGTGGAGGTCTGGCAGTCGCTGCATGTAAAATACTGGTATTCAGCTGCATCCGGTTAGAATGGAAGCCGACCCCAACATAGTTGGAAAAAGGCTAGGCAGGTGAGATGTGCGTATTGGATCATTTATCACTTGCTTTAAAAACGGTGAAGGAAAACATCGTGAGGAAACCTGAGAGATATTTCTCGACGGTATGTGAAGCCAAGGCTTTGGGTGGTTTTAAAACCCTGACACCAGGTTAGACACATAAAAAGAAGTGGATAGAGAGGGCTGCTTGGAGTTTCCCTGCGTGATCGAATCAGTAATGAAGAGATCCGTAGGAGAACCAAGATAACCGACATAGCCTGAAGTATTGCCAAACTTAAGTGCAGTGAGCAGGGCACATTACTCGCAGAACAGATGGCCGATGGGGCTGAAAGGTTCTGGAGTGGCGACCGCGTACCGGAAGACGTAGCGTTGGAAGGCTCCTCACAAGGTGGACCGGTGACCTGGAGAAGGCCGCGGGAATGCGCTGGATGCGAGAAGCACAGAACCGGTCGAAGTGGCGGTGCTTGGGGGAGGCCTATGTCCAGCAGTGAACGTCTTTCGGCTGAACTGATGATGAAATGGGTAAAAACAGTAAACAAGTGTGAGTCGGACTCCCGCACGAAGGTATCCGTACCATTATCTATAAAAACGGCCAAAAAAACACGTTTAACATTTATTTTATTCTGTGAGCCCCCTCTTCAGCCAGCTCTTCTGAGCCCCCTTTAATACCATTTTACATTATTATTTTACATTATTCTTGACTTTATGATCATAATTTAGACTCAAATCTCTATGTTATTACTGTTAATGATAGTGATAAGCTCATAAGATCGCTATTAATAAATATAATTAAATGCACGTGTGTAATTTTTAAGTAATGTAATGTAAAAATTGTTATGAAATAAATAAATGAAAAATGAAATGAAATATTTATTTTATTCTGTTTTTTAGTATTTTTTGTTATAGCGGCAACAGAAATACATCATCTGTGAAAATTTCAATTGTCTAACTCTCACGGTTCATGAGATACACGGTGCCTGGTGACAGACGGACAGACAGATAGACAGCGGAGCCTTAGTAATAGGGTCCTTTATGTCGTTTTACCATTTGGGTACGAAACCCTAAAAAGGAGAATATAAAAACAAACACAAAAAAACTTCTGTAGCTGTAAGGAACCTCAAAAAACACCAGTTTTTTTCCGGATTTAAAAATAACATCACAATCTTCGTCATTCACACATTATATTGACAAGAAACTGTTGATAAACCATCTTTAATAATAAATTAATTATTAATATAAAAACGTGACAAGGTGACATAATATGTGTGATATTCTTCATAAAGATTAGGTGCGTAGCGCTCGCAACCGGCGTGCGTATAAGACCAGCAGTCAGTACCCATACATAATATTTTAGATTTATGTACTGTATTTTTGTACTAACTGTGTTGATTGTCTTAGTCTGTAGTCTGTCAACTGTACTTATTAAAAAAAAAAAAAAAAAAAAAAAAAAAAATACGTAATAGGTACACGATCAATCACAATCTCAATCGTTTTGAAACATATTGCTAATCCATAGCTTCATAAGTTCGAAATAAATCTGCTCAACAACGTAAATAACGCAATGGATGTTATTGAACTGTCAAAATGAAACAGATTAAGACTAATCTGCTTTTTGTTACATGTTGTATACAACATTACCAGAAAAAAATAAGCAATGGGTAATTTTTTTATTTGACTTTGCGTCCAGCGCTCGGTGTGGTAACACGTCGCGTTCTGGTTTGCAATTGGTCAATCGTCATCCTGAGGATGCCTCGTTGAGAGGTGAAACACGTGTAACCCTGTAAGAAATCGTTCTTACAGGGTTTTTTAGGACTCTTGAAGAATAGTCAAGCGGAATAGGTTACTAAATATATCTACGTCTATTGTAATTTTTTTATTGAAAACAAAAAAGTTATTGCAATTTGAAATTCACATTTCGAGTACCAAAATTACCCCAATTTCATTATAAATTAGCAAATTTTTTGCAGAGGTCATTAGTTATGATTTAGAGTTTAGGCACCCGCTAGACGACCGCCGTCCGCGCCTTATCTATACTAATATTATAAAGAGGAAATATTTGATTGTTTGTTTGTTTGTTTGCATTGAATAGGCTCCGAAACTACTGAACCGATTTGAAAAATTCGTTCACTGTTGGGAAGCAACACTATTCCCGGCTGACATAGGCTATATTTATTTTGAAAAAAAAATAGGGCTCCTTACTAAAACTCCAATAATGTAACCCAAGGTGTAAAAAAATTACCTAAAATAGCCGTAGATAAGTACTTAGTGCTACCCGTGCGAAGCCGGGGTGAGCAGCTAGTTATGTAATAAACCGGTAAAATTCCCGATTCAAAAACAAATGATTCCCGATTCAATTACAGTTGTAATGGCAATCATGTCATTTGGTTTAAATAGGTTTTTTATTTGTAGTATCTTATTTATCTTTTATATAGATTCTTTTCTACCTTGTGAATGTGAGAACGTTGTAGGCTTAGCCTAACCTACCTGAAACTTTCTGAAAGGCCTACACTGTCCTCCCATAACTATTAACACTGTAATTGGAAAATATTGTAAAAGCCAATTATTCTTTTCTTTTAAAAGACTAACCGTGGAGTTTCTTGCCGGCTCTTCTCCATAGGAAACGACCAATTGGAACCGTGCACCTAGGTTCTGGCGTTTCATAAGTGCCCATGTAGGCATAAGTGAAATAAAATATATTGATTTTGATTTTTAATGCGGCGATTTTTTTATCTTTTTACCTAAAAAAAACCACATATAGAATCTCAGTATGATTCTCAACAACAGCCTCACGGATATTACAGGGTTTATTACACACTGAATAGCAGATGTACAAACGTGAACGAAGCAAAGGATCGTTGGAGTTCTGTAGTTTCTGTTATAGAACAAGTTCTTCTTCATAGTCCATACCTCTAGGGTAAAGAAACTTTTATTTTTTTCCGGAGGTATTTTGCTATATTTATTTTATAGTGCTACGGAACCCTTAATGTGCGAATCCGACTCGCACTTGACCATGATCGTACGAAAACAACTGCCTAAAATCGGACCAAAAAAAATATCTTACGTCAGTGTAGTTTAAAAAAATTAACATTAATTTATGACCCATAATTCAATTTCAATAGATTTTTTTTTCACATTAAAAGTTTATTATTTACTAGCGACCCGCCGCGACGTGGCGATATTGCAAAACATCGATATTTCTGTATTATTACGTAAGTATAATAAATAATATATTATAGACATAAACCTGCCGGAATAAACTCTCTAAATGTTGTTGAAAACCGTATCCTTTTTTTTGCGTAGTTTAAAAGAAGAACACGGTCAAACAAGGACATTAAAATTTATTCGCCGGATAAGGTAGGTACAAAGTTAGTTAGCATAGTTACAGCTAGGCCTTTCATCCCGGGACTCTCGGTCTCGAAATTTTCGAGAGTCTCGAAGAATTTTTGGTATTTTCGAGACTCGACACTGATATTCTCAGTCCCGGGAATACCGAGACTTTTGAGACTTAAGTCACGGTAAAAAAAGAAGTTATTTATGAAAATGTGATTAATAAATTCCGAAAAGTAGCGAAGTTGTTCAGATATATCACCAACAAAAAAAAACATACTAAGGAAATATATAGAGGAAGAGTTTCACAGACAATTAAAATTAATAAGTAATGAAAAAAGATATCATCCAGATTGGCTGAAATGCTTGAATGATTTCTTAAATTATAGATATGCGTTCGAAAAAGTATGCTTGAAGCAGGATCCAGAACAGAGTTCACTGAATCAGAGTGTACTACATTGGAAGCAATCTCAAATTCACCTGGTATCATGAAAGTGACCTTTGAAGAACTGTCTAGGCGAGACACTACTCTTAACAACAAACACTGCACTAAATTTCTGTTTAAAGAAATTTGACTAATAACAAAGTTCTTTGTAACCTAAGTCTCGCCAATTCACTGCGTATCTGTAATAAGGAAAATAGCCTGATTGAGGCAAGTACATTACTTGCACCGCCTTTCTCAGCTTTTTCTAAAAGAAACTGGATGCTTGGCTTTCAAACGTTAAATATTACAGTGTCTGTAAAAGAATTGTACGAACGGTTAAATAAATCCACAACTGATGAACTGACAATACCAATTATCCCGCAAATACCAGTGATCCAAACGTAACGATACAGGTCCTTTCTGTCTGAAACTATATTAGCCATCGTTTCTTTCGTGCCCACTGTATAAATTATAAACTTTCATAAATAATGTTTGATTTTATAATTTGAGTTTGTTAGTGTATGTTTATATACAGTAGGTACCTACTTGATTAAAATATCTTGTTTTGACTGCCTAAATGGCAGAAATGGCTAAATGGCACCTAGCTTATAAGTATAAAACCTATTTTTTTAATAGTCTCGTTTTTTCCGGGAATTTCGAGACCGCATCGAGTCTCGATTTTTTTTCTCCCGGGATTCAGAAATGCTTCGAGACTGAAAGCCCTATTTACAGCATACGAATATATTTACATTTAGGTACATGGACATAAAACCTAACTTTTATATCATGTAACAAAAATCCTGACCGATGCAAAAGGGGCGTACGTAGATGCCGCAATAACATTACTTACTAAATGAAATCAAAGGAGATTGCCTAGGTTTGGACCAAGTGCTACCTAGGAATTTGAGTTGGTCTAGTAGTACTGTGGCATACACATGAACTATAAAAATATCTTTAAAAAAAAAATTGTCCCAGAAAAAATAAATAAATCCAGTTTTTCTGATAATGTATAATTTTGCATTAAACAACGTTTTTGAAATATTTTTTCTCAAAAATGTATTTCAGTTACAATAACATCGTACCGTATCACGTCAAACGAAGACAAAAACCTGTTCTTTTGTATTATCTCGCGATCCCTGCTCACCTGCGCTTGCGGTGATAAGCGTCCCTTTGTTACCCGACTACTTTTTGCTCAGTCTAACGTCACTTATGATCCGTTGTGAACGCGACTGTGCATATTTTCAAAATACATATTATTATGCACAGTCGCGTAAGCAACTATTTTTTTTTAATTTTTTTTTTTTAAGTTTGGAAGTGACTTCTCTCGCTCTGGGCGGAGCTGCAGGGCGTGTCAGACTTTTACTGACTAAATCCCACCCGTGTTCCTTCAGTTGCCTGTTGCCAAGGTTCCGGTTTCGGACTTTCCCGCAACCCTGGCAGGCATCGGTCCTAGCGGACCTCGCCAATTGTGCTGACATCTCTTTGAGGCGCGCGTGGAACACGACTCGCTATCGACCCGGGCCTGGTCCTTATCGGACGGCGCCCTACCCATTGCTCGCCGTCCGCAAGCCCGCGCCTATGGTAGCCGGGAATCCGCCTGAGATTCGCGACGCCCAAGGGCGTCTCCAGCGGCGGCGGTTAGCGCGGCAGTGGTGCCTCTCTAGCCACTCCTCAAAGAGGGGACTTATAGCCGCAATTGTGGCGTGCCCAGCACTGGGTTGCGACAATCGCACTCTACATGCTGCCATGAGATCCTGCCGGAGCTCTGTCCGCTGTGCCGCGATTTCTCGCGGCAGCGGAGTTACGCCCCAGCGCTTCACCTCCTCCCGCCACTCCCAGATGTGCGCGAGGACTTTCGCCTCCAGATCCTATGGCGGTAATCCGGCAAGGAGGCTCGCTGCCTCATGGGAGACCCGAGTGCGGTATCCCCGGGCCAGCCGAATGGCCATGACCCTTTAGGACGCGTTCAATCGGCGGGCTGGCCGCAGCCTATGGGAACGCGCCCACACCGGTGCCCCGTAAAGGGCCATGGACCGTACGACCCCCGCGTAGAGCCTCCAGTAGGAGGCGTTTGGACCCCCTAGATTGGGCAGGAGCCGCCCCAAGGCGGTGAAACAACGACCTGGCTTCAAATCTATCTAACTGGACAACGACCTGGCTATCTAACTGGACAATTTGTCCTAGGTAAACATACTCGTCCACAACTTCGAGTGAAGCGTCTTCGATCTTCAGGAAAGTGGGTGTTACATGGGCATTTGTCTTGTCCATGTTCATTTTAAGACCAACTCTTTCGGAAGCTCTACTAAGGGCATCGAGCATTGTACTGAGGTCCTCCTGCAGCCATGACAACTATGTCGCCGGCAAGCCGAAGGTTAGTGATGTACGCGCCATTGATGTTTATGCCTAGCCCTTTCCAGTTCAGAACCTTGAAGACATCCTCCAGTGCAGCGGTGAACAGTTTCGGAGAGATAACGTCTCCATGTCTCACGCTGTAGAAGGATAGGTTTCGAGGTGTGGTCCTGGAGTCGGAATTACATAGTGGCGTTTTCGTACAGACACTTCAGCACCTCGATATACTGATAGTCTCTTCAACGGTGCCAGATCGACTATACTTCGTTCAATTAGACTGGGCAACATGGGCTGTAACCGATGTTTCGATCGAATCGAAGTCTTTCTGGTACTCCACAAACGAAGTTCAACCCGAAACAGGTATTCATAACGTTAAATATCACGAAAATAATACCTACTGATTAGTTATAATACTTATTATTTATAACCCGGGCAGGCTAAAAACACAATACATTAGCTATTATTTGCCTCATAATCAACCAATCGTAGTCCACTGCTGGACATAAGGTATCTCTAATTATTATTAGATATTTTTTTAGCAGAACATTAGTATGATTCTAAGTTTAACAAACAAAAGTAATTGATTTAGCGTTAGCGAAAACACAATATAGCATACATATTTATAATACAAAAATATAACATAATCATAAATTATTTCCATACAAAACGGACACATTTCTGAGATTCCCACCCCAGCTTTCAAAAAATTAAAATCAATCCATACATAATTCTCAAATCTTTTTTTGTTTGGTAGGTCATGCTTCCGAGGTGGTCCCATATAAATTTTATTAACTTTGCTTGCGTAGTTTTTGAGTTAGCTTCAATATTACGTATTTTTCCCACTTAGTTTATCTAGACGATTTCCTTATTTACTCTTTCACTGTTATTTACATAGCGGGTAGTGCTATGAGGATTTGTCTGGGGTAGGTACCACAACTAAAAACTGAAAAATAAAAACTTTTTACAAAAAAAATCAAACCGACTTAAAAAACCGACGAAAATAACTTTAATTTCGGAAGTCGGTGTCTTTGCTTACCAATGTTCGTTTTATGTTTTTTTGTAAAAAGTTTTTATTAATTGTATTGAATGTTTAATTTGTAATGTTAATGACTTTTTTATTTTTTGTTATTTCATAAATTGTTTATTGTAATTATGAATGTGTTAGTTTAATAGGTTTAATTATCGTCTTTATCTTATAATTTCAAAAACAATGTGAATTGTTCCTGAATAAATTAAATTGAAAAATTGAAATTACAAAATATTACCTATACTTACTTGATGTTTGAATGCAAAACGGACGTTTTCCAAAATATGGCACTTTTGCAGAGAATTATGAACACGAACTGCAGTATTTTGGGTTGTGGCCTTTTTGCACGCAACTGACGTCGAGTTTCGGATCGCAACTCAGAAAGTGGCTGTCTTGCACTGAAGTTAACTATCAAAATGCTCCAATGCAAAAAACGCGGTCAGCCGGTTTGAGAAAAGTGATGCGAAAATGATGGGTGTCTTCTTTAAACTAAAAAGTTTACTCGATTTTTACCTCATTTTTGCAATTTTTTGATTTGTGGCCCTTTTGCATTCAGTGAGCGATATACAACGTGCCGCTACAATAATGACATTAATTTAACACACGTATACGATTTCGCGTATTCGTTTTATGAAAATATTTTAATTTCATTAAACGTTTATACTTATTGATTTATTTACAATTTTCTAAACTACCATCCTGGAGCAACCTGGACTTAAAGAACTGTAGCGCAGAGGTCATTTGGCGGGGTCACGGATCATATGTAGGCAAATAGAAGGAAAGCCGCGCAATTTCTTAGAAATTATGCCTACAAATCAAAATCAAAATATTTTATTTCACATAAGCCTACATGGGCACTTATGAAACGTCAGAAGCTAGGTGCACGGTTCCAATTGGTCGTTTCCTATGGAGAAGAGCCGTCAAGAAACTCCACGGTTACTCTTTAAAAAAAATTAACGATTGAACGTAAGCCAGCTGGTAGGTAGCATCATGAATGAATCTTTTGCACAGAGTGATCTCAATTTTGGTTATGTTTTTATTATTTAGTTTGTTTGAAAATTTAAAAATTTCAATTTAGAATTATTTTATTATAATTTTTATTTTTACTGGCCACTACCCGTGTGTTAAATTAATGTCGCCATTGTAGCGGCACGTTGTATATATTATGTATAATAAGTTGTAACTTTTGTTTGTCCCCGCGTGCAATACCTTACAAAAAAACAAAGTTCAATGCTTGTTTTTCTCTTTTCGGTTAAGTATAGGTTTTTGCAGTCGGGTTTTTTGTTTTTTAAATAATTTGTTTTATTTCATGCTTTTTAGTTTTATTAATATAGGTATATACAGGGTGTTAGGATAGACACCGTTGTCCTTGAAACTAGTGGTTTGGTGTCATCTATAATATACTTTTTCTATGGGACCAACTTTGAAATCGCAAAAAAATAATCAGCTGTTATATACATTTTGTCGATTTATGGAACAGCTGATTTTTTTTTCGCGATTTCTAGGTTGGTCCCATAGAAAAAGTATATTATAGATGACACCAAACCACTAGTTTCAAGGATAACGGTGTCTACCCTAACACCCAGTATTTGGAATTAACTCATTACTAGCTTTTATTTGATACCAATATTCATTATTTAAAAAACACCTTACGCTCAGTTTTTTTTTTAAATATCTGGTGAAATATATTTAAAAAATAAGCCTATGTCACTCTCACAATTAAGACGAACGTAACGATATCGACACCTCGAATCCATCAAGCTGTTTAGGCTTCAGAGCGTGCCAAAGAAATAGACATACATGCAGACATACTCTAAAAAAACATCACCCTCCTTCTGGGGCAGTCGGGTAAAAATTCTAAGAAAATTTGAATTTTGCTGGTTACCTTGGCGCATCCCCCTTAATTACCTATACCGCATTTGAAATAAGATTAGACATTAAAACAAACCCTTTTACAGTCCTTTCAACTGATTTTGACTTCTATACCGTAGGCATAAGGATAGCATTAAAATCAAAAAAGTTACACAATACCAACTATCTACTGCGGCTGTCATTTGTCATGCCACCAACGCAATAGAGTTCAAAATCGGTTGGAGGGAATTTCTTTGCTATATATGAATTGAATACATAGGTACTTCAAATCACAAAATGGTCAAAAGTAGACAAATTCGTACAATAGAGTCTGCCCCACCAAATCCGATAGCTGCGGCGCTAGTGTTTATGTCAACGCATCAAAATTGCAGTTAAAAAAATGTAGTTCCACAATTTTCCGCCGGACTTCAGTGGTGGCGCGGAATCGCAATTCATCTGTTTGACTGTTTTATACGGAGATTCGTGAAATGCGGTGAAATGGTTCGCAAGTTTTGAAAAATCTTTTTTTTTTTAATTATTCTTGGTTTATAATTATTATGAATAATATTCAAATAAAGCGGCACCTATTGCCAGCCAGTCAAACTATTTCTAATCATTGCCACCTCTAACGTCGAACTGAAACTGAATGAATATAACCACGATAAAAGTTCAGCAACTCGCCACTAGGTGGCAATATTTTAAATGTAGTTTATTTTCGAAGATTCAAATAATTGTAAGTGATAGGTACACTGATAAGTTTTATACAGATTATTCCTGACCAACTCGCAACGGCTAACTAATATAACAGAAAAAGTATATAATTTAGATTGTAAACAAGTAAAACTCGGGATAAATTCTCAATGTTCAGATCAACCACAGATAATTATGACGGAAGAGTGCGTAAAGCCCTAAAATCATGGAATTAGTATGGACTATAAGTAAACGCGGTACACCTCTGCCATAAGTACACCTCTGCCTTCCCCTTCAGGATATAGGTACACGCGTGATGTTATAATACATCCATCTAGCGGGACAAATTAGCAGTAAAGCAGTATCTGTTAGATGTCAATAGATGTCACTGAAAACAAATGAATCATCCATAAAATATGTTCGGATATGTTAGAAAGTGTCTTTTGTAAAACTTGTTGATAATTTTATCCACAGTAATATAATTATATAATAAATCTACTCTCGAAATATTCTTGCAATTTAACTATTATTCGTACATACTGCGAATTTTCAAGTAATGCGTAATTTATGATTGATAACAAGTCTCTGAATGAGTACCTACGGAACTACGGACATAGGTCACACAGGTGTAAATATCCGACCGGTACAAGAAAGAATCTCAGCTGCTCGTTATCTAGATCAGAAAATTATCTCCCAATTCGGGGAGATTTTATCGTTATAGGAAAGGAGTGCATAGCCGGGCTTGTGCTTTTTTTTTTTAAGTATTTTTATTTTAAAGAATATTGCGACTTCTAAGTCATTTGGTTTAAATAGTTGTATTTTATTTTATTTATCTTTTATAGATAATTTTCTAGTTTGCGAATGTAAAAACGTTGTAGGCCTTGTAGACTCATAGATATTTCGATTGATTGACCATTTCCTATTACTCAGATTACATTAGAGATACTTAGAGACATTTTTTTTTTATCGTAATTGTGATTACTTAGGTAATTCAGAATCGTTATCGTTTTTTGAAAATTATACTTATACAGCTGTAAGTTTTTATTATATTAATATTATACATAATAAAATATCATTATGATTCATAATGATTTTTTATTATATTTTATTGCCCACATAGACAATAAAATTCAGTTTTTCATTAAAAAAATCCAATTACTAATGAGTCTTTGTTGTAGTCTCAACTGTCTTCGTCACATTTTCATTTACGAAGACCATATGTTATAAATAAACAGGGAAAGTTATTTATACCTAAACTTCCGCCATCTCAATTAGAATACGTATTCAATTAATTAGTGATTTTGCTTCGTCTCAATATAATTATTATTACTACAAAGTGTGTGTTTCTATATAAGGTAATGTAAAGTCACAGTTAGTCATTTTACTGAATCAGACTTGTGTTTTAATATGGACAGCTGTTGTTAAGGAAAAACAGGCTACTAAATGCGCAATGCTGACGCTTTACGTAGATTAGGTTAACGCAGTGATAGAGTGGAAATTTGAACATTAAAATAAATTGAAAGTGAGTGAATTGGCTAAAAAAATTGAATTGGAATTGCGTTTAAAATTATTAATATTATTTTTATTTCTAAAACAGTGTAGTGAGATAAAATAATATCACTTTCTCCAAAGATATTTAAATCGGGGTAGATTAGCTTGCTACATATTAGTAATTTGTGGGGTAGATTTTTCTTACGTCTGGCAATACCAAATATACCATGCCATGCCGTGGCCTCGCTCGTCGACTTGCGAACGAACAACTGTTTATGTAAACTTTCTGTCAAGTGCATTGTGTTTCAAAATAGTTAACACCGAGTAAAATAACAATTGACGTTCCACTTTCGCAATTATAACGACTGTGTCGTGCTTCCTACTAGAACGCGCATTTTTTAGATAATACAGTTTATAATCAGTCCTATACAGCTGCCAGTGCTTTAAACGGTGTTTTGAAAAAAAAAAAACAAGCAGGCTGTTTCGTGTTTATTCTTTTTACAATATTCCAAAATGGGTGCATTAAAAGTATTTTAGTGGCAGTGTTTAGCTAAGCTAATAAAAATCGGTGTGAGTAAATAATTAGTGCCAATAAACATGTACTATGCATCGAAATGATATCAGCAAAGAACAGGGTGCAAGAAATAAAGAGTAAATTCGAGAATTTGAACTGTGAAAACGTTCCAAATCGTGTTGAAAACCAATTGTGCAGACAAAAGAATGTTTTTGCTACAAATTATGGGAAGGAAAACAGTGAAATTAGCGATTACGAACTATCATATAAACAGGATAATATCGGGAATGAATCAGAGGCCACTGACGAATGGACGCCTAAACCAAACTCCAGTTATTTATACAGTAAAAGCGACGTGAAACGGAGTGTTAGCGACACGAAAAATTCGCTATCGCGACAATGCAGTGATCCAGGCAAGAAATTGCACAGGAGCCATGCATTTCGTTGTGATAAGAGTCAAAAAATAGTGAATAGCCCTAAACGTCACGGCAGTTGCAACGGTAGATCGGAAACCAGTGATTTTTCATTCAAAATGGAGAGAAAACTAAGCAAAGACAGACTAAAAAGGCTTGGAAACTTTTTGGAAGAACAGATGAAAAAAGAAAACTTTGTACCACAAACAGAATATGCTGAGATTGTTGGGCAGGTGAGAGAAATTGATAGTCAATTTGATTCTATACCAGATTCTGAGGTACCTCAGCACATTCTTGACCAGTATGCGACCATTGTCAAACCGAAACGTAAAGAAAATGAGAAACAGGAAGCCATGACAGACAGCGGTGTTAGTTCTGAGACTGAAAACGTAGAAGAGGACAAGAATGGCCGGATTAAACGTCTCATGTCTCAGTTTGAGAAGTCACCTGAAAAAACTCATCTGACAAATCTTCAGGCAATGGACGAATTCTGTGATTCCAGTGAAACTATTCGTCTAGAACGTAAGAACCCTCATTTAAAACTAACAGACACACTGAAAAAGGCTTTAAAGCAACCGCTACCTGCTGGTCCACCGCCCGCAAAACCTCCACGAATCTTTAAAGTCACAACAATCCCAGAAAACACAGAACTACAAAAGAAAGAAGCTAAAAGAATGCTTGAAAAGCTGGAAAAAGTACTTCAGAAGCGTGAAGGGACTACGGAAACACCAAAAAAACCAAAAGAAATACACTACTTATGTACCGAGATACTGGATATCACCAACCGTACGTTACTACCTAACCAAAGCCCTGATCCTTTCTCCCGTTGCCTGAATTCCTTGAACTGTGCCATAACTAACAATTCTATGTCAAGTCTTCCGTACACAAGACTAAAAGCTGATGAGGATTCTAACACATGCTGTGCGTGCTCCAGTGAAAATACAGATCCGAACCAATTGGACGATCAAAAGTGTTTAAAATGTAAAATCAACGAAGAAAAAGATGGCAGATTCAAATGCCATCTCAAATGTGAATGTGAAGTGAAAAATTCAACGTTTTACGTTGAAAATGATGAACCTATTTATGATGTGCCCTGTGAGGATGAGGATACGAAGTTTGTGAGACGTAACACGTACGGAACGTTGAATACGTTGAAGAATAGCCAGAGTATGGACGATTTGCAGATTGAAAAAGATGAGGTGAGTGCTATATTAATAATTAGAAATTAAGGTTCTTTATTTAAGTATTTAAAATGAAGCTTCTTTATTCCATATGTTTTTTTTTTAATTTACAAATCTATTGTAGTGTTAGTATTGTTAGCAAAATGGACTCCTTGTTTTTGGTAACAGCCTTCCCCATCCCATGCCATTTTGCCCTGTCTTTGGTAGTCTTCATCTGTTGCAAAGTTTTCTTGGTCTACCAAGGCATCTTTTCCCTTGTGGTCCCAATCAAGTTGTTGTTTCTAGTACCTATATTTTCTTTTTGTACTTTGAAATGTAGCTGGCCATTTCCATTTAAGAAGAAAACCAGAAATGAGTTTTTTTTTATTAATTATTTATGTTTTTCGAATAATATCAATTCTGCTTAGTTCATATGCTATCTTATTCCATGTTAGTTATTGTTTTGTAATAGCTTAATTTTCTAGTTGATTCAAAATCATATTCATATATAGTTGGGGAAAGGCTAGGCAGATTGATACTGCAAAAAACTACAAATTAACTGAATTGGTGTTTAGAAATGAGGAAAGAAATAAATAAAATACATGTATATAACATGTCATAATCTGGGTTTTTGTGTGGCCCTGTGGCATGTTATTAATGTCGTAATTTGGTTTTGAATATTGCATAAAAATGATTGATTAAATTGAAATTGGTTCCAATGAAGCCATAAAACAGCAACATGCATATTGTATTTCTTAGAATTTTTTTTAAAAAACGAACAAGCCTTATAGTAGACATAGAAATTTTCACAGATGATGTATTTCTGTTGCCGCTATAACAACAAATACCTACTAAAAAACAGAATGAAATAAATATTAAAGGGGGCTACCATACAACAAACGTGATTTTTTTTGCCGTTTTTATAGATAATTGTACGGAACCCTTCGCGCGCGAGTCCGACTCGCACATGGCCAGTTTTTTTTTCGAAAAAATCATGTTCGACAAAAAAGAAATCGATCTATTCATATAAAGGTACCCGATTGGACCATTTTGTTTCGAAGGTCGATTTTTTTTGCGTTTTTGAATTTTGTCCCATAGTTAAAAGTTCTTCATATTGATGGGTAGAACACCCCTTAAATTAAGTCGATTGTTTTCAAAGTCACCCTGTATATAGTTTTTAAACCACATTGTTCCGAATTTCAGACAAGCCGTATGCATAGTGTGAACATTTTCGGTCGATGTGTTACGACTTTAAGTGTGAGTCAGAGAGCGTTGCTCTTAGCATAATAAGTAATTATGTACTGTAACGATGCACTCTCGTCTGTACGTTTGTTTATCTTAGCTAAGACACTGCTGGACTTAACTTGATGATGTTTCCTTTTTAACCGACTTCTTCAAAAAGGAGGAGTCTGTCATTTGTGGATATTTGACAGTCGTTACGGGTCGTCACGCGTCAGAAGCCCGGAAGTACGACCACCAGTCTTACCAAGGGGTATCGTATTACCCAGTTACTGGGTTGTGGAGGTCAGATAGGCAGTCGCTCCATGTAAAATAGTGGTATTCAGCTGAATCCGGTTAGACTGCAAGCCGACCCCAAACACAGTTGGGAAAAGGCTAGGAAGATTGAGTGACACTTGGAGGTATAAAGCTATCTAATCGGTCGATGTACTAAAATCAAAGGATACTTTGTGATTACAGGATAAGTAAGCTTTATCTAATATTCCTTATCTATCAGCAATAGTCATGAATAACCTGGTTATATTTGTAAACAATTTTTTGTTGAAAGAGCAAAGAAATGATTATAAAAATAAAAGTTATATAACTAAAAACCCAACTACGACAAAAAAATCAACTAAAACGTTAAAAAATACACCACAGACTGACAAATAAAAAATCCGGAGTCACACGTCTTAAGGCATAATCAAACAGATTACGTATGTCTCCGGATTTTTTTGGGGTTACATTATATTTTTGAAATGTTTTAATTAGGCCCTTCCATTGGATAACCAACATGGCATACTTTTTTTTTGTTCATTACTTTATGTCCTCTAGAGGGCGCCATATTCAATTTACGATGACATCACATAGCCTATAACCAGCGGACAAGCAAGACGCTTCCAACGATACCTCATTTGTCAAATTGTAATGAGTAGTTTAGAACATAATGAGGGAGCACATGAACGTATATACATACGTACCGGTCAAAATCATAACCCTCGTTTTTGCTTCGCCGTCGGGTGATTTTTTCTAAATGCCTTGTACAGACACCTGCCAGACTCATGCCTAAATCATCGGCCTCTTGCTTACCCCAATCGACTGAATTTCGCGTAACATGTCTCTTTCCAATACCAATAATATGACAGAACCAGCACCAACATTTGTCCAACAAAAAATCTGGGTTAAAAAGTACTGTAACCAAACTACATCTCTTCAAAATTTCATGAAAATCTGTTCAGTAGTTTAGACGTTGAAACGTTGGCACTTCAAAATTATATTCATTTATTAATGAAAATAACAGTATAGGTGTTTTTTTTCGTTCAAACCTTACCTACTTTAAAACTACACCGACATAGTAACATTTTTCCCTGTAATAAATAATGTAACAGTAACATCTACAATATTGTCAAACTCATAGCATTAATTTAAATTTTTGAACCATTTACAGGCACTTTTGAATTGTCCAATTACTCGGTCAGTCAGAAAGATAAAGCTAGTTGCCCATTCCAAAGCGTAGTATACTCCATTTGAAATAAGATCAGACATTTAAGGTTGATGCGCTAGGGTGGCCCGCGAAATTCAAATTTTCTTACGTTTTTTGCAATTTGCAGGTCAGTATCAGGTTGTATGTTGATCTAAATATTATTAGCGGCCGTAACAAATATGGATTGACAGAATTATTAACATTAGAATCAGCAATACAACTCTCTAAGTTCATGTAAGTGCATTGAATGAAAATTTCATGAAATCGTCAGGTTTGTTTAAATGTCTAATCTTATTTCAAACTAGCTTCCGCCCGCGGCTTCGCCCGCGTTCTATGTCGATAAAAAGTAGCCTATGTCCTTCCCCGGGATGCCATCTACCTCCTTACCAATTTTATCGAAATCTGTTCAGTGGTTTAGGCGTGAAAAGGTAATATACAGACTGACCGACAGATAGACAGACAGTTACTTTCGAATTTATAATATTAGTATGGATGGAGTATAGGTTCCTATGGAGAAGAACGGGCAAGAAACTCCATGGACACACATCGATGAATCGAACTGTGCAATACAACATAAACTCACAATATTGTTAATTATTAAAATAATTATTCACACTTCATTCATTCGTCATTCTCGTAATTTTTTTTGTTACTATGGCGCGTTTTTAAATAATCTGACGTGTAGGTGTGACCACAATAAGTAATAATTAAGAATTACTTAGTTAGTTAATTTATTTATGAGGAAAATGGAATATTCTGGTTTGGAGACGTCATCGAATCATTACATAGTTATTATGACATAGTCTTACAGTTTGTAGGTAATACTCGTGTTGCCATTTTAAGTTCCGAAGTTAGTTTTTTTTTTTGGAAGCCGGTTCTTTTTTTTGTTTTTTTTTTTTCATTTTCGTTGTGGTACCTACTCCACACAAATTCGAATACCACTATCTGCTAAGTAAGTAAAAGTGCATAATTGGCGAAGTAATCGCATAATATAGGCACACAAAAAAAAAAACAAGTACAGACGAATTGAGAACCTTCTCCTTTTTGAAGACGCGATTTAGAGTCTTACGAGGACCATGGTGCTTGAATAATATTGACCTGTCCCTGTTTATCAAAACTTACAAGACTTGTATTACCAAATGTCATTATTTAGTTCACAAGTACTTATATTTTGACACTTTTATTCGTGATTTTGTTTATCAAAAAAATATTTGTAAGTTACAACTTGTAAAAAATCATAACAAATCCTGAGAGTGTCCGGCGACTCTCTATTCCGTCTTACAAGTTTACAAGTGTCGTGCTTAGTACACCGCAATAAAATGTTTAAATTCGATTTTCTTTTTTTAAATTTGGTCAAAAGAGAGAGATGGCCTGATGCCAGTGTCCAAGCGCTGGGATCACTAAGGAAGGCTGATTATGAATATGGAGGTGAGCTATGAATTTAACGAAAATTAACATTCTAGGTAACTTGTGAACGTGTAGACTTGTAACTAAACACGGCCCAGACCTTTGCTGGCAAACATAATATGACAATATGTAGATGGCGGCGCGGCGTTAGTTCCAAATTGTATTTGTTATTTTGACCACATTGCAATAGATCCTTGTACAGGTATAGATGTGCTGATTGCATTCAGTACCATTGGTGCAATTTGTCCTAAGTTTAAATCCTAAATCCGAACTCTTGGTCTGAAGCTAGCCGATCACATAAAGTCATCGATGCATAAAGACATGAGACGACACGGCTCGCCAGTTGGAACTGTACCCGCAGCCGTCGAGCGTGACGATGGGAACTGAGAACATGAGTCATCAGGTTTCTTGTACTTCCTTGTGGGTTGTTATTAATGATAAAGAATTTGATTTTCTTTCTGTCTCATTGCCATCACAAGTTATTAACATTCATATTAGGTCCCCACCTATGAAATCAGCGTTTTGTATGGGGAATTTTAAAGAAGTTACATTTTTCATACGAACATTTTCTTAATTTATGTAACAACCATGAACATTAATGTTTTAAAACTTTTATGGACTAATATTTAAAAACTAAGATAACGTATGCCACTTAGATTAAGCGACAAAAATAAGTTATGGCTAAGTTAATAAAAAATATCATTATCGGTCATTTCTGCTAACAAAATGAGTAATTTTTAAGGTATTTTTTATGTTTAGAAAACTATAAGTAATAAGGTTTTTTTACTATTGGTAGTTGTCTATGATGGTTATTATTCCATATAATGCCAAGCAATTGATATTTTAAATCATAGAAGTGACGAGGTTCTCTATGTGTGAGAAAAAAACGCTAATAAACTCAAACTCAAAGCATTTATTTCAATTAAACCATTTACGGGCACTTTTGAATTGTCAAAGAGTCGGTCAGTTAGTCAGAGAGTTGAAGCTAGTTGCCCATTCCAAAACGTAGATCTCTATGGAAAAGAACGGACAAGAAACTTCAAGGACACTCTTTTAAAAATAGATATAGATATTACAAAATCCTGGGTACAGTATATATGTGAGAAAAATGTAAAAAATAATCAAAAGCAATTCAAAATTTAAGATTAAAAATAAGCTCTGGCAAATAAGAGGTGACCAGTCTCAACTGACGGGGCCCGTTCACGAACATGACATGTGGATCAGCACCATCCAGCTCAACCATTTTGTAGGGAACCGAATGATCCAACACACGTGCCACCATCAGCGAGACATTTAAGTGAGCATGACATACTCTCATCTGCCATGCTATTTCAAGTCAACTTACATCATAAAATAAAACGGCTCCATGGTACTCACATTAACAAAAATTTAATTCATAGGTACCTACCCAATAATTTTATGCATACACCCGGATAAGTCAGAGAATTAATGTTATCTCAGGTGCTAATTGACCTTATTATGGCCGAGGTCTAGTTAATACGACCCCAAGGTTAGTGATAATAACATACACACGTTAACTATGAGTTCTATGCACCTTTATGTCGTATTTCGTTTAGTTATATTGACATTATATAGTTATGTTATACGCACAGGGGCACAGTAAATATCCTTCTTATTCAATTTATAAAATATCTTTCACATTGGTCCAATATTGGAGGAGGAAATAGACGAGAGCCGAACCTCGAACAATGAATTTTTGTATGGAGAAAAAGACCGACCCTATTTCCTCTTAAGAAAATGACGATGACTCGTAGAAGGACAACAGTCCTCGTCATTTTCTTGTACACACATACATACACACAATGATTGAGTATTTTTTAAAGGGTGTGCCGTTGTCAAATTTGTACAATAGGCCTCTGATGATAGCGGTCTAAACAGGCAATTTTGAGCATTTTCTGAGGGTTCTAGTGCTTCTACAGATAATGTATCATCAAAACGGAAAACATAGGGCATAGAACTAGATGATATTTATTTTATTGTAAAAAATCATTGCTCTAAGGTCATAAACTAGAGAGAAAACAGGCGAGAGCGTTTGTATGGAGAGGGGACCGATCTTATTTCCTCTTAAGCCAGTAAACACAGCATATTCAGCATGCTTAACGTATTGAAGGCGTGCATAATTTCCAATTTTACTCCGTACAATGTTTGTTTACATTCCTTAGTGGATTGGCTTCCACTCGAGTTTAATGTGGAATGGAACAGCTTCGGCGATATATTGTGGTCAATTCAATATACTCTGTAACTGCCTGTGAATGTTAAATTGGCGGTAGGTACCTTTTTGTTTTTGAGGTTGGGAAATCATCAAATGACTTCTCCCGCTCTGGGCGGCCGGAGCGTGTCAGACTTTTACTGACTAAAACCCACCCGTGTTCCTTCAGTTGCCTGTTGCCAAGGTCTTGGTATCCCTTTCGGACTTTCCCGCAACCCTTGCAGAGGTGGTAGGTACCTAAGAGTAAAACAGAAAGCCATGGAGCGTTCCATGCTCGGTATAAAGCTCATAGACCGGGTCCCAAACATCAAGGTCTGCAGACGTCATCATCTGCGTAGCCTTTTCCCAACTATGTTGAGGTCGGCTTCCAGTCTAATCGGATGCAGCTGAATACCAGTATTTTACATGGAGCTACTGCCTATCTGACTTCCACAACCCATTATCTGGGTAATACGATACCCCTTGGCAATACTGGTTGTCAAACTTTCGGGCTTCTGACGACCCGTAACGACTGTCAAAGATCCAAAAATTACAGCCGGGACCAACGACTTAACTTGCTTTCCGAGGCACGGAGAAGTCTCGGTATGGAAAGATGGTTACCCATCCACGGACCAACCCTAGAAAGCGTACCTTAACCTGATGGATCGACCCGAGCGGCTGTTATTACTTAGCCACGAGACCGAAGGAGGTTTTTAATATCGGAAAACGAGGTATGTAACTTAAAAATGAGTAGGGCAGGACACCAGACGGCCAATTCTCGTGATTACAAAATGTTCACATTTAAGTCGCTATCTGTCAAACTTGTCAAAGATGTTGGTAATTTGATTGTATTTTTGACAGATTACGATCGAATGCCAACATTCTTAACTTCGGGTCTAGGCGCAGTGATTGTGTGCGCAGTGTTTTTAACCGACTTCTTCAGAAAGGAGGAGGTTCTCAATTCGTCTGTATGTTTTTTTGTTGTTTTTGTTTCTACATTGTACTCACATGTTTTCAACATGAATGATGTAACCAATATTATTGTAACAATATTTTGATTTAAAAGAGTGTCCGTGGAGTTTCTTGCCCGTTCTTCTCCATAGGAAGTATAGGAACCTACTTTTGAATGGGCAACTAGCTTCATCTTTCTGACTGACCGACCCATTGACAATTCAAAAGTACCTGTAATTGGTTTATTTGAAATAAATGCTTTGAGTGAGAGACTTTACTCCACCTGTCATCAAACTCAATTTGATGACAGGTGGCGTAAAGCCTCCTGCACACTGGCGCGACGCGACTCTAAACAATTACTAAGAAAACTTCACGGTAGGTATATTTAACAAATATCGGTGTCCCGTTGCGTCGATCTGCACCGCGATGTACGATTTGTACAGACATACATTTTGATTGATTAACTATATCCACAAGTCCCACAACAAGCACTTCCAGCGGAAATGAACGTGTGAATATAAAAACATTTGAAAGAAAGATGGCGCCCGCCGATTGGCGCCTAATGTGAGCCCAGTAATTCGTGTCGTTAAACCGTAGTTTGTCACCTGTCATGTCTGTCTGTCACTTGCCACTTTCCCGACTTCCACCTCGTTTCTAATGCAATCATTGATACGTGATTATGTTCGTATGTTCCCACGCAGGTTAAGCGTGCGTTGTCGAGGCTTGGATTATGATGGGTGGGTGTTGATTGTCTTGTGTAGATTATGCTGGTAGTTAAATTTTTATCGTATAGTTATGTCGTTTGTAATTTCCCATGCAGGTTAAGGATTACAATATTATTTCGAGGTTCAAGATACAGCACCTTTTGAAATTGTTTACTTACTGCCAGGGTTGTGGGAATGTTCGAAAGGGATACCGGGACCTTGGCAACAGGCAACTGAAGGAACACGGGTGGGTCTTAGTCAGTAAAAGTCTGACATGCCCTTCCGCTCCACCCAGAGCGGGAGAAGTCATTTGACGATTTCCCAACGTTAAAAAAAAAAAAAAGCTTTGCCCCACGGTTTCACCCGCAAACAGGCGCGGCCTGACTTTAACAAAACAATTTTTGAGAAAACTTCACGGCGAACAATGCGGCGTCGTCGTATCCGGCGACAAGTCGCGCCAGTATAAAAGAGCCTTAAGTCTCGAACCCGTGGGAATATCGGGATAAAAAGTATCCCATGTCCTTTTCCAGGTTAACCTATCCATGTTCAAAATTTCATCCAAATCTGTTCAGCCTTTTTAGCGTGAAAGCGTAACAAACACATAAACGCACTTTCGCATTTATAATATTAGTTAGGATAGTCCCACCTACATTATCAGGTACTACCTCGTTGGTTAAGTGGTCACAAGTGCTACTGCAGAGCATCAGGTCCTGGGTTCGATTCCCTGGTTGGGCAAAGTGTTTTTGCTTTTTAACCGACTTCTTCAAAAAGTAGGAGGTTCTCAATTCGTCAGGGTTTTTTTTCTTTTTTTTTTTGTGTGTATTTTAGGCGATTACTCTGCTAATTATGAATCGGTTTTGATGATTCTTTTTTTGTTTGGTAGGTCATGCTTCAGAGGTGGTCCCATATAAATTTTATTAACTTTGCTTGCGTAGTTTTTGAGTTAGCTTCAATAATTATGTATTTTTCCCATTTAGTGTATGTAGACGATATATTGTTTGACTCCTTCACTGTTATTTACATATACCAGCAGGCGTAGCATGAGCACCGTTTTGTCGACGGAAGAGTAGACAAAGATGACGTTTCGTGTAAACAGTACGACGGCAGCAAAGTAGAAAGAGTCAACTGCACTTTTTACGAAATTCACTCTTTTACATAATTTGACTCAGAATTCTTTGTTTTCTCATAGGATTTTTTTTTCTGTTTGATTCTCAATTTTTACTGATTAAGTCAACTACAAAAAAAAAACTCAAGTTGTCGAAGTACCGTATTTTGGATCAAACAATTTCACAGTGATATTGGCCTTAACTATTTTCTTGATACTTAACTACTTATTATTAACTAAATGATTTAAAATAGGAGAAGATAGCTTTGTTCTTCTATTAATTATCACAATTTTGCGTTCAAAACGCTCCCTTGTAAAATCATGATTTTGTAGATAACCGTTTATACTTTGTGGCCGTCGAGTAGAAAGTTTTCTACTGGCGATTCCAAAATCAAATTGTCTTCACTACCATAGACAAATGTCCGTTGTCAGTGTGATTTTGACAGTTTGAGCAGAAAACTTTCTTCCGAAATAGTCTACATGTAAAAAGACCTAGACAAAGATCGTTAGAAATGAAAGACAATATGACAGATTGTAGAAAAATATCTACGGTGCGGTGTCAAAAATGAAGAAACGAAATGTCAGTTTGTATAGAAAAAGCTATGTCTATTCTTCGTAGAGATAGAAACCGTCATGCTACGCCTGCAGGTATTCGAATTTGTGTGGAGTAGGTATCACAACTAAAAAGTGAAATATAAAAACTTTTTACAACGTTTTTTTGGAAGTCGGTTGTTTTTTTTTATTGTAAAAAGTTTTTCCATCAGTAATTTCTCAGTAGCATGCCGGAGTCTGGATTAGTGCCCGGTTGTTGGCAATAGGCTCGCCCCCTATTACATGGGACTTAAACATAACTGGCGAAATTCGTCTACCCCCCTCGGTGAATAAAAGTGAAATATTAACACAGATTGTGTTTAATGAAAGTTTTTTTACCGGTAACCATGAAATTAACATGTTGGATACAAAATTCGCAATGCTATGTGAATTTAAATTTTAACTGTCTCCCATCCGGATAACGACCTCAGCGATGAGTGCTTAACCTACTAATGGCGTCCGTGGGAAAGTGACATCAGACAGTGCTGTATGTAGTTACACATGTTAAGGCTCTTACATACTGGCGAGACAAGTTGCGCCAGTGTGTAAGCGCCTTTACACTCGAGTTACGAAAAGGTCAAGCAATCTGAATGATTTTGAAGCACATTGCTTCTTATGTTTGAAAAATATGTCTACTCAACAATGTAAATAATGCAATGAATGTTGTTGAACTGTCAAAATAAAAAAAGCCATGGCTACTGTTAGTGTTACACAATAGCATGTATTTTTTAAATATTTTTATTCGATAGTATATGGCCAAATAGTAATAGTAAAATTCGACGGCTAATAAAGAAATTTAAAGTACTTAAAAAAATTAAAAATAGCCAACCGACCCGGGCTTTTTAAACGCCCTCCATTTGGCGCTTGGTGTGGTGACGTCATAATCTATGACAACAAACAAACAAGTGTCAAGTCAATGAAAAACACTCCTACAAAAAATATTGACATTTTGATTGTTGTCATAGATTCTTACGTCACATTCGCTCTGACCAATAGCGTACCTAGCTTTTCAAGTAAGTATTTGAACTTCCCATAGTTTTTTGGCACTTTAAAAAAATTAATATCTCGCTCAAAAAGAAATTTTATTTAAAAAATATGTATTGATGGAGTCATAATTCTGAAGTAATTTAGTTTATAAAAAAAAATACTTGACCTTTATTTGAATCACATGCATATTATATTTCCCCGCAGGGCAGGAAGATGATCATAAATGATGTACCTACTTAGTAAAGTTAAAATCACCTTGAATTTTACAAATATTATGAGTATATTTTTTAAATACTACAACCGTCCCCGTTTGTGGATCAATTGACACTACAAGTATGTCAGCAAACAATAATTGTTTGCATTCAGCTTGACGTACGAAAATGGTACTCATTGCTGTAATGTAAGGTTTTTTTTTGAATGAGAGATTATTTAGTAGTATGTATGACTTTGTATGAACAGAATTACGAGCGCTAGATAGAGTTAGAAGAATTTGGAAAGACTTTTTGGAGGATAGATGTTAGTGACACATTGATTTTACTTATTTACTAGCTGCGCCCCGCGGATTCACCCGCGTAAGGCATGATCCCGTGGGAATATCGGGATGAAAAGTATCCTATGTGTTAATCCAGGTTATAAACTATCTGTGTGCCAAATTTCATCCAAATCCATTCAGTAGTTTTTACGTGAAAGAGTAACAAACATCCATCCATACTTACAAACTTTCGCGTTTATAATATTAGTTAGATAAGTAGATTTTTGTTTTTGTGTTCCGTAATGTGAATGATTTTGCATACTATTTATTTATTTTATTATTTATGTATACACAGTAAAATACATGGAGATATATTTATTAAGAAATAAGCAGTACCTTAGTATTGTATTGTATAATTTTTTTCTAACTAAACAGACAGCTGTGCTGCTGGGGAGTTGGTTGCGCCACTTCTTCTCCCCAGCTAAAGTACTAGGAAGTGGTGAAGGGTGGGCGTTTTGGGGGACTGTCTTATGTAATTTTTGACGTTCGAAAAGTGCTGATTCTCAGCCTAGTTTTAATAAATGGATTTTTATTTTGATATTATACAGTAAGTAGTACAGTTCGATTCAAACTTAACAAATTGCTTAGCATGATCCTCCGTTATGCCGAAAATACTGCAGCATTCATTTTGAAATAAATATTATATATGTTAAAGTTGAGGATTGATGCTAGGTCCTATGTTTGGCGAAAACACGATTACATACAATTTTCTCTATAGAAAAAAATCCAAAGTTACCTCTAAACCGCTGGTATTAAAAAATACTTCAAATTAGATCATGAAACTTGGCATAATAACTGAACTTACTATCATAATAACTGAGTCAATTTTTTTTTTTTTTAATTACTTACGATTATTTTCACCGAAAAAAGCAATTACCTAAACTATTCGAGGCTTGAGAGCCGCCGAGCGAGACAAAATCTGAGGAACGGTACGGCCTTAATCGCGGCTCGGAATTCCACCCCTCACCCCTGCTGACACATAAAATTGTTTTGTTACCACGCAGTCTCGCCTCATGTTCCGAACGAGCCGCCAAGAAGGTTTAAGGTTGATGCGCTAGGGTGGCCCGCGAAATTCAAATTTTCTTACGTTTTTCGCAATTTGCAGGTCAGTATCAGGTTGTATGTTGATCTAAATATTATTAGCGGCCGTAACTTTCTTTCTTTTTCGTATAACATACCTTGGGCCTCTGACTTGGTTTCACATACCGTCGAGAAATATCTCTCAGGCATGCCGGTTTCGTCACGATGTTTTCCTTCACCGTTTTTGAAGCAAGTGATAATTATACAAAAATTAAGTAATAAAAACTAAAACCCAACTACCACTAAAAAGGTATAAACAAGACACCACAGACAGACAAATTAAAAATCCGGAGTCACACGTGTTAGGGCATAAATCAAACAGATTACGATAGACGTCACATGGCCTATAACCAGCGGACGATCAAGAGGCTTCCATTGATCCGATCAGAGGTTTAGAAGATATGAGGGAACAGATATACATACATACATACCGGTCAAAATCATAACCCTCCTTTTTGCTTCGCCGTAGTCGGGTAAAAACGCACATGAATCCGAAAAGTCAGAGGTGCGTGGCTTGGGTTCGAACTCGAGACCTATGACTTGTAAAACTCAAACTCAAACTCAAAGCATTTATTTCAATTAAACCATTTACAGGCACTTTTGAATTGTCAAAGAGTCGGTCAGTTAGTCAGAGAGTTGAAGCTAGTTGCCCATTCCAAAACGTAGATCTCTATGGAGAAGAACGGGCAAGAAACTCCAAGGACACTCTTTTAAAAAATGGATATAGATATTACAAAATCCTGGGTACAGTATTCATGTTGCTTCTATATGTGAGAACAATGTAAAACCAAAAAAAGAATCAAAAGCAATTCAAAATTTAAGATTAAAAATAAGCTCTGGCAAATAAGAGGTGACCAGTCTCAACTGACGGCGCCCGTTCACGAACATGACATGTGGATCAGCACCATCCAGCTCAACCATTTTGTAGGGAACCGAATGATCCAATACACGTGCCACCATCAGCGAGACATTTAAGTGAGCATGACATACTCTCATCTGCCATGCTATTTCAAGTCAACATACATCATACCATACTAAACGGCTCCATGGTACTCACATTTACAATAATTGAAAAAATGCTTCTAAATTATACAAAACTAGTTTGCAAAGAAATTGAGCAATTAGTATAATATTATTTTCAGATAAGTTAAATAAGAATAAACAATAATTTCGTAATGTCAGCAAAAAAAAAAAAATAGTAAAAAGGGGGAAGCAACACTTCCAATTATGAAATTTTAACTAGTGAGCCCAAGTGCCTGTGGAGTAGGACTAGCGTTAAGCCAAGAATTTTTATCTACGATATAATCATCCAACTTATAATATGCTTGTCTACATAGTGTGCGTTTAATGCATGTTTTAAATTTCTTCTCATTTAGTTGAAGAATATCGAGTGGAATTTTATTATAACATTTTACACAATACCCCATAAAAGAAGTATGTACTTTAGACAATCTGAAACGTGGTTGATCTAATTTGTTCCTATTTCTAGTGTTAAAATTATGCCTGTCACTTATTTTACTAAAAAGATGTAGATTTTTCCGAACGTACATAATGTTTTCATATATATACTGACAAGGTACCGTCATGATGTTAGTATCGATGTATGTAGACAATAAAAAATAAAAAAAACAGGGTTGGCATCAGAACACACGAGAAAATTAGGCAATATGCGTTTCTTTTATGAGGGTTCGAGTCATCATAATCAGCCTATAACGTTCCCACTGCTGGGACACAGGCCTCCTCTCTGTAAGAGGGAATGGGCCGTAATCCACCACGCGGGCCCAGTGCGGGTTGGTAGATGTCACATGGCTTCGAATTTTTGTAAGTATTATGAAGTACAGGCACACTGCACACGAGACATTTTCGTTCTCTCTCTTGGCTGGCAACGCCCCTCTCGGTAATAGATCCAGTCTATAGGCGGCGGTGATGTGGCTTTACATCAGATGCCTCGTCAGTTTGTTTATCTACAACTTAGATATTTAAATAATCGCGTAACAAACAAACAACAAAAAAAAAACCATACAGACGAATTGAGAACCTCCTCCTTTTTGTTAAAAAATATTTAGAATACGTTACAAACAATCGCTGTCTATTAATTCTTTTAATTCTAATATTTGAAAATATAATTTACATAAAATACGTAAATAATGAAATAAAGGATAATAGTGCGGCACAAAATAACCATAAAAGGAAAACCGCAAACACGTGTGTTTTAAAATAATAAAATGGTAACAAGTATTTAAAGTACCTAGAAATATATAATTATATTATTATCATAATAATTACCATGCACCCTAATTACGTAATACACGATCAATCACAATCTGAATCCGTTTGAAACAAATTGCTAATCTATTGCTTCTATATTCGAAAAACATATCTGCTCAACAACGTAAATAACGCAATGAATGTTGTCGAATTGTCAAAACTAAACAGATTAATCGGTTACGTAAATAAATTACGCAGTTATAGCTGGGCACTCGAACCCCCACCCGCCCTGTGCTTTACTTTGTGTAAATTATTTCATCACTACTGCTCTCAAAACGGTGAAGGAAAACATTGTGAGGAAACCGGCATGTCCTAGAACCAAAAATTCGAAGACATGTGACATCTACCAACCCGCACTGGGCCCGCGTGGTGGATTACGGCCCATTCCCTCTTACAGAGAGGAGGCCTGTGTCCCAGCAGTGGGAACGTTATAGGCTGATTATGATGACTCGAACCCTCATAAAAGAAACGCATATTGCCTAATTTTCTCGTGTGTTCTGATGCAAACCCTGATTTTATTATTGTCTACATACATCGATACGAACTACTATTATATGACTAACCTTCACTCCTTACTTGGAGATCAAGATGGATGAATAACAATTACATAACAATACTAATATTAATGAGTAGTCTTCATTTGTTTCGACATACAGCTTGGAGCTGGTCCAAATAGGACATGTATGCGGAAATTCTCAATACAGAGCATTGTACCAAATCAGTCAATAATGTTCCCACTGCTGGGATTTGCGAGTTCGAACTATACTCGCGACAATCTAAGAAGTCCGTTTTGACATTTCGTTCTCGTACTTGTAATATAACGTTATGCCTTGAGAATCAATTTTAAGCAATGTAGATAAGTCGTCGATTACAAACTATGTTTGTTTAATCGATATGTCTCGAGAATCAGTATACAAGAAACCAATTTTTTTTTTCATCGCTACTCAAAGTATTTTTATAGCTGTCAAAACGGACTTCTTAGATTGTCGCGAGTCTAGGGATTATTATGAACGAAGCCTTCCATTGGACGTTACAGATCAGGGGGGCATAAAACGGTCACTTTAGCAGAATCATAATATGAAAATATTATGAATCATCGTAAAATGTCACTAACTGACAATTCATAATGTGGCGGTATCTACATGGCCACATGCGAGCTATGCACCAAAGATCTGACGTGACACAAAAATCCTGACGTCACATAAATCCTGCATCGCGCAATTAAAGTTTACCGTGCAATGGACATATATACAAGAACCCAACATCAATCGTTGGGCAGTTGCCCGCCAGACACAACACTCATCTGGTCGGAGGATCCTCCCTTTTCTATGGTGGATGAGTGAACTTTACACCCTGTTCCTCATACCCCTTAAATAATGACAATTCATCTGTTTGACAGTTTTCTATGGAGATTCGTAAAATGGTCCACAAATTATGAATTGCTTTTATGTCAAATTAGAGGAATTGCTAATGACAGCTGGGATTCAGGAAATGAACTGCTTTTAGAGGAATTGCTAATGTGGCCGGTTTAGGCCCCCAGTTATCTTATTGCGTAACTTATTTTCGTAACCCATTAAGACTAATCTGTTTCATTTTGACAGTTCAACAACATTCATTGCGTTATTTACGTCAAAGAGCAGATTATTACTTGAGAACGTAGAGAACTTATGAAGCAATGGATTAGGCATTTGTTTCAAACAAATTCAGATTCTGTTTGATCGTGTATTACGTAATTAGGATGTAGAGCTTTATTAGCTATTATATGAGAATTAGCTCCACGAAGAATAGACATAGCTTTTTCTATACAAAGTGACATTTCGTTTCTTCATTTTTGACACCGCAATTCGCACCGTAGAAATCCTTCTACAATCCGTCATTTTGTCTTTCGTTTCTAAAGATCTTTGTCTAGGTCTTTTTATATGTAGACTATTTCGGAAGAAAGTTTTCTACTCAAACTGTCAAAATCACACTGACAACTGACATTTGTCTATAGTAGTGAAGACAATTTAATTTTGGAATCGCCAGTAGAAAATTTTCTACTCAGTTAAACGGTTATGTACAAAATCATGATTTTACAAGGGAGCATTTTGAACGCAAAACTGTGATAATTAATAGAAGAACAAAGCTATCTTCCCCTATTTTACATTAATTGGCCATAAGTACCAAGGAATTAGTTAAGGCCAATATTACTGTAAAATTGTTTGATCCAAAATACGGTACTTCGACACTTTGAGAAAAATTGTTGTAGTTGACGTGACTTAAAATCAGTAAAAATTGAGAATCAAGCAGAAAAAAATAAACCATGACAAAACAAAGAATTCTGAGTCGAATTATATAAAAGAGTGAATTTCGTAAAAAGTGCAGTTGACTCTTTCTACTTTGCTGCCGTCGTCGTACTGTCTACACAGAGCTGGAGAAGTCATTTGATGAATTCACACCCGCAAAAAAAAAAAAAAAGTTTTCTGACCTGCCAAGGACCAATCTTTATTGAAAGAGATTGCCATTCAAAAAAGTATACATTGATAATAACTTCGGTCGCTCATAAAGTTATCGTGCAATCGGTTTTTAAACCAATTTCACAAGAAAATATCATAAACCTTATTAAAATAAGTTTACCCAACATACTGTTAGAACGTAGTTTATTTATTTACACAAGAAAGTTAACTACTGGTATGTATAGTTAACCGCATGTCTTGGTAACATTTTGACTTTGCCAGCTAAATTGCAGTAGTTATGGCGGTTTTTTCCACCATCTCAAGGAGCTCGTGGCTAAGTAATAACAGCCGCACGGGTCGATCCATCAGGTTAAGCTACGCTTGCCGGGGTTGGTCCGTGGATGAGTGACCATCTTAACATACCGAGAGTCCTCCGTGTGTCGGAAAGCACGTTAAGTCGTTGGTCCCGGCAGTCATTTGTGGATCTTTGACAGTCGTTACGAGTCGTCAGAAGCCTGATAGTCTGACAACCAGTCTTGCCAAGGGGTTTCGTATTATCCAGTTACTGGGTTGTGGAGGTCAGATAGGCAGTGGCTCCATGTAAAATACTGGTATTCAGCTGCATCCGGTGAGACTGGAAGCCAACCCCAACATAGTTGGGAAAAGGCTAGGCAGATGATCATGGTCTGATTCCACCATCTCCCTTCCGCTACCGGTCTACCAGACGTACTGCAGAGTACTATCCGCACTTGGTCGATTCGATACGTCGCAGGCAGATTGTATGATTCGTCATTTTAAAACGGCGCCGTTTGTTTACGAACGCTCGTGGTTAGACAAAATGTCTAAGCTGCCTAACCCATCACCCTTCAAAGTAAGAGTGAACAGACATCTTCTGAGCTGGCTCTTTCCACCGTAGACTTCATCCATCTTTTTCCACCACGAGATTGCGGTAACGAGTAGGTAGATCTTGGATTTTTGGTCCGTTAAAGACCGGGACCCTAGAAGCCCAGCCCACATAATCATTTAGGATCTATAATATTATAAACGCGAAAGTTTGTAAGTATGGATGGATGGATGTTTGTTACTCTTTCACGCAAAAACTACTGAACGGATTTGGATGAAAGGCACACAGATAGTTTATAACCTGGATTAACACATAGGATACTTTTCGTCCCGATATTCCCACAGGTGGATCGTGCCTTACGCGGTTGAAACCGCGGGGCGCAGCTAGTTTGAAATAAGATTAGAAATTTAAATAAGCCTTTTTTTACATTCCGTTCACCCGATTTTGAATTCTATTGCGTTGGTGGCACGACAAATGGCAGCTGCAGTAGTCAGTTGGTATTGTGTAACTTTTTTTGCTTTTAATGCTATCCTATCCTTTAAATGCGTTCAACCGATTTTGACTTCTATACCGTAGGCATAACCTACGGCTACGGTTGAACGGACTGTAAAAAGGTTTGTTTAAATGTCTAATCTTATTTCAAATGGAGTATAATCTAATCTTATTCTCCATTTTCCACACAAGACTGTCTTTTGCTAGTGCCATTAAGAATGTCAATTTCTCAGTAAAAAAAAAAGGAAAAGTATTACTATAAACGTGCATTTGACCGTACTTGAACACAGGATGTAAAACCTGTCGTTCAAGGCGATAGCTTGCTTCATGGGCTTGCGCATGCGCAGTGCAGCCGCCGATACTGCCCGATAGTGTTTATCTTTGTACTGTTCGAAAGGATGGGTCGACTGTTATTATTAGACAGAGAAAAAAGTTACTTTGATGCCTCTGTCTCTTTCTTTTAATCGATTTAGAAAGAGGAGGTATTGAATTCGGCTGTATTTTAACGTTTCTGAATAGGATATGTTGAGTAAGTAAATATAGTAAAGTAAGTATTCTGAAATCAACACAATTTTCACCAGCTTAAAGTTGATATTCAGTTAAGGCCCTCCCTTATTTCGAATTTTATCTCGCTCGCACCATCCTACTCGCGGCCTGAGTGAGAACGATACGGAGAGGGCTGCTGGCGGCTCTCAAGCTTTGAATAGTTTAGGTGATTGCTTTTTGCAGTGAAAATAATGGTAATAAAAAATGAAAAAAAAAACATAAGACCTGCTGTATAGTTAGTTCAGTTATTATAAGTTTCATGATCTAATTTGAAGAATTTTTTGAATACTTTAATACTAGCGGCTTATAGTTCGGCTTAGAGGTGACTTTAGATTTTTTTCTATCAAGAAAATTTTATGTAATCGTGTTTTCGCCAAACATAGGACCTAGCATCAATCCTCAACTTTAACATATATTATTTATTTAAAAATTTATGCTGCAGTATTTTCGGCATAACGGAGGATCGTGCTAAGCAATTTGAGGTAGGGTACGGCCTTGGGTCATCATCTGCCTAGCCTTTTCCCAACTATGTTGGGGTTGGCTTCCAGTCTAACCGGATGCAGCTGAATGCTAGTATTTTTACATGGAGCGACTGCCTATCTGACCTCCACAACCCAGTAACTGGGTAATACGATACCCTTTGGTAAGACTGGTTGTCAGACTTTCGAGCTTCTGACGACCCGTAACGACTGTCAAAGATCCACAAATGACAGCCGGGACCAACGGCTTAACGTGCTTTCCGAGGCACGGAGGAGTCTCGATATGTGAAAATGGTCACCCATCCACGGACCAACCCCGGCAAGCGTAGCTTAACCTGATGGATCGTCCCGAGCGACTGTTATTACTTAGCCACGAGCTTCTCCTACGGCCTTAAGTGGAAACATCAATTGGATTGCCAACCCATCTTGAACAAGCGTGATGAATGCTTTTTTTTTGCCGTTTCAGGTTTCAGTATGACAACAGGCTGGTATTATTTATTAACATCAAATGAAAACAAGGATTTGAATAGACATTTCTTACATGCGCTTGCGCAGTACATCCGCCGATAGTGTTTATCTTTGTACTGTTGGAAAGGATGGGTCTACTGTTATTGTTAGACTGAAAAAAAAAATCATCAAAATCATTCATAATTGGTGGAGCAATCGCGTAAAAAACAAAAAAAAAATGCAGACGAATTGCGAACTCCTTTTTAAAGTCGGTTAATAAAATGTACATATAATCACATCAACATTAATTAATAATTTTAATCCTCATATCCTTGACATTGTCCTGTTGTTACCAAGGTAATCATTACATAAATTAATACATTTATTTATAACCGAATAGAATATATTTATGTACATAATAAACCTATCCTCAACGTGTTTACCTTCGTTAAAAAACTGCTGATAATCAATGACCTAGTTTTTATATAGCCATTCTATTTTTATACTAGACTGAAAGAAAAAAAATACATATTTAGCACAGAGTACAAAAAGGCAAAAGATTAAAAAAAAAATATAAGTGCTGCGCTAAAAAGGCACAGTACCTACAGCAAAAATGCCAGACAACTAGTACCTGACGCTGGTTATCAACTGTACCTGAGGACCTAGACAAGTGACAATCGCTTCGAAAGCGTTTCGTATTTCTAGAACGACTTTCAACAGGATTGACATAAGCTTTTCGATAGCTTATGTCAGTCCTATACATTTTTGCCTTTTCCATCATCGATATCGCTGATAGAATGTCACTTTGTCTAGGGCCTCTCAAGTGTGAGACTGGGAAAGATCTGTTAACATACAAGCCAGTATTCCCCAAAAGGGGAGAGGTGAAGTACTGGTATTCACCTGCATCCGGTTAGATTGGAAGTTGACCTAAAGAGAGATAGGTTTAAAAGAGTGTTGGTGAAGTTTCTAGCCAGTTCTAAACCTACTACACTTTGGAATGGGCAACTAGCTTCATCTTTCTGACTGACCGACTCCTTGACAATTCAAAAGTACCTGTCAATTGTGTTATTTAAATAAATGAAAGAAAGAAAGAAAATAAAGAAAGAAGGAAAGAAAAAGAAGACAACTGACTTCCAAATAAAAGTGAAAAATAACTTTAATTTCGGAAATTGGTGTCTTTGCTTTTCAATTTTCGTTTATTGCCACCGACTTCCGAAATTAAAGTTATTTTTCACTTTTTTTTTGGAAGTCGGATGTTTTTTTTTGTAAAAAGTAATTATTTTCCACATTTTAGTTGTGGTACTTACCCCACACAAATTCAAATACCAGCTACCATACCATACCTGCTATGTAAATAACAGTGACGGAGTCAAATAATATATCGTCTACATACACTAAGTGGGAAAAAATACGTAATATTGAAGCTAACTCAAAAATTACGCAAGCAAAGTTAATAAAATTTATATAGGACCACCTCTATAGCATGACCTACCAAAAAAAAAAAGAATCATCAAAATCGATTCATAATTGGAGGAGCAATCGCGTCACATATAAAAAAAAATACAGATGAATTGAGAACCTCCTCCTTTTTGAAGAAGTCGGTTAAAAATAAGTTTATTTGTCACAGAAACATGTGCATAGAAAAAGATAATTAAAGACGAGCTGAGATTGGGAAGAGCTCGTGGCTAAGTAATAACAGCCGCTCGGTTCGATCCATCAGGTTAAGCTACGCTTGCCGTGGTTGACCCCGGGGGTGACCATTTTCACATATCGAGACACCTCCGTGCCTCGGAAAGCACGTTAAGTCGTTGGTCCCGGCTGTCATTTATGGATCTTTGACAGTCGTTACGAGTCGTCAGAAGCCTGAAAGTCTGACAACCAGTCTTGCCAAGGGGTATCGTATTACCCAGTTACTGGGTTGTGGAGGTCAGATAGGCAGTCGCTCAATGTCAAATACTGGTATTCAGCTGCATCCGATTAGACTGGAAGCCGACCCCAACATAGTTGGGAAAAGGCTACGCAGATGATGACATCTGCAGATCTTGATGTTTGGGGCCCAGTCTATGGGCTTTATGCCGAGCATGGAACGCTTCATGGCTTTCTGTTTTACTCTTAGGCCGACCCCAACATAGTTGGGAAAAGGCTAGGCAGAGAGAGAGAAAAATATAATTAAATGCTTTGTTTTGTTTGCAGTTTAAGTTGAGAAAAGGCTAGGTGGGTCATGACAAGAGTGGAGCGCACGCGCAGTTCTTTTCAACACCGTAGTGTTTTATAACTAGTCTATTAACTACAGGTTTCCTCACGTTCTTTGCTATTCAATTAATAGTTACGTACTTATTAATTAGTTATTCATACAGAGAATCGAAAGTCAATTGTTTATCGTGCGTGGGTAGGCAGAGAAAGTGCAAGCGGAACATAGCGTTTTTATTGATGGTGTTGGTATGTTTGTGGGGATTTTGTTCTGGTTTATTGAAAAATATTAACAAAGAGATCTTATATAGAGGTAAAAGGGGATCATTCACCGTCCATACATTTTTGGGCTAAAGGTGAAAGTGCCAAACAAAAAAAAAACTATATTCCGAAAGAGTACGTTTTTCCCTTAATTTATTATTACAACAAGCTATTACTTTAATTATTTTAACTTCAAAATATACTGTAAACAGTATTTTTCAATATCGTCTATCAGCGCAGGGAATTGTCCTACAGTTTTGGGTCAATAGTGAAGCGAATATCAAGTTTTAACGGAATATATCATTTTTTTCTTTGTGCGTTTGTATATAGGGTGTAATCTTCGGAAATACTGCTCCGGTTCCGAAAATTCTTTCAGGAATGAGAAGCTACATCATAACCGAGTGTCATAGGATAACAAGAAGTTTCTCGCGGACAGAAGCTAGTAAAATATATACATATTAGTGAATTGATTGAAAGGCATCGATAGCAAATGTGGATGAAACTGCCTGCTTGTCAACATTTTTGTTGGCGTACTATCATAAAAACTTTTTACAAAAAAAAAAAACAACCGACTTCCAAAAAAAAACACTAAAAAGTGAAAAAAAGAAGTCGATCGGTTTTTGGAACAGCTAGTATTTAATTTCAATATTAATAATAAAGCCGATGAATCTTCCAAATAAAAAAACTAATCTTATTACTTTCTCAATTCTTTTTCCCTCTTTTAAGGGTTCCGTACCCAAAGGGTAAAACGGGACCCTATTACTAAGACTCCGCTGTCTGTCTGTCTGTCTGTCACCAGGCTGTATCTCATGAACCGTGATAGTTAGACAGTTGAAATTTTCACAGATGATGTATTTCTGTTGCCACTACAACAACAAATACTAAAAAACAGAATAAAATAAATATTTAAGGGGGCTCCCTACAACAAATGTGATTTTTTTTGCCGTTTTTATAGATAATGATACGGAACCCTTCGTGCGCGAGTCCGACTCGCACTTGGCCGGTTTTTATAACTTTTTTTTAAATTTCTTTCTTTCTATTCTTTTCTTTTTTTTTATGGTTCCGTACCCAAAGGGTAAAATGGGACCCTATTACTAAGGCTCCGCTGTCTGTCTGTCTGTCTGTCTGTCCGTCCGTCTGTCACCAGGCTGTATCTCACGAACCGTGATAGCTAGACACTTGAATTTTTTTACAGATGATGTATTTCTGTTGCCGCTATTACAAATACAAAAAAAACAGAATAAAATAAATATTTAAGAGGGCTCCCATACAACAAACGTGATTGTTTTTTGCCGTTTTTATAGATAATGGTACGGAACCCTTCGTGCGCGAGTCCGACTCGCACTTGGCCGGTTCTTTTTTCTTCTCACTATTCTTATTTGGTAAATCCTTATTTATCAAATAACCAACCATTAAATTATTTCCTTGCGAAGCTATGACGAATGTATGCGTGCCAATTTCCTCTCATTTTCATGACTCTTTCACCAATTTATTTTAGGAAATCTATTTAAATCTTGTGTTAGTCTATTTTTATAACTTTTACACGTGCAAATATTTCCCAGATATAATATTGAACTCAACCATAACAGTAATATCCCGATCTAAATACTACACATACCATCGTTTAGGGATTTCCGTGTATCTGTCCTATTTGGATCGGCTCCAAACTCCATGCTGAAACAAATGAATGCTATTCATTAATATATTATTTATTCATCATCACCGTCCTCTTTCAATTGATTTGTGGTCATCGTAGCATATCTGCTTTTGTCCATATCTTATATATAATTATCCATCATTATACAAAAAAATTTAAAAAAAATGGACAGTTCATTGTGTTATTTGCGTTGTTGAGCCTGTTATTCAGAAGTCAGAAGCCCGAAAGTCTGACAACCAGTCTTACCATGGGGTAACGTATTACCCAGTTACTGGGTTGTGGAGGTCAGATAAGCAGTCGCTCCATGTAATATACTGGTATTCAGTTGCATCCGGTTTGACTGGAAGCCGACCCCAACATAGATGGGAAAAGGCTAGGCAGATTGATTGTGTTGTTAGTGACTAACCTGGTGTCGGAGTTTTAAAAAGATGTCCTCATTTCCTCAATAATCATTGAGGAATCAAACAAGACAATAGAGCAAATGGAATTCAATCGACGCGTGGTTTAGACTAAGTCAGTTAATTAAAACCTACTCTACGGCAACAAGTGTATTGTTTCAATAATATTTTGTAAGGAAATAGTTATGATGACATTATTCTAGCATTCTTGCAAGCGTTTCCCATCATTGTGCACTTATCAATGTAATAAAAAAAGATTTCTGGGATTGTGTTTTGTACAAGTTAGCATGCAAGTGACTGTTTCCGTGGTGCTCCTATGTGTGAAGATTTTAATCTTTGCATGTATGAGATGTGGGATACAAGGCTTGGATACCGGTTAAATTTTTAAACCGGTGATTTTTCAAAAACTCTTAACAAATGAATTGAAGAAAACAACAATTCTTATATAATCATGTTTTGTAAGAGCTATAAGTATGTATGTATGGTTTGATAACTCATCATAATAATATTCATAATCATTATTTATAATGGATCGTTATTATCATCGTATCTAATCTAACTAATATTATAAACGCGAAAGTTTGTAAGTATGGATGGATGGGTGGATGGATGTTTGTTACTCTTTCACGCAAAAACTACTGAACGGATTTGGATGAAATTTGGCAAACAGATAGTTTATAACCTGGATTAACACATAGGATTACTTTTTATCCCCATATTCCTACGGGATCGAGACGTACGCGGGTGAAACCGCGGGGCGCGGCTAGTACCAATATACGTTTACGTAACCTATGAGGAAAGATTTGCTTTTAATTATTGAGATTTTGAGGAAATCCGTTTGGGGATTACAATTTTTTCTTATTTTTAAGCTTGAGGCGTAAATGAGGGGCGGTGCTCCTGGCTAAGTAATAAGAGCCGCACGGGTCGATCAACCAGGTTAAGCTACGCTTGCCAGGATTTGTCCGTGGATGGGTCACCATCTTTACATACCGAGACTCCGCCGTGCCCGGAGGCACGTTATGCCGTTGGTCCCGGTCCCGGCTGTCATTCGTGGATCTTTGACAGTCGTTACGGGTCGTCAGAAGCCCGAAAGTCTGACAACCAGTCTTACCAAGGGGTATTACGCAGTAACTGGGTTGTGGAGCTCAGATAGGCAGTCGATCCATGTAAAATACAGGTATTCAGCTGCATCCGGTTAGACTGGAAGCCGACCCCAATATAGTTGGGAAAAGGCTAGGTACGCAGATTGATTGTGTTGGGTGCCCTTATGTAAGGGCTCAGCGCTGTCGCGTCGCGCCTGTTTGTGGGAGCCTTAAGGCTCCTACATACTGGCGCGACTTTTAACAAAACAATTTCTGAGAAAACATGTTACCATTGGACTTTTATGAAGCTGGGACGCGTCGCTAGTCGATTGAATATTGTTGGCTAATTACACCTTCCCTGCGGCCACTAATCAATTTACGAAGCTAACACACAGCAAAAAGTGAAAAGGTAATCAAAATCTCATTTTGAATGTCAAAGTAAAAGTTCACGATACACGCTACAGTCACAGTATAAATAAGTAACAGTATTATGCCTTCATAGATAACGGCCGAAACGACTTGCTTCGAAATGTCAGTGTATATCAGCGGGGCAATCCTTTTTAAGAACGTTCACATTCGCAATCTGTCAAAAACCATCAATTTACCAACAGTTTTGACAAGTTTGGCAGATTGCATCTTGAATGTGAACGTTTTTTTAGGTAAGAGAATTGGTCCTCTGTACGTAACAGTCTCGACTGTCGAGTGCGCGGCAGTTACGCATGGACGCGGAAGGTTTATCTACCGAACGGCCGCAGGTAATTATTTCAAGGTCACTGCCGATACATAATACTGTTACTTTATTATACTGTGTTAAAGTAATGCACAACTTTATGTAATCAGCTTATATCCGTGACTTAAGGAGTCATAGAATCTTAGACCATAGTAGGACCATCTGCCTAGCCTTTTTCCAACTACGTTGGGGTCAGCGTCCGGTCTAACCGGATGCAGTTGAATACCAGTATTTTACATGGAGCGTCTGCCTATCAAAGTGAAATAATTTATTTCAAATAGGTACATTAAAGGCACTTTTGAACGTCAAAAACAAAGAAATAGAACTGATTCTAGTTGCCCCTTCCAAAAGGTAGTTTTCGTATGGAGAAGAATGGGCAAGAAACTCCACCGTTATTCTTTTAAAATACTTCTTTATCTGACCTTCACAGTACAACCCAGTAACTGGGTAATACGATACGCCTTGGTAAGACTGGTTGTCAGACTTTCGGGCTTCTGGCGACCCGTAACGACTGTCAAAGATCCACGAATGAAAACCGGGACCAACGGCTTAACGTGGTTTTCCAGGCACGGAGGAGTCTCGGCTACATATCTGACCTCCACAACCCAGTTACTGAGTAACACGATAACCCTTGATAAGTCTGCTTGTCAGAATCTCAAGGGGACTTTACCCCTATTATATGGGACTTAAACATAACTGGCAAAATGAGGGGTGTGTGTAGTATAGTACACACCTCTATCGACCCCTTTGGAGAAGCATAATCAGCCAATAATGTTCCCACTGCTGGGACATAGGCGTCCTCTATGGAGTGGGCCGTAATCCACCACGCGGGCCCAGTGCGGGTTGGTAGATGTCACATGTCTTCGAATTTTTGGTCCTAGGACATGCCGGTTTCCTCACGATGTTTTCATTCATCGTTTTGAAAACGATAATACATTACGTGTTATTATCATAAGTGACATTTGTTAAACAATCTTTCGTCACAACACACTGGGTGCATGCTCTCAGTGTTGTTACAAACACGAATATAAAAGTGAAATGCAATCAAAACCTCGTTTATTATGAATGCCAGGTAAAAGTGAGCCACATGGCTGAGCATGGATTGACAAACGAGTTTAATTCTCATGGGATTTATGTAATACTCGTCATCATTTGCCTAGGCTTTTTTCAACTACGTTTAGGGTCGGCTTCCAGTCTAACCGGATGCAGCTGAATACCAGTATTTTACATAAAGCGTCTGCCTATCTGACCTCCACAACGTCTTACTGGGTAACACGATACCCCTTAGTAAGAATTGTAGTCAGACTTTCGGGCTTCTGACTACCCATAACGACTGTCGTAGATCTACGGTTTATTTAACATCGATGGTCCTAGTTTATCATTCATAACTTCTAGTTACAGCTATAAATAGCTATATGTAAGCGGGTACGCCCTTTGTGCCTGGAGGTTTTTATTTAGATATTATTTTGTGTTTACATTTACTTTTTATTTCTGCTTGAGTACTTACAGTTTTCGATATTTTTTCTGGTTGGTATAACGGCGTGTGCTAGCTGACAATAGCTAATAATTAGATTTATGGTTTTTTGTTCCGTAACGTGAATGATTTTGCATATAGAATCATTTTATTTTTAACCGACTTCTTCAAAAAGGAGGAGGTTCTCAATTCGTCTGTATGTTTTTTTTTATTTTATTTACATAGCAGGTAGTGGTATTCGGATTTGTGTGGGGTAGGTACCACAACCTAAAAAGTGAAAAATAAAAACTTTTTACAAAAAAAAAAACAACCGACTTCCAAAAAAAACACAAAAAAAGTGAAAAATAACTTTAATTTCGGAAGTCGGTGGCAAAAAACGGAAATTGAAAAGCAAAGACACCGACTTCCGAAATTAAAGTTATTTTTCACTGTAGGATATCGATGCGAATAGAAAGACAGTTTAAGCGAGACTGATTTATTGTTCGTGTACCCCACATCACAATATATTACATTTCCTCCCTGACAAAAAGAATATAAACATAATTAGAACAAAATTTTAGAGTTACTTAAACTAATGTTTATATAATTCAGTTAGCGTAACAATGTACTTAATCATAGAAGGTGTTTACAACTAAAACATGATTTGACATAATATATCTACCTACCTCTTACACTTTCACTCACTTCTCATTTCTTAGGCACTTACTTGCCTAATTTATACCTAATTTACTTGTATGTTAGAAACCAACACGGTTTGTATACATAACTATAACAACTAGTCAATGTTAAAGTTTTTGTTTCTAAGCCTAGTATTGACCCAATCCCCGGAAGTGGACGGTTCTACTGCGTAATCGCTTTGAGTCTCGTGCATGATTGGCGAGTCATGAGAAGTCTGACGTGATGACGTCACCGGTGAATTAGGTGCAGACTCCCATTTTTCTTTTTCAGTGTTTTTTATTTGATTTTCTGTATCTATGATAATAGGATTAGAGTACCGTGTGTGTCTCCGTAATGGCATAATTTGATCTATATGTTTTCGATGTTCTCCCTCGCTTGATTTTACCTTGTATGTTACGGCTCCGGTGCGCTCGGTGACCACTCCTTCCATCCACTTAGGATTGTTTCTCGAGTGATCTCGATACAGCACTTGATCACCCAGTTGGACCTCTCTGTTTGTACCTTGAGCATGCTCAACCTGCTTAGTTTGCGCTGCCTCGACCGCATCCACAGTGCTGCTGCCTATATTTATATATAATAATATTTTATTTATGTCCATATGCCTTTTCGTCTTCAGAGTCGCCTATGAGAGGCCATCCACTCATTATGTAACCGTATACTTTACATAAAATTTTATCTTTTAGAGTCGCCTGTGCTACATCTTTGTGACTAAGAGGAAAAGTGTCCTCAACAAAATGTAAATATGCCGCGTCGTCTGGATCCTCCACCTTGCTTTTCGATAAAGGTAATCGTGATAGCCCATCTGCATTGCTATTCATTTGAGAAGTTACAAATACAATATTGAAGTCATAGGCCGCCAGGCGCACGGCGTATCTCTGCAGGCGGCTGGCTGCCGTTTGAGGAATACCCTTTTTAGGCCCGAATATATAACTCAGAGCTTTATGATCACTCCGCAACGTGAAATGCCTACCAAAAAGATACTGGTGATGCCTCGTGACTCCGTACACAATGGCTAGCGCCTCCTTGTCTACCTGGCTGTAGCGGCGCTCGGCGTCGTTGAGCGTGCGCGAGGCGCAGCACACGAGGCGCTCGCCGCCATCGGCGTGGCGCTGCGCCAGCACGGCGCCCAGACCGTACGCGCTGCTGTCCACGGCCAACACCAGCGGCAGCGCCGGCGAGTAGTGAGCCAGTACCGGGTTACTTGTCAATCTTACCTTGATCTCCTCAAAAACATCATTGCAGCTCTCCGACCACGCCCATTTTACTCCCTTTTTTAAAAGTGCATGTAGTGGATGCAAAATCATACTTAGATTGGGTATAAAACGTGCATAGTAATTTATGAAACCTAATAAAGCTTTTAACTGAGACACATTTTCGGGGATGGGCATTTTCTTTATGGCATTGACTTTAGATGCATCTGTATAAAGACCGTGTTTGTTTATTCTGTAACCCAAGTAACAAACCTCATCTTTTAAAAACTCACATTTAGAAAACTTTATTGTTAATCCGGCTTCTCTTAGTCTAGTGAGCACCGCCCGTAAGTTTTCCAAATGATGAGATTTATTCCTGCCACTTACACAAATATCATCAATAAAAGCTACCACAAATTCAAGGCCATTTAACGTATCGAAAACAATTTTTTGAAACATTTCAGGTAGGCACTTTAATCCGAAAGGAGCCCTGCGATATACGAACGTCCCTACATGCGTTGTAATCGCAGTTAGTGGTTGTGATTTGTCATTGTCAGATAATTCAAGTTGCATGAATGCATTTTTAAAATCTAATTTACTATATTGCTCCCCACCACTTAGCGTTGCAAATAACTCTTCAATTTTTGGCAGTGGAAAATGAAAGTCTTTTAATATTTTATTCACGGTTACTTTATAGTCGCCGCATAAACGAATAGAACCGTCCGGCTTAATAATTGGCACTATAGGAGTTCCATAGTCGGATCTATCTACTTTGTAAATAATACCTTCCTGTTGTAAGCGTTTAAGTTCATTTTCCACTGGCACGCGCAGCGCAAGTGGAAGGGGGCGAGACTTACAAAATACCGGCGTGTTATCAGTTAAGTACAGTGACAACTTATGTTTATAAGTACCAATTTTTTCTGTAAATACTTCTGGAAATTCTTGTTTCAAATCTAAAACAACAGGATCGACATCTTCTTTTAAATTGAATAACTTTAATGATTTTAAATTAAGTTCGCGCATCCAGGTGCGCCCGATAAGCGGAGGTCCACCGCGATCAATAATATACAATGGCAATATGGCGTCGTCCTCTGCGCCCGCACAGCTGACTCGCACTGAGACCCGGCCTAACGGTATTATTGAGTCACCTGTATAAGATTGTAATTTAATGTTATCTTTTTCAATCGGTAAAGTGGATAGATGTCGATCGTAGAATGATTTAGATACCGCGGATATCTTGCTACCCGTGTCGATTTCAAATAACACATTTTGATTTTCAACAGTAAGGTCACAATGATATGGACCGTCTTTTACATTTTGCACTGACTGACCTTTAATAATATACATTCCTTCGAATACCTCACCTCCAGACTCCGATGAATCTGTGTCCATGAAGTTTTGATATTTAGAATCAGACCTGCCCGCACTCACATTATTTTTATCACATACGGACCCCAAGTGGCCCTTCACTTTGCACTTGTCACACACATACGACTTGTAACGGCATCTGTGCGGCGAATGGCCGTCTCGGCCACAGCGCCAGCACTTCTTGCGTCGCGGAGCCTCGGCGTCACGACCGGCGGCGCTGGCCTGCCTGGCCTCGCTCACCCGGTGCACCCGCTCGCCCGCGTCTGCCGGGAGTCCCGCCGGCCCGGCTGCTGCCCACGGCGCGGCCGGCGAACGCGCCACGGCCTTAGCCGCGTGCTGCTCGGCCGCCTCCAGCGCCAGCGCCAGTCCCACTGCCTTTTTGTAATCGAGAGTGGTCTCCGCGAACAAGCGGGACCGTATCTCTTCGCTGCGAAGACCCGACACGAATTGATCTCGAATGTTTACTTCTAACTGGTTCTCAAAATTGCAATAAGTAGCCAAGTGTTTCAAATTTTGTAAAAACATTTTGATGTTTTCGCCTTCTCCTTGCCTCCGCTGGCGAAACACGTGGCGCTCGGCTATTTCCGATCTCTTGGGTTCTAAATGATTTTTCACAAGCTCCACTAACGCGGTATAGGTTTTATCCTCCGGATTGTCTGGAGCACACAGATCACACATCAACCGGTAGGTCGGCGCTCCAACATGCGTCACCAACGTGGCCACGCGTAGGTTATCTTTTATTTGGTTTAACAAAATAAATTGTTCCACTAAACGCACATATGCTGGCCAGTTTTCACCTCCATCCAGATCAAAAACATGTATTTTCCCGATTGGCATCTTGATTTTAACTGTTTTTTATAATTACTCGTCGCCACTGTAGGATATCGATGCGAATAGAAAGACAGTTTAAGCGAGACTGATTTATTGTTCGTGTACCCCACATCACAATATATTACATATAATTTATATTATATATTACAATATATTTTTTTGTGTTTTATTTGGAAGTGTGTTGTTTTTTTGTTTTTGTGAAAAGTTTTTATTTTTATTTTTTTTTAAGCACCAGGAAGTGGTGAAGGGTGGGCGTTTTTGGGGGACTGTCTTATGTAATTTTGACGTTCGAAAAGTGCTGATTCTCAGCCTAGTTTGAATAAATGACTTTTGATTTTGGTTTTGTGACATTTTGACGACAATCTGTCGACACCACACACTGGGTGCTTGCTCTCAATGTTGTTACAAACACGAATATAAAAGTGAAATGCAATCAAAACCTCATTTATTATTAATGCCAGGTAAAAGTGAGATATATGGCTGTGCGTGAGTGGATTAACGAGTGTAATTCGTATGGTATTCATGTAATATACTCTTATGTACAATATGGCGTTATAAAGTTATCAAATACTAGCTGCTTCACGTGGTTTCACCCGCGTAAGTCTCGATCCCGTGAGAATATCGGGATAAAAAGTATCCTATGTCCTATTCCAGGTCATGGTCTACCCATGTGCCAAATTTCATCCAAATCCGTTCAGCTGTTTTAGCGTGAGAGCGTACCACACAGACAAACTCAGTTTCGCATTTACATTTATAATATTAGTTACCTAAGGAACCTATAAATTATTTAGCAGGTTCTGAAACAAGTATCAACTTACTTTATTGAAAGGTCAGACGGTTAAACTTAGTACGGAAATGAAATGAAATGGCTAAGTATATAACTAGACAAACTTATAATTGAATTCAGTCAATATTTCCCCTAAAACTCCGTGGTTTAAAAGGATAGGATATTTGAGCTGAGCGGCTCGCTTCGAGCGGCTCGACTCGTTGCATTGACTACTGTGGTTGGCATTGATAATTGTCCGATGTTATGGGCCGTAATGTACCATTCGCAGCGAGCATGTTACACTATTACATGAAACTCTCAGTCAATATGACTGACTTGTCGCGGCGCGCGTAAGTGCGTAACACAAGCCGTGTACTGTCCGGTGTAATGTAATATGTTAGAAAGCGAGCATTCGTGTGTAAGTACGCGGAAACGAGCACGAACACGCGAGTAACGAACGCATGTTACACGGTGTTTAGAACACGGCGTAACGTAACATGCTCGCTGCGAATGGTACATTACGCCCCGTAACCCCGGTCAGTACTCGGCTGCAGCTCTTCATTTCATCAAATAACTTCTGTTACATTTGATTGAAGATTATCTCTAATGGATTATCAACATCATATCTGACGGTATTCTAAAGACTGATGCTAGATCAGAGTAATTAAAAAGTCTGTTATATAGACGTTATACAACTAATATTATTGCTGTAATTAGCTATCTTCACGCTCTGCTTCGTCAAGAGGTGAGGAGAAGAATATAATTAAGATATGTACTGTATGATTAACGGTTTCAAATGGTACCGGCGCGGCGGCGGCGTGAAGCCAATATATGAGCCAACACTGGATGGTGCTGAATAGTACACAGACATTGTCCTGCACAATTTTTAAAACAATTATACATATCTGTTATGAGCCAGCACCTTAGTTGATTGGTTTTTACCGCCCAGAGTTGGCCCTCATGTTTGCAACAGATAAAAAGGACAATCATGTTCGCTCTCAACACTTTTCTAAAGCTACGCGTAATACCGCAACATGATTGTCCCAAAAGGAAGTATGGCTACTATTTAGTCTAGTGGTAAGGCGTCTAGGAATAAATCTGTGCCGAATATGAAGTGAGTTAGAGCGTGACAGGTGTATTGCATTATTTTGGCCAGTTGAACTATGACATCGTCCTCGGCGTGTATTGATTCAATTACTTCGTGATAAACTATCTTCATATGAGTGATCGTTTCGGTTATTACGAGAAAAAAATAAATGAAATTGACAGAAGAAAATGACTTTATAACCATTATTTAAGTGAAAGTATTCAATTAAATAGACCCAATGCTAAAAAGCACTGAACAATGTATTACTGTTTATTAACTACTAACTTTATTTCCTTGGTATTTTTTTATGTTTTAATAAATGTTTTTAACGTTCATAATTCTAGTTTCTTTTTGTGACTTTTAAATAAAAGAAAGGAAATGTAACTATACACACGCCGAAACTTTTAAATAATATCATCGGTAACCATGAGTTAATTCGTAACATCTTTGTCCATTAGAAAATAAGGACGACGCATAATAATGCGACTCAACGCCTAAAGCGCTGGTTCATACACAGATATTGGCTTCACGCAGCCGGGATTGTGCGCGTGTGTCGGCAGACAACTCATTTTGCGTCGCCGTGTGAACGAAACAGGATTTTTGTATGAAACCGAATGTAGCAGAATATACGCGACTGAAATTACGCGACTTATAACTCAAAAATTACGCTCTGCTTCACCCGTATGAAATTTGTCGGTTTAGGTTTCGCCCAGTTTCAGTCAAAAAATCAGACTTCGACCCGACCGAAACTGGCTTTCGTAAGCTGTCGGTTTTGATAGAATACGAACGACTGACACAATCAGACAGTGTAAACGTAGAAATGGTCCCCCGTTCTCACACTCTAAAAAATCAAAAAAACAAAAAATGCGTCTTTTAGGTTTTTAGTAGATATGCTGGTTTTAATATCAGCGAGTACGAATTTATTCGCTTTCCGATTATTTGAATAAAAATCTGATAATTGCAAAAACAGCCTTTGTCAAATTATTTTGTAACAAAACGACGAAAAACGACGGGTCTCGGAGAAAAAACGTCAACTAAAAAAAAAAAAATTACAGTCAATATTTTTTTTCTATATATAAGTAATTGCGTTTCTAAATATCATAATCTTATAGCATACAGTAGTCGCAAGTCCCCTTCAGTTAAAAATAACCAGACATGTTCTAAAAATAACTGAAGAGGGTGAAACGTCAAAAACATATGGTTCAAATCTTTTGTTGTTTATTTTTAGATAAGTATGAGATGTTCTGAGAGGGATGCTGTGTTCAAGTGATTTCGGGAAGGAAGTAGCGCGTCTGTTTATTATAAGCTATTTTTTAAAGTTGGCACAGATTTTCAAGTTACAACCATTTACAATCAAACTACACCTCACTAAGTGCACGCATGCTTCACTGTTGACAGCTCTCGGTCTTGGTTTATTTGGTCTGAGGTTGAGTCCTATAAAATCACATCATCATCTGCCTAGCCTTATCCCAACCATGTTGGGGTCGACTAACGGCTTCCAGTCTAAACGGATGCAGCTGAATTCCAGTATTTTACATAGAGCGACTGCCTATCTGACCTCCACAACCCAGTAACTGGGCAATACGGTACCCCTTGGTAAGACTGGTTGTCAGACTTTCGGGCTTCTGGCGACCCGTAACGACTCAAAGATCCACAAATGACAGCCGTGACCAACGGCTTGACGTGCTTTCCGAGGCACGGAGGAGTCTCAATATGTAAAGATGGTCACCCACCCATCCCTGGCAAGCGTAGCTTAACCTGATGGATCGACCCGTGCGTCTGTTAATACTTAGCCACGAGCACGAGCTCCTCAAAAATGTTTAAACTATATAAAACTTTATGGGGTACAAATTAATATTATGATCTTGAAGTACAAAGAACCCCGGTTTATTTAAAATACCAACTTTTACATACATTTCGTTAAGATCGATGTTTCTATAGTATGAACAGCTAAACATTCCCCCCTGGATAATATTAAGACCATTGTCAGTATGTTTATTGTCGCCTGTCTCCGAAACGGCTGTACTTGCCGAATTAATTGTAGTTTTTATATAAACAAAATAAGTGAAAGTGCGTAAACAATCTTGATTATGTATAGGTATATTATGTTGTATTGTAATTAAACTGAATCATAACATTCATTGTGAATGTTTATTTTAATTACAATACATGCACATTTAGTGTAGTGTGTGTTACATAATTTGAAAGCCTATACGGAATGGTAAAATATTGCAATTACCATTAATATTAACTCATCTACTTAGCCTTTTCCCAACTATGTTGGGGTCGGCTTCCAGTCTAATCGGATGCAGATGAATACCAGTATTTTACATGGAGCGGTTTCATATCTGACCTCCACAATCCAGTTACTGGGTAACACGATTCCCCTTGGTAAGTTTGGTTGTCAGACTTTTGGGCTTCTGACGACCCGTAACAACTGTCAAAGATCTACAAATGACAGCCGGGACCAACGGCTTAACGTGCTCTCCGAGGCACGGAGGGGTCTTGGTATGTAAAGATCCACGGACCAATCGCGGCAAGCGTAGCTTAACTTAGGCTGTTATTTCGTAGCCACAAGCCCCTCTAAACAGATACATATAGTTCTTGTGCATTATGGCGATCATACAACGGCCTTATTTAGGGGTTCGTCATACTAAGGCTACGTAGCAAACAATAAAAAAAAACAAAAAAAACAACTTTCGCTTAAAGACTCCCGCAGACCCGCGCGACGCAACTTTTGTAGAACGGTTTCTATGAAAACTTTGTGGAAATTGTTTACTTACTACTACTTAGAATCGCGTCGTCGCGTCGCGCCTGACTGCGGCAGCCTAAACTGCGATCCTTACTAATATTATAAATGCGAAAGTAACTCTGTCTGTCTGTCTGTCGCGCTTTCACACCAAAACTACTGAACGTACACAGATAGTCTAGAACCTGAGAAAGGACATAGGCTACTTTTTATCAACATAACACGCGCGCGAAACCGCGGGCGGAAGCTAGTACTTAATATTATCATAACACTGATTATAGTTTAATAATTAAACCAAGTGCTCTATTACTCTCATCGTTTGCTTTGCTTTGAGAACTTTCCATCTATTTACTTATCAGGAACCTACTTACATATTTAATTTTCCCATCCGGTATCATTCACTATCATAGAAAAAATGTGAGAAGTTTTTTTTTTTTATAATTGGCTTTGTTTGACAGTTAACAGGGGAGAACGGAAAAGATTAAGAGGAAATAGGGTCGGTCTTTTCTCCATACAAAAAGTCATAGTTCAAGGTTCGGCTCTCGTCTATTTCCTCCTGCAATATTGGACCAATTTGAAAGATATTTTATAAATTGAACAAGAAGGATATTTACTGTGCCCCCTGTTTCTCTTTTTTTTTTCATTAAAAGTTATCAAATTTGTACAATAGGCCTGTGATGACAGCGGTATAAACAGGCAATTTTGAGCATTTTCTGAGGGTTCTAGTGCTTCTACTGATAATGTATCATCAAAACGGAAAACATAGGGGCATAGAACTAGTTGATATTTATTTTACTGTAAAAAATCATTGCTCTAAGGTCATAAAACAGGCGAGAGCGTTTGTACGGAGAGGGGCCCGACCCTATTTCCTCTTAACGTGTTGCGCTGACCCCAAGTAACATGGGACAAGGACAGGATGATGATGATGGATGGCTTCCAGCCCTTTGGATCCAGTGCTACGTAGATCACTGGTCGTTTGTTTGGTTATATACAACGTGCCGCTACAATAGCGACATTAATGGGTACGGCTAATCATAAAAATGACACGGGTATGGCTAATCATAAAAATTATAATAAAAAAAAATAAAAAAATTGGTCAATTGAAAATTTAAAGTTTTCAAACAAACTAAATAATAAAAACATAACCAAAATTGAGATCACTCTGTGTAAAAGATTCATTCATGAAGCTACCTACCAGCTGGCTTACGTTCTATCGGTCCGATTCTTTGTCGGTATAATTTCTAAAAAATTGCGCGGCTTTCCTTCTATTCGCCTACATATGATCCGTGACTCCGGCAAATGACCTCTTCGCTACAGTTCATTAAGTACAGGTTGCTCCAAGATGGTACCAAATTTTGAAAATTGAAAATAAATCAATAAATAATAACGTTTAATGAAATTCTAATATTTTCATACAATGAATATGCGAAATCGTATACGTGTGTTAAATTCGCTGTATATTGCTAACTCTAATGATTATAATTATGTAAAGCCATATTTGTTGCGGTCGCTAATCTTATTTTAATCAACATACAACCTGACAATGATCTGCAAATTGCAAAAAACGTAAGTAAAATTGAATTTCGCGGGTTACCTTAGCGCTACCCTAAGGTATTTCGAACTAAAGTATTGTCGGATTGAAGACGTGTCGGAGTTCCATTATGTTGAAATAAAATCTTGTCGTATTACGGTTTGTCGAATTTCAGTTTGGTAGTTAGAGGTCCTAGACAAAGTGACATTCTATCAGCGATAATGATGATGGAAGAGGCAAAAATGTATAGGACTGAGGTATGCTATCGAAAAGCTTATGTCAATCCTCAGACCAATTAAAAACCAAGACAGAGCGGTGCGAATAATACAGTGAAGCACCTCCACTCTGTGCATACACGCTCAAACGCACACATTTACAAGCATTTACAATCAAACTACACCAAAATATGTGCACACATGTTTACGAAACTGGCCTCACGTCACTGTTGGCAGCGCTCTGTCTTGGTTTTTTATTTGGTCTGAGTGTCAATCCTGTTGAAAGTCGTTGCAGAAATACAAAACGCTTTCGAAGCGATTGTCACTTGTCTAGGCCCTCTGTTTCTTCTGAATATTATCTTTATAATTTCTCGATGTCAATACTAAGTTATTAAACAAGGAGATAGTCTTATTCATTATCGTAACGTATATTAATATAAGATGATCTCTGAACTTAGCGAGATCAATAGTACACGTGTTTTGGGATGCCTGCGCGTACGCAGTTTGTTTTGGTTGGATAAATGCATCTGTTCAGACTGGAATTTGACCCCAAATGTAATTTAGTGTAGATAATATTTGGCCGAAATAATTGCTTCATTTCAAGCTTTTCGAAGATTCTGTGGCGGCATCTACATCGCCACATGCGAACTACGCATGAAAGACCTGACGTCATATAAATCCTGCATCGCGCAATCAGAGTTTACCGCGCAATTATCCAAGATTCCGACATCAATCGTTGGGCAGTTGCCCGCCAGACACAACACCCGTCTGGTCGGAGGATTCCCCCTTTTCTATAGAGGATGAGTGCACTTTACACCCTGTTCCTCATACCCCTAAATTTCCACCAGGTTTACTATAGAGCTAAAAAAAATCAGCTGTTCCATACATTTGTGTTCACTTAAATCAACAAAATGTATGGAACACCTGATTTTTTATTTGCGATTTCGAAGTTGGTCCCATAGAAAAAGTATATGACACCAAACCACTAGTTTCAAGGATAACGGCGTCTACCCTAACACCCTGTATATTTGTCCCAGATTTTTCCATACAACAATAAACAGACAGTCTTATCTTCTATAATCAGATCGAAATCCATCTATTGGATGATCGGTCATAAAATCTAGATATGTCAAAAAGGTCTAGGTTTTCTACAAGATCAGTGTAGCCCTTGGACTCCATTATCTTTGACATTGTATCTTGTACTAATTGATTTGTTTATTTTGATTCGAAAAAAGGGTCAATAGTAAATATTATGGATTGGATAAAAATAGTCTCCATTATAAATTGCAATACATAACCCTCAGATTCAGTTGGTTCAGAGACAGATTGGCACCAGGAACCGGTGCCCCAAGATAACCGAACTTAAGATATAACTTCAAAAAAACCGGTCAAGGGCAGCCAACTCGCTGATGATAAGTTATAAGATAACATAATCCTTAATTAATTGATTTCGAAGTTTCTGGAATAAATTCCTTTCCGGGTTAACTTTTTAGAGTTCCGTAGGTAGTCAACAAGGAACCCTTATAGTTTCGCCATGTCTGTCTATCGGTCTGTCCGTCTGTCTGCGGCTTAGCTCAGAGAGTTAGTACTCGAAAGCTGTAATTTGGTATGGGTATAGATTTTATAAATCACGTCGACAAAGAGGTAAAATAAAATCATGTTATATGCTATCATGCGATAATTTTTTTTCTCGTCTATTCCATGGTGTAGGGTGTCGTTGGAAAGGTAAAATATTTACAGTTTGTGAAAATCATTTTTTGATTCAGGAATCCGTTTGCGAAATATTAAGCTTTAAACTGCTAACTTTTGTTACAGTCAAGTGTCTGCGTCCCACACTGTGTTAAGAACCCGATTTTTGTTTCATTATGTTTTTATTCAAGTAATCGATAGTTTCTATCATTTCGGGCGCGAGAGTTCAACTTCGGCTTCGATACGACAAGTAACTTTAAAAAAAAAAAAAAAACGATGTTTCGTAATATCAGCATCAAGAAAAACGAAAAAAAAAACATATTTAAAAAACAGGACTACTTATTCCAGTTTCTGTTTATTCAATTAATTGTATGTATACCTACAGTTCCACCAATTTCTGTTGCTTTAGTATGAATGGGACGCGAGATATGTTTTTTTTTCTCAATTTTCATTTTTATTGTTTTAATCACCTATAACACCGTATTAGTTCGTGATTTTTACATCAAAATATTGCTTATACTTTCTATTATATGTGTAGTAATAAAACCACAATATAATTCCGTGTTATCCAAACGTTATTACAAATTTTAGTAATATCCGAATTAACTGCTGTCACTTCAATCAAAATCAAGATAATTTGTTTTATGTTATAATATTTTATTTTATTTCTCATGTCGATGACTAGATATCGTTATTTTGTCGCTTAGTTGTCTAAAATTGTCTGAATATCAATGTTTCGTTTGTCTCAACAAAGACAATGCGGCTTCTGGTAATAGAATTCTTTTGTCTTTTTTTTTTTCTCTAATAGGTTGAAATCAGATATTATTGGGTCAGATGAGACTAAGGCTCTGTGACAAAGGTCAGACATGGTTGCTTCACGAGAAATCTTTCTTTTTACCAACCATTTAGCTGATAGAGGGACGCGTCCCTCTGTCAGCTAAATGGTTGGTTTCGGATATGTAAAAAATTCACAGCAGTAGTATATAATATGATGTAAATTTTATTATGGTCTACTTAATTTTAATACTTAAGGGCCAGGAGCCCTTATCTATAATAAATTAATGTTGGTCAGTCCGTTAATAACTGATTTCGAGGACTATGAATAGTTGGGCGACCATTCTTTACACATCGAGAAAGCCCTGGTTTTTATTTAATTGTCTACATCATTATGGAGGAGCTCCTGGCTAAGTAATAACAGCCGCACGGGTCGATCATCAGGTTAAGCTACGCTTGCCGGGGTTGGTCCCTGGATGGGCGACCATCTTTACATACCGAGACTCCTCCGTGGCTCGGAAAGCACGTTAAGCCGTTGATCTTTGACAGTTGTTACGGGTCGTCAGAATCCCGAAAATCTGACAACCAGTTAAGACTGGTTAAGACTTGGTAAGCCAAGGGGTATCGTATTACCCAGTTACTGGGTTGTGGAGGGCAGATCCTGTCAAAATCCTGGTATTCAGCTGCGTCCGGTTAGACTGGAAGCCGACCCCAACATAGTTGGGAAAAGGCTATGCAGATTGATTTCTACATCATTATGAGCTAGTTTTCTATAAAGTATTTTCTATGTAGTCTTTAACAGCTTTTAGGTCGTAGGTTCGCACCTAGACAGCACCTACATTGTGTAAATTATTTCATCACCACTGCTCTCAAACCCGTGAAGGAAAACATCGTGAGGAAACCGGCATGTCCTAGAACCAAAAAAATCGAACACATGTGACATCTACCAACCCGCACTGGGCCCGCGTGGTGGATTACGGCCCACTCCCTCTCACAGAGAGGAGGCCTGTGTCCGAGCAGTGGGTACGTAATAGGTTGATAATGTAAATTTTGTATTAAAAAAAAGAATAGACAGCAACTACCTTTTATCCCCATCACTTATTGGACCCCTGGAGATTTCAGAAATGCCTTTTTACCGAATACGTTAATTGTATAACACGTGTATAAAGACGCTTAACGAAACCGAAAGTCACTTTTGACTCCCGTCATTCTGATCAAGTTTATGTTCCAACTTTTTCAGACATTTTTGAAAGATGGAAAGTTTTCAATTTTCAATGTTATAAATTAATTTTAAATACCCCTACGAAACCCGAACCGTTGCTTGCGCCCATAAACACAATGTTTTGCGTGCGTTACGTTGCGCACTACCTACTAAAATAAATATCAACTAATTTTATAAAATAAAAAATTGTTTATTGAGTCTCCAACATTTACATAACAAATGTGAATGAAACATCCCCAGTAAGTGGTTAATAACACTTGTGTCGGGGTTGTGTCGCTCCTCCCCTGAATTGGTAGACAGTATCGAGACTGACAAATTAAATCAAAATCAGAATTTAAATTAATATCAAAAACTAAAAACTAAAACTAAAATCAAAATTATACTTATTATTAAAGCTATAATCCGAATAAAATTGAAATTAAAATCAAAATCAAAATTGACAGTAATAACAAAACTAAACCTAAAACCAAAATTAAAACAAAAAAAAAGTCAAAACCAAAAATAACAACAAAATCAAAACTATTAAAACAATCAAAATCAAAGTTAGAATTAAAATATAAATTAAAATCAAAATCGAAATTTTAATCAAAATTAACATCAAAAATTTAAATCTATGCCCCTATGTTTTCCGTTTTGATGAAAAATTATCTGTAGAAGCACTAGAACCCTCAGAAAATGCTCAAAATTGCATGTTTAGACCGCTGTCATCAGAGGCCTATTGTACAAGACAACTATGAATGAAAAAAGATCTTTCAAATTGGTCCAATATTGGAAGAGAAAACAGACGAGAGCCGAACCTCGTATTACGACTGTTTGTATGGAGAAAAGACCGACCCTATTTCCTCTTAAGTTTCAATCCAACTGTATCTCCGATCTTCTTTTTGATAAGTTTTTCGCTATTAGACATGTAGATTACCTTTTTTAAAACCTTCCGACCTACCTCTCTTAACAGTTTAACCCACTGAGATACTCTGACAACAGCAAGAACGCAGGGCTGACTCACTTTTAAAACATTGTCATAAAGTGACTCAAATAACCGTAGGTTGAAGCAAGTGTGAGATATGACGGTGTAGGTTTTTTCAGGAGTTTGTTTGATCAGATGTTTTAAAAATGCTACAATAATACACCCAGTATTATGGCAAAAAAAAAAACATAACAGGTGCAAGCCTAGAAAGAGATGTAAAGCTGTACAATTGGCGCGTGGTCAAAATCGAATAAAACGCCGCCATTTATTTTTTACAATACGTTTCACAAAACAATCGTAAAAATGTTTACCAACAGCGCCATTCTCACAATGTGAGTCGCCAAAACTTTTTACAAAAAAAAAACCGACTTCCAAAAAAAACACTAAAAAAGTGAAAAATAACTTTAATATCGGAAGTCGGTGTCTTTGCTTTTCAATTTCCGTTTTTTGCCACCGACTTCCGAAATTAAAGTTATTTTTCACTTTTTTAGTGTTTTTTTTGGAAGTCGGTTTTTTTTTTTTAAGTTTTTATTTTTCACTTTTTAGTTGTGGTACCTAACCCACACAAATCCGAATACCACTACCTGCTATGTAAATAACAATGAAGGAGTCAAACAGGATATCGTCTAGATAAACTAAGTGGGAAAAATACGTAATATTGAAGCTAACTCAAAAATTACGCAAGCAAAGTTAATAAAAATTATATGGGACCACCTCGGAAGCATGACCTACCAAACAAAAAAAGAATCATCAAAATCGATTCATAATTGGCGGAGTAATCGCGTAACAAACATACAAAAAAAAAAAAAAAAAACTTTACAAAGTAATCATGTAATTTTGTATGTAATATTTATTTTATAAGACAGATGTATCGTGTCATGTTCCAAAGATTTACAACTTCTAGTGCCCCAGAGTTTTACTGTTGTGTGATCTTAGAACAAATTGTTACTTCTCAAACATTCTTTCGGACACGTCAGTTGACAGCAGAGGAAGACAAAGACAGTGAGAACTAGGTTTAATTTTAATACAATGGTTAAAATATTGCGGTTAACTGCGTGGGTAGGGCTGGTAGTAAAATGTTTTACTGAACAGGCAGCTGTGCTGCTGGACAGTTTGTTGCGCCACTTCTTCCCAGCTAAAGCACTAGGAAGTGGTGAAGGGCGGGCGTTTTAGGGGACGGTCTTATGTGACGGTATTATTGTGAACCATGTAGATTTTTATTTATGTTTTGATTTTTATTCAATTTTTTCGTTTTCAGTTAGTTTTAACTATGGTCTGGCAATTTGAGTGTTTTATGCGACCTACACACACAAATGTCCTTTCTTTGGTATTGTTCGTCGAGTCGTTGAGCTCCACTATTACTGACAAATGCTTGCACTGACTGGACAGGTTCACTTAAATCGTTGTGGTTCTTTTCTCAAAAGACCATTTCAGACGCTTGTCTACATGGTCCTCATATGGCTTGACCTAGATTATGTCTGGACATTAAAAGAGATTGCGCCCTCTGAGTTTGTTTCGGCCTTTCTTCTCAGAGTAGTCAGATAGGAAACGCCGACCTCATCTAGCTTATTTTTTTATAAGACGTGTAAAAGTGATTCCATATCCTATTTACAGAATAAACAATTTCATTTCATTTCTTCCTCTAAATCTAATGAATAGGCAGAGATATATGGTACATATTCATTTCGCCAGTTATAACACGTGATCGCTAAGCGTATGCTGAGACGCAGGTGACACAGGTCCATACAGCGCAGGGCCTAAACCGGCCACGTTAGCAATTCCTTTAAAAGCAGTTCATTTCCTGAATCCCAGCTGTCATTAACAATTCCTCTAATTTGACATAAAAGCAATTCATAATTGTGGACCATTTTGCGAATCTCCATAGGAAACTGTCAAACAGATGAATTACTTTGTAATATGAATTACACGCAGATCATATTATGAATGGTTAGTTGGTGACATTTTACGATGACTCATGATATTTTCATAATATGATTCTGCTAAAGCGACCGTTTTATGCCCCCAGAGAAGATTTTGTAATGCATGAACGTACTGACAGCATGTTTATCAAAAGTTACAAGTCTACACATTCACAAGTTACCTAGAATGTTAATTTTCGTTAAATTCATAGCTCATTTCGATATTAATAATCAGCCTTAATGTTCCCACTGCTGGGACACGGGCATCAGGTCATCTCTCTCTTTTGACCACATTTAAAAAAAGAAAATCAAATTTAAACATTTATTGCAGTACTAAGCACGACACTTGTAAACTTGTAAGATGGAATAGAGAGTCGCCGGACACTACAAATAATTTTTTGATAACAAAAACACGAATAAATATAAGTACTAGTGAACTAAATAATGAAAGGTACTACAAGACTTGTAAGTTTTGATAAACAGGGCACTGGTCGTCACATGTTTTTGAGACGCATGTAACGCGGCACAGAATGCCTGCGCCGCAGCTGTCATTACGTTCATTGAATGGCTCATAAGTCTTGACCAAGATTATGTCTGGACATTAAAAGAGACTGCGACCTCTGAGTTATTTTCGGCCTTTCTTCTCAGAGTAGTCAGATAGGAAACGCCGACCTCATCTAGCTTATTTTTAATATTTTTTAATATGACGTGTAGAAGTGATTCCAATATCCTATTTACGGAATAAACAATTTCATTTCATTTCAATGCATTACAAGATCTGCTCTGCCATGCGCTGCGCGGACTTGCGCCATCTACGTCTCAGCGTACGCTTTAGCCTGTCTGTTGTAATTAGCTCCAACTGCAGGGCAAAGTCTTCTTCTCATAAAGACAAGGTACGGGCATTGATTAACACGCTTGCTCAGCGCGTGTTGGCGATGTCAAACTGGTGAAATCAGGTTTTCTCCAGATTTACTTACTTACCTGAGGGCCTGAGGCGGAGTTCAATATAGGCTTAGGTAGTAGGGCTTTTAAACTATCGTTGACCTTAAATCAAATCAAGGTTCTTTCTAAAAACAATACATGGATCCGGTTCTGCATGCCCTTGTCTCATATTACTTGAAGTCGGCCCAAAATGGTGTTTTCTTACATTCTCTTTTGTTAGCTGTCGCGTTATCATTCACTCTATTTTCATTCATAATTTATCATCCCTCAAATAATTGAACCTCTTTTGTTTTAGTACTCCGATCAGTCACATACGTTCTTCCCTCCTCGTCGTCCGTACCATTTTCCTTTAAATTTTTGTCAATATAAATTTAATTAATTTATATTAATTTTCCTTTAAATGTTCAGTCTATCGCAGTCCCACAGTATGGGCCTCTCTCTGACTGCGCCACAACATCCTATCTTCTGCCTTCCGCATCCAGTTAGTCCCAGCCACCTCTTTAAGCCCTACCGATACGCGGTCACCACTCCAGGACTCGTCGTCTCCGCCCTTTCCTCCTGTTCCTATGTAGATCATATTTATTTCTTACTTGGCGGCTTGTCGCCGTCAATTGCTGTGCTTGATAAAATCATAAACGTTCTCGTCTACATTTAAAGATGATGGATGATCTCTCGAAAATCAAGTTTAACACTTTTAATTAATTTTATGTATCTTGTTCAAGATATAAACTAGTTTAAGAAAGAACCAGTCTTGATAACTAATATAGCCTAGAATATTCATTATGAATAAATTAATATATTGTTGGTTCGACGGCTTTTTTTCTCGTGGGGAAGTCCTTATGATATATACCCATAAATATTATATTAAAAAATCATTCACGTAAAACCCATATGGCATCAAATATTTCACAATATTGTAACTTGACTTGAATATTGAAATACTGGTATTCAGCTGCATCCGGTTAGACTGAAAGCCGACCCCAACATAGTTGGGAAAAGGCTAGGCAGATTGATTGACTTGCATATTGAAATGTTTTTTTGTTTCTGCTGCGTCATTCTTTTTTTTTTCTCGTTGGGTTATTGGTCTGCCCCTCGGAAAGCACGTTAAGCCGTTGGTCCCAGCTATAATTTGTAGATCTTTGACAGTCGTTACGGGTCGTCAGAAGCCCGAAGGTCTGACATCCAGTCTTGCGAATGGGTTTCGTGTTACCCTGCAACTGGGTTGTGGATGTAAAATACTGGTATTCAGCTGCATCCGGTTAGATCGCAAGCCGACCCCAACGTAGTTGGGAAGGCAGGCAGAGCGTCGACGGATTGTGAAACCACCGTGAAAATTGATTGATCCGCAAGGTCAAGCATTGGTGGAAACGACAGACTCGGATGTTGTAATCAGTATCAGTAATCATCTGGTACTCAGTTGCATTTTGCATAAATTTTCTCAACTATTCTATGGGGTCGATTTCCAGGCTAACCGGATACAGCTGAATACCAGTATTTTAGCTGACTTCCACAACCCATGTACTGAGAAACATGATAAACCTTGGTTAGGCTTTCGAGCTTCTGACTACCCGTAACGACAGTGTTATTGAGTTTTTCCATATGGAATTTCTCAGTAGTAGTCCACAGTCTGGATTTGTGCCCGGTTGATGGCAATATGCTCGCCCCCTATTATATGGGACTGAAACATAACTGGCGAAATGTGGGTATACGTATGGGGTGTACTATAGGTACACCTCTGTCTAAACCTTCGAGAAATATAAACGTGATGTTATGTTATTTCCTTTATTTAATTTTGTACATATAAATTATATTTTTTAATATTAGAATATAAAAACATTTAAAAATAAAAAAAATTGTAGACAACCGGTATCGGGAACAGGGTCCAAGCTACCGGCGGTCGGGGCTCCAGAGAGAGGAACCTCCAACAATACGGGCCGTGTCCTGGAGTACCCCTTTCTGAATCCCTTAACCCAGCTGTCCAACGAGAGCCTCCATAGGTATTGGTCTCTTGGCAATTAAGCCATTGGCTGATACGACTATCGGCACAATGATCGCAGAGTTATTTATGTTATATAATTTATTATTATTTATTATTATATTTGGCAAGTCTCAAAACCAAGTTATCAAAACCCTGTTAAGTTATAACACTCAAGTTGAACAGTAAATAGTAAGTATCTTAAAAACAAAGCACCGGAAGCTGCAGCCCCGATACGCTTGGCGGAGATTGCATCAGGGTAATAATGATACGTAATAAGTGGGTGAGCAGAAATGGTTTGAATAAACATAAGCATAATCAGCCTATAATGTTCCCACTGCTGGGACACAGGCCTCCTCTCTGTGAGAGGGAGCGGGCCGTAATCCACCACGCGGGCCCAGTGCGGGTTGATAGATGTCACATGTCTTCGAATTCTTGGTTCTAGGACATGCCGGTTTCCTCACGATGTTTTCCTTTACCGTTTTGAGAGCAGTGGCGATGAAATAATTTACACAAAGTAAAGCGCCTGTCGGGGTTCAAACCTGCGACCTACAACTCGTAAGTCGTGGCCGTTACCACTGGGCCACCACTACTCAATGGTTTGAATAAGTCCTTTTTTTTTTTTTTGAGGGTGATATATCATCAAATGACTTCTCCCGCTCTGGGCGGAGCGGAAGGGCGTGTCAGAGTTTTACTGACTAAAACCCACCCGTGTTCCTTCAGTTGCCTGTTGCCAAGGTCCCGGTATCCCTTTCGGACATTCCCGCAACCCTGGCAGTTGAATAGGCCCTGATTAATTTTTGTTAATGAAAGCAATCTGCCTAGCCTTTTCCCAACTATGTTGGGGTCGGCTTTCTATCTAACCGCATGCTGGGTAATACGATGCCTCGTGGTAAGACTGGTTGTCAGACTTTCGGGCTTCTAACGACCCGTAACGACTGTCAAAGATCCACAAATGACAGCCGGTACCAACGGCTTAACGTGCTTTCCGAGACACGGAGGAGTTTCGATATGTAAAGATGATCACCCATCCACGGACCAAACCCTGCAAGCGTAGCTTAACCTGATTTATCGACCCATGCGGCTGTTATTACTTAGCCTCTAGCTAAGTGATAAAATAGTTAATAGTAATTAGCGCTGTGCGACCAGAATTGCACTTTATTGTGTCGTAGCAAGAGTCGCTATTTATTTAAATGATTTTGCGGATTGAATCTCCTGTAACTGTACAATTATGTGTTCTGTGGTATTGCCGACTGTCATAGGATAATACAGGGTGTTAAAGAAATTGCGTGCCATAGCTGGTAGGTTCAGTACCGACAAAGGAACCCAGCAAAAAAAAAAACTATATAAAAACAAATACACAACAACGTTTAAATGCTGTAATTATTTACCTACTATCGAACGCGTTCGTAATTTTTAACCGACTTCTTCAAAAAGGAGGAGGTTCTCAATTCGCCTGTATGTTTTTTTTTTTTTTGTATATTTGTTACTCGATTACTCCGCCAATTATGAATCGATTTTGATGATTCTTTTTTTGTTTGGTAGGTCATGCTTCCGAGGTGGTCCCATATAAATTTTATTAAATTTGCTTGCGTAATTTTTGAGTTAGCTTCAATATTATGTATTTTTCCCACTTAGTTTATTTAGACGATATCCTGTTTGACTCCTTCACTGTTATTTAAATAGCAGGTAGTGGTATTCGGATTTGTGTGGAGTAGGTACCACAACTAAAAAGTGAAAAATAAAAACTTAAAAAAAAAATAAACAACCGATTTCCGTTTTTACCCACCGACTTCCGAAATTAAAGTTATTTTTCACTTTTTTAGTGTTTTTTTTGGAAGTCGGTTGTTTTTTTTTTGTAAAAAGTTTTGTTCTTCATAGAAATTAAAGCATTTAAACAAATTAAATTCTTTTAATTCTAAACGATTGCTATTTTAAGTTAGTAGGTACTAAATTAGGTTGATCTTGCAATAATTTTGTATGTTCTTATTTCATTTTTTTTTTCTCTCGTTTCTTATATTGATACTGAACCTACCCCTAAGCTATGGCACGCAATTTCTTTAACACCCTATATATATTTTATGTTCGAACAAGAATTTTAACGCTAACAAAGAGGCTTTATAGTCATTGAACGCTAACGCAGCAGATGTTAGTCAACAATATTCTTCACTTTTGCAAGCATCATACAAAATCATGATCATCATAAATAAATGAATCTGAATCATATTAAGACGAAATAGGGTCGGTCTTTTCTCCATACAAAAACTCATAATTCGAGGTTCGGCTCTCAACTATTTCCTCCTCCAATATTGGACCAATTTTAAAGATATTTTATAAATTGAATAAGAAGGATATTTACTGTGCCCCTATGTTTTCCTTTTTTCATGATTAGTTGACAAGGCCTCTGATGACAGCGGTCTAAACAGGCGATTTTGAGCATTTTCTAGTGCTTCTACAGATAATGTATCATCAAAACGGAAAACATAGGGGCATAGAACTAGTTGATATTTATTTTACTGTAAAAAATCATTGCTCTAACGTCATAAACCAGACCGAAAACAGTCGAGAGCGTTTGTATGGAGAGGGGACCGACCCTATTTCCTCTTAAAAACAATCCTCTATGAACATTTATCTCCAATTCTACAAAGCGTCGTGTCCACCGATTCGTTTTAGCGATACGCGTGTTAAAAACTATATTATTCTCAGATTTCACAGCAGGTTTTTGGTTGAAGGTCGTTCATATGTAGACTATTAAGTAGAGCTACATTTTTTTGTTTTGTAATAATAAATAACTTTGTAGTTATGCAGAGTTATGTAAAAGATTGCAAAAAAAAGGAGGCCAGTGGCAGAAAGGGTAAGCGTTTGCCATGCAATGGGTCAATATGGGATTATTACATACCGAGAATCCTCTGTTCCTCGGAAAGTACTTACGTTAAGCCGTTGGTCCCGGCTGTAATTTGTGGATCGTTGACAGTCGTTACGGGTCGTCAGAAGCCCGAAAGTCTGACAACCAGTCTTACCAAGGGGTATCGTATTACCCAGTTACTGTGTTGTGGAGGTCAGATGGTATTCAGCTGCATACGGTTAGACTGGAAGCCGCTACAACATACATAGTTGGGAAAAGTCTAAGGCAGATTGTTTTATTTTTTGTCGAATTTTCAACTCTCGGTGTTGAGCCGAACGTTGTAAATCGAACAGTGCGTTTTATTTAGATGATACGCTAGTGCAGGCAGTGCAGGGGGCTTAAAACAGTCACTTTGGCAGAATCATAATAGGATAAATATTATGAATCATCGTAAAATGTCACAAACTGACTATTCATAATATGATCTGCGTGCGATTCATATTACGAAATAATTCATCTCTTGACAGTTTTTTATGGAGATTCGTAAAATGGTCCACAAATTATGAATTGCTTTTATGTCAAATTAGAGGAATTGCTAATGACAGCTGGAAATTCAGGAAATGAAATGCTTTTAGAGGGATTGCTAATGTGACCGTTTTAGGCCCACAGGCGTTTGTGAAGACGGGTATAAATCACAATCGTAGTAATGCGTAGTCGGAAACCCGCATGTCTAACAAAACCAATAATATTATTCCTATTCTATGGTATTTATTATCCAGTAATAGCTCTTGTGGAGGTCACAATAATAGCGTCGCATTCATCAGCATTTTCATAGCATTCCGTACACAATTCATACATCTTTTCTTTGGCCTTCCTCTCCCCCTCTATCCGTTCACATTTATATTGATCGATTCAGAAATCGTACTGAATCTGGGTAAATAAAGAAAAACCGACTTCCAAAAAACCGGCCAAGTGCGAGTCGGACTCGCGCACGAAGGGTTCCGTACCATTATCTATGAAAACGGAAAAAAAACACGTTTGTTGTATGGGACTCCCATACAACAAACGTGATTTTTTTGCCCTTAAATATTTATTTTATTCTGTTTTTTTTTGTATTTGCTGTTATAGCGGCAACAGAAATACATCATCTGTGAAAATTTCAACTGTCTAGCTATCACGGTTCGTGAGATACAGCCTGGAGACAGACGGACAGACAGACAGATAGACAGCGGAGCCTTAGTAATAGGGTCCCGTTTTACCCTTTGGGTACGGAACCCTAAAAACACTACAAATTGTAAAATTACTTTAATTTCGGAAGTCGGAGCCTTTGGTTTTGAATTTTCTTTTTAGCCACCGATTTCCGAAAAGCTGGACGCAGAGGCAACTCACTCTTCACTCTGCGTCCAACGCTCGCTGTGGCAACACGTCGTGTTCTGGTTTGCGACTGGTCAATCGTCATCCTGATTTATTACAGGGTTTTTTATGACTCTTGGAGAATAGTTAAGCGGAATAGGTTACTAGTAATATATCTATGTCTATTGTATATTTTATAATGGATTTCCGAAAAGTCACGCCTGAATCAATTAACTAACCCGTCATTGTGATATTTGTTTTTGTTCTGGATCATACCTGGAAACCTTCTGGTTACGGAGATATCGAAGGGCAAAGTTCCAAGTTTTTTTTTAAAGGAAGCAAATTTCAAATATTATTACTTAATTTTAAATACCCCTACAAACGATATTGAAGGTCAAAGTTCCAACTTTTGCAGACGTATTTTAAAGAAAGCAAGTTTTAAATGTTATTACTTAATGTTATATACCCTTAATGTTATATACCCTGAACTGTTGGATGCACCCATAAACACAATGTTTTGCGTGCGTTACGTTGCACACTACCGTAAATAGCGATTTTTCACACCAAAAATAAAAGTTGTTTTCCAGCAGCTATTTTTGTGCAATGGTACTTAATTTGATGTACAGAATGCGTAGTTGTCGGCTATGTGATGGATATTTTTACACCCTGTTTATCCTTCCTGCTTCCTCCATTTCATTTTCTCCTAGTCAGTCCAGCTATAGAAATGGACGCCATATTTCAAAAACCGGCCAAGTGCGAGTGGGACTTGCGCACGAAGGGTTCCGTACCATTATCTATAAAAACGGCAAAGAAATCATATTTGTTGTATGGGAGCCCCCTTGAATATTTGTTTTATTTGAATTTAATTATGTATTTTTATAGTGAAATATAACTAAATGTTCTGTGACTATTTCAAGAGTCTACATCAATATCGAGCAAAATAATCACGTTTGTTGTATCGGAGCCCCCTTAAATATGTATATTATTCTTTTTTTTTTTGTATTTGTTGTTATAGCGGCAACAGAAATACACCATTGTTGCCTACATTGTCCTCCCATGCCTACTAACACTGTAATTTGAAAATATTGTAAAAGCCAATTATTTTTAAAAGAGTAACCGTGGAGTTTCTTGCCGGCTCTTCTCCGTGCACCTAGCTTCTGACGTTTCATAAATGCCCATGTAGGTTTATGTGAAATAAAATATTTTGATTTTGATTTTTTGATTTAGTTGAAAATTTCAACTGTCTAACTATCACGGTTCATGAGATACAGCCTGGAGACAGACGGACAGACAGCGGAATCTTAGTAATAGAGTCCCGTTTGAGTACGGAACCCTAAAAAACCGGTAACAACAAGCAAATAACCACATAACTTTCACATGCGACAGGTTCTCGATAATCAAGAGCGTTATTTACGGAAGCCGTTTGTAAACACACCTTACTCCTCAATGCTCGGAGTAAATAAATGAGCAATAGAGGAAAGCATTAGATGGAGTCAGCGTGGCAATATTTCTTGAAATAATAATTAGGAAACGCAAACTCGAAGCATTTATTTCATTTATAAAAACAAACAAAAAAAACGAAATCCAAAAAAAAAACACTACAAAAGTGAGAAATAACTTTAATTTCGGAAGTCGGTTTCTTTGCTTTGCAATATTCGTTTTTTGCCACTGACTTCCGAAATTAAAGTTATTTTTCACTTTTTTATTAAGTGTTCTTTTTTTTTGGAAGTCGATTGTTTTTTTTTTGTAAAAAGTTTTTATTTTTCACTTTTTAGTTGTGGCACCTACCCCACACAAATTCGAGTATCACTACCTGCTATATAAATAACAGTGACGGAGTAAATTAAGATATCGTCTAGATAATCTAAGTGGAAAAAATACGTAATATTGAAGCTAACTCAAAAACTACGCAAGCAAAGTTAATAAAATTTATATGGGACCACTTCGGAAGCATGACCTACTAAACAAAGTAAAGATGGTCACCCATCACGGACCAACCCCGGTAAGCGTAGCTCAACCCGTGTGGCTGTTATTACTTAGCCACGAGCTCCTAGATAAAAAAATAGAAGATAGATTTTGCAAATAAATGTATTCTATTTGTGTTATGTATGACAATATTCAGTAAGCTTGATCACCCGATACGATACACTTTCATTCTCACAGGTTTATGCGGGTTACGCTAACCGCAGTCACCGCAGGATACTATACTAACTCCGTAGTTATAATTAGGTTGTAGGTATGTTGAGTGAGAACAATTTATTACCCGACTACGGCGAAGCAAAAAAGGAGGGTTATGATTTTGACCGGTATGTATACAACATTATTTTTTCTTTATCCCGAAAAGGGGTTATTGTACTCATCATTTTGAACAAATTTTTCTATGGGACATTGAAATCGCGAAAAAAAATCAGCTGTTCCATACATTTGTGTTCACTTAAATCAACAAAATGTATGGATGGATGTTTGTTATTCTTTCACGCAAAAACTACGATACTTTATAACCTGATAATTTATAACCTGGTAAGATAGTTTATAACCTGGATTAACACATAGGATACTTTTCATCCCGATATTCCCACGGGATTGTGCATACGCGGGTGAACCGTGGGGCGCAGCTAGTTATACTTAAACGCGAAAGTTTGTAAGTATGGATGGATGGATGGATGGATGGATGTTTGTTACTCTTTCACGCAAAATCGGCTGGATTGGACGCTGGCATGGATTTGGATGAAATTTGGTAGAGAAAGAAAGAAAATACGTTTATTTGCGGTAAACATGACGCAAAAAAAATAGTAAAAAGTAGTAAAAAAACAGATAGTTTATAACCTGGATTAACACATACACACAACATAGGATACTTTTTATGCTGATATTCCCACGGGATCGAGACTTACGCGGGTGAAACCGCGGGGCGCAGCTAGTATATTATATTTAGTTCAAAATTAATGCTGCAGTAGGTATTTTCGGTTTAACGGAGGATCAAGCTAAGCAATTGAGGGTACGGCCTTAACAATGTCGGTCCTAACTCGCATGCCTATGACGGTGTGAGCGAGAATGCGTGACAACGGTTCAGTATGCATGCTTTGTTTACTTATCAAGCCATCATGTACTGATTACATTAACTACTGGCAGTTCTGAGGGCCTAGACAAGTGACAATCGCTTCGAAAGCGTTTCGTATCTCTACAATGACTTTCAACAGGACTGATATAAGCTTTTCGATAGCTTATGTCAGTCCTATACATTTTTGCCTTTTCCATCATCGTTATCGCTGATAGAATGTCACTTTGTCTAGGGCGTCAGGTTACTCATGAATGTTCTACATATCTTAAATGGACGATCATCATACATAATCAGCCTATAATGTTCCCACTGCTGGGACACAGGCCTCTCTGTGAGAGGGTAATCTCTACTGTGAATCTAACTGTAATCCACTACGCGGGGCTAGTGCAGGTTGGTAGATGTCACATGTATTCGAATTTTTTGGTTCTAGGACATGCCGGTTTACTCACGATGTTTTCCTTCACCGTTTTGAGAGCAGGACGATGTAGGTTTGGCTTTTAAAGGAAGGAGGTTTGCAATTTGACAATGTTTTGTTTTTACTATGTTTCCGTTTATGTGAGGAGCTCGTGGCTAAGGAATAACAGCCGCACGGGTCGATCGATCAGGTTAAGCTACGCTTGCCGGGGTTGGTCCGTGGATGGGTGAGCAACTTTACATACCGAGACTCCTCCGTGCTTTAGATGAAAATTATCTTTACGCAAACGCAATAACTTGTAAAGTCATATAACCAAATAAATTCGTAGAATTGAAAATGTAAATTTTCAAATTTATGCTACATCGAAGTCGTGTCGTACTCTGTACGCCTCTGAATCGACTGACGCCATTTTCTGAATTGTGAAAAAAAATGTTACTAAATCGAAGGCGATTTCATATTTTTTATTATGTCTTTATCAGTAAGTACCCGAATGTTATGACAAGAATTCAACAACGAAAAAAAAAAGGCTAATATTTTTTACCAATGTACAGATTTCCAATAATTACCTTAGCACAAAAAAAACACTTCTTTTAACTTTCTAACTACCGTCAAAACGACATAATTGACCCGAGAGAGCGACCAGTATAAACTAATATCACCAATTAGTTATGATGACTTTTTGAATTGTCTTGTGTGCTCGATAGTCTATGCTACTGCGAAAGTAACTGGATTTGAGTGCATGATGCTGAAGATCTGACTGTTATGTGATCTTTGGCAGATGATTATGGCAATTACAGCCACATACCACAGAATAGTACAAGTACAGAAGGCGCACTCCGCATTTTAGGTAAGGGGCGGGCTCGTCTTGGGGGTGACTTGCCTTCTTCCTCTTTTCCTTCCAGCTCCCTCAAAATTTCATTTATGATATTTATGTCATATTATATCGAAGATTATGATACTGGAAATCTGGCTGTTACGTCACAAAACCGTATAATAGTTTTAACGTTCTTAGCAGTTAATTGGAGGTTGTTAGAAGTCTCAAATGCGGGGGACTTATTATAACCTTTAATTGACTGCCAATTAGAGCTTATGCACAAGACTTTATGACCTAATCACTTTCATAAATAATTATAAAAAATAAATTCGCTTTTCCAACAAAAAAACCCAACAGATGTTGATGCGGCACCATTATTTAGATCATTGATTCGAGAAGGTTTATGTGTATAAAAAAATAATATTCAACTTAAGATATAGCAAGAAATGACGATGTTTTGACATGTCGACATTGCACCCATGCGATGCAGAGTGTGTGTCGCTACGAATACATATTAGTAGAGGATACAATCCAATATAAATTATTCACTGCGTTACTACACCATAAGTACAGGTTCACTTTGTAGGTTTATACGATGTATCCTCTGCATACATTGTATAAACCCTACAAAGTGACCTAAATTAAGACTCCTGGTGAACTTATAGATGTCTACATATTTCATTTATAATGCTACAGTATTCATTTGGTATTTAATCCATGTAAACCCATCAACAAAATCTGATGACGGATTCATCGTGACTCTTCTCAATTCCCTGCCATCCATCGCCAACTGTATATTTTATTTCTTTTTTCTTGTTACAGGACCAAAAAATCTACGACATACCATACGAACCCAGATCACCAACCCCAGAAATCCAAATTTCAACCCCGGAAATCCCTAATTCAAGTCCAAAAGCCGACATGCTCCCAAAAAGCGATTTTGCAAAACTGAGGCAGAATTTCGAGAGTGGTTTCCTGAATGCTGAAGCCAAAAAGCCAATGCCATTGAAACCGAAGCCAATTTTGATTTCAAAGAAGCATGCGAAGTCTATAGAGACTTTGAACGGAGAGTATGTCAAGTTGCAACAAGGCAAGTTTAACACTACGGAACATAAAAGGCTTAGGAATAAGTGCGAAAGTGGGATCAGCTTCACTTTGCCTAAGAGGGACACACAGCTGGATTTGGACAGAGAAAATGTAAGTATTTTATGGTTTTTTTTTCTATTCGACAGACGTAATGCGTAATTATTTCCGCCAATGTATTCATCGGTGAAGATCGAACAGAGCCAACTGACGGCGATGTCGTAAAAGATGCCCTTCCTTATATAAATATTAGCCGTCTCTCCACTAGTCCATTGCTTACTCAAGGATGCATATCCGGTAGGCTCGCAAATCCCTCCATATCTCGACGGGCACGGTGTTCCCATACCGTTACCCGCGCCCTCCGGTCTACTCCTTGATATACAATGGCCTCTGTAGCCCCATGAACCATGAGGCTCCAGGGGCTAGTGCAAATCCTGGGGTTCATTCGATTTATCGAGTCTGGTTAAGCCACGCTGGAGTCGGTGCATTTCATTCATTCATTCATTCATTCACACATATTCGACTGACGTAATGCGCCTGCACACACAAGATGTAAAAAAATCTGTTGTTCGCAATTTTTTTTCGAGTTGTGCGAATATGTGTGTATGGAGCAGCAGAATTTTAACATCTTTTAAGTCTTGTTTAAGTTGATTAATCAATCAATCAAGTCAGCCTATCGCAGTCCACTGCTGGACATAGGCGTCTCCCAGGCTGCGCCACAACACCCTGTCCTCCGCCTTCGGCATCCAGTCTGTCCCAACTTTTTTATGGTTGTCGGTCCATGTAGCTGGGGGGCGTCCCACACTACACTTGCCGATACGCGGTCTCCACTCTAGGACTTGTCTGCTCCACCGGCCATCGGTCCTTCGACAAACGTGGCCAGCCCACCCAGCTCAGTTGATAAAAAGGGCATTTTATATTTCATTTTTTCTTTCTTTATTATTCATTTAACTTATTTATTTTCTAAAGATAATCCCCTTAAGGTGGATGCGCTAGGGTAGCCCGCGAATTTCAAATTTTCTTAAGTTTTTTGCAATTGCAGGTCAGTATCAGGTTGTATGTTGATCTAAATATTATTAGCGGCCGTAACAAATATGGATTTACAGAATTATAAACATTAGAATCAGCAATACAACTCCTTAAGTTCATGTAAGTGCATTGAATGACGAGTTCATGAAATAGTTAAGTAAGTCGAAAAGGCCAGAGAAAGTCCGGACGGAGGGCCTAAATGCCGGACATGGCCCGTGTATCCCGGTGACATCACAAGCACATCTATAATTTCAAACCATCTCTATAGACAGCTATGATTCGGTGCCTAATTCCAAAGCCTAATTCCCATGATTATGATGTTGCAAAGTTATTTTAACTGTCGTAGGCGGATAACTTTCCATCAGTGATTTCGTCAGCCTGTTTACCAACCGACAGTTATCTAAATTTATTGCACAATTTTTGATTGAAACCGGCATGTCCTAGAACCAAAAAATCGAAGACATGTGACATCTACCAACTCGCACTGGGCCCGTGTGGTGGATTACGGCCTACTCCCTCTCACAGAGAGGAGGCCTGTGTCCCAGTAGTGGGAACATTATAGGCTGTTTGTGTGTGTACAATTATTGATTTAGTATTTAGCTTGCCTCCACGAGTGAGTGGCGGGTCCACAAAGACCGCCCGCGAAATTCAAATTTTCTTTCGTTTTTTGCAATTTGCAGGTCAGTGTCAGTTTGTATGTTGATCAAAATATGATGCGTGATCATCATAGCATAATCATAGCATAATCAGCCTATAATGTTCCCACTTCTAGGACACAGGCCTCCTCTCTGTGAGAGGGAGTGGGCCGTAATCCACCACGCGGGCCCAGTGCGGGTTGGTAGATGTCACATGTCTTCGAATTTTTTGGTACTAGGACATGCCGGTTTCCTCACGATGTTTTCCTTCACCGTTTTAAGAGCAGTGGTGATGAAATAATTTACACAAAGTAAAGCGCTTGTCAGGGTTCGAACTTACGACCTACAACATGTAAGTCGCGGCCGCTACCACTGGGCCACCACTGTTCCGTGCGTGTAGTAGTTTTTATAGAGAACAGACAGACGCGGCAGAGGACTTTGTTTTATTATATGTAGAGATTTGTCTAATGAATGATTTTTTCTTGAAATCAAGACATATGAGAACAAATCTAACTTAGAGAGAATGTATGTATGTTTACTTACTACATTAATATGATTAAACTTACATATTTTAATAAGTAAAGAAATCTCGATGTTTACGGACTTTACGGGCGAATAACTAGTGTAAAATAATTCGAATAATCGAGAAAAAAATGTTCTCACTCGCTGTTCCGTTACCTAAAACGAGCGATATTCACAAGTTGTGATATACTGTTTTTATCGTAACATAAAAAAAGGTAATAACAATCTACCTATTCAGGAAAATTACCAATTGAAATTGCTATTTAATAATAGGTAAGTAAGTACCGAGTACCCAACAAGGAACATAATTATTTTAGTCTGTGCAACGTACTGCTAGTGGCGCCTAGCGGCGAATGTCGGAAACATTCACAGAAGCTTTCACAGTCAGTAGTTCAAGGACAAAATCACAGATGGCGTTGGCTGTATGACGTGCACTGAAACTTTTTTGGCCATCGTGGACATTGATTCCCGTGGCTTTTAAAGCCTGATTATTTGATTAGTACGAAAAAAAATCTGCTCAACAACGTTAATAACGTAATGAATGTTGTTGAACTGTCAAAATGAAAGCCATTGCTACTGTTAGTGTGTTACGCAATTACCCTGCTGTATGTTCCGCAAGTTTTAAGCTTGAAACTGATTGTGGTAAGTCAAAATGGAAATCCACGATGGCGGCTGCGAAAATTTTCAAATTTTTCGTCATGCGTATCGTTTTCATAGTTTTCGAGGGTGATAAAGTCGATCTTGAGGTCAAAATGTAAATCCAAGATGGCGGCTGTTTTAAATCATACGTGAGACGGAAGTTCGTTCCTTACGGGGGTCCCCCAAACGCACACGTTTTTTTGTTCAGAGGTTGTTTTTGATAGGTCACTTATCTCAGACCTCAGACATACCAACATGGGTACCAGGAATTGCGGGAAAGTCCGAAAGGGATACCGGGGCCCTTGGCAACAGGCAACTGAAGAAACACGGGTGGGTTTTAGTCAGTAAGAGTCTGACACGCCCTCCCGCTCCACCCAGAGCGGGAGAAGTCAATTGACGATTTCCCACCGCCAAAAAAAAAATGGTTACCAAGACTACCAGGTACTCGGAAAAGAAGACAAATACTTATGACCTTACTGAGAACAATACTGGGAGGAGCTCGTGGCTAACTAATAACAGCCGCACGGGTCGACACATAACTTAAGCTACGCTTGCCGGGGTTGGTCCGTGGATGGGTGACCATCTTTATACATACACCGATAGTGTACCGACTGTCATTCGCGGATCATTGACAGTCGTTACGGGTCGTCAGAAGCCAGAAAGTCTGACAAACAGTCTTACCAAGAGGTATCATATTACCCAGTTACTGGGTTGTGTGTTGAGGTCAGAGGGTCTAGACAAGTGACAATCGCTTCGAAAGCGTTTCGTATTTCTACAACGACTTTCAACAGGATTGACATAAGCTTTTCGATATCTTATGTCAGTCCTATACATTTTTGCCTTTTCCATCATTGTTATCGCTGATAGAATGTCACTTTGTCTAGGCCCTTTGGTATTCAGCTGCATCCGGTTAGACTGGAAGCCGACCCCAACATAGATGAGAAAAGGCTAGGCAGATTGACTGAGACCAATTCTATTATAGTACCTACCCATCGTACTCTGCTTATGCTCTGTAAAATATAACAACGGCAACGATTCAATTATCTATTCATTATCATACTGTTTTTAAACAATTACTCATCATAAACATTTATTATTAATCTAAAATAAACTTTAAATCAACCAAGTTAAAGTGCAAGATACTTTGATGAACCACAACAATGTAGTTCAACTTTTTGAACTACTGTTATTGCAAAATGAACTGTATCTACAAAGAAACTAAGTGCAGAATTGTTTGGGCCAGTTGAAAATGTAGTTCATAATTGTGAGAGCGAGATAATAGTGCATTTTTGTTTCTGCTAGAAAGAGATGGAAGGTTGTGTGTACAGTCGTAGAAAAAGTGATGGCATTGATTTATTTGATAGTTTTTTTTTATGTTGAAGCAAATTGAGATTGATTTTAATTATATGACAGTAATTACTATTGAGTGGCTATTATGAAACAATGCTCCTAAGAGACTGTTATTAACAATTTCTCAAACATGCTTGGAAATTCCAGCATTATTTTGACAACCTCATTACAGCAGGCGTAGCATGACGGTTTCTATCTCTACGAAGAATAGACATAGCTTTTTCTATACAAACTGACAGTTCGTTTCTTCATTTTTGACATCGCACCGCAGAAATCTTTCTACAATCTGTCATTTTGTCTTTCATTTCTAACGATCTTTGTCTAGGTCTTTTTATATGTAGACTATTTCGGAAGAAAGTTTTCTACTCAAACTGTCAAAATCACACTGACAACTGACATTTGTCTATGGTAGTGAAGACAATTTGATTTTTGAATCGCTAGTAGAAAACTTTCTACTTGACGGCCACTAAGTATAAACGGTTATCTACAAAATCATGATTTTACAAGGGAGCGTTTTGAACGCAACATTGTGATAATTAATAGAAGCACAAAGCTATCTTCTCCTATTTTACATTATTTAGTTAATAATAAGTAGTTTGTTTGATCCAAAAAACGCTACTTCGACACTTTGAGTTTTTTTATTTTTGTAGTTGACTTAATCAGTAAAAATTGAGAAACAAACAGAAAAAAAAAATCCTATGACAAAACAAAGAATTCTGAGTCCAATTATGTAAAAGAGTGAAAAAGTGCAGTTGAACCTTTCCACTTTGCTGCCGTCGTACTGTCTACACGAAACGTCATTTTTGTCTACTCTTCCGTCGACAAAACGGTGCTCATGCTACGCCTGCTGGTCAATACATGCGAGCAGGCGGCCGGCAATGTTAGTATGAAAATCCATATCTGTCGTGTTTAGCGACCGAATAAATTACATACTTTAAAAACTCATACATTTTTTTTTTTGAGTTGGGTAATCTTCCATTTACTTCTCCTGCTCTGGGGGGAGCGGGAGGGCGTGTCAGACTTTTACTGACTAAAACCCACCCGTGTTCCTTCAGTTGCCTGTTGCCAAGGTCCTGGTATCCATTTCGGACTTTCCCGCAACCCTGGCAGGAGGACCCATGTAGCACTCAAACCTGTCGTGTAATGAATTAGGGTCCTCGCGGGCAGCAGCAAGTTAGGCATAGATTAAAACTTGATCCAAGCAAAGTGGGCAAGCGTAGTTCTAACTACTTATTTAAACCAACCTACTTCAGTTAAACATTCAAAATGAACTAGTTTACGTCAAACAACAATATTGCCAAAGCGGAAATCATCAATTGTATGCGCAAGCGCTTAAAATAAACCATAGTTTGCTTTGCTGAAGAATTTGTACGTAGATTTCTATCTACGTTATCATAACTGACGTCTTGTAAACGAAATTCAAACATTTGGTGGATTTCATCACTTTCCCTCATGTCTAGGTAGAAGTTTGCAAATGGCTGAATGATTTACATTCAGAGGCCCTAGACAAGGTGACATTCTATCAGCGATAACGATAATGGAAAAGGCAAAAATGTATAGGACTGACATAAGCTATCGCAAAGCTTATGTCAATCCTGTTAAAAGTCGTTGCAGAAATACAAAACGCTTCGAAGCGATTGTCACTTGTCTAGGCCCTCTGGTATCGATCGGTGGGATCTAGATAGGGGGTGAACGAAAACAAAAAACGTTTAGTTGCGGTAAACTTGACGCAAAGAAAGAACTCAAGAACAAGTGGGGGGAGTAAAAGTTTTTATTTATGCTTCAGTTTACAAAAAAAACTAAGTAAAAATCTTTTTAAAAACAAGCTTTTAATTAAGTAAAAAGTGTTTTCCCAGGGCCACCCTCCGGCTCCATCATCAGACCCTGAACGCCCCTAGTGTCAAAGCACTTTTTAATACATAGCTAATGAGTCCAAATAATGGTCCTATCTTGTTTGATTGAGGAGTTCCTATGGTCAACTAACCAGTTCCATGGTATCATTTTTTCAAAATGTCTCGCTAGTTATATAAGTATGCCAAGTTTCAGCTCAATCGGATGCCAGGAAGTACTTGAAAAATGGAGTAACCGAAAACACATACGATCAGAACAAGCTAATATAAAGCTTGTTAAAAGGGATTAGTGTTTGGAACGTCCTTTTAAGCAAACAATGCCTGTGTTAGGAGACTTCGGTCTTCCATAGTAGTACATCTATTAAAGTTACAAAACCGCAGGAACACACGGCTACACATCAAGCTATACATTTCCAGTATAAGCTGATCTCGCATTGTATAGGATTTCCGTACACCGTAGCCGTGTGTACGTAAAATATCAAATAAAAATAAATACGTATGTTAGTGAGAGGATGATTCGAGTGTGAATACCCGTGCGTAGTGTGTCAGTAAGTGAGAGTGTATGTGTGAACACTTACACATCTACAAAAAAGAACAACTTGGGGGAAAATATGCGTCACATCCGCACAAAATGGCCATCGGCCTGTATAATGCGGCGGCACTATGTGAGAGCCCCAGCGCTGACTTTCAGCGACAGCCGGTGTTGACGTGATGACGACGGCTCATATAGATATGTGGAAGAAGAGGTCATGCTGACCCGACCAAGAATCAATTGAGATAAGGGCAGTTTAATGATGAATGAAATGAGTTAAATGGCGGCATGGTCCCAAATATCCTCCGTGCCCCGGAAAGCACGTTAAGCCGTTGGTCCCGGCTGTCATTCGTGGATCTTTAACAGTCGTTACGAGTCGTCAGAAGCCCGAAAGTCTGACAACCAGTCTTACCAAGGGGTATGGTATTACCCAGTCACTGGATTGTAGAGGTCAGATAGCCAGTCTCTCCATGTAAAATACTGGTATTCAGCTGCATCCGGCTAGACTGGAAGCCGACCACAACATGGTTAGAAAAAGGCTAGGCAGACGATGATAGTCCCAAATATCCTAAGCGATCTACAAGCTCTTCTAATTAAAATAATGAAATCACGATAATTAATAACACTTTTGACCCTACAGATACACAGAGAGCCGTATCTATTGTGTAATAGTTATTATCTGTGACTCACATGGATGAGAAGCACGGCATGACATAGTAGTGGTTTACATGGCGATTCCGGGCCCGTACCATAATGATTCGCAAAGCAGTTTATGCCTACATGTAAAAAAATCCCTGTTCAATTCGTGAAGGTTTTGTTAAGTATCGTACTGAGAGTCTATATATGTATGTGGTTATTCTGATTTTCAAGAAAAAAGAAATAAAAAATCGCCACTTTTTTTTTTCAATGGGGATCTTTACTTGTTTGTAATGAAAATGGTAAGAAGTTTGAGGATTTCCATGTAGATTTTTGGAATGAATAATACTCGTAAGTTAAAGACTATAATAATAACAATATTTTTTTCTCCTCTTAAGCAGAGCACCATCTAATCTCTTCACCACCCTTGGTTGACTGGTAGAGAATGCCTGAGGCATTAAAGTCCGCCTGTGTACTTTTTTTTGAGTGCGAAATGCTTAAATACATAAATAAATAACACGACATATGAGCTATACTTAGTAAGTAAACCCTAATACGAAGGAGATGACGGGAACACGAAGGAAAACCCTTCGAACCTAACCTGTCCGAGCCGGGGCGGGTGCGCCTCAAGCTCACTAGGCTTGCTCTTGTATCCTAAGTTCTCATTGCCTCTTGTATCCTAAGTTCTCATTGCCTCTTGCATCCTAAGTTCTCATTGCCTCTTGTATCCTAAGTTCTCATTGCCTCTTGCATCCTAAGTTCTCATTGCCTCTTGCATCCTAAGTTCTCATTGCCTCTTGCATCCTAAGTTCTCATTGCCTCTTGCATCCTAAGTTCTCATTGCCTCTTGTATCCTAAGTTCTCATTGCCTCTTGCATCCTAAGTTCTCATTGCCTCTTGCATCCTAAGTTCTCATTGCCTCTTGCATCCTAAGTTCTCATTGCCTCTTGCATCCTAAGTTCTCATTGCCTCTTGCATCCTAAGTTCTCATTGCCTCTTGCATCCTAAGTTCTCATTGCCTCTTGCATCCTAAGTTCTCATTGCCTCTTGTATCCTAAGTTCTCATTGCCTCTTGCATCCTAAGTTCTCATTGCCTCTTGTATCCTAAGTTCTCATTGCCTCTTGCATCCTAAGTTCTCATTGCCTCTTGCATCCTAAGTTCTCATTGCCTTTTGTATCCTAAGTTCTCATTGCCTCTTGCATCCTAAGTTCTCATTGCCTCTTGCATCCTAAGTTCTCATTGCCTCTTGCATCCTAAGTTCTCATTGCCTCTTGTATCCTAAGTTCTCATTGCCTCTTGCATCCTAAGTTCTCATTGCCTCTTGTATCCTAAGTTCTCATTGCCTCTTGCATCCTAAGTTCTCATTGCCTCTTGTATCCTAAGTTCTCATTGCCTCTTGCATCCTAAGTTCTCATTGCCTCTTGCATCCTAAGTTCTCATTGCCTCTTGCATCCTAAGTTCTCATTGCCTTTTGTATCCTAAGTTCTCATTGCCTCTTGTATCCTAAGTTCTCATTGCCTCTTGCATCCTAAGTTCTCATTGCCTCTTGCATCCTAAGTTCTCATTGCCTCTTGCATCCTAAGTTCTCATTGCCTTTTGTATCCTAAGTTCTCAATGCGTTTTTACTTTTTTTTTTTTCGAACATTTGCTAGCTGTGACATTTTGCAAAAGCGTTCTATAAAAGACATGCTATACGTAAAAAAAAAATGTAATTTCTCATACGCGATCCATAAGGTACAGTTTAGCAAATATATATATATCGTGTAACTTGAAAAATAAATAGTTTTATTTTTATTCGAAAAAAATAGGAGACCGTAAAAAAAATGCTTTGTAGGGTTCCGAAGACCCTTTACAATCCCCAACACATAACCTCACATTCTTTCTAGCGAGCCGGCACGTTTTTTAACCCAACCTTTTAAAACTACAACAGATTCTTTAAAAAACTTGAATGAAGAAATCTAAGTCTGCGACCAAGTATTGCTGTTTTGCGGTTTACCGTGAGCGGGTGTCTAACGGCGATAGTCAACCTTTTTATGTATATAGATTTAACTAGAACTATGTTTTAACAAGTATACCTTTTAACCACTCCAACTTAGCTAAAACCTTGTGCTAAAAGTACCTTGTGCTAAATTACCGGTGTCGCGTAGTAAACTTCGCGCGCTCTCTCTCGCACACCGTTCGACGTCTCGCTGAGCAACAGAGAGTGCGCGACAATGTAGCCTCAGCATTAAAGATCGATGCTTAGGCATTATAACACACGAAACTATTCCTGTCGCTACAAAACGCCTTGAAGTGACAGAGAGCATGACACTTTAATATCAATCTGCCTAGCCTTTTCCCAACTATGTTAGGGTCGGCTTCCAGCCTATCCGGATGCAGCTGAATACCAGTATTTTACATGGAGCGACTGCCTATCTGACCTCCACAACCCAGTAACTGGGCAATACGATACCCCTTGGTTAGACTGGTTGTCAGACTTTCGGGCTTCGGCTTAACGTGCTTCCGAGGCACGGAGGAGTCTCGATATGTGTAAATGGTCACCCATCCACGGACCAACCCCGGCAAGCGTAGCTTAACCTGATGGATCGACCCGAGCGGCTGTTATTACTTAGCCACGAGCTCCTCACTTATTAGCATAAGCTTATTATTAGCTCATGACACTTTCATATGACATTCAAAAATTCTACCGTTAACTTAACAAATTGCCTATCTTCTTTACTCGTATACACATACTTATCGGTTGTATAACATATAACAATAGTTATCTGCACTGACTCACGTGTTAACGAATCGTGGTATGTAAAGAAGATCGGTTCACATGGAGGCGAGATTTTATTACAAAGAGTACAATTGTAGACAATATGTACAACTAGCTTCCGCTCGCGGCTTCGCCCGCGTGGTATGTCGATAAAAAGCCTATGTCCTTTCTCAGGCTCTAGAATATCTGTGAATACCAAATTTCATTTAAATCGGTTCAGTAGTTTTGGCGTGAAAGCGCGACAGACAGACAGAGTTACTTTCGCATTTATAATGTTAGTAAGGAACTAGGGATTTTTGTAGTTTTAGTCTCTCATCATCACAACACTGTTAATGCCTAGCCTTTTGAACAGACGAAAAAAAAAGAAGCAGTTTCTCAAGTAGACGCGTATACAGCAGTTCACAAAAACCCTGCCCTATCCGAAAGGGGGCGCCTAGGTACCGCAATATCATTACTAAAAAATTTTTTTGTATTTCTGACAATAATAAAGTTATTTCTATTTAAAACTCACGTTTTTAGTACCTAAACTACCCCAATTTCAGTATAAATTAGATTAAATTAGCATAAGTTGTGATTTGTAGGTACACACCCGCTATACGTCGGCTACTCGCACCCCATCTAATAACCCGGTAAAATTGCCCACTGAAAAAAATGCGGCGATAATTTTTTCTTGTAGACCAATTGGGGTTGATTAACTAGCGACTTCCAGTCTAATCGGAAGCAGCATCAGTTTTTACATGGTACAGAGTATTGGTGTCATAAATTAGGTAAAACGTGTATTACACATCAACAGTCACTATACTCCATTTGAAATAAGATTAGACGTATAGATAAGCCTATTTTACATTCCGTTCAACCGATTTTGAATTCTATTGCGTTGGTGGCATGACAAATGGCAGCCGCAGTAGATAGTTGGTATTGTGTAACTTTTTTTGCTTTTAATGCTATACTTATGCCTACGGTATAGAAGTCAAAATCGGTTGAACGGACTGTAAAAGGGTTTGTTTTAATGTCTAATCTTATTTCAAATGGGGTATAGGTAATACTAAGGCCAATGACGTTGTGATTCGTGAGGTCATTATGAGAAAAGAGTCTGGTACATAACAAAGATGTGATCATGAACAGTAAGCAGGAGACGTGTATCGAATGTTTTGACTGTTATTTAAATTAATATTTACCTACAGTACATGATATGAAATGGGTTGGATTATAGGGTTATTTTATTAGAGAAGCTAGTTTGTCCTCCTTCTTAGCGTTTCGATGTCAATCTAAATGGACGCTGCCTAGAATTCGGATACGTGTTTGGCGCCATCACTAACGTCCTGGGGGCTAAGTCTACTAACTTACAAACGTGTCAGTGGTCTCACAATGATCAGTTTTTGACAGATTTTGTATGGCTTAACTGTGTAAATTAGTAGACGTGGCCCCCTGACGTACAGACAGAACACGCAGGTCTAAAAATTATTCATCTGGGACGATAAGTATTAAGATTCTATATTAATATACTGTGATACGATATTAAAGTGTCCGGAGTGTCCCATCTTTTGTGGAACAGGACCACTTGCACACTCCAATGTTGTGTGTGTTAGGTTTTTCGAAAGAAAGAGAAGTACCGATTTAGAGAATACCTTTTAATTTACTGGAACAAAACTTTTCTTCAATACTTTTGTAAAAAAAAAAGCAGTAAAATTGTTTTACAACAGGTGCAGTATGTATGATTGTGGTTATTGTGTGATACCTCAAATAAAAATAAACCGTTTAGATTAATAAACACAAAACAAAAAAAAAACTTTAAAAAACGATCCCATTCTCACTTCAACACAGCGCCATGTAAACCCGCTTTACACTGCCGCATGCTTCACCACGTTTCATTTCGCTAGTCCGCTACCAGTGCGCGCCTGAATCACGTAAACTCATTACCTTTCTTATGTTTGATCGGTTAAAAAATACACACCCATTTACCGTAAAAAAAATGTAACTGAAAAATACATGTAAATACGGGAGCAGAAGTGTGGAGTAAAAAATTTGTTTTTTTCTTTTTTTAATGAAAAAAATTGTGTGTAGGAATCGTAGCAGGTTCTGTAGTTTCTGCCTACCCCCATGGGAAGAAGGTCTGAGTTTATGTATGTCTGTGTGTAAATTACGTGTTTCGTCTGTTTATATTTTGCTATCTAAAATACGCCAAAATAGGTGTCATTTTAATGTGCATTTTGACTTAGGTCAATTTTGGAAGTGTTAAAATTGTGATTACAAGTGACGAATTTGGCACAAAAGCGATTAGTGCTAAAATGAGACGAAATATTAAAAATATACTTAAGACTAAATGTGAGTTTATACACAAAGAAACACTTTAAAAGTGATAAGTGACATAAAAACAAACAAAAGAATAATATTTTAAACACTTTTGGAACCTAAAAAAGTGATTTAAAATATTTAGGTGTCAGACAAAAAGTGTTACAAATTGGATACTTCAACTAATTAGCTGATTATTTTAGAACAATCAGCTTTATTACATAAAGCGTTTTAATGAGCGCTACCTCCCGTGATGAATGGATTCAACTAAAGGTAATTAAATGATTAAATCTCAATTATTCCCAAACTCAAAGCATTTATTTCAATTAAACCATTTACAGGCACTTTTGAATTGTCAAGGAGTCAGAAAGATGAAGCTAGTTGCCCGTTCGAAAACGATAAAAACTCAGATCAAACTTTTTAGTTATTCTGAAAACCTCGTCAAGTCCCTTTATTTTTTTTTGAGGGTGGGAAATCATCAAATGACTTCTCCCGCTCTGGGCGGAGCGGGAGGGCGTGTCAGACTTTTACTGACTAAAACCGAACCGTGTTCCTTCAGTTGCCTGTTGCCAAGGTCCCGGTATCCCTTTCGGACTTTCCCGCAACCCTGGCAGGCCTGACCTCCTCCATGGTCTTCTCCCTGAGGTCGGAGTCCGTAGTCTCGGCCGAAGCTACGGGCTTTTAATACCTATGACTTATGGACATAAGATTAGTTCGGGGCCTAACTAAGAGTGAATCACAACACGATTTTACAGTCGTACTACTACTAATGTGATTGTCATTGCTCCATTTTTAATTCTTTTTACCTATTGTGGTTCAGTAATCGTATTCTAGGTGCATCGTAATCACATGATTGATGTATACAAAATATTGTAAAACATTTTTTTAAAGAGTAACGGTGGAGTTTCTTGCCCATTCTTCTCCATACGAAAACTACCTTTTGGAAGGGGCAACTAGAATGAGTTCTATTTCTTTGTTTTTGACGTTCAAAAGTGCCTTTAATGTGCTTATTTGAAATAAATTATTTGACTTTGACATTTGACTTTGTTTGCCTTTTTGCCCGTCAGAAAGTTGATTAATCAGATGTGCGGTTGACTCCGAAGTTTCGAACTGCTTTTGAATGGACTCGTATCTTCGTCGACGGACTTAGAGATTAGATTGACCCATAGATATAAGGTAGACTCCTAGTACGGCCTAGACAAGTGACAATCGCTTCGAAAGCGTTTCGTATTTCTACAACGACTTTCAACAGAATTGACATAAACTTTTCGATAGCTTATGTCAGTCCTATACATTTTTTGCCTTTTCCATCATCGTTATCGCTGATAGAATGTCACTTTGGCATCTGAATCTTCTATATTTAGTCAAATGTTTAAGTTACATGGGACTAAAAATAACTAGCAAAATGTGGGTGCACCTCTGCCTAACCCTTCGGGGAACAGGTGGTGTTATGTTATGCAGTCATAGTTGACTTGATTTGACAACAAATTGTACTAGGCTTTCAGAAATCAGAGATGATTCACATTACTCTGATTCTCAGTACGGAAGATACTGCGTCACTGTTTGTGATTTTCCTAAAGGGCAAAGGATTTTGTAAATAGAATACATTGTCGCTCTATGTAAAATACTGGTATTTAGCTGTATCTGGTTAGACTGGAAGCCGCCAGATAGGCAGATGATGATGAGAAGGTAGCAGTTTTCTCTTGTCTGTCTGCTATATACATAATCAGTCTATAATATTCCCACTGCTGGGACACAGGCCTTCTCTCTTTCAGATAGAGTGGACTCTAATCTACCACGCGGGGCCAGTGCGGGTTGGTAGATGTCACATGTCTTCGAATTTTTGGTTCTAGGACATGCCGGTTTCCTCACGATGTTTTCCTTCACCGTTTTGAGAGCAGTGGTGATGAAATTATTTACACAGAAGTAAAGCGCCTGTCTGGGTTTCTAACCCATGACCAACTGGTGATGTGTTCTGTCAGAATAGAATGACATGACAAAAGAAGATCGATCTATATTGTTATTTCGAGCAGTGGTGCCCTGTGGTTACGGCCCCGACTTACGAGTTGCAGGTTCGACACTAAGCAGGCGTTTTACTTTTTGTAAATAATCTCATCATTACTGCTCTCAAAAGGAAAACATCGCGAGGAAACCGGCATGTCCTAGAACCAAAAATTGGAAGACATCTACCAACCCGCACTGGGCCCGCGTGGTGGATTACAGCCCACTCCCTCTCGTAGAGAGGATGCCTGTGTCCCAGCAGTAGGTACATTATAGGCTGATTATGCTTGGGAAATAACTGATTAAATGCGAAACATTTGTGAACTAAACTCCTCTGCTTGCCCTTCAGGCTAAACAAACGTGATAGTACACTGACGTCACATGATGACGTACCTATGTTTACCTTTGTTATCTATTTGTATAGTAATGTATCTCTTTGAATATTGTTATAAATTGCGCTTTTTGAAGCGAAGCGGAACGACTGCGTATATGTCTTTGAAGAAAAATGTGAATTGTGCACGTTTACAATCTAACTAATATTATAAACGCGAAAGTTTGTAAGTATGGATGGATGGATGTTTGTTACTCTTTCACGTAAAAACTACGGAATGGATTTCGATGAAATTTGGCAAAAAGATAGTTTATAACCTGGATTAACACATAGGATACTTTTTATCTCGATATTCCCACGGGGTCGAGACTTACGCGGGTGAAACCGCGGGGCGTGCCTCGGTAAGCACGTTAAGCCGTTGTTCCCGGCTGTCATTCGTGGATCTTTGTCAGTCGTTACTGGTCGTCAGAAGCCCGAAAGTTGACAACCAGTCTGACCAAGGGGTATCGTATTAGTAGTAAGGAAGTAGTAGTAGTAGGGCGCTCGTGGGTGGTATCAAAAGCAGTTTAGCTAACCTCTTATATTATTGAAACTCCAGGCCAGCTCCAGTGGCGTGCCTAGTGGTCAAAATCAGGGCAAACAGACAGGTTTTTTACTATTTAAAAAAATAGCTAAGTGAGCGATTTACGGATTTTCTATGTTGTTCATGGTAACACCATTATTATATAGTGTTCTTTTTTATTTTTTTTGATAGGCTTAATTTTGAAGGCAAGCCGGGCTTTTGGACTTCTATGGAAGGAACGCCACTGGACAGCTCAAGGTCAGAGTGTTACCCCACCTACAAAAAAAAACAATCAATATTTCAGTATTATTGACGCCCTGGATTCTACCCTACATTACATAGCCTCTTAGCCTGTATAAAAATAGCCACCACTTTTAAAAGGCGTGGTGTGACCTTTATGGGCCCCATAGCCAAGCCCATAGGAGTGGACTGTTATCGTGATTGATGGCCGTTCCTCAAAGGCCATAGGCTCAGAGCCGGATTTAAAGGTGTGGAGGCCCCGAGGCAATCAAGATGTGGTGAAAAAAATAAAGGGCTTATAAGAGAGAGAAAAATAATTCGGCTTTCGGTATCAAAGTATTTCAACGTACCATTTTTAACACCATCAACCCAGGACATGAAAAGAAAATAAAAAAAATGTTCCTTGTGAATTAATACTTTTTTTTATATATAAAAATCATATTGTGGAGGCCCCCTATTTTGTGGAGGCCTGGGGCCATCGCCCCTGTTGCCCCGCCTTAAATCCGGCCCTGCATGGGCTATAATGACTCATGGAATGTTATGTCTCTATGGCGTATTTGTAGCGATGGTTGTTCTGCTAAGAGCTATTTGTGACGTGTCGGGTTAAATTAATGTTTGATTAGTGAGTCGTGCGTGTGGGATAATGAGGAAATCGGTGTGTCCGAGACCCGAAACAATCGAATTGACTTTGACGTTCAACAGCCTTTACTGGACCCGCGTGTGTTATGTATGAGCTCGACCGAAGTGAGTCGTGTGTGACGAACTTATGAGGCAATGGATAAGATATTTATCAACTCACAAGCTCGGAAAGATTCTGTTTGTCGTTCGAAATCTGCGTGCAAAAGTACATTTTATCCGATAGCGTGAAAAAAGAGTTTTTTAAATTCGAACCTTTCTATTCAACAATTTTCTGAGTACCGTACCGTTGAAACCCTCGCCACGCTCAGGTTTCAATACAGGTACTCGCGCGAAAAAACAATTGTGCAGCCTTGCATAACAAATAACAATTTTTCGAACTGATTTCAATTCTGATTGATCGTGTATTGCGAAATTAGGGTGCCGAACGATCCTATGAGTAACTTTTTGGCAAACTCGATCAATTTGTCCTTTAAAGACTCCATCAAAATGATTTACTCACATGCAATGATATTAACGGATATGTTATACACTCACAAAAAAACCGAAAAAAGTGTTCCGCGCAGCAGCGGAACACATACCCACTTTTCATTCATTTTACATTTCACTACAAGTAAACATAGAAAAGAGATGGCTTGATAAAAACAACTAGAAAAAAAGAGACAGCTAGTGTTGCTGCTTCAACTAAGCGTATTACTCGTCGCCATGGGTGTCACAGACTAAAGTCAATACGTCCTAATTAGGACGTTTTCGAGTCTTCACGATTGCGCGCTCACAACACATTTCTTTCTGATTTCTCCTTTCGCAGGTCTGCTGGTAGAAATTTCTTAAAAAATAAGCAGTACCTTTGTACTGGGGGGTACTTTGTAATAGGAAATTATTATGAATCATCGTAAAATGTCACAAACTGACAATTCATAATATGATCTGCGTGCGATTCATATTACGAAATAATTCATCTGTTTGACAGTTTTCTATGGAGATTCGTAAAATGGTCCACATAATATGAATTGCTTTTGTGTCAAATTAGAGGAATTGCTAATGGCAGCTGGAAATTCAGGAAATGAAATGCTTTTAGAGGAATTGCTAATGTGACCGTTTTAGGCCCCCTGATATTATAATTATGTCGTATGTCTATGTATTTACTGTGTGCACTTAAATAATAAAATAAATAAATAAATCATTGCTCACATGACATTGATACTCTGAAGATTATCTATCATTTTATAAATAAATAAACATTCCGAGCTGAATACTTGTATAGATCCCCTATTCCAAGTGAAGTTAGGTACGATTTGTACTTGGAAACTTTTTTATTTACAAAGCTGCATCCGTCGCAGACAGATTATTTTACGCCTACACAGTTTTATTTTGATTCATGCCGTCAATTTATAGTCTAATCAGTGCTTAGTGACTGTTAGCTCTTTTAACGGGTGTAAAAAGACACTTACGGGTGTAACTCTAAGTTCATGTAAGTGTATTGAATGAAAATTTCATGAAATCGTCAGTCAATACACTTACACGAACTTAGAGAGTTATATTGCTGATTCTAATGTTTATAGTTCTGTAAATCCATATTTGTTACGGCCGCTAATAATATTTAGATCAACATACAACCTGATACTGACCTGCAAATTGCAAAAAACGTAAGAAAATTTGAATTTCGCGGGCTACCCTAGCGCATCCACCTTAACGAAACTGAAAGTCACTTGTTATTCCCTCCCGTCATCATGATCATTTTTCTTGGAACCTTCTGGTGACGGCGATATTGAAGGAGAAAGTTCCAACTTTTTCAGACTTTTTTTTTAAAGAATGCAAGTTTTAAATGTTGTTGTGTTGAGTTGCATGCACCTATAAACACAATGTGTTGCGTGCGTTACGTCGCACACTACCGTAAACATGCGATTTTTCACACCAAAAGTCCATCAAAGTAAAAAGCGGAGAAATGAGGGAAATGTCGTCAGGATAGTTTGAGTATGAATGTGGAAATGAAATGAAATTGTTTATTCTGTAAATAGGATATTGGAATCACTTTTACACGTAATTTTTTTATTTTTATTAAGCTAGAGACTGGTCGGCATTTCCTGTCTGACCACTCTGAGAAGAGAGGCCGAAACAAACTCAGAGGTCACAGTCTCTTTTAAAGTCCAGACATAATCTTGCTCAGGCCATATGAGGACCATGTAGCTTAGAGTCTAAAATGGTATTTTGAGGAAAGAACCAAACAGATTTGAGTGGACCTGTCCAGTCAGTGCAAGCATTTGTCAGTAATAGTGGAGCTCAACTCAGAACTTAAGGAGCTCAACGACTCGTGGCTGGAAACGATAGATGGACTGTGTGAAAGACGATATGGATAGAAACGGAGTGACTACCGAGATGACGACTGATAGAGAAGTATGGGAGAAAGGGAAATCTTGCGCCGACCACTAATAGATTGGGATAAGGGAAGGAGATTGATGAATGTAATTTTTTACATTCAGACGTTGAACGAGTGGCGTTAGGCCCGACGTTGGTAACCCATCGTGTCGTGGAGTCCGCGTAAAACTCGTACCGGTGCGCTAAAAGTGTAATACAAAGACAAGCATACTCTATTACATGCGAAGGAGCTCGTGGCTAAGTAGTAACAGCCGCACGCGTCGATCCATCAGGTTAAGCTGCGCTTGCCGGGGTTGGTCCGTGGATGGGTGACCATCTTTACTTACCGAGACTCCTCCGTGCCTCGGAAAGCACGTTAAGCCGTTGGTCCCGGCTGTCAAACGTGGATCTTTGACAGACGTTACGGGTCGTCAGAAGCCCGAAAGTCTGACAACCAGTCTTACCAAGCGGTATCGTATTACCCAGTTACAGGGTTGTGGAGGTCAGATAGGCAGTCGCTCCATGTAAAATACTGGTATTCAGCTGCATCCGGTTAGACTGGCAGCCGACCCCAACATAGTTGGGAAAAGGATAGGCAGATTGATTGACTCTATTACATGCGCAGACGCACATGTAAGAAACATACGCTAATTATAATTAGTCTAAAACAATGACATCATAATGATTCTTTGTTTGGAGTACGTTGAGATAAAGCAGTAGGTATTTAACGTCTTATCAGGTCGAATTGTAATAATTGTAATTATAAAACAGCTGGGAGATGAGATTTATCTAGTAAGTTAATGACATAAGATTATGATATGTCATTGTCCGAAGGGTTATGGACCCTGATTGAAAAACTGTCATAAAAATCATCATTATCATCATTTTAGCCGAAATACTTCCACCGCTCAAAATCAAAATATTTTTATTAAATTTTTTCTCCCCAACGGGGAATCTCTTGGCCTGCATCTCACTTGATGGTAAGTGATGATCAGGCCGAAGGTGGAAGCGAGCTTCACCCGGAATCCTCAACAACAGAGAACCTGGCTATCTTACCTCTAACTGCCGAAACACAACAATGCTGTTAACATTGTTGTTCTGGCGACAGACTTGGATAAGACTATCTGCGCCTCGCAGTTTCCCGCAGGTCTCGATCCTGTGGGAATAAAAGTGTCATATGGCCTAATCCAGATCATGGTCTACCCATGTGCCAAAGTTTTAGCGTGAAAGCGTAACAAACAAACTCACTTTCGCATTTATAATATTAGTTAAGATTTTAAATACTTCCCACAAACCGTGAACCGCTGCATGCACCCATAAACACAATGTTTTGCGTGCGTTACGTTGCGCACTACAGTAAACAGCAATTTTCACACCAAAAATAAAAGTCGTTTCCCAGCAATTATTATTGTGTTATGTCATTTAATTTGATGCGCAGCTAGGTAGTAGCAGTAATATAACATTTAAAACTTCCTTTATTTTAAAACGTCTGCAAAAGTTGGAACTTTGGCCTTCAATATTTCCGTAACAAGAAGGTGGCCAGGTATGGTCCAGAACAAAAAAAATATCTCAATGACGGGAATAACAAGTGACTTTCGGGTTCGATAAGCATAATTTTACACCCGGTATAGTCGGCGTAGAGTACCTATCACAAATGTATGAGTCATCCAAACATCAAAGATTTGAATACTTACTTAACTATACATTCCACCTCTAGCTAACTAACGTGGTAACCGAAGCGTGTTGTAAGGCACTTAACAGTAAAGGAAAACATCGTAACGAAACATGAACATAATAGTCTGAATTCGCAAACACGCACCGAGTGATCAATGCTCGTTCCTTCAATTTCAGCCAATTACAGGCTGACTTCAGACTGGACATAGATTTAAAACTATCCTGTGTTCGCGATTTGGTTTCCAAAAATATAAACAAATATGTGTTTTTGGAAAAACGAAGAAGGAATTAAAGAAAAGATAGGAAATACATTTATTTAGCACAGACTAAAAGGCATACAACAAAAACTAATAAATTATGTAATGTGCGACAACACAAGTCTAACACATCTGCATAAACCACAAATAAAGGGCCTTAGCACACTTAAACACTTGTTAAACGCGTATCTACAGTCAGTTTTATGTCAAACTCCATTAAGAAATGTTGTGTTTAAACGGTGTTTAAGCTAAACAACTGATAAACACTGTTTTGTGGTAATAAGGAATGTGTGCGTGTTTGCGCTACAAATTCAAACACTTTGAAATCAACCTAATTTAAACCAGCATAAAGTTAATATTCGTTTAAGTGAAAATAACTTAAAGTTCAATTTGTAAACAGGTATTTGAATAGACTTTAGCTATAAATGAACTGATCATTTTAACTGATTTTAATGTGAAGAGCGTGCAAGTTATAATGAATGCTAAATGAAAATGGAACGAGGGCGTACTGAAGGCTTGCGTTTTATAAAACTACAGAACGACTATTTTGTGTAAGAAATTGCACAATTTCATCAAATTCATTAATTGGTTGATTTGTTGCTCTTCATATTGTTTATATATTATCCTCACTTCCGTCCACTGTAACACTTCCGTCCCTTTTCATAAAATCACTCCCACAGATTGCAGGAAAGCAAGAGGAAAGTCAAAAAGAATTGTCACGCGTTTGCGGTCTGTGGTCCAATATGGAGATTCCAGTGAACGAACCAGATTTCCACAGGAAAAATAAGGTGTAAAAGCACTTAAAGCCGCGTTTGCACTAGGCAACATTTGGTGCGGGACACGTGACGCTCAACATGTACGGCAACGCTGTACAACAGCGCGCGACGTTGCTAGCTGGCGCGCAACATGACGCGCGGCTTGTTGTTTGTTTAAAGAGCATCGTTAGTTGAGCATCAATTGTTGTCGAGTGGAGACGTGACGCGCAACAAAGTCCGTCCAATAACGAACGAGTGCTCAAATTAATCGAACTGTACCAAAACTGAATGTTTATGGGATACTGCTCACAGAGCCTATAAAGTAGTAGATGCGTAGGCAGACAACGTTGTTCAACAAAAGTTCCGCGCTGACTTTCAACATGTTGGGCAACTTGTTGTGTAACATGTTGCGCGTCAATTGTTGCCTAGTGGAAACGCGGCTTAAGAATTCACATATCGTCCATAATGAGTGACACACCTCTGCCCTCACAATTGCTTAACTAAACACAATCAATGCACATCTTTTCCTTGATTCTGAGATTCCTGAACAAATGATTATGACTGGGTTTTTCTAAAACAGGAATTCTTTCTTCAATTGTATACGACAGCGAAAAATAATAGTTTACTTTGCATATTATTGTTTAGAATCAAACTGGGTAGTTTGTTGCGCCACTTCTTCTCCCCAGCTAAAGCAATAGGAAGTGGTGAAGGTTGGGCGTTTTGGGGGACTGTCTTCTGTAATTTTGACGTTCGAAAAGTGCTGATTCTCAGCCTAGTTTGAATAAATGACTTTTGAGTTTGAATGGTCATCCAAGAATGTGGGATTCGATTTGACGTAATCGATTCATCATCTCAGTAGTCATAATTGGGTCAATATTGACGCAGAGTTGAGTTTGGTTTCTGTCTGCACTACGGATTACTCTTCTTACGCTATGATTTATGCACGGACAGAATATTTGTATCGCCTATACGTAGCACGCTTTACTTTGGGTAAATTATTTCATCGCCAGTGCTCTCAAAACGGTGAAGGAAAACATCGTGAGGAAACCGGCATGCCCTAGAACCAAAAATTCGACTACATGTGACATCTACCAACCCGCACTGGGCCCGCGTGGTGGGTTACTGCCCACTCCCTCTCACAGAGAGGAGGCCTGTGTCCCAGCAGTGGGAACATTATAGGCTGATTATGCATATATGCTTATGCTATACGTAGCCGGCATCTATTCTGTAACCATCTCAACGTGAAAACTTAGGTGAACTGAGCTTGAAGTGAACTGTCCCTGCTTTAGCATTAGTAAATAGGTATCGATGACAATGACAGTTCATTTCACGCTCACTTCACCTAAGTTTTCACGTTGAGATGGTTACAGAATAGCAATGCTGTTTGTGTTTGTCAGATATATCAGATCGTGCACCCCGATTACAACACTCACCAAGGACCTTTTGGCGCTAGAATGGTTAAAATAAATAATAAATTAAATAATCAGCAACCATCTCACTCTGAAAATTTAGGTGAATTGACCAAGGAGTGAGCTGTCAGTGTCATCGATACCTACTGATGCTGCCTTAGCATCAGTAGGTATCGATGACAGTGACAGTTCACTTCAAGCTCACCTAAGTTTTCACGGTGAGATGGTTAAAGAATTACCAATGCAGGTGTATCCTGCAAAAGTGCAATACCTACGCGTTCAAAATGTATAGAACAACAATTATTTTGTTTAAACAGTTTTTAGGCGCGATGAGCGATTTTTGGAAATAAAAAAAATCTTTTTACAAACAATAAAAACAAAGAATAAAAAGTTTTATTTTTCACGTTTTGGTTGTGGTACCTACCCCACACAAATTCGAATACCACTACCTGTTATGTAAATAACAGTGACGGAGTCACTTAAAACATCGTCTACATAATATACTAAGTGGGAAAAATACGTAATAATGAAGCTAACTCAAAAACTACGCAAACAAAATTAATAAAATTTATATGAGACCACCTCTGAAGCATGACCTACCAAACTAAAATATAGTCATCAAAATCGACTCATAATTGGCGGAGTAATCGCGTAACATAAACACAAACAAAAAAAACATACAGATGAATTGAGAACCTCTTCCTTTTTGAACAAGTCGGTTAAAAACAGACACATTACTGGCATCGACACAAAACTTACACAAACTTTAGTATTTTTCCACATTTAACTGACAAAATACTTAAATACATTCAATCAAGTCCTTATCAAACGGGCAAATTGTGAGTCAACACTCCGATGTGGGTTAATTGCTCATAGAAATTAATAATTGTCAGCTCGAATGCACTTTGTTACTGTACATAATCAGAATATAATGCTCCCACTGCTGGGACACAGGCTTACTCTCTGTGAGAGGGAGTGGGCCGTTATCCACCACGCGGGCCCAGTGCGGGGTGGTGGATGATCTCGGAGTAAAATGTGACATGTCTTTGTCTAATGCACCAGTAATTACACCGCATCGGCATCCGTACCCTAAAAACTGGATCACAGAAACTCTTGGAGGCAAAAATAAATAATAAACGGTGGTACAACGTCCTTGGACGATCTACCACAAATCATCTGCTCAAGCAACGGATCCCTTAAAAAGACACTATATATCAATCTACCTAGCCTTTTCCCAACTATGTTGGGGTCGGCTTCTAGTCTAAACGGATGCAGCTGAATACCAGTATTTTACATGGAACGGCTGCCTATCTGACCTCCTCAACCCATACGGTACGAGGTCTTGCCCATCTCCATTTCAGAAAATCTTAAATTCATTCATTCACTCATAGACAACACAGAACTGAAACGGAGAAGCATTTTTTTAATGTTAAAAGTTCCTGATGTCGCGAAGGTGAGCACTAAGAAAGGATTTTTTTAAATCCATCCCCTGAAGAGTTTAAATAGGTGATGAAAGTTTTTATGGAACTTTTAAATCCGTTAAAAAAAATTATCTTCGCCGATGGCAAATTCCATTGGGAACACGACTTGTATTACATAAATAGTTAAAATATTGCAAAAAAAAAAATAGGTACATCCGAAGACCCAAGATAACAGAGCAATTTGTAAATATTTTGGTCAACTGATAATAATTTTTACGCCGCAGTGAAATGGGCTCAAAGTAATTATAAAATGTGTTAAAATGTTACATGTGAGAGGCGTCGGGCCGTCTGATGTTAGCGCGAAATTGTTCTAAACTAATTAGTGGGGTTTTAGAGATGGGAAAAGATGGTATCGATAGTTTTGGGGACCGATGTTTCAGACCTTCTTCTTTTCGTCCGTGCACTCGTGACAGAGCGGTCGTGGTCATCAAGTTGCAGTGAGATTTCGGACAGCCGTGATTTGCCTGACGATGCGACGCCATCCTTCTCAGATAAAGACGTTGAAACCGAAAGTCAAATAAATCCGAATTCACAACTCAATTTTAAACCGCAGTTGAATCTCATGCTAGCACTGTCAATTATAAGATGGCGTGTATATCCTTTATTAAAATTTGAAGTTTTTCATCGCTTCACGACAGAAAAACTTCCAAGAACGTCTTAAAGTTAAGTTTTGTCCAAGATTTCGGCGGACTTTAGAAATGTTCTTACACTCTTCGCGAATAGATTTTGAAATTATTTGTTTCATTTATTTAGTTTGTTAGTATAGCTTTTTATTTTCCAAAACCATGATGCAAACCACGTTATCCCTCAACTAGCTTTTAAAGGATTCATTTATTGTTATTTTTAAATATTTTTGTTCGTTTTTTTAAATATTATTTAAGTAAGTACCTACATCCGAAAAATAAAACAAGGTCTAAACAACCGTTACAAACTTATCTTCGGACGTTTAAAAGACCCCCAACTATAACGACGGTTTATAATATTTGTAAACAAAAAGGCGGATATCCTGACCTCAGGTCAATTAAAACTATGTCATGGATGCCATTAAACACTATCAATTTTTTTGTCAAAATATTCATCTGCTACCGGAAAAATCATGACCCTGGCAAAAATTCCGCAACGACAGAACTACGGCCTTATATATGTCTATATCGATAAACATAAGCACATCACTAGCGCAATAAATCATTATCGTTAACGTCATAATAATACTAGTAATGACCTAGCCTCATTTGTAAGCACATCCACAATGAAAGATAAAACCAAGAAATTATTAATTTGATTTATTCCATTCTAATAGGTATCAAAAAACTAATACCATTGGTATTTGTTAAAACTCATATTTAAACTGACTGTACCATAAATCTTTGAACTTGTTTTGGTATTAGTTTAAACAATGGTATCCGTTCGGAATAGAAAATAAATATGAGTTGAAACAAATACCAGTGGTATTAGTTTTTGGTATTAGAATGGAATAAATAAAAAATCATTAATTTCAGTATTTGTTTTTTTCTATCTTTAATTGTCGTTACGGGTCATCAGAAGCCCGAAAGTCTGACAACAGTCTTACCAAGGGGTATCCTGTTACCCAGTAACTGGGTTGCGGAGATCAGATAGGTTAAGCAGTCGCTCCATGTAAAATACTGGTATTTAACCATTTGGTTAGACTGGAAGTCGACCCCGACATAGTTGGGGAAAGGCTAGGAAGATGTTTTTTTTTTGGATTCCTTTTATATAGCCTCCACGACTAGCGATACCTACTTAAATTTTCAAAGGCAAGAGCTATTCCTATAACCCGGTCATGGTCTACCCATGTGCCAAATTTCATCCAAATCTGTTTAGCCGTTTAAGCATGAAAGCGTGACAAACAAACAAACTCACTTTCGCATTTATAATATTAGTTAGGATTCTTCAAGAACTGTATTATAAAAATTGCCAGGAATCAAAATTCAAAACGTAGTAGTGCTAATGAAAAATTGTTTCTGAAGTCTACTTCCCAGAACTAAAAACCGGCCAAGTGCGAGTCGGACTCGCGCACAAAGGGTTCCGTATCATTATCTATAAAAACGCCAAAAAAATCACGTTCGTTGTATGGGAGCCCCCTTAAATATTTATTTTATTCTGTTTTTTAGTATTTGTTGTTATAGCGACAACAGAAATACATCATCTGTGAAAATTTCAACTGTCTAACTATCACGGTTCATGGATACAGCCCGGTGACAGACGGACAGACAGACAGCGGAGCTTTAGTAATAGGGTCCCGTTTTACCCTTTGGGTACGGAATCCTAAAAAGGAGAGTGGAACTTTGTATGCAAACGAAGCCGAAGGCAATTAATTCCTTTGTTGTACAATCAAAATCCAAACAATGAGTAACCTCTTCCATAATCAACAGAGCATATATTTTTATCTCCTCTCTCGAATAGTATACTACCTAATGTGTAATCAAATATTTGTGTTATTAATGTAGTAAATTGATTCAGGCGTGACTGCGGAAATCCATTATTTAATACAGTAGACGTAGAGTATCTTATCCCACTGACGTTTAGTTATGGTTCCTTTAAAAAAAAAAAAAACTTTCTTTTGAGCGCTTGTCTTTGGTAAAAAGTTTCACCTAAAACAATTTCTATTGGATACAAATTCCATGCTGCCATGATAGTACTTACTAATGTCATACTGCCATGTCATTACTCCGACTAGTAAATAGTAATCTGTGGCGCACATTACCGCATTAGAAAACATGTTTCCATAATACACTGCTTTATGAACCTAAAAGCTTCAATAAGAGCCACTTTACGAGCAAGTGTGTTGAAACTTTAGTAACCTATGCCGCTAAAATTTTCCTAAAAAACCCCGTAAGAAATCGACACGTGTTTCAGGGCCCTCTCGGCATTTCGTGTTCGGGTTCGCGACAAGTCAATCGTCATCCTGAGGATGCCTCGTTGAGAGGCACACGTGTCGAATTTTTACAGGGTTTTTTAATAGCGCCGAAATAGGTTATTAAATATATCTACGTCTATTGTATTTTATTTGTGTTATATGATACAAATACATTCGAGACGAAAGTTTTTGATCAGTGCGTGTTGCTCGTGAAGTCGTTACCTATGGCACTGAAACGTGGTCGCTCACAATGGGTCTCATTAGAAAGCTGAAAGTCACCCAAAGGGCAATGAGAGGGCTATGCTTGGAGTTTCCCTGCGTGATCGAATCAGAAATGAAGATATCCGTAGGAGAACTAAGTTAACAGAATTACCAAACTTTAAAGGAAATAGGGTCGGTCATTTCTCCATACAAAAATATATAATACGAGGTTCGGCTCTCGTCTATTTCCTCCTCCAATATTGAAGCAATTTGAAAGATATTTTATAAATTAAATATGAAGGATGTTAACTGTGCCCCTATGTTTTTCTTTTTTCATTAATAGTTGTCAAATTTGTACAATAGGCTGATGACAGCGGTCTAAACAGGCAATTTTGAGCAATTCCTGAGGGTTCTAGTGCTTCTACAGATAATGTATCATCATAGGGGCATAGAACTAGTTGATATTTATTTTACTGTCAAAAATCATTGCTCTGAGGTCATAAACAAGAGAGAAAACAGGCGAGAGCGTTTGTATGGAGTGGGGACCGACCCTATTTCCTCTTAAGAGGCAGTGAGCAGAGTACATTGCTCGCAGAACAGATGACCGATGGGGTCGATAGGCTCTGGAGTGGCGACCGCGTGCCGGAAGACGTAGCGTTGGAAGGCCCCACAGGGTGGACCGATGACCTGGTGAATACCGCTGGATACGAGAACCACAGAAGGCCTAGACAAGTGACAATCGCTTCGAAAGCGTTACGTATTTCTACAACGACTTTCAACAGGATTGAAATAAGCTTTTCGATAGCTTATGTCAGTCCTATACATTTTTGCCTTTTCTATCATCGATTACGCTGATAGAATGTCACTTTGTCTAGGGCCTCAGAACCGGTCGAAGTGGCGGTGCTTGGGGGAGCCCTATGTCCAGCAGTGGACGTATTTCGGCTGAAAAGATGATGATACATTAACACAAAATGAAATGACATTGCATTTTCTATTTATTTATTTAAGTTTTCTTGCACAACATTACAGAATATAATCCTAAGGCGTTGTATAGAACAAAATACTAATTAATAAGTGACACACATACGTAGGTTGGGTAAAATACAAATCAAAAACATAACGAAATAAAATTTATATAATTAACAAACTGCAATAAAAAAATTAAAAAAATAACCTTATAATCATCTTTCATCCATCTTCTCACAAATAAAAACTTTTTACAAAAAAATAAACAACTGACTTCCAAAAAAAACACTAAAAAAGTGAAAAATAACTTTAATTTCGGAAGTCGGTGTCTTTGCTTTTCAATTTCCGTTTTTTGCCACCGACTTTAATTTCGGAAGTCGGTGTCTTTGCTTTTCAATTTCCGTTTTTTGCCACCGACTTCCGAAATTAAAGTTATTTTTCACTTGTTTAGTGTTTTTTTTGGAAGTCGGTTGTTTATTTTTTTGTAAAAAGTTTTTATTTTTCACTTTTTAGTTGTGGTACCTACCCCACACAAATCCGAATACCACTACCTGCTACGTAAATAACAGTGAAGGAGTCAAACAGAATATCGTCTAGATAAACTAAGTGGGAAAAATACGTAATATTGAAGCTAACTCAAAAATTACGCAAGCAAAGTTAATAAAAAATTTATGGGACCACCTCGAAAGCATGACCTACCAAACTAAAAAAGAATAATCAAAATCGATTCATAATTGGCGGAGAAATCGCGTAACAAACAAACAAAAAAAAAAAAAAAAACATACAGACGAATTGAGAACCTCCTCCTTTTTGAAGAAATCGGTTAAAAATTAAACATTCACGACACACATCTATCCATTTCCCAGCAAACTAGTCACATTGCATGCTACTGATCCTATACGAACGTTGATATAGATTGGTCGTTTTAAAATTAAGGAGCGGTGTCAGTGATTGAATAAATCAATTTGTTGGTCGGTACGGTGAGCAAGCGTAATGATTCCATTCATTCTCAGTATGAAAGTTATCATTGTCTGCCTAGTCGGCTTCCAGTCTAACCGAATATGTAGCTGAAAGTATTCTACATGGAGCGACGGTATGAATATAGTTTCCTTGGTTTTTAGGCCAAATGGAACCCTAGTATCCTCCGCTGTCCGTCTGTCGCCGGACCCTATGTGAAAATGTTTAGCAGGCAATCAAAATTAGCAAATGATTAATTTTTTAATTTTTTTTTTTTTTGTTTTGATGCTTCTTTTTAGTTTTTATTACTGTTTGTGTCCCAAATAAAAAAAAAAATCTTTCTTTCTTTTCTAAAATTTATGTTTTTTCTGTCACACTAAATAAGATTTATGTGAGTATTTTATTTACCCACAGAATGAAATGATTCATTCATCACCACGCTTTTATTAATGCCAGTTCTATTTATAGTTTCGTACAGAACAATATTTCCCCGTCCCTAATCAATTAACAAGGAAAAATAATACAATAATTGTGCCATTCTACATAAACCCATGCGCGGCGTTACATACAAGAACTTATCTGTACGAGAAACAGAATGTTTTCGTGATTATTACAAATTAGATCATTCTGCATAGTTAGTGCTCCGAACGCTTACATTGCGGAGAAAAAAAAAAAACATTTAGCAATTAATTTTGTTTTTTTTTTTTTTTTATGTTTTTAATAAATAAATAGTAGTGAGATGATAGTGTTAGTGTGGTGAAAAGGTTACAAAAAATAACAATAAACTTTATTTGTTCGTAAAAATAAAATTGTGTTAAATTTTCAAAAAACAAGTTTTCGAATTTTCTGTGAAAAATATTGTTGTGAATGCAAAAGTGAAAGGTGATAAGAAAATAGAGGATACTTAGAAATACTAAACTTTTATGTTAAAATAACCAAGTGTTCATTCTGTGTTACATTAACCTATTCAAAATGGCGGAAGAAGGTAATCTCCTTTTGCATGAATCCATTATTTCTAGTGACGTGTGTTTATTCAAACTTTCTCTTATTACACGAAATGTCGAGTTTAAGGCTACAGTAATATAAATATAATAAAATATATTTATTTGACATAAAAAAGTACACATTTATAGAGTGACACGTGGAAAAAGTATGGTACCAAATAAAAATGACCCCCATGCCAGGAAAAACCTGTTAAACTATCCGATGTTATCAAGTATGGGTTATAGAGGTCAGATAGGCAGTCGCTCCATGTAAAATACTTGTATTGATATTTCTCTCTACTTTATTGAACTGAAACATATTATGTGACCATTGTCATGAATGCATAAAGTTACTTATTTGCAACAAATTCATCCTTTTCCCTACCTATTTGTTATTATTAACTTTCAATGGCTTGATATACAAGAACAAAGTCAATTTTAATGGATTTAATCTTTTTTATTCACTACACTAACTATTTACATTATATATTAAATTAAATTACTGATTAAAACTAACTATACAAACTAATTTTTTTGATGGCGTCAAAAAATTCTTCCGCATCGCTGTCAGTGGAAATAGTACCCAAAAGGCTGGCAATGCTGATTCTTTGACCTAGAAATTGGCCAGCCCTCTGGTCACGTGAAGAGTCGACCAACCGCTGGGCGATGTCCCGAAATACTCGATGAGCACTGGGCCCTAGTGTTTCAACCCCAAACGGCTCAAAAATATAGCTACCAATAAGATTGTTATATTTGCGCCGTTTGAGGTTTTCTGCACCTGCAGCAGCCGCCCCAGCACAGCCCGCCGTGCTAGGAAGATAGGATGGCGCGAGGGTGTCGACACAGGTTGCATCCCACACCAAAGGCCTACCCATCTTCCAAGGCATTATGGTCATTCCGTCTGGTCTCTTCCCATCGTCGCGTGCCAAGCCATTGGGTTCCAAAACAGCTGGCAGTTGTTTTTATTGTAAATATACATACCTACATAAACTCACACATTCCCATGGGGTAGGCAGAAAATACAGAACGCCATGTGCTAAGATCCTAACATACTCCTTTTGTTTCTTTACGTTCACATCTACATCTGGTCATACACGCACGCCGCTTGCGAGTATTACTCACCTGACCTTTATGAAGAACATTACCAATAAGGTCAACTATACTCCATTTGAAATAAGATTAGACATTTAAATAAACCTTTTTTACAGTCCGTTCAACCGATTTTGACTTCTATTGCGTTGGTGGCATGACAAATGGCAGCTGCAGTAGACAGTTGGTATTGCGTAACCTTTTTAGGGTTCCGTAGTCAACAAGGAACCCTTATAGTTTCGCTATGTCCGTCTGTCCGCGGCTTAGCTCATAGACCGTTGGTACTAGAAAGCTGTAATTTGGTATTGATATACATATAAAAGAAGATATCTTAAAAAAAAAAAATTAAGATACCTCCCCTACACGTAAAGTGGGGATGGTTTGTTTTTTCTTGTCATTCCCATGTTGTGGGTTATCGTTGGAAAGGTCGTTTAAAAATAATGTGAGTTTGTTGAAACCATTTTTGGATTCAGGGATCCGTTTGCGAAATATTAAGCTTTAAAGTGCTAATTTTTGTTAGAGCCAAGTGTCCCCCCCCCCCTGCCAGCTAAATGGTTGGGTTTGGAAATGTGAAAAAAATCATGGCAGTAGTATATAAAACGAAATTAAAAGGAAAACTAAAACTATCACCGCTACATAAGCTCCACAAGTTACCGAGTAATAACCGACCAACTTAAATTTGCAGTTGTAAAAACATGTTCTCCCATATATTCTGTATCGGAGAACAAGATTTTCAACTACAATGTTAAGTTTGTTTTATAAATTCATCCCAACTACGGAACCCTTCATTGTGCATGGTAAGACATGCACTTGGCCGGTTTTTTTTTGCTTTTAATGCCATCCTTATGCCTACGGTATAGAAGTCAAAATCGGTTGAACGGACTGTATAAAGGTTTGTTTGAATGTCTAATCTTATTTCAAATGGAGTTTGTGTATGTAAACTTTTAACATTTTTGAAATAATTGAAAAACTCGACTGCCTATCTGACGTCCACAACTCAGTTACTGGGTAATACGATACCCCTTGGTATGACTGGTTGTCTGAGATTCGGGCTACCGCTACGGTGGTATCTTAATTAATTTATACACAGATAACAATCTATTTGGGAAATCACAAGGAGAGCTCGTGGCTAAGTAATAACAGCCGCACGGGTCGATCCAACAGGTTAAGTTACGCTTGGTCCGTGGATGGTTGACCATATTGACATACCGAGGGTCCTCCGTTCCTCGGAAAGCACGTTATTCCGTTGGTCCCGGCTGTCATTTGTGGATCTTTGACAGTCGTTACGGGTCGTCAGAAGGCCGAATATCTGACAAGCAGTCTAACCAAGGGGTATCGTATTTTACCCAGGGTTGGGGAGGTCAGATGGGCAGTCGCTCCATGTAAAATACTGGTATTCAGCTGCATCCAGTTGGACTGGAAACCGACCCCAACAGCGAAAAGGCCAGGCAGATTGATCGATGGAAAATCACATGGCCTCGCTAATAATGTTGACATTACTTTCTCTAGAGTTGTTTACGAGATGGATGAACGCCACAGGTTGACAGCATCACTGAACTTTCTTACTTCCTTTATTTTTAACCCCCGACTGAAAAAGAGGGGTGTTATAAGTTTATTCAACTTAGGGCATCTGTCAACTGCCAGGGTTGCGAAAGGGATACCGGGACTCTGGCAACTGAAGGAACACGGGTGGGTTTTAGTCAGTAAGAGTGTGACACGCCCTTCCGCTCCGCCCAGAGCGGGATAAGTCATGCGAAGATTTCCCAACGAAAAAAAAAAAAAAAAAGAAACTGCCATCTGTCAAAGATAATAATTACTTTAAGTGTTTCTGGTATTGTGAGGGACTTGTGGCTATGTAATATCAGCTGCGGGTTGGTCTGTGGATGGGTGACCATCTCTACATCATCATCATCATCATTTCAGCCGAAATACCTCCACTGCTGGACATACACCTCCCCCAAGCACCGCCACTTCGACCGGTTCTGTGCTTCTCGCATCCAGCGCATTCCCGCGGCCTTCACCAGATCATTGGTCCACCTTGTGGGGCCTTCCAACGCTACGTCTTCCGGTACGCGGTCGCCACTCCAGAACCTTTCGGCCCCATCGGCCATCCGTTGCGAGCAATGTGCCCTGCCCACTGCCACTTAAGTTTGGCAATACTTCAGACTATGTCGGTTATCTTGGTTCTCCTACGGATCTCTTTATTTCTGATTCGATCACGCAGGGAAACTCCAAGCATAGCCCTCTCTCTCCATTGCCCTTTGGGTGACTTTCAGTCTTCTAGTGAGGCCCATTGTGAGCGACCACGATTCAGTGCCATAGGTCATCACTGGCAACACACACTGGTCAAAAACTTTTGTCTTGAGACACTGTGGTATATGTGACGAGAAGATAGCGCGCAGCTTCCCGGACGCCGCCCAGCCGAGTCGGATCATCATCTCTACATACCAAAGTTTAAATGAAACACAATCTGAAGCAGTAAATTAGAATAACGATTGTATTGATGTCATTTTCATCCACAAATCCTACACCAATTTTAATCGCCATTACAAAAAATAAAACAACCGACTTCCAAAAAAACACTAAAAAAGTGAAAAATAACTTTAATTTGGGAAGTCGGTGTCTTAGCTTTTCAATTAGGTAACGTTTTTTGCCACCGACTTCCGAAATTAAAGTTATTTTTCACTTTTTTTGTGTTTTTTTGTTTGTTTTTTTTTTGAAAAAGTTTTTATTATTCGGTTTTTAGTTGTGGTACCTACCCCACACAAATTGAAATACCTACCTGCTATGTTAATAACGAGTCAAATAATATATCGTCTACATACACTAAGTGGGAAATATACGTAATTATTGAAGCTAACTCAAAAACTACGCAAGCAAAGTTAATAAAATTTATATGGGATCTGCTTATCTGATCTCCTTTCAAAACGGTGAAGGAAAACATCGTGAGGAAACCGGCATGTCCTAGAACCAAAAATTCAAAGACATGTGACATCTACCAACCCGCACTGGGCCCGCGTGGTGGATTACGGCCCGCTCCCTCTCACAGAGAGGAGGCCTGTGTCCCAGCAGTGGGAACATTATAGGCTGATTATGTATGTATATGGGATCACCTCTGAAGCATGACCTACCAAACAAAAAAAGAATCATCAAAATCGATTCATAATTGGCGGAGCAATCGCGTAACATACACACAAAGAAAAAAAATATATACAGACGAATTGAGAACCTCCTCCTTTTTGAAGAAGTCGGTTAAAAATGATCCCTTAGAGAAAAATTCAAAGAAGTAGATATTCTGACTGTAGCCTCACAATATATATTTGAAAACCTGTTGTATGTACACAAAGATATATCAAATTTTAAGAAAATGTCCGATATTCATAGTATAAATACCAGGAACAAACACAATCTTGCTGTACATCGCACTCGTCTCCACAGAGTAGGCAACTCGTTCACAATGTATACGCTTTTACAACAAACTTCCCATTGATATAAGAAATTTACCCATTAAACGATTTAAAGGCTGTATTAAAACCAAACTTTGTAAAAAAGGGTACTATAAAATTGCGGATTATTTAGAAGACAAAAAAGCATGGGAATCATGGGATTGAGCTGATCGCTCTGCTAAAACCTTAGAACTTGACATTTTAATTATTATCTAAAATCATTACAATATACCAGTTTTATAAACCTACAAATTGACATTGTTGAATATTTTATACAAAATGACATTATTACTTTGTAAAGTATTATTTTATTTTAATTATTGTGAATGTGAGGACTATGTGGATCATTTTTATTATCTCTTTTCTCTCTTTCTTTAGTTTTAATCTGGCAGTTTGAGTACTTTTAGCGGCCTACCCAAATGTCCTTTCTTTGGTATTGTTCGTCGAGTCGTTAAGCTCTGAGTTGAGCTCCTCGGTTACTGACAAATGCTTGCACTGACTGGACAGGTCCACTCAAATCTGTGTGGTTCTTTCCTCAAAAGACCATTTCAGACTCTAATCTACATGGTCCTCATATGACCTGACCAAGATTATGTCTGGACCTTAAAAGAGACTGCGACCTCTGAGTTTGTTTCAGCCTTTCTTCTCAGAGTAGTCAGATAGGAAACGTCGACCTCATCGAGCTTATTTTATTTTTTTAAATATGACGTGTAAAAGTGATTCTGATATCCTATTTACAGAATAAACAATTTCATTTCATTTCATTTCAATGCTTAGTCAGCCAAAACTCAATCATGTAAAACAAGGTCATAGCATAACAGTAAATCTTGCACTGACTGCCGCACTGTTTTCAAACAATCAGTTTTTGGACTGAATTTGAGGGAAATTGGGTTTAGTCATAGTTGGACTTTGAAGTAGCGTGGAAGTCTTTGTTCGGATAATTCCGAGGTGTATTTTGGTGGCGCAGTTTGCAAAAGGTTGTCTACATGGTGTGAAATTGTAAAAAGTGAAAGTGGTTCTACATTTCCTCCTACTCACTGTCTTCTAAGGCACCATTCCAGACACCTTTTTACAACCAATTGTTTTTTGTAACCTACATTTACTACTTATTGTAACAAAGGTATTTAGTATCAATAAAGTTATTTTTATTTATTTATCTACACCCATGCTTCAAATCCTCTATAAAAGTTTCTGAAACAGTTAGCTTATTGCGAACTTTAAAACACTGGTTGTTTTAATGTTGTCATAGTAACCATAATATCATCCAAACGGGTGTTATTATTTTGAACTAAATTTCATAATGCAACTCATTTCAAAAAAAGAACATTGTCATGCAGGCACGTTTCACAAACAAAGCACCGTAATTTAAAATAAAAAAACATCTTTGTTATTCGAATTCGAAAAATTCGAATTCACGTGCGTCGTATCCCTCCATTTTTGTTGATATTAGAATTGAAAAGTACCTTTTGTAGAGGATTCATATCATGGGTGTAGAGTAAGGTCTTGTATGCAACTGTAATTCATTATATAATTATATAAGTTTTATTATATAAGTTGCATAAATAACTATTATTTATTTTATTTATTTATTTATTTATTTATTTATTTATTTATTTATTATTTATTTAACAAGTTTAAACCTCTTTGTTTTAGTACCATAAGCACTTTATTATCATACGCGAAGTTATGTTCCTAGATCAACACTAAAGTGCCTGCCAACCGCGTTTCGGACAGAGGTGAACTTGGTTGGTGATAGGCAGAGCTACCATAATATACAAGGTTGTAAACCACCAAGGTCACCTCGGGACGCCGTCGGCAACCGGGTACCAGGCACTTTAGGTACCATTAAGCCATCGAATAAAACTTTGGTGATATAAAAAAGCGTAGTAATTTTGGAAAGCGTGATGTGGCTTTCTCTAGTATCACAAGGAAATGTTGTACATTTCTAACTTCTCTAAGCGTTAAGGTTAAAATTGCTTCTCCTTTCTCCTCTAAAGATCAGTTTCTGTTAGCCGGACCGGAGGCCCTACACAAAGTGACATTCTATCAGCAACGATGGTGGAAAAGGCAAAAATGTATAGGACTGACATAAGTTATCGAAAAGCTTATGTCAATCCTGTTGAAAGTCGTTGTAGAAATACGAAGCGCTTTCAAAGCGATTGTCACTTGTCTAGGCCATCCAACCTCTTTTCTGAGATGTATCCATACAGGACTTGGGAGCTTCACCTCTTTCTCACATAAGTAAGATTAAAATAATACTGATAAAAGGACCGGATATAACAGAAGATTTTGTTTTTACACGAAAACAATATAAAACACTTTTTTGAGTTCGCAAACCTTTTACACGTAGAAGGTTTGGAACTCAAAAAACTGTTCTTAGATTATGTTTTTTTGAACATTATTCTTATGTATATTTCTCTATCTGTTTCAGCTAAACGACTTGATGAACGAGCTCTTCGAGACGGTCACAGCTGTATGCAATATGGACGAGAACAATAAGCCCAGCAGTTTTCCTACAGAACACTCAGATGGCAGCACTAGCGAAGGTAAGAGTCTTAAATTAGTACCCCCTGGTGGCAGAATACACAAGCTGAAGTGGCAATGAGCCATATTAGCCGTAGAACCGATGACCGTTGTGGTAGACGTGTTCTTGAGTGGAGACCGCGAATTGGCAAACGTAAGGTAGGACGCCCTCAGGCTAGGTGGAGCTTAGATAGGGGTTGCCAAGGATTGCGTTGACTGGCATGCGTTTGGAGAGACCTATGTCCAGCACGATGACGACCTAATGAACGAGCCCAGCGTTTTTCCTACAGAACACTCAGATGGCAGCACTAGCGAAGGTAAGATTCTTAAATTAGTACACCCTTTTTTTTTTTTTGATTTAGGGAAATCATCAGGCTTCTCCCGTTCTGGGCCGAGCGGGAGGGCGTGTCAGACTTTTACTGACTAAAACCCACCCGTGTTCCTTCAGTTGCCTGTTGCCAAGCTCCCGGTATCCCTTTCGGACTTTCCCGCAACCTAGCAGAGCGATTCTTATAGGCTAAGTGGACCAGTAATAAAACAAAACCGGCCAAGTGCGAGTCGGACTAGCGCACGAAGGTTTCCTTACCATTATCTATAAAAACGGCAAAAAGATCACGTTTGTTGTATGGGAGCCCCCTTAAATATTTATTTTATTCTGTATTTTAGTGTTTGTTGTTATAGCGGCAATAGAAATACATCATCTACGAAAATTTCATCTGTATAACTATCACGGTTCATGAGATACAGCCTGATGACAGAGAGACGGACGGACAGCGGAGTCTGAGTAATAGGGTCCCGTTTTACCCTTTGTATACGGAACCCTTAAAAAAATGTTATCCTTATATTTTTTTGTTTTCCACAGAATCAGTAAAGCTAACAAGGAGTTTAACAGAGAAACGTAAGAACTACGTCAGAAGAGTCTCAACGAGAGTCGCATACTTAGACCCGAAGAACATCAAACGGTTCAGACATCAGACTTCAGTCTGTTCCTTCAAGTCTGAAGTCATCGACAACCCGTACTCTACCTTTAGGTAAGTCAAAGTCAAACAATTTATTTCAAACTAGTTGCGCCCCGCGGTTTCACCCGCGTAAGTCTCGATCCCGTGGGAATATCGGGATAAAAAGTATCCTATGTGTTAATCCAGGCTATAAACTATCTGTTTGCCAAATTTCAGCCAAATCCATTCAGTAGATTTTACGTGAAAGAGTAACAAACATCCATCCATCCATACTTACAGACTTTCGCGTTCATAATATTAGTTAGATAGGCACATTAAAGGCACTTTTGTACGTCAAAACAAAGAAAGAAATAGAACTGATTCTAGTTGCCAAGACATTATTACTATCCTTAGCGTAAGCATCATCAGCCTGTTCCCACTGCTGGGACACAAGCCTCCTCTCTGTGAGAGGGAGTGGGCCGTAATCCACCACGCGGGCCCATATCATGTCACGTTTCTCCAATATCCTTTCAGCTATATCATCGATCCGACCATCAGTCCTTCCATCTTTATTTACTCTCGGGGTCGGCTTCCAGTCGTACCTAACGTAGCTGAATTCATGTTTACATGGAGAGACTGACTATCTGACCTTCCCAACCCAGTTACTAGGTAACGCAATACTCCTTGTTAAGACTGGTTGTCAGACTTTCGGGCTTCTGACGACCCGTAACGACTGTCAAAGATCCACAAATGACAGCCGGGACCAACGGCTTAACTTGCTTTCTCTGGAGGAGTCTCGGTATGTAAAGATGGTGACAATCGTAGCAAGTGTAGCTTAACCTGATGGATCAACCCGTGCGGCTGTTATTACGTAGCCATATATATCATGACCCCAAAAAAATTTAAAACTACAATTAAAGTAATAAAAACTTATGCCCTAACACGTGTGACTCCGGATTTTTAATTTGTCTGTCTGTGGTGTCTTGTTTTGTACCATTTTAGTTAATTGACTTTCTTGTCGTAGTTGGGTTTTTAGTTTTTATTACTTTAATTTTTTTGTTATCTGCTGTATACTATTATGTATTGTTTGCCTTTTAGTCTGTGCTGAATAAATGTATTTTCTTTCTTTATTTCTTTAATACGTCATTAAAAATACATTTTCCTCCATTTCAGGTCCTGGAAAAGTTTCAGAACTTCACAAGGCAACATAACAAAGATGGACACCGATTCCAAGTTCAACCTCACCGATTCGCACGGCAACGTCCTGTCAATGAAAGACGTACTCGACGCCAGTTCCGACAGCTTCGATAATATGAGTATCGATGAGAAGGCTGGTTGCATTGATCTGCCTTTTGAGCCACGGGAACGGGGGCTGTTTAACTTGTGTTTACTTGTGGGCCTGAATCATATGACTGGCCAGGCGTATGTGAAGAGTGTGTTTCCTAGTCAGGTGAGTTTTATTAATAACTAGCGACCTCGCACGGGTAGCACTATGTATCTACCTACCCTACCCCTACCAACCTACCTACCTACCCTACCTACCCTTTTTTTTTTGAGTCAAAAGAGCCTACATGTGATTGTGGGAAATCATGACCAAATATAATCAAAAAAACATCAAAATCATGATCAAATGATTGAATGACTTCTCCCGCTCTGGGCGGAGCGGAAGGGCGTGTCAGACTTTTACTGACTAAAACTTACCCGTGTTCCTTCAGTTGCCTATTGCCAAGGTCCCGGTACCCTACCTACCTTACGTAGCTTACCTACCCTATATACCCTATCTACCCTACCTACCTACATACCTACCCTACCTACCTACTCTGCCTACACCTATTTTACGTTTAAACCTTCCCTTGAGAATAACGAAGAGAACAAAAAAAGAATTTTCCAAATCGGTCCAGCCGTTCTCGAGTTTTAGCGAGACAAACGAACAACAATTGATTTTTATATATATAGATAGACTAGCGACCCGCTCCTGTTTCGCACCGTTTTTACGACATCGAGATTTCTTAGTTATATGTAACTTTAATACGTAATGTATTGTACACATAAACCTTCCGGAATAAATTCTCTAAACGATGGTGATAACCTCATCAAAATCTGTCTGTCTCATCAAAATAACAACGCTGACATATAGACAAACACGATTAAAAGCTACTTTAATTTATAATATGTATAGACTAGCTGTTGCTCGCGACTTCGTCTGCAATCCAGAATGAAAAGTAGCCTGTCCTTCTCCAGGTCATGGTTTACCCATTTGCCAAATTTCATCCAAATCCGTTCAGCCGTTTTAGCGTGAAAGAAAGAAACAAAGAAAAATATTTTATTTGGGCCACGCACAGGAAATAAAAAAATAAAAGTAAACATTAAAACTAACAAAATACGTAAAACAAGTAATAAAAAATAAAAACAAAAGGGCAAAGAAGACTTGTGCGAGGCCAAAAAGGCTCCTATCTCAGTATAATGCTACGATATTTGAGAAAAAGTAAACAAATACCGCAGCGCTGGTATTCTGAAAGAGTAACAAACAAACTCACTATCGCATTTATAATATTAGTTAGGATAACATAACATGTTTCAATAGACAGATCCCAAACAGTATAGTAACATAGATTTACTGTCGAAAGACAATTTTTCCATTTCTCATCTACAGCTTTTCTTAATCATTCCAGGTGACAGTCCCACCGCACATAGAAAATCTAGTCTTCCCAGAGACAATGAGTTCTTCCCCTCGCAGTGAGTGGTCAGTGGACGCGCGCAGTCTACAGTGTTACTCACTTGTACTTACTGATGAACGAGGAGAGAGGGCTTACGGGTGAGTAACTATATACAACATACAGAGGGGAAACAACTATGTATTTATATAACCTACAAATATTTATGGCGAGAAGAATTCGGACCATCTGATTAAAACATATTCAAAGTATTTCTATTGTAGAGCGAGTAAAAGTGGGCCTAGAATTGAACCTTGCGGTACACCATGGTTAAATTCTAGGCTATAGTGATCAAATGTTCTTGAATAAAGTAGGGTACAATCTAAAATAATGTTAGATTGGTTTTGAGACGGTCGATCTTGGTCGGCTTTACGTATGTGATGCTATCTACTAATGAAATTGTCATGTTGAATTGATTCGAAGGCCTTACACAAATCATAGGGTGTGTTCATTACTGCGAAATGGCTAACCATTTCAGCCCATTAGATCCAGGTTTCTTCGCTATGTTTGTTTTCACATTTTCTAAACATACAATATTTATTTTATTACAGTTATTGTCGTCGAGTGCTTCCAGAGGGCGCCACTACATGTCTTCCACTCTGCTACTGTCTTATAGGGAGGTACAGAGCTCCTGGATTTTATTATAAGGTAATTTATAACATTATTTTTGGTAGCAGATCGACCATCTGACGTCACAAGACACAAACGCCGTTGTAACTTCGCACCATTCAGGACAATGATAGTTTTGCGTGACGAGGACTCTAAAAATAACTTCAAAAGCAACTTCACCATATTCACAACGATTTTATAATTTTTTCAAAAATCTATAAAATTTCATGTTAATTTTTTATGGTTCTTTTATTAATTTAATCATAGTATTTACATATTGTATCGATTCTTCACGTGACGTCACGGGGTGGCTTATTTTTTGGCCAAAGAATTAGCATCGCCAAATAACGTGGCAATGTTGCCAGTCTTTTGGGCACTTTTCCTGTTGAAAATAACGTATATTTTTTATGGTAGTCTAATAGGTTTGTAGAACCCAAAGCGTATTCCAGTTTTTATAAAATATTTCGTTATGAAATGTAGAAAATGTAAAGGAATTTCAATAAATATTATTATGTTGACATTTAGAACCCACCCTTTCGATAACAAAAGTCAATCAATAATTTTATTGTCGATCATTCATTCACTAATTGTCATTTAAGAGAACAATAGTTAGCCTTATCAATTTTAATTTAGTCTATTTTGCCGCTATAAATCATACAAATATTGAATTATTAGCTGCGCCCCGCGGTTTCACCCGCGTAAGTCTCGATCCCGTGGGAATATCGGGATAAGAGGTATCCTATATCAATCTCCAGCTCGCGTAGCATGACCAACGTAGAAACCGGTTTTGTCGACGGAAGAATAAAATACAATAGACGTAGATATATTTAGTAACCTATTCCGCTTGACTATTCTTCAAGAGTCCTAAAAAACCCTGTAAGAAATCGACACGTGTTTCACCTCTCAACGAGGCATCCTCAGGATGACGATTGACCAATTGCAAAGCAGAACGCACAGGGTTACAGGGTTTTTTAGGACTCTTGAAGAATAGTCAAGCGGAATAGGTTACTAAATATATCTACGTCTATTGTATTTTATAATGGATTTCCGCAAGGTCACGCCTGAATCAATTAACTGACGGAAGAATAGACAAAATGTGACAGTTTGTGATTGTTTATCTGTCATTTTGTCTACTAATGTGCCAAATTTGGTCCAAGCCGTTTTAGCGTGAAAGCGTAACGAACAAACAAACTCACTTGTCTTTCGCATTTACAATATTAGTTACGATTCTTAATGATTCTAGTAAAGTATGACACTCAGTAACAATATAGCCTTTTCCGAACTAGTTTTACTTTTTTTTTTTCTGTGATTTTGGATTCTACATAACTGGTAACGCTAATCGTTACCTAAATAAAAATATTCGCAAAGGAAATCTTTATAACTAACGGTCACCCATCGTCGGGGTGAGCGCAATACGTGCAGCTTAACCTTGAAGTTTCAGCAAAAAAATCATTTCCTAAGCAAAATACTTAATATTCAATGAACACTTTGCAGACAGACTCATATTTTTACCACGACATGAGCTATACAGGGTGTTAGGGTAAATACCGTTATCCCTGAAACTAGTGGTTTGGTTTCATTTATAGAACGTAAAATCAATGAAAAATTACAATTGTTTGTTTTTTTTTAAAGAAAATCTACATTTTACCACAAGAGTATTTCACACTTTTACTCTAGGGCGCTAGGGCAACGAATTTGCGTCTCAACAAGGGTGGGCGGCGCGGGATCTAACCGGCCGCGAGCGTGACCCCTCCCTCAATCAGGCAGCTGTTTGGCTAGCAAGCACGGTGTTGGATATTTAAAAAAAAGAAAAATCTTTTAATGAAAATAACTTTTTTGTTTGTTGTTACTCGGACATTTATTTTTATATTTAAGTCAACTAACTAAGGTTTAAGTGACAACGGTTTTTACCCTGCAGCCTGTATAGATCATGCCCAGAGACGGTAAAATGAAAAAATGTAAATCACCACCCTATCATTCCAGGTTTTAGAAGAAATTGAATCACACCACGGGAGCTCCGACGTAGAAATACACTCATTACTCCAACAACTCTTTGAGACAGACTTCCCGAACCCAGGCGAAGAAATCACCGTACATTACTCGAAAAACCAACATCTCGACTACGAGATACCCAGTAATCATTACGATATACCCAGTAATGATTACGAGAAACCGAATGATTACTGTGTACCTAGCGGTGATTATGAGATCTCGCCCAAGAGCAAAACATTGCCAGCTTTGAGAAGGGATGTCTCGGTCAATGAAAGTGGGATACCCGATTATTATGATTTAGAAAATAATAATAATGCAGTCAAGAATGTTACTGTTAATTTTGATATGCCTAGGTGAGTTGATTGGAACTTTTTTTATTTATTCTAAGCTTGGAAATGTTGTCCTATTTGTAGTTTTGTTTTTGTAAACATATTATCTATGTTCAGATAAGTCTAATAATTGATGAACATGGAAATTAGCATTCGTTTGTATTCATTCGTGTGATTGATTGATTAATGTAAATCGATATAGATATCCATAACCTTCATAGTATAAATATTCTTGTCAAATTACAAATTGCTGAACTATAAAATTACAAGTTAATTTTAATCAGCAATTTCTAATTATATTGTTCAGCAATTTGCAATTTTATAGTTCAGCAATTTGTAATTTTATAGTTCAGCAACTTGTAATTTTATAGTTCAGCAACTTGTAATTTTATAGTTCAGCAACTTGTAATTTTATAGTTCAGCAACTTGTAATTTTATAGTTCAGCAACTTGTAATTTTATAGTTCAGCAACTTGTAATTTTATAGTTCAGCAACTTGTAATTTTATAGTTCAGCAATTTGTAATTTTATTGTTCAACAATTTGTAATTTTATAGTTCAGCAATTTGTAATTTCATTGTTCAACAATTTGTTATTTTATAGTATATTAATTTGTTATCTTTACCTTTTTTTTTCCAGATTGAAAATTATTAAACGTCCCATTGAACCTCGGGTGGACGAAGACAACGTATCCGTGTTACTGGACCTACTCGGCGCCGGACTGGTGATCAAAGTGTTCGGCTCCCTGTTACTGGAGAGGAAAGTCATCATCATCGGTGATCAGCTGAAGTAAGTGTAATTTGTGTATCAATCTGCCTAATCTTCGGCTTCCAGTCTAACCAGATGCAGCTGAATACCAGAGGCCTTAGAAATAGTGACATTCTATCAGCGATAACGATGATGGGAAAGGCAAAAATGTATAGGACTGACATAAGCTATCGAAAAGCTTATGTCAATCCTGTTGAAAGTCGTTGTAGAGATACGAAACGCTTTCGAAACGATTGTCACTTGTCTAGACCCTCAGCTTATTACATGCAGCGACTGTCTATCTGACCTCCACAACCCAGTTACTGGGTAACACGATGAGACGTTGGTAAGACTGGTTGTTAGACTTTTGGATGTCTGACCCGTAACGACTGACAAAGATCTATAAATGACAGCCGGGTCCGTGCTTTCCGAGGCAAGTAAGTTTTTCTAACTAAACGGACAGCTGTGCTGCTGGACAGTTAGTTGCGCCACTTCTCCCCAGCTAAAGCACTCGGGAGTGGTGGGGCAGACGTTTTGGAGGACTGTCTTATGTAATATTGACGTTCGAAAAGTGCTGATTCTCAGCCTACAAGCATAGTGATAATATTTATTTAAAAAAAAGTAATATTAGCGAATGATATCAATTTAATTGAAAGCTCGTGGCTAAATAATAACAGCCGCACGGCTCGATCCATCAGGTTAAGCTACGCTTGCCGGGGTTGGTCCGTAAATGGGGGACCATCTTTACATATCGAGACTCCTCCGTGCCTCAGAAAGCACGTTAAGCCGTAGGTCCCGGCTGCCATTCGTGGGTCTTAGACAGTCGATACGGGTCGTCAGAAGCCCGAAAGTCTGACAACCAGTCTTACCAAGGGGTATCGTATTGGCCAGTTACTGGGTTGTGGTCAGATAGGCAGTCGCTTCATGTAAAATACTGGTATTCAGCTGCATCCTGTTAGACTGGAAGCCGATCCCAACAACGTTGGAAAAGGCTAGGCAGATTGATCAATTTAATTAATTGAAATTCAAACTCAGAACATTCCACTATGAAAATAAACAATCCGTGGTCACAGCTAAAAATAACCCTATTTCACTTATTTACAGATCCGTGTCATCGTGCATAGAAGCCCTCCAAAGTTCCCTATATCCGTTCGTGTGGCAGCAGCCCCTAATATCGTCCATACCGTCGGAGATACAACGCGAGGTGTTGGAGGCTCCCCTGCCGATACTAGCGGGCATGCTGCATACACCGCACGACTGTGATATGACGGGCGTTGTGTTTGAAGAGGTGAGGATAATATTTAAATCGAACAAGCAGTAGTGTAATAAGAAAAATGCAAAAAAAAAAAAAAAAATGGCTCACAAAAAACACTAAAAAGTGAAAAATAACTTTAATTTCGGAAGCCGGTAGCAAAAAACAAATATTGAAAACCAAAGACACCGACTTTTTTGTGGAAGTCGGGTTTTTGATCGAGTGAAGTTTTCTATATTGTGTTTTGAACCACAAACAGACAAAGTATTTAAAGTAAACTACAATGCACTATGTGTTAATTCTGGGCAGCACTTGGTCCAACTCCCATATATGGATAGTCAATGTCCTTTAGTTTGCCTTGTTTTAATTAAATAATTGTCTCTAATGAGCCTATAACTTGTATGTTTGGTGTTACTACTGTTAGTGCAAGTTGGTGATTAATAAATAAATATAAAAAAATCTTTTGGCTTTAAACAATCACAATTTTTTGTTTATTATTGAATCACATTGACTTAAAATTGGGAATACCTGGCTGGCGAAAAGAGCGTGTACTATAGGTACATCTCTGCCTAACACTTAGGGGATTACAGCCGTGATGTTGTGTTTAATAATCATTATTTTCTCACCCACAGGGCATGTTAATAGACCTAGCCCACCCATCGAAAGTCCTCTTCTACCAAGGAGACGAATCAACAATACTGCCGACCCCCTGTTATAAGACCCTGAAGACTGCCCTACAAATGGAGACCAGCAAGAACAAGGACCGTTCAGAAGATACCAAGACTAGGAACGTCATGATTTCAGAAGCTTTCCTCAGGTTTTTTGTGGATATTTTGGGTGACTTCTGGAGATTCTTCTCCGTGGGAGAAGTTAAGGATGGCTGTTTGGGGAGAGATGGCGTTGTTTTTGATGTGAGTATGGCTTTTTTGTTTTTGTTATATTTTTCATCAAATGACTTCTCCCGTTCTGGGCGGAGCGGGAGGGCGTGGCAGACTTTTACTGACTAAAACCCACCCGTGTTCCTTCAGTTGCCTGTTGCCAAGGTCCCGGTATCCCTTTCGGACTCTCCCGCAACCCTGGCAGAATATTTTTAGTCTTGCATGTATTTAAGCGAACGTCAAATCATTTTTTTTTTTGCTAAAATTATTGTTAATAATAATAATAATATATTTATTTGCGTAAAACATGGTATGAAAAGGTCTTACAGTACAAAAATAGAACAGACATGTTTTGCCAAGATTAAACATAGCATGCAAATATTTGTCATAACAATTTCCTTATCAAAAATTATTATTATATTACAACGCTATTTTCGTTCTAGGAATTGATTTAGACTAAAGAAGTTGTTGTTAATTAACCATTCATACAATTTATTCTTAAAAGTATATCTCATGTTTAGCATTTTCAGATCACTAGGTAATTTGTTGTAAATTCGTACACACATATTTAAGCAGCTTTTATTGTACTTAGCAAGCCTAGGAGCACTGTTAAGTACGAGTCTGTAAGGATCTCGTCGGCTTCGAGGATTTACATCGTTTGCTATTTTAAATAACTCCTTATGTTTCCATACAAACATGCATATTTCATTAATATACAGACAAGGCAGCGGTAACAAGCCAAGTTTCTTAAATACTGGCTGACAGGATTCCTCAGGATGAAGTCCGTATAAAGCCCTAATGCATTTTTTTTGAGCTACAAATGTTCTATTTTGGTCGGTGCTGTTACCCCATATTATAAGTCCATAACGTAATATGGACTCCACATACGCTTGGTAAGCTAATATAGCTGTTTTTAGATTAGTAAATTTTTTTACTTGTCTAAGAGCATACACAAACTTATTTATCTTGCTTGAAACATTGTGTACATGCACTTTCCAATGTAGATCTTCATCAATAGTAACTCCCAGGAACTTGGTATGTGTTACTGGTTTAATTTTGGGTATATTTAATTTGAAGTTAAATTTATGATTATTCGATTTATTAAATTGTATATAAACGGATTTGTCAAGGTTTATTTTCAAGTTATGTAAATATAGCCAGTTAATTAAAATGTCAATTGTATTGTTAATGTCAGTTTCGTGGTCGTAAATTGTATTTTTTTTTTTTTTTTTATTGGATGTCACAATAATCGCAATGTCATCAGCAAACAATATACACTTATGTTTCGTTATTTTAATGATGTCATTTATATATATCAAGAATAAGATTGGCCCTAGTATGCTTCCCTGTGGGACACCAAACTTATTATATCTATATGTCGATGAGTGTAGCGTTACTTCTTTATCTTCGTTTAAGTTTCTTATGGTAACGCATTGTTGCCTGTTATCAAGGTATGATTTTATCCACTGTAAGGTTGATTATTTTATACAATTATCGAATTTGTTCTCTTTAATCTAACACTCTAATATAATGAATGCGCCTCTCTTTGTGAACCTCAAGTAATTCCAATTTTGGAGTCATAAAAATACTAAATAGCCAAGTAACTGCGACCAACTTAGATGCAGTCAGCACCGCTCGCTCTGCTCGCTCGGCTCGCGCGCCGTTGGTCACAGTCCTAACCTAACCTAACCCGAGCTTAGTTACTGCGACCAACTGTATGAAAATCCCAGAAAGTTGAAAAGAGCATTATTTATTTAAAAAAAAAAGTGTGCGTCATTATAACTGATACTAAAAAGTTATTACAGATTCATTAATTTAAGATGTACATAATTATGGTACACGTTACGATATATGTACAAGTTTATAGAATTGCGCAAGCCTACCTTCCGAAAGTATAAAGTAACGTATGTTGGAAGATTTTTGCGCTAACTACACTTGTGTGATTTTGCATACTGTTTCAAGCCTAAACTTGCGCAAGTATACAGTAATGTGTGTTGAAAGATTTTTGCGCAAATTTCTACACTTGCATGATTTTGCATACTGGTTCAAGTCTAAACTTGCGCAAGTATATCGTAACGTATATGGCTAATGGAAGATTTTTGCGCAAATTTCTACACTTGTATTTTGCATACTGGTTCAAGTCTAAACTTGCGCAAGTATTTCGTAACGTGTATGGCTACCATTAGAAAGTGAATAAGTTTATTTACGATCAATTAAATATATCCCATTACTTATTAGTTATTATATAACTAACATCAAAAAATTTATTTACAGAAAGAATCCTTCATAAAAGCAGCGACGTCAAAACAGAACCAGTACTTCTTAGAATGGTTCACGGAGACAGCAATGTTCACCCATTTCATACAGAACATGGCAGCGAGTTATCACCACCATTTAGCACCAGAAACACCACTCCCACCACCAGACTTGGTGGACACACCACTACCAAATTTCTATGAGCTTTTCGACGAAAGAGTTCGAAGTAGGAACAAGCCTGGTAACAAGAACTTAGACAATAGTAGTAAAAGTAATTATAAAAATGCAGTAAATAAAAAAGTTAGGTTTTTGAAGAGTAAGTTAAGAGAGTTAGTGGCGTAGTTTTGAAATTGATGATTCATTTGGTTCGATTCCCAGGCCGGGAAGTGTTTATTGAGCAATTTCTCAGTAGCAGCCCGGAGTATGTATTCGTGCTCGGTTTTTGGCAATAGGCTCGCCCCCTATTACATGGGACTTAAACATAACTGGCGAAATGTGGGTGCACTATTAGTACTAGTGATGGACTAATTAGCATTCGCATTCGTTGTTAGCAAGTGAATTCTCATATAGCATTTAGCATATGCAATGCTGTTGCGAAATTCTGTGAAATGCTAAGTGAATTTATTCGTAAATTTTCATACTATTATACGTCAGAGCGTCGACCCACGCTGCGGTAGATATACTTTAATAGATAATACAGGCCAATATGTACGCAATAAATACACCCCAGGAGACATCCTAAGGCGAACGCACTTTTTAATTCGCATATTAACAAAATTCACATACCTCATTACAATCAGTCGAATTAGCTATTAGCAATTATCATACCAATAGCAATTATCATGCTATCACTCAAGAATTCACATGCTAATGAAATGAATGCAAAATCGCATTAATTGCCATTACCAAAAGGTACACCTCTGCCTATCCCTTCGGGGATTACAGGCGTGATGTTATGTTATATTATTCATTTGGGATTTGTAATGTTGACGAAATGACGTGGAGTTGAGGGAAATGATACCTCGAGTTGGTGGAACGTCAAGATGACGTACGATCGTGGTCTGAGAATGTTAAAGTCTTAAGGCTTATAATTGCATGCTCACATCTACGTCACAAGGTCGATGATTCAAAATTCAAACCTATTTTCTATTAACATATGGTGATGTGACAACTTTAAAATTAAGATATTGCATTTTAGACTTTACTGCACACAGTGTGGTAACGAATCTAATTTGAAAACTGATAAACATTTTTAGACCGTGATAGTTCAAGTGCCCTTACGTAGAGTTGCAAGTTAATATTTTGTCTGATTCGAGTAAGTGTAAATGTTTCGTCTGATTGACGTTAAGGGTCAGTTCAAACCGAGACACGAAGCGACGCCTTCTTTTTTTATGATCCGATACAATATAGACTTTATTTACTACGCAATAAGGTACACGCGCTGCGCATCTCAGCGTACTTTGACACGTGTCAACACTCGCACTGAAATTATACCTTCTCGTGAAGAAAATCAATCTGCCTGTCTTTTCCCAACTATGTTGGGGTCGGTTTCCAGTCTGACAGGATGCAGCTGAATACCAGTATTTTACATGGAGCGACTGCCTATCTGACCTCCACAACCCAGTGACTGGGTAATACGATACCCCTTGGTTAGACTCTTCTGTCTGTTTTCGTGAAGAAAATAAATTCGATAATTGTTAACAAGTGCGCGCAACGTCGCGTCGCTTCACATCGCGGTCTGAGCTGACCCTTACACGACGTAAAGTAAATGTAACTCCGAATATAAGTAAATGTTACGTCATTATGACATAAATGTAAAATCAATATGGCGGATGAGTAAAAGTAAAATAAAATGGCGGTTGAATAGTTCTGAGAAATCGGAACGCCTACTTACGTGTCTTGTGTAGTAAGGATTATTTTATGGACAATATTAACTGTTCGGGAGAACTGGGGTAAAACGATTGTTAAGATTTTTCATAGAATAGCCCTACAACTACTTCCAAAGCACATTGACCTCTAATATCTTCAAAATGGTGGCTCCACCAAAATGGCGACGCAATTTGATGTCACGATCTTAGAAATTATTAATATTATCGTTAAAACAAAGGTTTGCTTTGTCAATAAATACTGATTTGGTAACAGGGGCCTTAAAACGGACACTTTGGCAGAATCATAATAGGAAAATATTATGAATCATCGTGAAATGCCACAAACTAACAATTCATAATATGATCCGCATGCAATTCATATTACTTCATCTGTTTGACAGTTTTCTATGGAGATTCGTAAAATGGTCCACATAATATGAATTGCTTTTGTGTCAAATTAGAGGAATTCATAATCATCTGCCTGCCTTTTCCCAACAATGTTGCGGTCGGCTACCAGTCAACCGGATGCAGCTGAATACCTGTATTATACATGGAGCGACTGTCTATTTGACCTCCACAACCCAGTAACTGGGTAATACGAAACCCCTTGATAAGACTGGTTGTCAGACTTTCGGGCTTCTGACGACCCGTAACGACTGTCAAAGATTAACGAATGACAACCGGGAGCAACGGCTTAACGTGCTTGAGGCACGGAGGAGTCTCGGTATGTAAAGATGGTCACCCATCCACGGAACAACCCCGGCAAGAATTAGAATTGCTAATGACAGCTGGGAATTCAGGAAATTAATTGCTTTTAGAAGGATTGCTAATGTGGTCGTTTTAGGCCCCCTGTCTCGTTCAACGATAATCTTTAAGGCTTTTAGGGCGATTCTAGTTTGGATTGTAAACCTTGAAAATGTGCCTTTATGACACTTATTTAAAATCTATGTGATGCATTTGTAAAACCGAGTTGGTGCGTTATAAACCCCAGAATTGGGGTGTGTAAAATCTTTGGTCGTGGGGGTGTGTTTGAAACCTAGTGTAGGGGTGCATTTGTACCCTATTGTAGATGTTTTGTGCCCCAGCGTAATACACCCCCTATGGTGTATTAAATCCTAGTAATCGTGGTGATTATAAAAGACTATTTTATAAAAACACATCCATTAAAAGTGCCTTTTCTAATTCCAGTAATAATTCGATAGTTTCCAAATTACTTGGAATTAAAAATACCTTAAAAGATTTAATGAATTAAGACAAAATGCCTGAAGTGATATTTAAAACACTTTTTAAAATTAATTAAGTATTTAATAAAAAAATCCAGTGTTTAGATTTTAGCTGATTCCCCACCCTGATAAAGGGTAAGCCATATTGTGTCGTATCCCTATCAACATACAGTTTATAATAGATCGTGGGCGTTGCCAGGACATATGGCCAGTTAATTCTTTGACAGTAATACCCTAGAGTTATGGGAATTAAAAAAAAAACACGGTGTATTGATCGGCTACCAGTGTAACCGGATGCAGCTGAATACCCGTATTTTACATGGAGCGACTGCCTATCTGACCTCCACAACCCAGTAACTGGGTAATACGATACCCCTTGGTAAGCGACACATTATGGTTACCTTTTCCTAAATTGTATTAGTACTTTAGTATACCTAAACTATTTAATTATTATGTAATCTCATAATTTAGTGGAAAAAAACTGTAAATATAGGTAAGTAGTATTTTTAATTGTATACGAAGTCGATTAGCTTATGTATATAAATGCAATAATGTATAGTTTTAAGATACTTATGTATTGTCCTGTAAATCTTTACATATTCTAAATTAAAGTCGTATTTCGTGTTTGCCTATATGTTTACGTTGTTCTTCTAAACCACGCAACAGATTTTGATGATGTTTTCACCATCGTTTAGAGAATTTATTCCGGAAGGTTTATGTGTATAATACGTTACTATAAAAGTTATACAGGGTGCCAGGGTTAAACACCGTTGTCATTCAAACTATGGGTAGTTGACTTAAATATAAAAATAAATGACCGAGTAACAACAAAAAAAGTAATTTTCATTAAAAGATTTTAAAAAGTTTCTATCCGACACCGTGCTCGCAAGCGAAACAGCTGACTGACTGAGGGAGGGGTCGCGCTCGCGGCCTGTCTGGTCACGTCCCGCGAACCCCACCCGTGTTGAGACGCAAGTTCGTTGCCCTAGCGCTTAGGTGAAAGGGTGAAATAATCTAGTGGTAAAATGTAATAAAAAATAAAAATAGTCGTAAATTTCCATCGATTTCACGTTCTATAAATGACACCAAACCAGTGGTTTCAAGGATAACGGTGTTTATGTTTATCCTAACACCCTGTAGATAACTAAGAAATCTCGATGTTTTGTCAACTGCTAAAAACCGTGCGATGCAGGAGCAGGTCGGTAGTATAGGATAAACTGGGATTTAGCTGATTTCCTACTGATTTTGCTAAAAAATGCAAGAAATAGTTTCGAAAAAGTTGAATTGGTATTTGTCTAGGCTCAGTGGTTAAGATCTCGCTTCTCATGTACAAGGTTGTAGTTTCAAATCTGGGGAAATACCAATATTCCTATGGAAATTATATAAATCCTAGCTTAGCTTAATCCAAATTTTCTTATGTTTTTTGCTATTTGCAGGTCAGTATCAGGTTGTATGTTGATCTAAATATGTTTCGCATTTATAGAATTATTTTCATAAAAATCAAAGCATTTATTTCAATTAAACCATTTACAGGCACTTTTGAATTGTCAAGGATTCAGTCAGTCAGAAATATGAAGCTAGTTGCCCATTCCAAAGCGTAGTAGGTACCTATGGAGAAGAACGGGCAAGAAACTCCATGAACACTCTTTTAAATCAAAATATTGTTACAATATAATGGTTACATCATTCATGTTGAAATTATACATGTGAGAACAATGTAGAAAGCACGTTAAAAGCGTCCGCAATTATAAAATAAGAACAATTCAAAAATTAAAATAAGCCATGGCAGCTAAGAGATGACCAGTCACAACTGACGGCGCCCGTTCACGAACATGACGCATGGATCAGCACCATTCAGCTTAACCATTTTGAAGGGAGCTAAATGATCCAACACACGCGCCACTATCAGCGAGACATTTGAGTGAGCATGACATATTCCCAGCCGCCAATAAGGCACATTCAAGTCAATGAAAGACATATTACCCGGTAAATGATAGATCTATAGTACATAGTACTCACTCACTCAGAGAATGAGTTTATACAATGCAAATATGTGCTTATAATCTTCAGCAGCTCCAACAGTCATCCAACAATCCACCAACAATCATCAATACAACTCTCTGAGTTCATATTATAATCTTATTGAATGACTATATTTTTCTGGCTCTTGTAATACAGTACAAGGTCCAGGGCTACATAGATGTTTGTTGCCATCGATGTGAAAATAAATAAATAAATACATTTCATGAAATCATGACATTTGAGGATTAATCTAACTTGAAGGAGTTGTATTCCTGTATCTAATGATTGTAATTCTGTAAAGCCATATTTGCTAAGGTCGCGAATCAGATTTTAATCAACATTCAACTTGACACTTACTTGCAAATAGTATATGTAGTATACATCCCCATAACCAATATTGTTCGATAAATGTACTGAATACTAAAAATCACAAGACCCATTTTTGATTATATCAATTTTTAATTGTAAGTACTGAAAAACAATTGAACATTTCTAGTAAAAGATCTTGAAAATGTGTTGTATTTTAGACTTTCATTAAAATACATTAAATGCGTTAAACTGTAAACAGTTGTTTTTGAAGTTGTAAATAATTAAACAAAATAAGATACAAATATTATGATAAAATTATTATCATATTTACAATATGGTTGACAAACAATCAATTATACTTTAGTTTTAATACAAAAAATCATTTTTCATTACTTAATTAATCTATTTATTATTTTTGTTTTAAAACAAGAATCATTTTTCAATTGCAACCAAGCCTCTCTGTAATGCACTGCCGCATTATTTTTATTTATTTAAATAAAAAGTGTCTTTTGTTTTAACATTCCTTTAAATATTTGATTTGTATAGAATCAAAATTATTTTAAATGTCTCGACTGTTTTTTTTTTTTATATTTTGTAAATACTTATTGTTATGAATTTTGTCAAAGTCTGCCCAGATTTTCGAGTAAAACGTGATGGGGCGAAATGTTTTTGTGTACTACTCTGCCTATCCCTTAGGGGCTTACAGGCGTGATGTTTTATGTAAACTTATTATAATTACATTTTTTAAACTTCACAATGTCTTTGTTTTTCTTGACAACAAAATATACATTGCCTTGCCATTGCCATATTAGAAAATAGAGTCGGAGATATTAATTTTTTAGCAGAATGACTCCCTACGTCAATATGTCGTGTAAGTCGTGTTATAGCGATTTCTTACAACTGACAAAGAATGACCGTTCTGATTTTAATAAATACGGACAATTAGAGGCGGTCTGACTGTCATTTTATTTTGGAACTATGTTCTTTAACACGGCTTCTAAACTGGTAGAATTCGTAACGCTAAAAGCGTTAGTACTTGCGACTGTCTTCTTCTAATTCAACGAGAAAGAAAGAGAGCGAACGCCGACAGAAATGATTCATCGAATGACGTTTGACTTTGTGTCATAGCCATGATCCCTCCATAAAGTTATACTTAAATAAAGGGGTCTTTATTTGAAACAAGATTAGACATTTATGCGAACCTTTTTACACATAAGGATAGCATTAAAAGCAAAAAAGGTTACACAATACCAACTGTTTACTGCAGCTGCTATTTGTCATGCCACCAACGCAATATAAGTCAAAATCGGTTGAACGGACTGTAAAAAAAGGTTTATTTAAATGTCTAAACTTATTTTCAATGGAGTGTAATATCAATTACATAATTAAGGAAAAAATGCAAAAAGCCAACGTCACGTGGTGTTCCCAGGCGGTCACCCATCCAAGTACTGACCACGCCCGATGTTGCTTAACTTCGGTGATCGGACGAGAACCGGTGTATTCAACGTAGTATGGACGTTGGCGATGATATATTACAAACTAGCTTTTGCCCGCGGCTTCGCCCGCGTGGATGTCGGAAATTATCCCACGGGAATGTGCTACCGGGATAAAAGTATCCTATGTCCCATAACCCACGTGGTCTGTCTAGGCGACCTAGGCGTTACGGCGTAAAAGTAACAGACATGAGACAGCCAGTAACTTTATATATTAGTGGTAGTTCATATCTATATTGTGGTGATAGTGTGGATAGTATGGACAGCAGTATGAAACTGTCGGAAAGATTAATGAAAAAATCTTGTATAAAGATTAATGAAAAAACTATGGCATATTGTATGGACGATGGAAACTAAGGCGAAAGCTTTGGGGGAGCCTGCGATATTCAAATTTTCTTATGATTTTGCTTTTTACAGGTCAGTATCAAGTTTTATGTTGATCTAAATAATGAGTCACAGTTGTTTCAAATATTTATTTATCTAATCTAACTAATATGGCAGGAGTTGTATTCCTGTATCTAATGGTTATTATTCTGTAAAGCTACTATTTGCTACGATCGCGAATCATATTTTAATCATATTGACATTCGAAACTTACCCATTAAACGATTTAAAAGCTGTATTAAAACCAAACTTTGTAAAAAAGGGTACTATACAATTTCAGATTATTTAGAAGACAAAAAGCATGGGATTGAGCTGCTCGCTCTGCTAACATTTTGTCATTTTGGCATTGTGACATTTTGAATAAGTGAAAATCATCAAAATATACCTACCAGTTTTATATACAAATTCACATTATTGAATATTATATGTAGGATATTGACAAAATGACATGATTGCTTTATAAAGTATTGTATTATTGTGAATGTGAGGACTATGTGGATGTTTATTTTGTTTTTATTCTTATATTTTTTCGTTCTCAGTTAGTTTTAACAATGGTCTGGCAATTTGAGAACTTGATGCGGCCTACACAAATGTCCTTTCTTTGGTATTGTTCGTCGAGTCGTTGAGCTCCTTAAGTTCTGAGCTGAGCTCCACTATTACTGACAAATGCTTGCAGTGACAGGACAGGTTCACTCAAATCTCTGTGTGGTTCATTCCTCAAAAGACCATTTCAGACTCTAATCTACATGTCCCTCATAGGGCCTGACCAATATGCCAATATCTGACCTAGGTATGTCCGGACTTGGTTTGGAGACTGAGTTTGTTTCGGCCTTTCTTCTTAGAGTAGTCAGATAGGAAACGCCGACCTCATCTAGCTTAATTTTACAATTTTTTGATATTATTACGACGTGTAAAAGTGATTCCAATAACCTATTTACAGAATAAATAATTTCATTTTAACATACAACCTGCGTGACACTGACTTGCAAATTGCAAAAAACTTAAGATTTGAATTTCGCGGGCTACCGGCGCATCCCCCTTAAGAAAATCGCATCATTTGCACAACGCCATCTATCGAGTAAGTACTCACTGGTAAACTCAAACTCTTCGTTCCAAGCCAAGAGCCAAGTAGTAATAACTTTTGATTGAGTGGACAGATTCTCAAGATACGGACTATGACTATATTCTCAATCCCTTAACGCTCTTGAAGAGAGTCCCGCAAAAATGTCAATAATAAGTACTTACATGTGAATTTTAAAATCAAGAGGGTAAAGAAGGGTTTTTACCCTCATGAGGGATGATTTTAGAAAAACGTAACTCTTTGTTAGTTACAAAAAGCATAAATTTTCACAGCCCTAAGTTAAAAAAAAACCGGCCAAGTGCGTGTCGAACCATGCACAATGAAGGGTTCCGTAGTTGGGATGAATTATTTTATCAAACAAACTTTCGCAAAGTTTTATTGTTATTACGTCTATGGGCGTTTACTGTCCCTCAAAGTGTTAAAAAACTTGTTCTCGCATACAGAATGTTTGGGTTTTTGCAACTGCACATGTAAGTTGGTCGATTAAAAGTTTTTGAGCTAAGTCGCGGACAGACAGACAGACAGACGGACATGGCGAAACTATAAAGCTTCCTTGTTGACTACGGAACTCTAAAAATGATAGGTTTCCCATAAAAACTTTCATCCCCTATACCCCCCCCCCCCCCCCTTAAATTTGTTTTTGAGAAAATAATTGCCTATGTTCTTCGCCGGGATGCCATCTATCTCTCCAAATTTTATTATTAATTATTTTTTTTAATTTATTTAAAATTTAAGAGTTACTATCGAATTTATACTTTGAAGCATCGATTAGTATGGATTATGTGTTCAATTCAAAATGAGCCAAATGTTCGATAATTATGAATTCGGCGAAATTCATTCTTCTGCGGAGACTCTTAACACCGCGATTCAGAAAATGACGTTAAATGAACAACGCCATCTATGGAGCACGAAGTGATACTGTCAAAATATATGGGAAAACGTTCGAACACTCTGTAAGCTATGTAGAAAAGACGTAGGGTTCCATGACTGACTTGACTTTACTTGACTTGACTTGACTTGACTTGACTTGACTTGACCTGACTTGACCTGACTTGACCTGAACTTGACCTAACTTGATTTGGATTGAGTTGAGTTAACCTTGAGCAGGTATATTTTATCGCAGCAGGTACATTGGTAGTTGAAAGAAAAGTAGATTACTCGTGTTTATTTAGTAAGCGTATTCGTGCCTTAATTACTCACTTTTTGCTCGATGCAGATGTAAGAATCTACAATTTTTAAGAAATTAAAATTTGTCACCATTTTTTCATGATTAATATTTGTATCATGATTTAAAAGATAGATAGCGCCACCTATGGCACTACTACCAAACAATAGATTTGGAAAACTTGAATTAACCAAACTTAAGATTGGGTGAATTCACAATGTATCGCGTTATGTTTCCGCGCGAAGTATGTGAACATATGATGATTATGATCGTGTGTTACGCACGTTCTCACAAACCTACCTGATTTTACGCTAGTGTCATTTTACGACAATAGATGTCGTTACGTGTATCTACATTACGTACCTAATGAAAATTTCTTCTTGAATACTTGAAACTCTTATATCTTTTGATATTTTGAAGCGATTGCGATGAAACAAAGACTAAATGAAACATCGAGTTACACACAATATTTGAGTGTATAAGTTAACCATATTGATTTCGTACTTTTTACGTGATACTGGAACAATCAAACAAACGAACAGACAAACAGACAAACAGACAAAAATTACAAAAATGGTATAAATGGCATCTGTTGGTTATTCTTGGACACTCCACCTACGCTTTTTTTTTTTTTTTTCATTGTACAGAAACGCCCCGTCTACAGATTTATTATATGTATAGAATAGATAATTGTTTAGGTTGACCCTGGGTATGACTTAGCTAATAGATAACTTTCGTTTTTAATTGAAAATGTGCCTTGATGTTATTTTTTAAGCATTAATGTATGATTTTAATCAACAAACTTGTCATAGTAATAAATTGCATTATACTGAGTTTAAATGGTTTTTATCTATTGAAATTCCCTTTTCCTTGAATTCTGAAGAAAATATCATTTTAATTTAATAATGATAGAAAGGAAAAAAAAATGTAAAAAAGTCAACGGAAGTCAAGCCAAGGAAAAAATGCAAAAAGCCAACGTCACGTGGTGTTCCCAGGCGGTCACCCATCCAAATACTGACCACGCCCGATGTTGCTTAACTTCGGTGATCGGACGAGAACCGGTGTATTCAACGTAGTATGGACGTTGGCGATGATATATTACAAATAATTGTTTAGGTTGACCCTGGGTATGACTTAGCTAATAGATAACTTTCGTTTTTAATTGAAAATGTGCCTTGATGTTATTTTTTAAGCATTAATGTATGATTTTAATCAACAAACTTGTCATAGTAATAAATTGCATTATACTGAGTTTAAATGGGTTTTATCTATATAAATTCCCTTTTCCTTGAATTCTAAAGGAAATATCATTTGAATTTAATAATGATTAGAAAGGAAAAAACAAATGTTTAGAAAGGAAAAAATGTAAAAAAGTCAACGGAAGCCAAGCCAAGAAAAAAATGCAAAAAGCCAACGTCACGTGGTGTTCCCAGGCGGTCACCCATCCAAGTACTGACCACGCCCGATGTTGCTTAACTTCGGTGATCGGACGAGAACCGGTGTATTCAACGTAGTATGGACGTTGGCGATGATATATTACAAATAATTGTTTAGGTTGACCCTGGGTATGACTTAGCTAATAGATAACTTTCGTTTTTAATTGAAAATGTGCCTTGATGTTATTTTTTAAGCATTAATGTATGATTTTAATCAACAAACTTGTCATAGTAATAAATTGCATTATACTGAGTTTAAATGGGTTTTATCTATATAAATTCCCTTTTCCTTGAATTCTAAAGGAAATATCATTTGAATTTAATAATGATTAGAAAGGAAAAAACAAATGTTTAGAAAGGAAAAAATGTAAAAAAGTCAACGGAAGCCAAGCCAAGAAAAAAATGCAAAAAGCCAACGTCACGTGGTGTTCCCAGGCGGTCACCCATCCAAGTACTGACCACGCCCGATGTTGCTTAACTTCGGTGATCGGACGAGAACCGGTGTATTCAACGTAGTATGGACGTTGGCGACTAAAATATTTAAATAATAGTTCAGTGTCTGAAAAAAGTTCTAGGGAAAGTTCGCATTTGTATGTACATAAGCTGTCCTATGGTTGTAGATTGTTTTTATAATTATTTGTAGGTACAATAAGCAAGGGTAATTATTTTATTGACAAGAATAATGAGTAAGTACAATACGTTGATAAATAAAACAAAAAAAATGTCAATAACTCTTCGTATCTCATCTACACGAGCTCTGGTTAACTTGAATTTTATCCAGACAGAGACATCTAACGGGGAGTAGCGGAACTATTGAAAGGAGCTTTGTTGCCAAATGGCGTTCACAGATGGCGGTATAAGCATCGTTAACAACTTATAATTTAACGACAATGAAATGGTGCCATCGAACTAACCTTTACCCAACTATGTTGAGGTCGGGTTCCAGTCTAACCAAATGCAGCTGATTACCAATGTTTTACATAGATCGACTAGGACTACCCGTAACGACTGTCAAAGATCTACGAATGACAGCCGGGAGTGGCTGGAACAGACTGGATGCAGAAGGTGGAGGACAGGGTGTAATAATGTCGAAAATAGTCGTTTAAATCTTATTGTAAGTGCAACAAATTAAAAAATGTGTGCATTAATTACAGAATCAATCTGCCTAGCCTTTTTTTTTTTTGGGCTCGGCTTACAGTCTATCCGAATGCAGCTGAATACCAGTATTTTACATGGAGCGACTGTCTATCTGACATCCACAACCCAGTAACTGGGTAATACGATACCCCTTGGTTAGACTGGTTGTTGGTTGGTTGTCGTTGCCTCTCGCCATCAAACGTAAAAGTTTGGCGAGTTTAGAATTAAGTAACACCTTTGTATTAAAATATCATCAAATAAAAAAATAAAAATTAAACATGTTTTAATGGAAAAACCCCAATAATAACTATCGTACCCAATAATATATACGTAAAAATCAGCTTGGAGAATTTACGTGAGATAAGTAATGTTTTTCTGTAGATACCTTGATCTTAGTACACACTAACACTATTTAATCGTCCACATTTCCTTCGTCAGAAAATACGTGACGTCTGGTGGCCCTGGGATCTTGGACTATAAGTTGTCATGGTATGGGCACCTGATGCGGAGGAATGAGGAAAATGTCGTCAGTAAAGTTTTGTTTAAGAATGTCGATGGGTATATGCGTAGGGGAAGACCAAGAAACGATGGATGGACTGTGTGAAAGATGATTGTGGCTAGAAAGGGGGTGACTACCGAGATGACGGCTAATAGAGAAGTGTGGGCGAAAAAAACATGTTACGCGAACCCTAAATAAATTTGGTTGAGCTCAGGAAAATGATTATGATGATGAGCGCTTGCTTAAAACTCTGGTCACTTGAGCAGAATCATAATATGAAAATATTATAAATCATCGTAAAATGTCACCAACTGACAATTCATAATATGAGCGTGTAATTCATATTACGACATAATTCATCTGTTTGACAGTTTTCTATGGAGATTCATAAAATGGTCCACAAATTATGAATTGCTTTTAAGTCATTAGAGGAATTGCTAATGACAGCTGGGATTCAGGAAATGAACTGCTTTTAGAAGAATTGCTAATTTGTCCGGTTTAGGCCCCCAGACCAACGATTCGATGCAGTTTTATGCCAAAACACTGCAATCACAGATGATAAATTAATTGTCATTCATTCAGAAATGCAATATTATGTCGCATCATTTTAGCACAATATTAATTTCGTAATTCCTAGTCTTTATTAGCATAATTAATTATGCCAATAATTATTGACAGAAAGATTTATTTGACAAAATGACAACACAAAAATAATAGGTAGCCAAAAATTTTAATCAAATTCATTATGAAAATTGAATTTTTCAACGAAAATAAAATGTATTTATTCATAACTTTTATAATGTGTCAAATCGTTCATAAGAGGTTTGTTTTCTAATCATTATTAAAAATTACTCAATTCTCGTGAATCTATAATGAATTTGTCAGATACCTATTTTCCCAATGTCATTTTTACGACATTTTACTTAAATTAATTTTAATTAACATGTTTTGTTACGGTTTTCCGTTCGTTCGAGAGATTCTTTCCTAATTTCCTGATAAATATGTTGATTTTATCAATAAATTAATGTTGCTAAGGTACTGACCACCCTTTCTGACGTAAGAAACTATTTCTAACACGTTTTAGGACCCGTTTGGGAATCGTCAAATGACTTCTCCCTCTCTGGGCGGAGCGGAAGGGCGTGTCAGACTTTTACTGACTAAAAACCCCCCGTGTTCGTTCAGTTGCCTATGACCCAGTGACCCGTTCCCACTATTGGGATTCAAGACTGGAGGGGGCCGTAATTCACTACGCGGGCACAGTGCTGGTTGGTGGATGACACATGTCTTCGAATCTTGTTCTAGGATACGCTCGTTTCTTCACGATGTTTTCATTCAGCGTTTTGAGAGCAAGGGACCTAAACCGGCCACATTAGCAATTCCTCTCAAAGCAGTTCATTTCCTGAATGCCAGCTGTGATTAGCAATTCCTCTAATTTGACATAAAAGCAATTCATAATTTGTGGACCATTTAACGAATCTCCATAGAAAACTGTCAAACAGATGAATTATTTCGTAATATGAATTACACGCAGAACATATTATGAATTTATTGTCAGTTTGTGACATTTTACGATGATTCATAATTATTTTCATTATAATATGATTCTGGTAAACTGAGTGATGAAATAAAGAAAAGCGTCTGATTGGATTCGAACCCACGACCTGTATAGGCCGTGTGTCGTAAAGTAACTCGTAAAGTCAAAGGATCTACTTCAAGTTGGGCATGAAAAAATGTAAATAAATACTTTTATTTCAGACTTTAAAATAGGTACACAGAATGGTTTATACAATGCGCCCAAACGCTAACATGCAGCGAGCCGGAATGTGGTGTCATCCAGTCTATTGCCTATATTGGGTGACACCACTCACATACACCAGTCAAGAGAGGAAATAGGGTCGGTCCCCTCTCCATACAAACGCTCTCGCCTGTTTTGTCTCTGGTTTATGACCTTAGAGCAATGATTTTTTACAGTAAATATCAACTAGTTCTATGCCCCCATGTTTACCGTTTTGATAATACATTATTTGTAGAAGCACTAGAACCCTCAGAAAATGCTCAAAATTGCCTGTTTAGACCGCTGTTATCAGAGGCCTATTGTACTAATTTGACAACTATTAATGAAAAAACAAAACATAGGGGCACAGTAAATATCCTTCTTATTAAATTTATTGAATATCTTTCAAATTGGTCCAATATTGGAGGAGGAAATAGACGAGAGCCGAACCTCGAATTGTGACTTTTTGTATGGAGAAAATACCGACCCTATTTTCCCTTAAAATTGCTGATGAATGCTTCTCAGGAAGTTCGTAATTTTTGCCGATGGGAACCCATCGGGCACAAGGCTTGTATATCTTTAAAGATAACTCATATAAGATCAAGCCAATACTTACCTTTTAATTACGAAAAAAAAAAAACAAATCCCGACTGTGTCTCAAGAAGCGAAACTATGCGTTTGTGCAAGCACACTCCAATTCTTCCAAAGTTTTATGTAAATCATTAAGATTAAGATGTCCCTCTACACTGTAGTATTAAAGTACTACATTAATATTTTAAAATGGACGGAGTATATTTGTGTAAGGTTGAGTAGAAAAGTGTAATGAGAAATATTTATTTATTTTTCGTTTTTTTCTTTAGATATTTCGTCACGATAAGTTTACAAATTATGTTATGTAATTAATATGGTGGAGGAGCATTTAATAAGTATTATTTCAAAAGAGTGTAAAAAGTTGGCCATCGTTAATTTAAAAATAGTGAAACTTTTGACCCATTTTCAAAATAGAACGAACAAGCAATCAAAATTAAACATACATAAAATAGATCCTTCCGCTTTGAATTTTAATCTTAAATTAACTTATCTATATGTTAAAAAAAGAAACATTCAGTCGAATTGAGAGCCTCCTCCTATTTGAAGTCGGTCAATTCTCTTACTCAATATAAGAGTAATTCGTCAACTCGTCCTACATGCCTACGGCCCATTTAGGACGACTTGCAGAAAATCAAAAGTACTTCCTAAATGGGCCGTAGGCATTTAGGACGAGTTGACGAATTACTCAAATATAATAATTCATAACACTTCTGTACCCATCAGTACATTCCTTTGCAAAGGTCACGTTTAAAAATATGCGTTCAATATTAATAAATAAACTCTCAGACTCAAACTACAAGAGTAAATAATGCTACAGAGATTTAGCTTCATTTGTCACTAGCTGCGCCCCGCGGTTTCACCCGCGTAAGGCACGATCCCATGGGAATATCGGGATGAAAGTATCCTATGTGTTAATCCAGGTTATAAACTATCTGTGTGCCAAATTTCATCCAAATCCGTTCAGTAGTTTTTGCGTGAAAGAGTAACAAACATCCATCCATCCATCCATACTTACAAATTTTCGCGTTTATAATATTAAAGTTAGAAGTTAGATTAGATCTAAATCCGTTCAGTAGTTTTTGCGTGAAAGAGTAACAAACATACATACATCCATCCATCCATCCATCCATCCATACTTACAAATTTTCGCGTTTATAATATTAAAGTTAGAAGTCAGATTAGATTAGATTATTCTGTGGCAATCAAGCTGTGATGGTGGTAAGTGAGCACTGAGCCTGGTGGTAAGTGTGCACTGCTGCTCATGGATATCTGTAACAGCAGAGGCATCGCAGACACGTCATCTTACAACACGAAAGATGAAGCTAGTTGCCGATTCCAAAGCTTAGTAGGTTCCCATGGCAAACGGGCAAGAAACTCTAGGCGCTCTTTTAACTAAACACTCTTTTAGCAATTAACACAAGTTGCATCGTCTTCACATATAATTATATAATAGATGTATAGGTACAAAAAACTGTAAAACATTTTTAAAAGAGTAACAGTGGAGTTTCTCGCCTATTCTTCTCCATACGAAAACTACCTTTTGGAAGGGGCAACTAGAATCAGTTCTATTTCTTTGTTTCTGACGTTCAAAAGTGCCTTATATGTGCCTATACTCGCGACAATTTATGAAGTCCGTTTTGACGTTTCCTTCTCGTACTTTTAATAAAACGTTATGCCTTAAGAATCAGTTTTAAGCAATGTAGATAAGTCGTCGATTACAAACTCTCTAAGTATGTTTAATCGCTATTTCTCGAGAATCAGTATATTAGAAACCATTTTTTTTTTTCATTTCTACACAACTGATTTTTCTAGCTGTCAAAACGGACTTCTTAGATTGTCGCGAGTCTAATTGAAAGAAATTATTTGACTTTGACTTTGACAACGCAATTTTTTAAAGTTCGGTCTCTGTAGAACTATCTACTCTTGTACCTAAATGACAGAACAACAATAGCGTCATTTTTTAAGCAGAGGTTGGCTTCAACAATGATAAATTATCTACAATGTATCTTTGTGATGGGTTCCCTGTTAATAATAGGTCGCAATGACATCGCCTTTGCCTGTAGGTGTTGTGAAAGGTAACTTAGATGTAGGCTTGCAGAAAAAATATCGATATATCGATATATTTTTTTCGATATATCGATATTTTTTATTTTGATATATCGATACAAAATATCAAGTATCGAAAATGTATCAAAAACTATATATTTTTTCCAATAATATTTTTGTTCTAATAGCAACACCGTTGTCGCCACTGAGTAAAATCGCTGGAATATAGAGCCGTAAAAAGTTTTTTTTTTTTAATTACCAATTAAAGTTCTTTTTTTTTTTTTTTTTTTTCAAAATGTCACCGATATATCGATTTTTTTTTCGCTCTGGGTGGAGTGGAAGGGCGTGTCAGACTTTTACTGACTAAAACCCACCCGTGTTCCTTCAGTTGCCTGTTGCCAAGGTCCCGGTATCCCTTTCGGACATTCCCACAACCCTGACAGGATAGGTACCTCTCTGCCTAACCCTTCGGTGATTGGCGTGATGTTATATTATGTAAAACATAATGAATAACAATAGCACAATAGACTTAGACCAATGTTAGAACATGTGACATGTCGTAAGTTAACAATCAATGATAATAATAATTGTAATAACTAATTGGTTTAATTACACTAATAATGATTATTAACCATTCAATCTATCTTGTAGCCGAGTGTGGCCATAAGATTAGCGGGTCCCAATCAGGCCTGTGGTGGCTTCTAAATCGGCACATGCGAACTACGAATCAAAGACATTTTTTTTTTTGAGGTTGGGAAATCCTCATGTGACTTCTCTCGCTCTAGGTGGAGCGGGAGGGCGTGTCAAACTTATACTGACTAAAACCCACCCACGTTCCTTCAGTTGCCTGTTGCCAAGGGTCCCGGTATCCCTTTCGGACTTTCCCGCAACCCTGGCAGGCATCAGTACTAGCAGACCTCGGCAGTTGTGCTGACATCTCTTTAAGGCGCGCGTGGAACACAATGCGCCGTCGACCCGGGCCTGGTCCTTATCGGACGGCGAGCTACCCATCGCTCGCCGTCCGCAAGCCCGCGCCTACGGTGGCCGGGAATCCGCCAGGGATTCCCGACGCCTAGAGCGTCTCCTATGCGGCGGCTGTTTGGGGCGCGAGGGCGCAAATTTTCCTCTCCCTCACGCTTTCCACCTCCTCCTTCGCGAGCATTACAGCTTCGCAGAAGGAGGTGACATGAATCAAAGACCTGACGTCACACAAATTCTGCATCGCGCTAACAGAGTTTACCGCGCGATCAACATGTATCTACAGGGTGTAGAAAGACCCATCGCATATCCGTCAACTACGCATTCTGTACATCAAATTAAGTAACAGTGCAGAAAAATAATTGCCGGGACACGACTTTTAGTTTTGGTGTGAAAAATCCCTGTTTACGGTAGTGCGCAACGTAACGCACGGAACTCATTTTGTTTATAGGTGCTAGGTTCAGGGTTTGTGCGGGTATTTAAAATTAAGTTATAACATTAAAACTTCCTTTGTTTAAAAAAACGTCTGAAAAAGTTGGAACTTTGACCTTCAATATCTCGGTAACCAGCAGGTTCCCAAGTATGGTCCATTTTCCTTCAACGTTTTGAGAGTAGTGATGAAATAATTTACACCAAGTAAAGCGCCTGTCTGGGTTCGAATCTACGACCGGCGCACAACTCGTGAGTCGCGGCTGTTGCCACTGGGCCTCCACTGCGGCTCTCGCGCACTAATAGCGGATGAAAGTTAGTATGGATGAAGTTCGTAATTTTTGCCGATGGGAAATTCCATCGGGCACATGGTTTGTCAAACACAAACTCAAAGCATTTATTTCAATTAAACCATTTACAGGCACTTTTGAATTGTCAAAGAGTCGGTCAGTCAGAAACATGAAGCTACACTCGCGGTCAAATAATACGGGTCGGTACGAAAAACTAAAATTACTCGTAAAATAATGGAGCTAGTGGCATGAATGAAACTGTATGTTGTAGACAATTTACCAGTTAATAAAACAACACCAAATGTTGGGAAACATTATTAGTTTAATTGTTAAAATTACATAAAAAACAAAATATCGATCATTTTAACGTTGAAAAAATAATGGTTGGTACCTAACATACAACACAAAAACGAAGTTTAAGACAAAATTAATACTTCGTATTGCCTCCACGGGCTTTTCTCACAGCTGCCAGGCGATTGGGCATACTTACTGTTTGTTAAGTTTCTTAAGCGATTTTACGGGATATTGGTCCATTCTTCCACTAACGCATGTTTCAGGTCTCTAAGTGTAGCTGGGGCGGGGTTTCAATTTCTTAAACACCTCCCAAGCTCGTCCCAAGCGTGTTCAATTAGATTCAGGTCCGTGCTTCTCGCGGGCCAGTCCATGCGATTGATGCCAACGTCCTGAAAATGTTAATTTACAATTTGAGCTGTACGTTGTCTGGCGTTGTCCTTCATAAATATTGAATTTTCACCCATATTCATTAAATATGGGCCGACATGCTCATTATGAATTTCTTCCGCATATCTTGCACTAGTTAGCGTTCCATTTTCTATCAGCGTTAACGCCGTGCGACTCTGAAGAGATTCCAGCCGAAACCATAACAGATCCACCGCTGAAAAGCACTTTTTCCTCAAAAGAAGCTGGAATAAAACGTTCCACTGACCATCGGTAGACTCTTCACCGCCCATCATGTGCATACAGCATAAATCTGGATTCATCCGAGTCAGTCTCTTGCCCATTCTGCGTCCCCCATTGTGCGTGTTCGCGGGCGTAACGTAATCTTGCTACCCGATGTTTCCTTTCAAATTTTGGACCATTTCCGGGTCTATGTGTCAAATTAGCTTCAAGGAGCCGCCTGCCTTATAGTCCGCTCGCTAACGTCGTCTCTACGGGTCTCTCCAAGTTGATTTGTTACATCAACTGCCGAGAAGTGCCGATTTCGGAGCATGGTCGTAACAATAAATCAATCCTCTCGAGCCGTAGGACATCTGGTCTACCGGTTCCTGGTCTTCTTATGTTCTTCCCAGTTTCTCCGAAACGTTGGACGACTCGCTGCACTATAGAAAGTGACACGCCTATTGTTCTTGCTGTACTTCGCTGACTTTTGCCTTCTTCTAACATAGAGTCCATACGCGTACATTCTTCTGGTGTTACCGACATCACAGTACTTCAATAATGATGGTGAAAGACGACAATGACTTCCTTTTATCATTTAAAGTTGAAAGATTGAAAACAAAATTGATAAAACAAGCAAAATTAAAACAATCGGGAAATGAATTTACTTCCAAATCGCAGGTTTTTAAAATTTCAACTTTTTTTTATAATGTTGTAGATCATTTAAGGTTTTATTTCATACGATAATAAAATTCTCTGTATTATAAAGTTAGTTTCATACATGTACCATTCTTAATTTGTAAGTTACAGGGATATCCGTCATCGACCCGTATTATTTGACCGCGAGTGTAGTTGCCCATTCCAAAGCCTAGTAGGTTCCTATGGAGAAGAACGGGCAAGAAACTCCATGGATACTCTTTTAAATCAGAATATTGGTTACATCATTCATGTTGAAATTATACATGTTTGTGAGTACAATGTAGAAAACGTGCACGTTAAAAGCGTCCGTAATTAAAAGATAAAAAAAAACACAATTCAATAATTAAAATAAGCCGAATAAGAGATTACCTACTGTCGGCACCCGTTCACCTGACGCATGGATCAGCACCATTCAGCTCAACCATATTGAAGGGAGCTAAATAATCGAGTCCATCCTAATAATGTATAAATGATCCATTCTATCATAATGTCGCTTATAAGCCCGCTGTTTTAAAACCCCCAACACAAAGTGAACTATCTTTTATTGACAATAATCATTAATTATATTTTTTATCTATACAACGTGCCGCTACAATGGCGACATTAGTTTAACACACGGGTAGGGCTAGTGGCCAGTAATCATAAACATTATACTAAAATAAAACAATTGGTCAAATGACAAAAATAAATTTTCAAACAAACTAAATAATAAAAACATAACCAAAATTGCGATCTGTGTAAAAGATTCATTCATGAAGCTACCTACCAGCTGGCTTACGTTCTGTCGGTCCGATTCTTTGTCGGTATAATTTCTAAGAAATTGCGCGGCTTCCCTTTTATTCGCCTACATATGATCGGTGACCCCGGCAAATGACCTCTTCGCTACAGTTCTTTAAGTACAGGTTGCTCCAGGATGGTTATTGAGATAATTGTAAATAAATAATAACGTTTAATGAAATTCAAATGTTTTCATAAAATGAATACGCGAAATCGTATACGTGTGTTAAATTAATGTCACCATTAAAGCGGCACGCTGTATATACAGGGTGTGGCGTAAATAATGTATAACTGAAACTGTCGATTGGCCAGATTATCATCTATCATAAGTGGGGTACTTATATCGCCATATGCCCATGGATGACCAAATTATTGATATATCTTATAAAACAAAGTCGGGTTTGTTCAAGTACTTATAACTCGAGAACGGCTGGACCAATTTTGATGATCTTTAATTTGTTGGATTTGTCTCCGCCCAGAATAGCAGAATAACTATTAAAACATCGGAAAAATTAACTAAAAAAAAAAAAATGCAGATTTATGCAAAATTATTTACTCCACACCCTGTATAATGATAATCATGTGTCCAGTTTACCTATTGCTGCAAGAGATGATTATGTAATTGTTTCAGGATACAAAGTGGATGATAGCAGAGGGAAAAACTGTTTGTAATACGGAAATGAATTTGAACTCGTGGCTAAGTAATAACAGCCGCACGGGTCGATCCATCAGGTTAAGCTACGCTTGCAGGGGTTAGTCTGTGGATGTGTGACCATCTTTACATGCCGAGACTGCTCCGTGTCTCGGAAAGCACGTTAAGGCGTTGGTCCCGGCTGTCATTTGTGGATCTTTGACAGTCGTTACGCAGAGGTCATAATGTTATGACTTGTAGAGTCCGCTAGACGATGGCCGCCTGCACCCCATGTACCATGTGTGTGAACCCGAAAAATTCCCGATTGAAATAAATGCGGCGATTTTTTTTATTTTAAACCATTCAAGGCGATGTTTTATCGCGCGCATTTCTATTGTACTATGTTTTCAAATATTTAATTTTTAAATTTTAGTTGTGTTTATAGAGAGAATAAGTCCATAATCCCTTAAAGTATTTAATAGTGAACACGTAGACAACATTTTATTACAATTGCTTTGATAACAATCGAATGGAATAGGATTTTTTCTTTAAAAAAGCAGATTTTAAGGAAACATTGCGCGATTTTGTATCGAGGAAAGTTTTGTCAATCGTGTTTCGGGCCTCATACTTCACTAAAGACACTCTTCAATTTTAGTAAGAATAAAATAAAAAAATACACAAATTCGTTGTTTTTTTGAGAGAAACATTGATTTTGCGTGAAGTTGAAACGCGTCAAAACATTTACTTTGGAACCATTTCACCGCGAAATTCAAATTTTCTTACGTATTTTGCAATTTACAGGTCAGTATCAGGTTGTATGTTGATCTATATATTATTAGCGGCCGTAACAAATATGGATTTACAGAATTATAAACATTAGAATCAGCAATACAACTCTCTAAGTTCATGTAAGTGTATTGATTGACGATTTCATGAAATTTTCATTTCGCGGGCCACCCTAGCGCATCAACCTTAAATAAACTCTCAGTATGGTTCTTAACAACAACTTCACGGATCAGAGAGGGCTTTTGTTACACACTATACAGGGTGTAAGGGTGAACACCGTTTTCACTCCAATCTTGGGTAGTTGACTTAAATTTAAAAATAAATGACCGAGTAAGAACAAAAAAAAACGTTTTTTTCATTAAAAGATTTTAAAAGTTTCTATCCGTCACCGTGCTCGCAAGCGAAACAGCTGACTGTCTGAGGGAGGGGTCGCGCTCGCGGCCGGTCAGGTCACGTCCCGCGACCACCACCCGTGTTGAGACGCAAGTTCCTTACCCTAGTGCATAGGTGAAAAGGTGAAATACCCGCGTGGTAAAATGTAATTCAAAAAAAAGAAAAAAAAATGTTGTAATTTTCCATTGATTTTACGTTCTATAAATGACATCAAACCACTAGTTTCAAGGATAACGGTGTTTACCCTCTAAGACCCTGTATAGGTACACCTCTGTCTATCCCTTCGGGGACTACAGGCGTGATGTTATGTTACACTCCAAGAGACAGTGTCCCACGATACAGTGACGATTTCCTGTTTCATAATTCATCACCAATGCAAGCTTACTGGACTTGCAACTTCCCTGCAAAAGTGACGTCACCAACTCGATACAGGTGGCCAATTTCGTCTGCCCTTTCACATGCTCGTTAGCTCAGTGGTTAGAGCGCCCGTCTGCAGGAATAAAGGTGGTGGTCGGGGGTTCAAATCCCTCACGAGCTGATGATAACATGTTTAACCGACTTCTTCAAATATGAGGAGGTTCTCAATTCGTCAGAATGTTCTTTTTGGTAGCAAAAAACGAAAATTGAAAAGCAAAGACACCGACTTCAGAAATTAAAGTTATTTTTCACTTTTTAGTAAGTATTTTTTTTGGAAGTCGGTTGTTTTTTTTTTTACTTTTTAAATTAGTTTGAATTTTACTGAAATATTTCGTTGGATAAGTAGGTATATATAGATTTTGGTTCAACTTGTATTTTGAAAATTGCTTCTTTAAAACGTAAATAACGCAATGAATATTGTTGAACGGTCATAATGAAACAGATTAGTACTCAAATACATTTATTGGTTCCACATGTGAACTTAGATGGTAGGTTTAACAAAGATATGATCATTATGGACCCTGTCGGGCACAGCAAAAGTAGGAGAGAGGAAGAGAAGTTTATCGGTTACGAAAATAAGTTACGCAATTAGATAGCTGACCTCCACAACCCAGTTACTGGGTAACACGATACCCCATGGTAAGACTGGTTATCAGACTTGGGCTTCTGACGACCCGTAACGACTGTCAAAGATTTATGAATGACAGCCGGGACCAACGGCTTAAATTAACGTTCTTTCTGAGGCACGGAGGAGTCTTGGTATGTAACGATGGTCACCTATCCACGGACCGACCTCGGCAAGCTTGTCGAACCGTGACGCTGTTGTGGCGGTATCTACATGGCCACATGCGAACTACGCATCAAAGATCTGACGTCACACAAAAATCCTGACGTCACATAAATCCTGCATCGCGCAATTAAAGTTTACTGTGCAGTGGACATATATACAAGAACCCAACCTCAATCGTTGGGCAGTTGCCCGCCAGACACAACACCCGTCTGGTTGGAGGATCCTCCCTTTTCTATGGTGGATTAGTGAACTTTACACCCTGTTCCTCATACCCCTAAACTGTTAAGCGGAACAGTGGTAGTATCAGACCGCCACTACACAAATAGGGCAAAAATCAGTAGTCATATTTTTTTAACCGACTTCTTCAAAAAGGAGTAGTTCTCAATTCATCTGCATGTTTTTTTTTATTTTTTATGTGTATTTTACGACACCGACTTCCGAAATTAAAGTTATTTTTCACTTTTTTTGGAAGTCGGTTTTTTTTTTATTTATTTTTTTATATTCTAACTAAGATGTTCACATGATTAATTCAGTGTAATTTCCTAAGTATATGTACCGTAATACCCATCATTACTAAGGTGTGAAGTAATTAGAACTCCAATAAAAATGATGACCCATTGTATGTATATTTTTCAGCATTTCTGACTACGTTTAAAATGTGTTTTCCTAAATACTCGAATTCAATTGTTATACTACGTTTTTTGTGCTGTTACCGAATATGTAAACAAAGGTTTTGAAGTAAGTTATATTGTCTTGATGATTTCATAGAAATGTTATGTAGGAATTAGTGGAACTCTTGTTGTCAAAAAATCAAAAATCTAAATCAAAGTGTCGACACCGTTATTTTATGTATACCTACAATGACATGAATTATTTACTTTGTAAAGTATTATATTATTTTAATTATTGTGAATGTGAAGACTATGTGGATCATTCTTTTCGTTTTATTATTTATTTTTCCTTAGTTTTAATTAATCATGGTCTGGTAGTTTGAGCAATTTATGCGGCCTACCCAAATGTCCTGTTTTTGGTATTGTTCGTCAAATCGTTGAGCTCCTTAAATTCTGAGTTGAGCTGCACGATCACTGACAAATGCGTGCACTGACTGGACAGGTCCACTCAATCTGTGTGGTTCTTTCCTCAAAAGACCATTTCAGACACCAATCTACATGGTCTTCACATGATCTGACCAAGATTATGTCTGGACTTTAAAAGAGACTGTGACCTCTGAGTTTGTTTCGGCCTTTCTTCTCAGAGTAGTCAGATAGGAAACGCCGACCTCATTTGACGTGTAAAAGTGTTTGTACAAACCTACTTACAGAATTAAATCATTTATCATTTATCACCCTCGCGCCATCCCATCTTCCTAGCACGGCGGGCTGTGCTGGGGCGGCTGCTGCAGGTGCAGAAAACCTCAAACGGCGCAAATATAACAACCTTATTGGCAGCTATATTTTTGAGAGAGCAGTGATGGCCCAGTGGGAGAGCAGCGGTGGCCCAGTGGTAACGGCCACGACTTATGAGTTGTAAAGAGAGAGTGCACCTGTGTCTGCGCTCACACTTTGTGCACTATAATGTCCCCCGCGCCGAAGGCTAGTCCGCTGAGATTGGCCGAAATTCAGTCTGAACTACTATTATTACCTAAGATTTTTTTGTAAATGGCTAAGCAGATGAGAGAGCAGTGGTGGCCCAATGGTAACGACTACGACTTACGAGTTGTAGGTCGTAGGTTCGAACCCTGACAGGCGCTTTACTTTGTGTAAATTATTTCATCGCCACTGCTCTCAAAACGGTGAAGGAAAACATCGTGAGGAAACCGGCATGTCCTAGAACCAAAAATTCTAAGAAATGTGACATCTACCAACCCGCACTGGGCTCGCGTGGTGGATTACGGCCCGCTCCCTCTCACAGAGAGGAGGCCTGTGTCCCAGAAGTGGGAACATTATAGGCTGATTATTAACATTATGATGATATTTTTGAGCCGATCGAGTATTTCGGGACATCGCCCAGCGGTTGGTCGACTCCTAACGTGACCAGAGGGCTGGCCAATTTCTAGGTCAAAGAATCAACATTGCCATCCAACGTGGCAATGCTTGCAACCTTCATGGGCACTTATGAAACGTCAGAAGCTAGGTGCACGAAGTGTCGCGTTGGCCTAGTGGTCACAAGCGCTACGCATAAGTATGAAGTCTGGTTCAATTCCCAGGTCAGGCAAAGAGTTACCTATAGTAGTCCACAGTCTGGATTTGTGCCTGGTAGATGGCAATAGGCTCGCCCCCTATTACATGGGACTTAAACATAACTGGCGAAATGTGGGTGTACTATAGGTACACCTCTGCCTAACACTTCGTGGTAACAAAGCGTGATAAAACGTGTAATGTTATGTGAGCCGTCTTTTTGTCTGTTACCCAACAACATCTATACATATTATAAATTAAAGTCGGTTTTCGTGTTTGTCTGTATGTTCGCGTTGTTCTTCTAAACCACGCAACAGATTTTGATGAGGTTTTTACCATCGTTTAGAGAATTTATTCCGGAAGGTTTATGTGTTAATTTAAATGTATATATTACTAAGAAATTGATGTATTGTCAAGTCGTAATAACCGTGCGAAACAGCAGCGGGTCGCTAGTATATTCAATCTGCGTAACCTTTTCCAAACTATATTGGGGTCGGCTTCCAGTCTAACCGGTTACCGGATGCAGCTGCCATACCAGTATTTTACATAGAGCGACTGCCTATCTGACCTCCACAACTCAGTAACTGGGTAATACGATACTCCTTGGTAAGAGCGGGGCTTGGGGAGTGGGTCGCTAGAAAAAAAATAAAAATTTAACTTGTGTACATCGTTTATTGTATCAATGGCATATTCAACACAAAACTCATATACCTACTAAAAATACCCAAAAATATACAATAGACGTAGATATATTTAGTAACCTCTTTGCGTCCAGCGCTCGGTGTGGTAACACGTCGCGTTCTGGTTTGGTTTAGGTCCACTCAAATCTGTGTGGTTCTTTCCTCAAAAGACCATTTCAGACTCTAATCTACATGGTCCTCATATGGCCTGATCAAGATTATGTCTGGACCTTAAAAGAGACTGCGACCTCTGAGTTTGTTTCGGCCTTTCTTCTCAGAGTAGTCAGATAGGAAACGCCGACCTCATCGAGCTTATTTTATTTTTTTAAATATGACGTGTAAAAGTGATTCTGATATCCTATTTACAGAATAAACAATTTCATTTCATTTCATTTCATTTCATTTCATTTGCAGTTGGTCAATCGTCATCCTGAGGATGCCTCGTTGAGAGGTGAAACACGTGTCGATTTCTTACAGGGTTTTATATGACTCTTGAAGAATAGTCAAGCGGAATAGGTTACTAAATATATCTACGTCTATGGTATTTTATAATGGATTTCCGCAAAGTCACGCCTGAATCAATTAACTAACTAAAAATACCCAAACCCAGATTTACTATCGGATGTCCAAATATTTATTCCGAGCTGGTAATCTAACCTGCAACATATAGCACAAAAGCCAATCGCTAAGTCACCGCTCCAACGCTGACTGACCCATGTCATCTTGTTTTGTTGACTTTATTTGCCAATCTTTTAAAACCGCACTATACCACAGTATAATAAAGTAGCAGTATTATATCTGTGACCTTGAAATAATTATCTACGGCTGCTCAGTAGATAAACTGGCTGAGGAGGAGCTCGTGGCTAAGTTATAATAACAGCCGCTCGGGTCGATCCAACAGGTTAAGCTACGCTTGCCGGGCTTGGTCCCGGGATGGGTGACCATTTTCACATATCGAGACTCCTCCGTGCCTCGGAAAGCACGTTAAGCCGTTGGTCCCGGCTGTCATTTGTGGATCTTTGACAGTCGTTACGGGTCGTCAGAAGCCCGAAAGTCTGACAACCAGTCTAACCAAGGGGTATCGTATTACCCAGTTACTGGATTGTGGAGGTCATAGGCAGTCGCTTCATGTAAAATACTGGTATTCAGCTGCATCTGGTTAGACTGGAAGCCGACCCCAACATATTTGGGAAAAGGCTAGGCAGATTGATTTTTTTTGCTCGGTAGATAAACGGGTGATGCTTGATTGCCCCAAGTTCCAAGTTCCCCAAAGCTTACTCACGTCCGTGCGTAACCGCCCCGCACTGGATACAGTTGCGTACCTACTGTTATTCAGTACTGAGATTTCGAACCACGTCGTTTCCGCCGTTTTCTTTGAAGATATAACAAGTACTGATACTTATTTATACTGTGGCCATGTCATCTTGTTTTGTTTACTTTATTTGCCAATCTTTTAAAACCGCACTATAACACCGGTTTTTCCTCGAATACCCTCCATCCCACACAGATATGTATGTACTTACTAACTATGACAAAGAACTGACTCATTTTCAACTCTGCTAGCTCAACTAACATAAATCTGTGTAATAAAACAATTAAAACTGTTAATTGTTTTAACAAAGACATGAGGTGTCAACGACATTGTGTGTCGGTTTTCTGACTCCAGGGTCATTGTAATGATTTAAATTTCCCATAGGTTTAAAGACAATGAATTTAATAAATCTCTTTTTTTTTTTTTTTACAACTTACTTCCAAAAAATGCACAAGAAAATGAAAAATAACTTTAATTTCGGAAGTCGGTGTCTTTGGTTTTCAATTTTCGTTTTTTGCCACCGACTTCCGAAATTAAAGTTATTTTTCACATTTTTTTTTAAAGTCGGTTGTTTTTTTTTTGTAAAAAGTTTTTATTTTTCACTTTTAAGTTTTGGTACCTACCCCACACAAATTCAAATACCACTACCTGCTATGTACCTATACATATAACAGTGACGGAGTCAAATAATATATCGTCTACATAAACTAAGTGGGAAAAAATACGTAATATTGAAGCTAACTCAAAAACTATCTAAGCAAAGTTAATAAAATTTATATGGGACCACCTCGGAAGCATGACCTACCAAACAAAAAATAATCATCAAAATCGATTCATAATTGGCGGAGTAATCGCGTAACAAACATACAAAAATAATAACACAGACGAGTTGAAAACCTTTTTGAAGAAGTCGGTTAAAAAGTAAATTATGATATACAACTTGAATTCATAATCTCAGAAAATGTACCTACATTTAACACAGTTCGATTCAAACTTAATGGCGGCTCGCAACAAGAGGCGAGGCGCTGCGCAGTAACAATTTCATGTGTCAGCGGGGTTGAGGGGTGGGGTACTGCGCAGCGAGTAGCTAAGATCCGAGCCACCATTAAGTTTTAATCGAACTGTATTCAACGCTAAGACTCTTCTTCGTCGCTTCGCTCTTTCCTTCACCGTTTTTAAAGCAAGTGATAATTATACAATACGCACATGAAGCCGAAAAGTCAGAGGTGCGTGTCTTGGGTTCGAACTCGAGACCTATGACACAGTCTGACGGTCTTACCACTAGGCTATTATTTTTTACTGTGCTTGGTGAGATCTTTTTTTTGAGCTTGGGATATCATCAAATGACTTCTCCCGCTCTGGGCGGAGCGGAAGGGCGTGTCAGACTTTTACTGACTAAAACCCACCCGTGTTCCTTCTGTTGCCTGTTGCCAAGGTCCCAAGAAATATTCAAGTAGGATAGATATACTACTTGAATATTTCTGCCTACCTCTTCGAGGATTACCGCCGTGATGTTATATAACACACATCACCACGGTAGCTTAAAAATTAAGTCACGTGTAAGATGACCACGTTTTTGACATTTAACTAATAGCTTGTTATACAGGATGTGGTTAAACAACCCGATAGTTTAATTTTAATATATGGCATACATACCTATTGAATTAGAATGATAGATCGTTTACCTACTATCATGTGCCTAGCGTTTTCCCAACTATGTTGGGGTCGGCTTCCAGTCTAACTGGATGCAGCTGAATACCAGTATTTTACATGGAGCGACTGCCTATCCGACCTCCACAATCCAGTAACTGGGTAATACGATGCCCCTTGGTAAGACTGGTTGTCAGACTTTCGGCCTTCTGACGACCTGTAACGACTGTCAAAGATCTACGAATGACAGCCGGGACCAACGGCTTAACGTGCTTTCCGAGACACGGAGGAGTCTCGGTACCTATGTAAAGATGGTCATCCATCCACGGGCCAACCCTGGCAAGCGTAGCTTAACCTGATGGATCGACCCGTTGTAATTACGTAACCGCGAGCTCCTCAATGATAGATCATTTATTAATTGTTTTTAAATTGACTTTTCATCTTTTTGTGTTATTAGTGGCTATTCTGCATCCTAATTGCGTAATACACGATCAATTAGAAATGGAATCGGTTTGAAACCAATGTCTAATCCATTCCTGCATAAGTTCGAAAAAAAATCTGCTCAACAACGTAACTTACGAACTTATGAAGCAATGGATTAGACATTTGTTTCGTGTATTACGCAATTTGCTGGTGTCAGAGTTTTATTGCCTGGCATGGGACATTCGCTCAAGGAATAGCCGCCCATGGGACTTGGCTTCACATGCCGTCGAGAAATATCTCTCAGGTTTCTGCCAGGGTTGCGTGAAAGTCCGAAAGGGATACCGGGACCCTTGGCAACAGGCAACTGAAGGAACACGGGTGGGTTTTAGTCAGTAAAGGTCTGACACGCCCTCCCGTTCCGCCCAGAGCGGGAGAAGTCATTTGATGATTTACCACTTATAGCATAATCAGCTAAAACCACACAAAAAAAAAATGCATGCTGTTTTATTGTTTTTATTACCGTTTTTGAAGCAAGTGATAATTATACAATACACAAATGAATCCAAAAAGTCGAGGTGCGTGCGTTGGGTTCGAACTCGAGACCTATGACTTGGCAGTCTGACGGTCACACCACTGGGCTATCACTGCTCAGAAAATTAAATACTATTATTCAAAACGATAAATCAAAATCAAAAGTCATTTATTCAAACTAAGCTGAGAATCAGCACTTTTCGAACGTCAAAATTACATAAGACAGTCCCCCAAAACGCCCACCCTTCACCACTTCCTAGTGCTTTAGCTGGGAAGAAGAAGTGGCGAAACAAACTGTCCAGCAGCACAGCTGTCTGTTCAGTTAGAAAAATTATGGTGGAATAAAGAAACTCCCATACATACATACATGAACCCTGAAAACATTACTCCTTTTTGGGCAGTCGTGTAAAAATTATTCTATACAAAAGTATGCAAAATCATTTACATTACGCAACACAAAACATAAATCTAATTATTAGCCTTAAATAAATACAATAATTGTTTCACGAATGAGTCGATCGCAGGTTAAAAAAAAATCGGCGTGCGTGTATGAGTAGATGTATGAACGTAAACGAAGCAAACGGAATATGTAAGGATCATAGCAGGTGGCGTTCTGTAGCTTCTGCCTACCCCCATGGGGAGAAGGCGTGAGTTTATGTGTACTATTCCTAAAAAATACATTGTACTTGCGAATGAAAATCCATTTCTATTCGCAACAACCTGTATACAGCTCGACTCTACATCTTCATAAGATTTGTGTTAAAACGCTCATTTTTTTAAAACTCTATTAAGAAAGAAATATATTATATTATAATATCGAAACACTTCCCTATTATCTAACAATATCTAGAAACAATGTCGCGGGTAAACTGAAAATATAGACATTCTGTGAAATATCTATACCCCATTTGAAATAAGATTTGACATTTAAATAAACCTTTTTTACAGTCCGTTCAACCGATTTTGACTTCTATTGCGTAGCATGACAAATGGTGTATTGTGTAACCTTTTTTGCTTTTAATGCCATCCTTATGCCTATGGTATAGAAGTCAAAATCGGTTGAACGGACTGTATAAAGGTTTGTTTGAATGTCTAATCTTATTTCAAATGGAGTATAGATGTTGACATTTATTTGGGTGGGCTCGCGTTTGACCATAATGTCACTTGGACCCTATTTAAGTAACTCACAATGCGAAATTTTTGAACACTATGCAAGAAACTTACAGAATTGTTGGATTGTCAGATTGTTGCTTGTCACATAACACCTGTATTCCCCGAAGGGTTAGGCAGAGGTGTCCCTATAGTACACCCACATTTCGCCAGTTATGTTTAAGTCTCATGTAATAGGGGGCGAGCCTATTGCCATCAACCGGGCACAAATCCAGACTGTGGACTACTACTGAGAAATCGTTTATGGAAAACCCAATAGGTAACTCTTTGCCTGACCTGGGAATTGAACCAGACTTCATGCTTAGTTGTAGCGCTTGTGACCACTAGGCCAACGCGACACTTCGTGCACCTACCTTCTGACGTTTCATAAGTGCCCATGAAGGTTCAAGCTGACCTAGAAATTGGCACAAATACAGACTCCGGGCTGCTACTGAGAAATCTGTCGCCTGTCAACTGTCGGTTTAATTAAATCGGCCCCTATTAGGCGATGATACGTTTGACGATGGTACACGCTAGCCTAGAAGTAACCTAACCTATACAACATTCGTTTTTGTTTACTCTACACCCGAAAAGGGGTCATTGTACTCATCATTTTGAACAAGTTTTTCTATGGGACCAAACAAGAAATCGTGAAAAAAAATACATTTGTGTTCTCACAAATCGACAAAATGTATGGAAGAGCAAATTTTTTTTTTCGCGATTTCAAGGTTGGTCCCATAGAAAAAGTTGTTCAAAATGATGAGTACAATGACCCCTTTTCGGGTTTAGCATAAACAAAAATGAATGTTGTATATTCAATCGAGACTTGAAGTATGAAACGCAGCTAGAAAAAATTCTAGCTAGTGAAATGAAAGGATATTCATATCAGAAAATATTTCAAGTGTCAAGGTAATGTGCATACCTATATCTTTTAAATATAATGGCGCTTGAATATCATATCTTACGATCTCTGTGAGGACTGCTCAAAAAAATTCAGAGGTCATGCTCTTATTTACTCAATATATTTTTATACATTATCTTTTTATGTAAAAGCAGGCCTTTATAAAAAAAATGTCCAGTAGATTCGGAGCAAATTAGCTGTGACAGACAGACAGACACACGATTGATCCTATAATTGTTCAGTTTTTTTCATTCAGACGTACGGAACCCTTAAAAGGGGGGGTCCGCATAGCTGTCAACAGGAAAAGTGTCCAAAAGGCTGGCAGCATTGTCATGTATGATAATGCTGATTCTTTGGCCAAACAATAGATCTGGTAGCCAACTTCCACCTCTTTAGCAGTATTATTTTAATACTACTTCACAGTGAGAAAGAGATAGAGGAGCTCGTGGCTAAGTAATAACAGCGGCACGGGTCCATCTATCAGGTTAAGCTACGCTTGCCGGGGTTGGTCTGTGGATGGGTGACTATGTTTACATACCGAGACTCCTCCGTGCCTCGGAAAGCACGTTAAGCCGTTGGTCCCGGCTGTCATTCGTGGATCTTTGAAAGTCGTTACGGGTCGTCAGAAGCCCGAAAGTCTGACAACCAGTCTTACCAAGGGGTATCGTATTGCCCAGTTACTGGGTTGTGGAGGTTAGATAGGCAGTCGCTTCATGTAAAATACTGGTATTCAGCTGCATCCGGTTAGACTGGAAGCCGACCCCAACAGGGGAAAGGGCCAGGCAGACGTACGGCCTGCATAGCTCCATTACTTCCCTCTGGGTAGTATTAAAATAATATTGCCAAACAGGTGGTGGTTGGCCCTCAGACCGTCTCTTCACGTGACTAGAGGGTCCCATGAACAGAGGCTTGGCGATGTTTTGAAAAACCATAGACATAAATCAAAGTGTCTAAAATCAAACACTACATACAACATATGAATATCCGCTTAAGGAAAAAATATCCATAACAATGAATCATTCTTTTTGGGGATTACCAAACTATTTGGTTCAAGATAAATGTTTTAAAAGCCTATTATTATAAATGGGTTTTTAGCTAAGGAGGTGAAACCCGCAGTATGTAACGTGTATGGTTTGATCCGGGTAGGAGATTGGACATGGTAGTGGAATTTTTTTGTACTTATTTGTTTTTTTTATACTGTTTGAATACATAAATGTGCAGTGTAATAATGCGTTCAGGGTCTTGTTGGGGCTGCCCCGGCACTGTAGCGTTTCGGGGATGTTCGCCGATGCTCGTGTCGACTGTTTCTACACGACGATGCGAAAGCGGTGCACATCTCTGGGGCGCAGGTTCAGGGGCACCTCCAACACCATCCTGAGCGTATTCGCGAACAGGTTTGATTGTCAGTACATTAACCATTGTTATATGTTTAATGTCCTGACAAACAAACAAATGACTCAGAGGCAGGCGTATTTTTAGTTGTATTATATTTTTATTATGTTATTGTTATTTTTATTATATTTTTTTTTTTTTTTTTGTCATTTTAATTTTATGATCCTTAAGTGGATTGAAATAAATGATTTTCAATTTGATTTTTTTTTTAATTTGACAAAGTCGACGATCTACTCAAGATGGAAGGTTTTTCCGACCGCCGGTTACTTTGTATCATGTGTTGGTTTAAAAAGTAACAACAGCCATCAACTACGCAGTCTGTACATCAAATTAAGTAACATAGCATAAAAATAATTGCTGGGAAACGACTTTTATTTTTGGTGTGAAAAATCGTTGTGTAGGTGTACGGTAGTGCGCAACGTAACGCACGCAAAACATGTGTTTATAGGTGCATGCAACGGTTCGTGGGGGTATTAAAAATTAAGTTATATCATTTAAAACTGATCAATGTTCGTTGTTTGCCACCGACTTCCGAAATTGAAGTTATTTTTACTTTTTTTTTTGGAACGCGGTTTTTTTATTTGTAAAAGTTTTTATTTTTCACTTTTTAGTTGTGGTACCTACCCCACACAAATTCGAATATCACTACCTACTATGTAAATAACATTGACGGAGTCACTTAAAATATTGTCTAAATTAATATAGAAAAAAATACGTAATATTGAAGCTAACTCAAAAACTACGCAAGCAAAGTTAATAAAATAATATACTCCAAAGTTTTTGAGCACATAGTTCATAGGCAATTATCATTTTTCTTGACGTCAAACTCGATAATTTCCCCTTTTCAATCCGGTTTTCGCGCGGGTCACAGTACTGTATCCGCGCTTTTGAAAGTAACTGACGACATCCGCTGGGCAATGGAGAATAAGTCCCTTACTGTTCTTGTATTGCTTGACTTTAGTAGCGCCTTCAATTCAGTGGATTTCGACATTCTACTTGGTATCCTCAAATCAATCAATTTCTGTTCTTCCGCTTTAGCTTGGTTCAGTTCTCATCTTCGGGGGCGCTCTCAGTGTGTTCGCCTGGAGGACTCCTTCTCTGATTGGTGTAGCCTCACTGAGGGTGTTCCTCAGGGTAGCGTTCTCTCTCCTCTTCTTTTTTCAATTTTCATCAACTTTGTTACCTAGAAAACCAACTTTGTTACCTAAAACTAGAGGAGATTACTCTATCTCCTCTAGTTTTCATCTCTACGCAGATGACTTGCAGCTCTACCGACACTTTACTGTAGCTGACGCGGGTTCTGAAATTGCTGCTATGAATCATGACCTGGCTTGCATCAGCGCTTGGGCTAAGTCATTTGGTTTGCAAATTAATCCTACTAAATCCCAGGCCATGATCATAGGCAGCAGATTCGTTCGCAATGTGGTTGATGTTACATCTCTGATGCCTTTGTTTCTCGATGGTGTTCGCATTGACTATACCGAAACCGCCAAAGATCAGGGTGTTATACATAATCAGCCTATAACGTTCCCACTGCTGGGACACATGCCTCCTCTCTGTGAGAGGGAGTGGGCCGTAATCCACCACGCGGGCCCAGTGCGGGTTGGTAGATGTCACATGTCTTCGAATTTTTGGTTCTAGGACATGCCGGTTTCCTTACGATGTTGTCCTTCACCGTTTTGAGAGCAGTGGTGATGAAATAATTTACACAAAGTAAAGCGCCTGTCTGGGTTCGAACCTACGACCTACAACTCGTAAGTCACGGCCGTTACCACTGGGCCACCACTGCACTCAGGGTGTTATAATTGACTCCAATCCAACTACAGGGTGTTATAATTGACTCCAATCTTTCGTGGCGTGCTCAGGTCAATGAGGTTAGTCGAAAGGTACATTTCTCCTTTCATTCGCTAAAAAGCCTCCAAAGTCTCCTGCCCTTGAAGACTAAAGTTTCCTTGGCACAAACACTTATTCAGGCGATTATAGATTATGCCGACGCCTGCTACCTGGATGCTACTGAGGAGCTATTAAACAAGCTTGAGCACTTGCGCATTCGTTTTGTTTTCGGTCTCCGAAAATATGACCATGTTTCTCACTCAAGTGGCTCCCAATCCGCCTTCGCAGGAACACTCGGATTTTATGTCTCCTCTTCAACATCTTACACAACCCGTCCTATCCGTCCTACCTGCGTGAGCGTTTTTCTTACGCTCGTCCTAGTGACGCACCGTGTAGATCTCACCTTAGATCCCTCCTTAAATCCCATCCTCATAAAACTAGCTATTATTCTTATTCCTTCTCTGTCCATGCTGTAAGATTGTGGAACTCAGTTCCACCTAGCATTCGTGATTTGAAAACTGTTTCTTTATTTAAATTTCGTGTAAAAGAGCATTATCTTTCCTCTCAACTATGAGTATATAATTAATTATATAGGTACCTAAAGTGTATTTTTGTTTATATATTTAAGCTCTATGTATTCATTTAAGTATATGTTAATTTTCTTGCGAATATGTGTAAGTATATTTAATATTTTAGTTAAGACTTCGCATAATCATGTTTTTCTCTTCTTGTTCTCACACACTATTGTCTACATTTCTTTCTCATTTCTCCTTTCGCAGGTCTGCTGGAAGAAATTTCTTAAGAAATACCTTTGTACTCATATCATAATTATGTCATATCTCTTTGTATTTTATTGTGTGTACATAAATAATAAAATAAATAAAATTTATATGGGACCTCCTCTGAAGCATTACCTACCAAACAAAATAATAATCATAAAAATCGATTCATAATTGGAGGAGTAATCGCGTAAAATACACAAAAAAATAAACATATAAACGAATTGAGAACCTCCTCCTTTTTGAAGAAGTCGGTTAAAAAGTCTAGCAGTTGATGACACAATTCTAATATAGATACATATATTATCCGCTTATGTTACATCGTCATGATATTTAGATTTAGATCAAACAATATAGAAATATCGAAAGCATTTGACCTGGCATTTTAAAATCGACAGTCCCAAGGTTTTTCTACACATTAATCATTTGTTTGTTTGGTAGCTACTAGCTAGTAAAACAGATAATATTTTTTAAGTTATGACTGCGATAACAGATGGTTTATTGTTTTGCATAAATTATTCTTGTTTTATATTAAGTAAAGTCTTTGAAAATGAACGTGGACAAAGGAAAAGAAGAGTCTAAGGATAATAATATAAAATAATAGGGCCCATATTGGCTCTCCTAAATTCCTTACCCGAAATTGTTCTTCCTAATGATTTGTAATCCGAATGATCACTCTTCCTAAAATTTTTGCTACCGGCGATGTTCATAACACTCATGTTTCCGAAATTTTTGTCTTTTATATAGATTATTTTCTATTTTGTGAATGTGAGAACTTTGTAGGCTTATTGGACTGTAGATTTACTGAACATCTATTTGGTTAAGTACCTGGTACTTACTTGTTGAAAGGCCTACATTGTCCTCCCATGCCTACCAACACTGTAATTTAAAAATATTGTAAAAGCCAAGTATTTTTTAAAGAGGGACTTTTATTGGTGTATTTTCCTTACTAACCTATTATGACTTTGAATAATAGTGTAAAAGATGGTTATGTTGAGAAAATATAGGAAAACAAATAAAAGTATAATAGATGTTTATTGCTACTGACATTATGAAGTTGAATGCTTCGGAATTATGAACATTAGACAGTAGTTAGGAATTGTGATTGTTAGGATGAAAAATGTTAGGAAGAACATTTTCGGATTTCCAATTATCGGAGTTGAAAATTTAGGTGAACTTTGGCGCACCCAAAATAATAACGTGCTCGGAGGAAGGAAGCATTCCAATAAGATGCTGGTACGGATCTTGACCGTACTCCCGGGATTGTCCTGATAGCCGTGGAATACCTCTCCACTCCTCTTAACCACTTCAGGACATGTTGCCCCCTTGTCGCTTCGGCACTTTTTGCTAGCGATCGTTTTCGGGGGCCCATTATTGAGTGCGCAAGTCACCCCCTGCCATTTTATCCGTGTATACAGGGTTACAGGGAAAGTCGTACTGAATATTAAAGGATGTTATTATTCAGGTCATTTCTGATGAATTTGATTCTGAAATAAAACTTAACCGTTATGGAGATATAAAATTTAAAGGATTATTTTTTTTAATCCTTTATTTTTGGCTTTTAGTCGTTTTCTTTGGGATTAGAGCTCATATAGTCGGTTTTTTTTAATGTATGTAGTTAGAAGACATGTCCATTAATAAAATGATCAACAGAAACTGAACATACTACTTTTAACCTCAAACTAAAAATGTACCCTCTGCTACAACTGTTATTAGGGCAATGTTTTGCCTATTTAATAGCAAGTGTTATACCTATTGGAATAGCTAAAGAGACGTAGAACTTTATAAAATTATTGGCAGAATAAGTGCCATACAATTTTTTTTTTGAAAGCTCATCAAAGTTTAGAACACTATTAGAAAATTCATTAATGCTAACCGTTGCCGAGCAGTTTTTTAAGCTGTTAGTAGGATGTTCAGTTTCTTCTAACTAGATACATAAAAAAACCGACTCTAGGAGCTCTAATCCCAAAGAAAACGACTAAAAGCCAAAAAACAAAGGATAAAAAAAAAAAAAACTCCATAACGGTTAAGTTTCGGACATTTTATTTCAGAACCAAATTCATCAGAAATGACCTGAACAATAACATCCTTTAATATTCAGTACGACTTTCCCTGTAACCCTGTATATAAAACATTGATCAGGCAGGGGCCATAGTCCTTCCATAGTTCCAGGTTACCAGTCCACTTTAGCCACCAAAACCCATAATTCAACATCATTGTTTTGTTTCCATATCCTGCAATAGTATTAAACCAACCGGGGGTTGTCCTTGGCTGCACTTGCATATTGCGAACAGGGATAGTCGTCGGTTGGTGCCTCATTCCATTAAAAACGCCTAACAGGCCTCTGCGAGTTGGCTTCGGCCCCTCGTACGCCTTCCAAAGGTCAGGGACCCCAGGGTCCCGAGCAAGTTGAAAGACATTTAAAATAATAATGTAATCACCTTCTATTGGGATCGATGTATCATCACTCAATCAATCTGCCTAGCCTTTTCTCAACTACATTGGAGTCGGTTTCCAGTCTAACCGGATGCAGCTGGATACCAGTATTTTACATAAAGCGACTGACCTCCACAACCCAGTAACTGAGTAATACGCCCCTTGGTAAGACTGGTTGTCAGACTTTCGGGCTTCTGACGATCCGTAACGACTGTCAAAGATCCACGAATGACAGCCGGGACCTACGGCGACTAACGGACCAACGACCCCGATATCATCGGCGGGCTACTATCCATACTAATTTTATAAATTCGGAAGTAACTCTGTCTGTCTGTTACCTTTACGCGCCTAAACCACTGAACGGATTTCGACAAAATTTGGCAAGGAGATAGATGGCATCCGGGGGAAGGACATAGGCTTTTTATCGACATACCGTGCGGGCGAAGCCGCGGGTGAAAGCTAGTAATATAATATTATAAATGCGAAAGTGAGTTTGTTTGTTTGTTACGCTTTCACGCTAAAACAGCTGAACGGATTTGGATACAATTTGGCACAGGGGTAGACCATGAGCGAAGCAGTGATGCTCGCGAAGGAGGAGGCGGAACGCGTGAGGGAGAGGCAAAGCTTGCGCCCTCACGCCCCTAACCGCCGCCGCTGGAGACACCCTGGGCGTCGGGAATCCCAGGGGGATTCCCGGCCACCATAGGCGCGGGCTTGCGGACGGCGAGCGATGGGTAGCTCGCCGTCCGATAGGACCAGGACCATATATCCGATAGGACCAGGCCCGGGTCGATGGCGCGTCGTGTTCCACGCGCGCCTCAAAGAGATGTCAGCACACCTGACGGGGTCCGTTAGGACCGATGCCTGCCAGGGTTGCGGAAACAATTCCGCAACCCTGGCAGGCATCGGCTGTTGCCAGGGTCCCGGTATCCCTTTCGGACTACCGAAAGGGATACCGGGACCCTGGCAACAGTTGCCTACTGAAGGAACACGGGTTGGTTTTAGTCAGTAAGAGTCTGACACGCCCTTCCGCTCCGCCCAGAGCGGGAGAAGTCATTTGATGATTTTGATTTCCCATCCAAAAAAAAAAAAAATGGGTAGACCCCGACCTGGAATAGGATATAGGATATTGTTTATCGCGGTATTCCTACGGGTTCGAGACTTACTCGGGTGAAACCGCGGGACGTAGCTAGTAATTATTATTAATTTAGTTAGGATTAGGAGAAACCAATTACAGGCACTTTTGAAGTGTCACTGCTCTGCTCTATCCAAAGACAGAAAGAGCACAAAGAGCTCTGAGTAAAGGAAAACATCTTGTGTAAACCAAATAGTCTGAAATCCTCAACACGCAGTGAGCATGCGCGCTGATCAATGCTCGTTCCGTCTCTGAAGACTCCCACAAACAGGCGTGATATCGCGGGCGCGACAATAGTTTCGCTGCCTGTCGCGCCCGCAATATAATCGACGACACGGTTGGCGCAGTGGCTGAGCGATGGACGGCTGCGCAACGTGTCGCGGGTTCGATCCCCGCACGGAACAAATATTTGTATGATCTGCAAGTAGTTGTTCCGGGTCTGGGTATTAGTGTATGTGAGTTTCTATGTTTGTAAACGCACCCACGATACAGGAAGAAATTCCTAGTGTGGGGCAACGTTTTTTAAAATAAAAAAAAATATCGCGCCAGTTTGCACGAAGCTTGAATGAGAAGAGACATCTGCCCTGCAGTGACATTTACAGATTGAAGTAGTTTTGCAACGATTTGATTAATATTTAGAAGAATGATTTAATCTTAATTTAGTGATTCTATCTAAACTTGATTGATTGATTATTTTAGACATCCTTTTTGATTCATGGACGGATATTAATAATGACATAATTGGGTACTATGTTTAGTAAAATAATAAAGATTTCATTGGATTGATTTACAAGGCAGTTGTGAGTGGAAAAAGTGGGTAGTTTCTGCCTACCCCCATGGGGAAATTGCATGGGTTTATGTATGTATGTAAAGATTGCAATAATTAATCCTAACTAATATAAAAAATGCGAAAGTGAGTCGGTTTGTTATGATTTCACGCTTAAACGGGTGAACGGATTTGGATGAAATTTGGCACAGGGGTCGATCATGACCTGGAATAGGGCACTGGATACTTTTTATCCCGATATTCCCACGGGATCGAGACTTACGCGGGTGTAACCGCGCGGCGCATCTAGTATAAAATAAAATAGTGATCTTCCATATATTTATTTTAACTGACTGACTGAAAAACTATGCATTTTGAATTAGCCAAATTAATTATAATTAACTTTACTTGGAATAATCAATCTGCGTCGCCTTTTCCCTAATATGTAGAGTTCGACTTCCAATCTAACCAAATGCAGCTGAATACCAGTATTTTACATGGAGCGACTGCCTATCTGACCTGCACAACCCAGTTACTGGGTAACACGATACCTCTTGGTAAGATATGGTTTTCAGACTTGGGGTTCTGACTACCCGTAACGACTGTCAAAGGTCTGCGAATGACAGCCGGGACCAACGGCTTAACGTGCTTTCCGAGGTACGGAGGAGTCTCGGTATGTAAAAGTTTTCACCCATCCACTGACCAACCCCGGCAATCGTGGCTTTACCTTCGATCCGATCGAGCGTTATGTTCGTGAACGGGCGCCGTCAGTTGTGACTGGTCAGCTCTTAGCTGCCATGGCTTATTTTAATTTTTGAATTGTTTTAATGTTTTTGCGGATGCTTTTAACGTGCTTTCTACATTGTTCTCACATGTATAATTTCAACATGAATGATGTAACCAATTTTTTTGCATCAATTTTTTTTATTTAAAACAGTGTCCGTGGAATTTCTTGCCCGTTCTTCTCCATAGGTACCTACTACGCTTTGGAATGGGCAACTAGCTTCATATTTCTGACCGACCGAATCCTTGACAATTCAAAAGTGCCTGTAAATGGCTTAATTTAAATAAATGCTTTGAGTTTGAGTTTGATCGACCGGTGCAGCTGTTATTACTTAGCCACGAGCTCCTTCGTTCCGATTGGATACATAGAAATAAGTATCCAAACGTATGCAAATCTCAGAAGTGTCTCTTCAATAACTCTACTCTACAGGTGCGGTTTGAACTCCTGACCTTAGCCACAATTCGCCGCCTCAGCCTATTATGGGAGGCTTCAATGAGCCTGTTTTGGGCACCTATACATCATGACTCAAAGAACAAATAATCCAAAAGGCTATTCATTTTACAAAGTGACATTTGTTAGTAAGGACTTGTTTATACCTACGTATAAAAATTAAAGTTATAAAACTAAAACCCAACTACGACAAAAAAGCTAACTAAAAAGATGTAAACAAGACATCACAGACAGACAAATTAAAAATCCGGAGTCACACGTGTTAGGGCATAAATCGAACAGATTACGTGTGACTCCGGATTTTTAATTTATATTGGTTAAAACGTTACTTATTTATAATAAACTATAATTTTCAAGAAAGGTGATGAAATTTGGTTTTTAATGTTTTTTATTTCAAAACTTTTTGTAATTTTAAAAGTGTTGGTACCTACTAAGTTTTGAAGGCCAGTGTAATTCGGGAAATGCTGATAACTTATAATTACTTATGTAGGTACTTAGGTAGCCTCTCAAATGTTTAAATAACGCATCATCTAAACAAAGCCTTAGTAAATACTCTTGGAACATAATGTCATGCTTAAATCGATGTGTAATTTATTTTGCATGGTTAGATCATCCGAATAGTTTAATAAGATTAGATCAGTTCACCATAGGTCATTGCTTTAGGCCCATTTTGTGTGTAAGGTCGAGAACAAGTCATTTTGTAACATCCTTTAAGGCTTTGCGCACACTGAGTCAAGACGACTGCAACTTACTTAGGACAGCCACATACATACGTGTAACGTAAATTACAAAAAAAAAAACAACCGACTTCCAAAAAAAACACAAAAATAGTGAAAAATAACTTGAATTTCGGAAGTCGGTTGTTTTTTTTTGTTTTTATTTTTCACTTTTTTGTTGTGTTACCTACCCCACACAAATTCGAATACTACCTGCTATGTAAATAACAGTGACGGAGTCAAACAATATATCGTCTACATACACTAAGTGGGAAAAATACATAATATTGAAGCTAACTCAAAAACTACGCAAGAAAAGTTAATAAAATTTATATGGGACCCCCTCTAAAGCATGACCTACCAAACTACAAAAGAATCATTAAAATCGATTCGTAATTGCTGGAGCAATCGAGTAACATACATATAAAAAAACACTGACGAATTGAGAACCTCTTCCTTTTTGAAGAAGTCGGTTAATAAATGGTAAACATGGACGTGTAATGTAAATAAATGAATTTGGAATATGGGGGTCACTTTTGAGTGGCAATTAAGAAAAAAAAAAAGGTTTTGCAAACTGTACCGTGTGACATATCAAATGAAAGGGTTTGTTGTGACGATCGCAAGCATATTTTTTTAATAATTTTAAAATCAAAAGTTTTAAAGTTATGTAAGAAAATATATGAAAATTGACCACTCCATTTTATCTCCCGAAACCACTGAACCTAAAATAAAAAAAATACAGAAAATAGTTCTATACTCATAGATTACAGGAAAACCTATAAGAAGTGTATGGTCTTAAAATTACATGGTAAATCTCTCAATATTGTGCGTAAAAACTTACATATGCAGTTGGAATGTATGGGAGACCATGTTTTTCAACTACAATGTTAAGTTTATTCTTAGGATAAATTCATCTCAACTAATAATAAACCCTTCATTTGTGTGGTTCGACACGCACTTGGCCAGTTTTTGAATACATCAAAATAAAAATATTTAATTTCACATAAGCCTACATGGCCACTTATGAAACGTCAGAAGCTAGGTGCACGGTTCCAATTGGTCGTTTCCTATGGAGAAGAGCCGTCAAGAAACTCCACGGTTACTCTTTAAAAAAATAATTGGCTTTTACAATATTTTCCAATTACAGTGTTAATAGTTATGGGAGGACAGTGTAGGCCTTTCAAAAAGTTTCAGGTAGGTTAGGCTAAGCCTACAACGTTCTCACATTCACAAGGTAGAAAAGAATCTATGTATACAACGTGTAACGTTAAATGCGCAAAACCTCAGACATCCCAACTGATTTTTAATTCAATTGACCTATTTCAGAGAGAAAAAAAATCATTTAATAAATTGTAAAAGTTTTATGTGCTGTTTTAGTTTTACTGGCAATTCTGATCGTTTCTTGCGTCTGCGACGACGCTCTATCGAGGGAGGGATCGTCACCGGGCCGCTGCGCCGCGCTGGCTTGACCTATTAATAAATAGACACGGCAACGTTATTTATGAAGATTTTTTGATAAATCTGACCTATATTAAAAAGTGGTTCAATTGATTCTGCTCGTTATTCCGATCAAACTATTTTTAGGTTTTGCGCATTTAACGTTAAATATTGTATACAAAATCAAGTGACATTTGCACACAACAGAATTGCACAATGTGTGCAAAATGTTTACACCAACAGCGCCTCCCTCTTAACGGCATTTGAGCGCCAAGAGATCCTTGTAGAATATGGTTATTAATGGTTGTTGTCAATTCTGTCAACAAATCAATCACACCAACTGATTTGACGGTAGATTTGCTGAGCAAGTTTAAATACCGGGAATTTCTGATTACACAAATATATAACTGGATTGTGGAGGTCAGATAGGCAGTCGCTCCATGTAAAATACTGGTATTCAGCCGCATCTGGTTAGACTGGAAGCTGACCACAATACAATAGTTGGGAAAAGGCTGGGCAGATGAAAAAAATTACACTAACTATGGCCTGAAAATACCAACTTAAGAGCCAATTTTTTCACAACCCAGTTACTGGGTTTTATATGGAGCGACTGCCTATTTGACCTCCACAACCCAGTTACTGGGTAACACAATACCCCTTGGCAAGACTGGTTATCAATTGGACTTTTAGGCTACTGACTACCCGTAACGACTGTCAAAGATCTATAACAGCCGGGACCAACGGCTTAACGTGCTTTCCGAGACACGAGGTGTCTCGGTATGTTATGGATGGTCACCCATCCACGGACCGACATCTGCGAGGGTTGCCTAACCTGGTAGATCCGCCAGGTGCGGATATTCGAAACTTTCCCATTAAACTTTGATTTTCATGAAACTATGATTGAGCTGCTCGCTCTGCTAGGCATTGTAACATTTTGAATAATATGGAAAATCATGAAAGTATATCAACCAGTTTTATTTACAAATTGACATTATTGAATATTCTATACAAAATTACATGATTACTTTGTAAAGTATTTTATTATTGTGAATGTGAGGACTATGTGAATTTTTATTTTTTTTCTTTCTCAGTTAATTTTATCGATGGTCTGGCAATTTAAGAATTTTATGCGGCCTACCCAAATGTCCTTCCTTTGGTATTGTTCGTCGAGTCGTTGAGCTCCTTAAGTTCTGAGTTGAGCTCCGCCATTACTGACAAATGCTTGCACTGACTGGACAGGTCCACTCAAATCTGTGTGGTTCTTTCCTCAAAAGACCATTTCAGACTCGAATTTACATGGTCCTCATATGGCTTGACCAAAATTATGTCTGGACTTTAAAAGAGACTGTGACCTCTGAGTTTGTTTCGGCCTTTCTTCTCAGAGTAGTCAGATAGGAAACGCCGACCTCATCTAGCTTATTTTTAATATTTTTTTTATATGACGTGTAAAAGTGATTCCAATATCCTATTTACAGAATAAACAATTTCATTTCATTTCATTTCATTCGGCAGCCAGAAAATGTTTTTTATTACTATCTTTCAAGCAATGCCGATCAATCTGCCTAGCCTTTTCCCAACTATGTTGGGGTCGGCTTCCAGTCTAACCGGATGCAGCTGAAAACCAGTATTTTAAAATGGAGCGACTGCCTTTTTGACCTCCACAACCCAGTAACTGGGTAATACAATATCCCTTGGTTAGACTGGTTGTCAGAATTTCGGGCTTCTGACGACTCGTAACGACTGTCAAAGATCCACAAATGACAGCCGCGAACGTGCTTAACGTGCTTTCCGATGCACGGAGGAGTCTCGATATGTGAAAATGGTCACCCATCCACGGACCAACCCCGGCAAGCGTAGCTTAACCTGATGGATCGACCCGAGCGGCTTTTATTACTCAGCCACGAGCTTTCAAGGAATGCCGATGTTATTTAATAATAATATGTTCCATAATGTTATTACCTACTTGGTTACGAAATGGTATCAAATATACAGAGGTCAGGTCCCCTATTAAATTACCTTTAAACTCGTTCATGTTATTATTGAAGTCTTAACCTTTAACAATAACTAAAAATGCATTTGGTGCATAATGACTTTTGGATTATATCTTTTTGAAATTGACTTTTAGCACTAATTAATACAGCAGTGCATATGAGCAGTGGTGGCCCAGTGGTAACGGCCAAGACTTACGAGTTGTAGCTCGTAGGTTCGAACCCCGACAGGCGCTTTACTTTGTGTAAATTATTTAATCGCCACTGCTCTCAAAACGGTGAAGGAAAACATCGTGAGGAAACCGGCATGTCCTAGAACCAAAAATTCGAAGACATTTGGCATCTACCAACCCGCACTGGGCCCGCGTGGTGGATTACCCACTCCCACTCCCTCTCACAGAGAGGAGGCCTGTGTCCCAGCAGTGGGCGTTATAGGCTGATTATGCTTTATGCTATTAGTACACTTCTGTACTGCTCACTCCGCATTTTAGTTATGAAGCTACAAGTACGCGACTCGTCTTGTCGGGCAAATTCAGTGAGCGTAACGTAGTCACAAGATATAAGAGTTACGCGATACAAAGAGAGGCAACTTCTAGGTGAATATAACTGTAGGTAATTAGCGCTGTGCGACCTGAATTGCCTTGAAACCAGTGGTTTGGTGTCATTTATAGAACGTAAAATCTTGGAAAATTACATCTTTATTTTTTTTAATCCACTTTTTACCACAAGAATATTTCACCCTTTCACCTTAAGCGAACTTGCACCACGAACGCACCGCGCACCTTTGTGACCTGAACGGCTGCGAGCGCTACCCCTCCCTCAGTCAGTCAGCAGCCGCTAGCGAGCACGGTGTCGGATATAAACTTTTTTAAATCTTTTAATGAAAATAACGTTTTAGTTTTTTTGTTACTCGGTCATTTATTTTTATATTTAAGTCAACTACCCATGGTTTGAATGACAACGGTGTTTACCCTTACACCCTGTATAAACTTATCCGTGCTTTTTTTATGTTAGTTGCCCACTGTTGAGCAAAGGCCTCCTCCAAATCTTTCCAAACATCCTTTTCCGGGGCCACCTCGATCCAACCCTTGCGGTACGCGTCTAGATCGTCTCGCCATCACTTCCTGGGCCGGCCTCCGCGGCGCCGTCCATCCTCAGGCACCCACCGTGTGGAGAATGTTGCCCAGCGGTCGCATGCGGCTGACTTGACCCGCCCAATCCCAAGCTTGGCAACCTTTTTGCCTTCGTCTAGAATCCCTGTTTGAGGTAATCCGGCAGAGAACCAAAGTTGTTGCCATAGCTCACAGAATACACAAGCTGAAGTGGCAATGGGCCGGCCCTATTAGCCGTAGAACCGATGACCGTTGGGGTAGACGTGTTCTTGAGTGGAGACCGTAAATTGGCAAACGTAAGGTAGGACGCCCTCAGGTTAGGTGGAGCGACGATCTTCGCAGGGTGGCTGGATGAGAGCTGCCAAGAATCGAGCTGAATGGCGTGCAATTGGAGAGGCCTATGTCCAGCAGTGGACTGCTATAGGCTGATGATGAGGATCCCCGTTTTGGAGCGCAACGTGGTGTTTCGTATTCTGTCAGTTCGGTTCGTGCTTTTAGTAAGTATTAATTTACTCCTTGATAAAATATCTGTCAGTTTGTGCAGGTAATGTCCCATTGCTGGGGAGTTTGTTGCGCCACTTCTTCTTCCCAGCTAAAGTACTAGGAAGTGGTGAAGGGTGGGCGTTTTGGTGGACTGTCTTATGTAATTTTGACGTTCGAAAAGTGCTGATTCTCAGCCTAGTTTGAATAAATGACTTTTTGATTTGGATTTTGATTGCTGAGCAAAAGATGTCTTCTCATAAAGAGAAGGGACGAGTATTGATCATCACACTTGCTTACACTACGATTTCTAACCATGAGCCTTTTAAAAGTAGAGGTTTATGTAAAAAGAGGAGCTCGTGGCTAAGTAATAACAGCCGGACGGGTCGATCCATCAGGTTAAGCTACGCTTGCCGGGGTTGGTCCGTGTATGGATGACCATCTTTACATATCGAGACTCCTCCGTACCTCGGAAAGCACGTTAAGCCGAGGGTCCCGGCTGTTATTCGTGGATCTTTGTCAGTCGTTACGGGTCGTCAGAAGCCCGAAAGTCTGACAACCAGTCTTACCAAGGGGTATCGTATTACCTAGTTACTGGGTTGTGGAGGTAAAAAGGCAGTCGCTCCATTTTAAAATGCTGGTTTTCAGCTGCATCCGGTTAGACTAGAAGCTGACCCCAACATAGTTCGGAAAAGGCTAATAGGCAGATTGATTTTGTAAAGGACATCTTACAAGTAAATAAACACAAGTGTTTGCCCTTTAATAATAAGCATGAATTATTCAAATATTGTTCATCTTTAATGTCATGTACTTGTCATCATTTTTAGTACTACAACCTTCTCAGTAGGGTTTTCCAAGATTGTAAGATCCGCTTTCATTGAAGGAATTGAATGATCTGAGGGCCAAGACAAGTGACATCATCATGATCGCTTCGAAAGCGTTTCATATTTCTACAACGACTTTCAACAGGATTGACATAAGCTTTTCGATAGCTTATGTCAGTCCTATACATTTTTGCCTTTTCCATCATCGTTATCGCTGATAGAATGTCACTTTGTCTAGGGCCTCAGTATTCTTTCTTAGGTTAAGCTACGCTAGCCGCGGTCGGCCCCACTTGGTTGGGTAAAGGCTAGGCAGATTGATTGAGACGAGCTGGTTGTAGAAATTAAACAAATCTAAACACCATTCTATAAAAATATTAAAGTAATACAACTAAAACCCAACTACGACAAGAAAGTCAATCAACTGAAATGGTATAAACAAGACACCACAGACAGACAAATTAAAAATCCGGGGTCACACGTTTTAGGGCATAAATCGAACAGATTACGTGTGACTCCGGATTTTTTTGGGGTTATAATATATATATTTTTGAAATGTGCTAATTAAGCCCTTTTATTTGATACCTAACATAGTATGATTAAAAAATATTTGTTTAGTTCATGACTTTATGTCCTCTAGAGGGCGCCATTTTTAATGTAATGAGATGTCACATAGCCTATAAACAGCGGACGATCAAGACGCTTCCAACGATACCTCATTTTTCAAACTGTGATTAGTCGTTTAGAAGATATTAGGGAACAGATTAACATATATACAATTATACATACATACATACCGGTCAAAATCATAACCCTCCTTTTTTCTTCGCCGTAGTCGGTTAAAAACGATGTCTCAAATAAATGACTTCATTATCAGTAATGTATTGGCTGTGAATGTTGCGATACAAGTCGGAACTTTACTCATCAAAGAACGTAATCTATATATTATGTAAATGTGAAGCATATCGTAATCTTTCATTAAAAGTTAAGTTAACATCAATACTTAGTTAAGTTAAGGTCAACTACTGTTACTATTTGATGAGAACCGGGTCGCTGAGTAGCTTGCTCCGCGATGCTACAAACAAAATTATTTAATATAGCTTTTAACCTAACTAATCGTGTTACGCGAGTACTTCGCCAATTATGAATTGATTTTGATGTTTTTTTTTTATTTGGTAGATCATGCTTCCGAGGCGGTCTCATATAAATTTTATTAACTTTGCTTGCGTAGTTTTTGAGTTAACTTCAATCCTCCTCCTTTTTGAAGAAGTCGGTTAAAAACAAAATAAAATTGCGCTCAAAACCAGGTCAATTAACTAGTGAATGTTTACTTCGCAAAGCATTCAATTAATATTTGCAATAACTATGCAAATTATATTATTGAATGCTTCACTTAATCTAGATGTTAGCAAATTAAGTTTGAATGTTATAATATATGATTGATACTGTTTTGAACTGTGTAACATAATTATAATGTTGGTAACATAAAATATCTTCTCGTTTCAAATACCGCAGTGTCTCAAGACAAATTAAAATCAAAATATTTTATTTCACATAAACCTACATGGGCACTTATGAAACGTCAGAAGCTAGGTGCACGGCTCCAATTGGTCGTTTCCTATGGAGAAGAGCCGGCAAGAAACTCCACGGTTACTCTTTTAAAAATAATTGGCTTTTACAATATTTTCGAATTACAGTGTTATTTATTAGGTATGGGAGGACAGTGTAAGTCTTTCAACAAGTACCAGGTAAGTACTTAATAAAATAGAAAATGTTCTACAAATCTACAGTACATGGTTCTCACATTCACAAAATGGAAAATAATCTATTTATAAGAAAAATTAAATTATAAAAATAATAACCTATTTAAACCAAATAACATGACACGGTAATTCGAAAATATTGTAAAAGCCAATTATTTTTAAGATCGTTGAGTTTCTTGCCGGCTCTTCTCCATAGGAAACCCAATTGGAACCGTGCACCTAGCTTCTGACGTTTCATAAGTGCCCATGTGGGTTTATGTGAAATAAAATATTTTGATTTTGATTTGTGAAATGGAAAGTCGATGTGTAATGACCAGTGATCGGACTAGGTAGAGCCAATCTACCTAAAGTTCGAAAAAGAACAGAGACGCCTTACGACAAAATATTGTTTCGGGACTAATGTCCCGGGTTTCGGAACATTACTTAAGATGAAAAAAAAAAAAAATACCAACATGTTAAGTATAAGGGGTTTATGGTTTTTTTAAAGGGGGTCGAAATTTTCATTATTTTTGCGATAGGACAAAAAAAGATACAGTACTGTTTTGTTTGTAACTGAAGTCGAGGTGTTGGTTTGAATTTTAGTTCATGATATATAATTTTACTCCACACTTATATTAAATATACTTAAGTGATGTCCCGAAATCCCGACATTAGTCCCGATAAAATATTTTAGTCGTAAGGAAGTCTCCACTTTTTTTGTCTCTGTTCTTTGAACTTTAGGTAGATTAGCTCTACCTATTCCGATCACTGGTGATGACCTATGGCAATGAAACGTGGTCGCTCACAATGGGCTTCATTAGAAGACTAGAAGTCACCCAAAGGGCAATGGGGAGCTATGCTTGGAGTTTCCCTACGTGATCGAATCTGAAATGAAGAGATCCGCAGGAGAAACCAAGGTGGTACATAGTCCAAAGAATTGACAAACTTAAGTGGCAGTGGGCAGGGCACATTGCTCGCAACGGATGGCCGATGGGGCTAAAAGGTTCTGGAGTGGCGACCGCGTACCGGAAGACGTAGCGTTGGAAGGCCCCACTAGGTGGACCGATGACCTGGTGAAGGCCGCGGGAGTGCGCTGGTTGCGAGAAGCACAGAACCGGTCGAAGTGGCGGTGCTTGGCGGAGGCCTATGTCCAGCAGTGAACGTCTTTCGGCTGAAATGATGATGATGATGATGAAAAATGAAAACATGAAAAGTTGAGCGTTTTCTAATTCCAGATGGTTTTACACAGTGTAGGAACCTCTTTTACAAATGAATTTGTTAGTTGCAAATGAACTTGCTTTAATTTAAAAAAAATAATCAAAAGTTTCATATTATGACATTTGTATAAAATTTTAAATGTCAGTCAGACTTCTGGTACAATTTATTACAAACTTGCTTGTGGGCGGCAAATCTTTTAATATAATTAAATTATTATTCTAACAGCTGTCCGTGACTTCATCTGCGAGATTTTGTCCTATAATATTCCTGCTGCTGGGACACAGGCCTCCCCTCATTGAGATGGAGTGGGCCGTAATCTACCACGCGGGCCCAGTGCGGGTTGGTAGATGTCACATGGCTTCGAATTTTTGTTTCTAGGACATGCCGGTTTCCTCACGTTGTTTTCCTTCACCGTTTTGAGAGCAGTGGTGATGAATAATTTACAAAAAGTAAAGCGCCTGGCAGGGTTCGGACCAACGACTTACAACCCCTTGGTCGCGGACGTTACCACTTGGCCACCACTCACTGCTCCAGATTCTCAGATTCCTGAGATTAGCGAGATCAGAGTAAGTATATTGTAATGTATCAAACACAGTATAAATTGTTCTTGATAAATAAATAAATAAATATCGATCAAACAAACAATCAAACTCTTGAGCTTAATTATTAGTTTATAGCATAGATAGATAGATAGAAGATTTAGTTAATGTGTAATATTATACATTTTATTTCAATCAATCAATCTCTCTAGCCTTTTCCCAACTACACACACCGGCAAAATTAGAGGAACGCAAAAAAAAGGTGCCTTTTTTTTGCGTTACACTCTTAGCCTAGCTCATTACGTTTGTTTTGTTAGGAGAGTTAACATGATTTTGCATACAGAATCAGGGCCACCATTGACTGCATAAACCAACTTTCTTATCAAACACTTAGAAACTTAAAGTGTAAACAAACACTTAAGAGGGTACCATTTCTGTTAGAAGGTTGAAAAATGTAAAAAAAGTCCATAAAGTATATGAAAAATGGGTAATCATTCAAATAACGGAACAACTTGTCGAAATACCCATAAGTTTAAAAAAAAGGCACCTTTTTTTTGCGTTCCTCTAATTTTGCCGGTCTGTTTATGTTGGGGTCGGCTTCCAGTCTAACCGAATGCAGCTGAATACCAGTGTTTTTACATGGAGCGACTGCCTATCTGACCTCCACACCTAGGACCGACACTCCAGTAATTGGGTAATACGATAACCCTTGGTAAGACTGGTTGTCAGACTTTCGGGCTTCTGACGACCCGTAACGACTGTCAAAGATCCACGAATGACAGCCGGGACCAACGGCTTAACGTGCTTTCCGAGGCACGGAGGAGTCTCGATAAGTGAAAATGGTCACCCATCCACGGACCAACCCCGGCAAGCGTAGCTTAACCTGATGGATTGACCCGAGCGGCTGTTATTACTTAGCCACGAGCTCCTCAACATTTTATTTAAATATTTTTAATCAATAATTGCTAATTGTTTTGTATAAAATTAATTATTAAATAATTTGACATTTGTATAAAATGTCAAATGTCAGCTTCTAGACTTCTGGTACAATAAAATTAGCAACTTGCTTGTGGGCGGCAAATAGCTTCACATGTCGTAAGCAGTATTTATTTATTGCTGTAAATAACACTAGTTATGTACATAAAAACAATCTATGAACCGGTTAAAAAGGTCTGTTGCTTTATAAAACTATCAATAATAAACTGATCAACAAAACGCGTAAATAACCTTACTCGATTACGAAATTGTATCAAAATACGAGGGCTGTTATTCTATTCTATTTTTTAATTATGTCAAGCAAAGCCGATGTCGACCATTCTGCCAATGTCTAAAGTGAGTTGGAAAAGCAAGTGTGTATCGAGAGAAAAATGAATGAATGAATGAAATGCACCGAGTCCCGCGTGGCTTAACCAGACTCGATAAATCGAATGAATCCCAGGATTTGCACTAGACCCTGGAGCCTCATGGTTCATGGGGCTACAGAGGCCATTGTTTATGAAGGAGTAGACCGGAGGGCGCGGGTAATGGTAGGGAAGACCGTGCCCGTCGGGATAGGGGGGGATTTGCGAGCCTACCGGATATGCATCCTTGAGTAAGCAATGGACTAGTGGAGAGACGGGTAATATTTATATAAGGATGGGCATCTTTTACGACGTCGCCGCCAGTTGGCTCCGTTCAATCTTCACTGTTGAATCCGTTGGCGGAGATAATTATGCTGTGTTCTCGGCTCTTTTCTATCTCCTTGCTGTGCTATGCTTCATCCGAGGACTCGCTGCTGTCCGTTTCAGGTTTCTTGTATATCTCGCTGGCTGCGTTCTTGATCTTGTTTCGATCTTCCGCCGCGTCCATCCAGAAGTCGATGTCCTTTTCGAAGCGCGCCATGTCCTGTTTTAGGTTGTCGTTCCATGTCGGCCTACTTTCTTGGATCTGGCCTTGTACTGTATTGCTGCATATAATAGGTGTAAGTGTGTATCGAGAGAAAAAAAAAACAAAATTTTGAATGATAAAAAAAAACAAAAAAAATCTTCGATGGTATAGTTGAAGTTAAAGTAGATCTTGTGGGGTTAGTACTGGACTGGAACTATGAGGGGTGTTTGTTGGCGCTGCTACTACGCTGTCAAACGTCAGTGTCAAAAAGGAACGTCAAATCTGACGGGACTGACATATTAACACAATACACTCGTTTAAAACATTTTCTATACTGGCAATACTGGCACGCATAGCCCAGACAGATATGATTATATTAAAAAACAATCAATTCTCTTTTGTTTAAAAAAAATAGAAGTCATTTGTTTGCGTTTCGGAACGTGTTCTGTTGTTTGTTTGTTTCACCGAGATAACGCCGTCGCGCACAAGTCCAGAGTGCGATGGCTGCCATTCAAGAAGCTGGCTTCGAATTGATGGAACATCCTCCATATTCACCGGACCTTGCTCCTAGTGATTTTTACCTATTTCCGCGGTTAAAGGAACATATCAAGATGATGACGCAGTACTCGCCGCCGTACACGAATTTTTAATGGATCAGGAAGAAGATTTTTTTAGAAAGGGAATTTGAGGTTTATAAAAAAGATATACAAAGTGTGAAAACCTGAAAGGTGACTACGTCGAAAAATAAAATAACATTTAATAACAGATAATTTGCGTCATACTCATTATCACTATTTATTGAACACCCTAGTACATCGCTACATGCGAACTATCCTGTATAGTTAGAAAGAAAGAAAAATTGTTTATTCTGCACAAACTAAACGCACAAAACAAAATAAAGAATGACATTCACTATAGGTACAAATTAGCCAAAAGCCTCATATTTAAAACAAGAATTATAAAAGTTTGTCAATTTTTGTCTATTGCTTGATGAGAGCAATATACAGCTAACGGTGGATGAGAGGCCAATGACAATTTACTTGCGTAATGTGTTGTGACATTACCAAATGAAAACAAACAAAACAATCACAAATAAAAAAACAAATTAGTTTGAAATTGAATTTAACGGCATCCTCTTATTTCTATGGGACCAACACTGAATTCGCGAAAAAAATATCAACTCTTCCCTACAACATGTGACATCATGATCATCATCATCATGGTGCGTGTGTCATCTATTTTCGCATAACTCGTCAAAATGTAGGGAACACCTGATTTTCGCATAACTCGTCAAAATGTAGGGAACACCTGATTTTCGCATAACTCTTCAAAATGTAGGGAACACCTGATTTTCACATAACTCGTCAAAATGTAGGGAACACCTGATTTTTTTTCGTGATTTCCGACATGTCTACGTAGGGTAAAGTTTTATTGAATTTTCCATAAGAAATTTCTTAATTGCGATCCAGAGTCTGAATCTATGCTCGATTATTATTACGATTAGTCGAAAGGAGATATGGCTTGCCCCTTATTACACAGGAATCAAACATAACTGGCGAAATGTGGGTGCAATACGTATAAGAAGTACCTCTGTCTACCCATTCGGAGAAACAAGCGTGATTTTATGCCATGTCATAGTAATTTGTATTTCCGGAGCTTATTTTTTCTACCAGATTAACATCATCAGATCAAGAGATGATTGATTAAAATATGATATGATTTGATTGGTAAAAAATTATGATTCATTCATAAATTATCGATCAATAGAAAGAAAGGAACTTAGTACTGTCACAAAACAGATTATTTTTTAAAAGTACCATTTTCTAAGAACCTTATACAGCGAGTAACAAAATCCCTGTCCGCTTCGTGAGGGTGTTGTTAAGATTCATACTGAGAGTCTATTTATGTGGTATCTTTTAGTACATTACAAAAAAAAAAACAACCGACTTCCAAAAAAAACACTAAAAAAGTGAAAAATAACTTTAATTTCGGAAGTCGGTGTCTTTGCTTTTCAATTTCTGTTTTTTGCCACCGACTTCCGAAATTAAAGTTATTTAGTTGTGGTACCTACCCCACACAAATCCGAATACCTCTACCTGCTATGTAAATAACAGTGAAAGAGTCAAACAGGATATCGTCTAGATAAACTAAGTGGGAAAAATACGTAATATTGAAGCTAACTCAAAAATTACGCAAGCAAAGTTAATAAAATTTATATGGGACCACCTCGGAAGCATGACCTACCAAACAAAAAAAGAATCATCAAAATCGATTCATAATTGGCGGAGTAATCGCGTAACAAACATAAAAAAAAAAAAAAAACAGACGAATTGAGAACCTCCTCCTTTTTGAAGAAGTCGGTTAAAAAACGAAAAATATCGCAAAAAAAGTCAGTTGTTCCCTACATTTACAATACAAAATGTTTATAGGCAAAACAGCAGATTTTTTTCGCAATTCCCGGGTTGGTGCCATAGTGAAAGTTATTCATAATGACGAGTACAATGGCCTCTTAAGAGATTTCGTATATGACGAGATACAACTTATACATCATCCGCCGCGTCTGTTTGTCGTCCTGTACGCGATAAACTCAAAAACTTCTGCACCGATTTTCATGCTGTTTTCACCAATGGATAGAGTAGGATATTAACCGACATCCACGCGGGCGAAGTCGCGGTTATCAGTTAGTATTTATATAAAACAACCATGGCGTCATTAGTTCTGATTTTGAACGCGCACCTTAAGATCTTTGTAGCGTTTATTATTTGACATTAAACTTTTGACAGAAGAATAAATTAAATCGCCTTTTAACCTCATAAAAACCTTCGCATACATCGTACTTGTTAAATGACGTACAAATAAAACCTTTTGTTTATTTATATTCATACTGTGATCTATGGATAGTTCCGCATTCCTATTTTATAGGTATTATACTTACCCAATTATAATGATATGTATAGTTTATTTTTAGATAACGTTTTCTTCAAGGAAAAGTTAGGGTTTTCTTCAAGGATATATAGTATAATTTTATGACGTGCGGGGTTCGTCTCGGATGGGTGACCATCCATATCATACTGAGGGGGACCTCCAGGACTCGGAAAGCACGTTAAGCCGGTGGTCCCGGCTGTCATTCATAGATCTTTGACAGTCATTACGGGTCGTCAGAAGCCCGAAGATCTGACAACTTGCGAAGGGGTATCACGGTTACCCTGCAACTGGGTTGTGGAGGTCAGATAGGCAGTCGCTCCATGTAAAATACTGGTATTCAGCTGCATCCGGAGACTGGAAGCCGACCCCAATATAGCTTTTTACCGGCAGGCAGATTTTTCACACCGAAGTTTCCCAGCAACAATTTTTTGCAATGGTACTTAATTTGATGTACATAATGCGTACTTGTCGGCTATGTGATGGATATTTTTACACCCTGTATATGTTCTGTGAATCTGTAGGAGTGATTCGTGAAAAGGGATGGAAGTGTTCCTATAGATACAATATATCAATCTGCTTAGCCATTTCCCAACTATTTTGGGGTCGGCTTCCAGTCTAACCGGATGCAGCTGAATACCAGTATTTTACATGGAGCGACTGCCTATCTGACCTCCACAACCCAGCAACTGGGTAATACGATACCTCTTGGTAAGACTGGTTGTGGCTTCTGACGACCCGTAACGACTGCTAAAGATAAATGACAGCCGGGACCAACGGCTTAACGTGCTTTCCGAAGCACGGAGGAGTCTCGGTATGTAAAGATGTCACCCATCGACGGACCAACGCAAGCGTAGCTTAACCTTATGGATCGTCCCGAGCGGCTAGCCACGAGCTCCTCCCTACCTATAGATATAATATAACACAATAAATAAAAACTTGTACAATAAGTTAAGGAAGAATTTTGCGAAATAACCGTGACAGATCAATAACAATTGTGAGGTCATCTGTGGACCTCGGAAGTAGGGCATTAGTTGATAATACATTCTGCCAATCTTTTGTTAAAAATACCGTGTTCATGTATATGTCGTAGGATGATTGATGAGGAGCTCGTGGCTAAGTAATAACAGCCGCACGGGTCAATCCATCAGGTTAAACTACGCTTGCCGGGGTTGGTCTGTGGGTGGGTGACCATCTTTAAATATCGAGCCTCCTCCGTGTCTCGGAAAGTATGTCAAGCCGTTGATCTCTTTAAATATCGAGCCTCCTCCGTGTCTCGGAAAGTATGTCAAGCCGTTGATCCCGGCTGTCATTTGTGGATCTTTGACAGTCGTTATGGGTCTACAGAAGCCTGAAAATCTGACAACCAGTCTTACCAAGGGGTATCGTATTACCCAGTTAATGGGTTGTGGAGGTCAGATAGGCAGTCGCTCCATGTAAAATGCCGGTATTCAGCTGCATCCGGTTAGACGGGAAGCCGACCCCAACATAGTTGGGAAAAGACTAGGCTGATGAGGGCGAGCGCAGAAATGTTTTCACCATTGTCTAACAGGGAATATGCATGTATTTTTTTTATTCGATAGATTACATGGCCAAATAATAGTTAAAAAAAAAATCGACGGCAAAAAAGCAATTCGAAGTAGGTACTTTAAAAAAATTTACAATTTGCCAACCGACCCGGGCTATCTAAATGCCCTCAATTTGGCGCGCTTGGTGTGGTGATGTCACAGTCTATGAAAACAAATAAACAAGTGTCAAGTCAATCTCAAACACTCCTACAAAACATATTGACATTTTGATTGTTGTTATTGATTGTTACGTCACATTCGCTCTGACCAATATCGTAGCTTTTCAAGTATTTGAATTTCCCACATATTTTTGGCACTTCAAAAATAATTATTTGTTATGCAAGGCTGCAAAGTTGTTTTTTCGCGCGAGTACCTGTATTGAAACCTGAGCGTTGCGAGGGTTTCAAAGGTACGAGACACAGAAAAACTTTGCTGCCGAGCGAAACCCACAACTTTTCACCTCACTACAGCGAGGAAAATGGTAGGTGTCTCCATGCAATGAACAAATATTGTACGCTCTTATGTACTTTTCGCGCAATTTTTCCGGAAGAAAGCTCATTTCGGCATTATGTACCGCTTGCACTAACTCTGCACTGCTAAACAAACCCAAATGGTGGAAAATGAATTGAATATACAGAAGAAAATTATATAAAGTTTTTTGAACTGAAAACTTTTTTAGGCGCGTCGTGCGATTTTTTTTCGAGCTGGCCAGTGCGATTATTCTAAGAATGAGGTTGGCGCACTGACAAGAAATAAGTATTGATATGCATTATCAGCCGACCCGGCGGTATAGAAAATTGTTGCATAGAAAGGTTCGAATTTTAAAAACTCTTTCCACGCTAGCAGATAAAATGGACTTTTGCACGCAGATTTCGAAAGACAAACACAATCTTTCCGAGCTTGTGAGGTGAAAAAATATTTTCTTGCTCAAAAATAAATTTTATTCAAAAACATTGATGGAGGCATCATTCTAAATAAATATAGTTTATCAAAAAAAAAATTGCTTATTTGAATCACATGCATATTCCATATTATCCGTGTTTTTGCAATATCCCTAGGGTTTTCGCGAAAATTCGAATTATTAAATCATCCTACGACTATATGATACATATTTAAATAAATTGGGCCCTGTAGTTTAACCCGTTGTTGACCTCTAGCATTTCCTAGTTAAATATAATAAAATAATTACTTTTTAACCGTCACAATGGTTCGAGAACTTTAGCTGAAGTAACCATAATTTAGGAACTATTTGGGACTCGATTTGAATATCATACCGGCTAAGCAATAACAGCCGCATGGGTCGATCGATCAGGTTAAGCTAGCTTATGGCGTTAGTTCCGTGGATGGGTGACCATCTTTACATACCAAAACTCCTCCGTGCCTCGGAAAGCACATTAAGCCGTTAGTGCCGCCTGTTATTTCTGGATCTTTGACAGTCGTTACAGGTCTTCAGAAGCCCGAAAGTCTGACAACCAGTTTAACCAAGGGCTATCGTATGACCCAGTTACTGGATTGTGGAGGTCGGATAGGCAGTCGCTCCATGTAAAATACTGGTATTCAGCTGTATCCGGTTTCACTGAAAGCCGACCCCAACATAGTTGGGAAAAGGCTAGGCAGATTGATTTTTGATGCAATGTGTAATTTATTACAATGAACTTGAAAAAAACAGAGGCAGACTACGAAACAACCTTTATTTGCGAAACTAATCTATATTAATGTTATAATAATTGGATTTATTATTAATTTAACACCATACATCACACAGAACTTACCAATAAGATATAACTTATGATTTTCAATTTATTAATCTATTAACTTTTATAGATTACTCATAAATTTTAATATTTTATTGATTTCGCTTGCACGATTATTACTGTCATTTAAACACAGACTAAGATACCTAAATGTATACAGGGCTCACTCTGCACCCTAATTGGATAAAACACGATCAATCACATACAGGTATTCAGCTGCATCCGGTTAGACTGGAAGCCGACCCCAACATAGTTGGGAAAAGACTAGGCACATTGATTTTTTACATCAACTAATTATTTACTCATTAACCTTAAAATATTTGCCGGACCAAAAAACGAAATCCTGTTTTTATTTTCGTTAATCCCAAACCCATGGTCACACTACAATATTAGCATTAGTATAGAAAATCAATTCGTCAGAGGCCAACCATTGTTTTGATAATTATCTATGATTTCATCTCAATACTATGCTCTTGCGATGATCGTTTAAGCTGACTTGTACCTAAATCTCATTAAGCTCTGGGAGTTTAAAACAGCCACTTTGGCAGAATCTTAATAGGAAAATATTATATTATATATTATGACGACACGGTTGGCGCAGTGGCTGAGCGATGGACGGCTGCGCAACGTGTCGCGGGTTCGATCCCCGCACGGAACAGATATTTGTATGATCTGCAAGTAGTTGTTCCGGGTCTGGGTGTTAGTGTATGTGAGTTTCTATGTTTGTTAACGCACCCACGATACAGGAAGAAATTACTAGTGTGGGGCAAAAAAAAAAAAAAAAAATATGAATGATCGTAAAATGTCACAAACTGACAATTCATAAAATGATTTGCGTGCAATTCATATTACGATGTAATTCATCTGTTTGACAGTTTTCTATGGAGATTCGTAAAATGGTCCACATGTAGCTGCTGAATAGATTGGCAAACAGATAGTTTATAACCTGGATTAACACATAGGATACTTTTTATCCCGATATTCCCACGGGATCGAGACTTACGCGGGTGAAACCGCGGGGCGCAGTTAGTATAATATATTTATAATATCATTGATAGTCAACTCATAAAATTCTTCGCATAACAATAAATGTAGGCAGTTCATTGTACTATTTCTTTACCTTGACATTTGAAGATGATTGAGATAGTCTCGTCAGACAGAGACCTATTTGATTTGAGCTTCAAAATTCGTGAGATTATGTACTTATCAAGATTTTTTTTTAGATGGAAACGTCATTCTTTTCGAATTTGGAAGACGTGAGAGAACCACTAGTTTGCATTTTTAACCGACTTCTTCAAAAAGGAGGAGGTTCTCAATTCGTCTGTATGTTTTTTTTTTTGTATGTTTGTTACTCTATTTCTCCGCCAATTATGAATCGTATTTTTAATGATTCTTTTTTTGTATGGTAGGGCATGCTTCCGAGGTGGTCCCATATAAATTTTATTAACTTTGCTTGTGTAGTTTTTGAGTTAGCTTCAATATTACGTATTTTTCCCACTTAGTTTATCTAGTCGATGTTTTCATTTACTCCTTTACTGTTATTTACATCAGCTAGTAGTATTAGAATTTGTGTGGAGTAGGTACCACAACTAAAAAGTGAAAAATAAAAACTTTTTACAAAAAAAAAAAACGACTTCCAAAAAAAAACACTCAAAATTGAAAAATAACTTTAATTTCGGAAGTCGGTGGCAAAAACGAAAATTGAAAAGCAAAGACACCGACTTCCGAAATTAAAGTTATTTTTGTGTGGGCAACTAGCTTCATATTTCTGACTGACTGACTCCTTGACAGTTCAAAAGTGCTTGTAAATGGTTTAATTGAAATAAATGCTTTCAGTTTGAGTTTGTTGGTTTGTTGTGTGTTCTTTCTTTGCGTCTTGTTTATTGCGAATAAACGTATTTTCTTTCTTTTTTTTTTAGATTACGGCTGCGGGCTGTTTCTCAGAAATCACTTACAACAACATACGATTTACATTGTGTTATGTTTTTACCCGACTACGGCGAAGCAAAAAGGAGGGTTATGATTTTGACCGGTATGTATGTTCATCTGTTCCCTCATATCTTGTAAACCACTCATCACAATTTGACAAGTGAGGTATCGTTGGAAGCCCCTTGATCGTCCGCTGGTTATAGGCCATGTGACGTCACATTAAATTAAAAATGGCGCCCTCTAGAGAACATAAAGTCAGGAACTTATAAAAAAAATATTGTTTAATCGTACCATGTTAGGTATCAAATTAAAGGGTTTAATGAGCACATTTCAAAAATATACAACATTATTTTTTCTTTATGCTAAACCCGAAAAGGGGTCATTGTACTCATCATTTTGAACAATTTTTTCTATGGGACCAACATTGAAATCGCGAAAAAAAAATCAGCTGTTCCTTAAATTTTGTCGATTTAAGTGAACACAAATGTATGGGACAGCTGATTTTTTTTCGCGATTTATAACCCCAAAAGAATTTAAAAAAATTATTAAGTAATAAAAACTAAAACCCAACTACGACTAAAAAGGAATAAACAAGACACCACAGACAGACAAATTAAAAATCCGGAGTCACACGTAATCTGTTCGATTTATGCCCTGACTCCGGATTTTTAATTTGTGTTTTTAATTTTTAAATACAGAAATCTAACTAAAAGCCTTATACTAAATTAACTAAAGAACTAACTAACTATACCTACAAATATAAAAACAATATCCTTAAACGGGATTCTTAGGCGTCGAAATATTCGTCCGCATCGCTGTCATCCGGAAACGTGCCCAGAAGACTGGCAGCATTGCCACGTTGAATGGCAATGCTAATTCTTTAGCCAAAGAACAAGCCAGCTCTCTGTGAGCCTAAAACGGTCACATTAGCAATTTTTCCATTTCATTTCCTGAATAGTATCAATTTGTTGTTATAGCGGCAACAGAAATACATCATCTGTGAAAATTTCAACTGTCTAACTATCACGGTTCATGAGATACAGCCTGGTGACAGACGGACTGACAGTGGAGTCTTAGTAATAGGGTCCCGTTTTACCCTTTGGGTACGAAACACCAAAAAAACACAATAAAAAAAGTTAATACTTACATTAAAAAAAAACATTACAATCAGGGGGGAATTCCACACTTTTTTTTATAGATTCCACTTTTCCCCCTAAGGGGGATTTTCAGGGGGGATTTGTGGAATAAGCCTCAATCAAATGGCATATTGAACATAACATCACCTAGGGATTGATTGGGGCATTGAGGTGCTAAGTTCAAGACCGACTTGTGAACATGATTTCACCAGTCACTTACGATCATTAGCAAGGCAGCAAATATTCAATCTATAATATAAGTTAGACACTCATCAACATCATTAATCTGACCTTTTTCCCCACATCTTACTCACTAAATAACCTTCTAATCTATGACGCATTCAATGGTATTCTAATAGTATTCGTTCTGAGAATTTCACCTTGGATTACTGCTTAAATAATAACTAGATGATATACCTCAGACCAAATAAAAATCAAGACCGAGCGATGCGAAAAATACAGTCAAGCATGCCAAAACTACACCTCCGCTAGACGCTCACACGCGCACATTTACAACCATTAACAATCAAACTACACCTCAATATTTTATTCTATTTTTTATTATGGCAAGCAAAGCCGATGTCGACCATTCTGCCAATGTCTAAAGTGAGTTGGAGACGCTAGTGTGTATAGGAAAAAAAAAAAAAAAAAAAAAAATCTTCGATGCTATAGTTGAAGTTATTGTATTACTCAATGGCGGGACATGGTAGAATTACCTGTAAGTTACTAACACAACATCTTATGAACCTATGATCCACAATAAATGATTTGATTTGAAGTTAAGTAGATCTTGCGGGGTTAGTACTGGACTGGAACAAACTACACCTCACTAAGTGCACACATGTTTACGAAACCGGCCTCACGTCACTGTTGACAGCGCACTGTCTTGGTTTTTATTTGGTCTGAGATATCAGCATGTATGTTGATATGTGGGTTCGTGGCTACGTTATAACAGCCACACGGGTCGATCGATCAGGTTAAACCACGCTGCCGAGCTCGGTCCATGGATGGATGACGATCTTTACATACCGAGACCGCACGTCAAGCCGTTGGTCCCGGCTGTCATTTGTGGATCTTTGACAGTCGTTACGGGTCGTCAGAAGCCCGAAAGTCTGACAACCAGTCTTACCAAAGGGTATCGTGTTACCCAGTTACCGGGTTGTGGGGGTCGGATAGACAATTGCTCCATGTAAAATACTGGTATTTGGCTGCATCCGGTTAGATTGGAAGCCGACTTTTTATTACATGTACGAGAACAAAACGTCAAAACGTCTTACATTGTCGCGAGTGTAACACGGCAATACCATTTTTTTTTTTTTTTGTAAAACCCAATTATTTTTAAAAGAATAACCGTGGAGTTTCTTGGCGGCTCTTCTCCATAGGAAACGACCAATTGGAACCGTGCACCTAGCTTCTGACGTTTCATAAGTGCCCATGTAGGTTTAGGTGAAATAAAATATTTTGATTTGATTTGATTGAGGTAAGAAAGATTTCTACAGCAAGTGGTAGCAAAAATGAAAAATAAAATCTTATGTCACGTAGGACAGAAATAAATAGGTATAGATATACATCTCTATCCCTTTCTATCTATCTCGTTCTACGTGGAAAAGATATACAAATTCCTAAACATTTTGCTACTAAATATTATAATTAAATCGTCAACCCAAACATTAACATAATAATGAAATCATCAGCTGGCTTGACAATTGACGCGGCCCACCCATCCTATTATTATGTGCACCAGCGGTGACTTAACCTCAACGCCCTACGCCTACAGACATGCCGTAAGCTAAATGTAATAACTACATAAGTACATATTGTAATACATACATCGTTATTTACAAGTGTTTGCACATGTCTTTGTCTTAGAATTTTAAACTGAATTTTTCTCTCGTATAGGGACTGATTCATCACTGGTTCGGCTTCCAGTCTAATCGGACTTGGCTGATGAAATGAAATGATATGAAATTGTTTATTCTGTAAATAAGATATTTCAGTGTTTTTCAACGTGTGGGTTGCGACCCGCTAGCGAAGCCTCTTTAGCCTGTTTAGGGGTCGCGAAGCTTGTATTGCAAAAGGTTGGGAAAGCTACAGCAGTAGAAAAAAACAATAAAGTTTAAAAGATTTATTAAGCAAAATATGAACTAAAGGACATAATCATTTGTATCAAATAAACAAAAAAAAATCGTGGCATCGGCCGTGGTTGTACGTAGGCGCGTAAATTCCGTTATCTAATGGCGAGGCATTCGATGTAAAAAAATGTGTTTTATATACTTAAATAAGTAACAGCGCCATCTAACGGATTCAATTGCATTTTCAAACTATCCGGCGATCCACTCAAATATACACACAAAATTTCATCCAAACCGGTCCAGCCGTTTAGGAGGAATTAGGTGACAAACACACGTACAGAAGCATATATATAAAGATAGATGCATATACCACGTTCTGAGTCATTTCTTAATGACATACTGACACATAAGGATTCTAAGCGTCAAGGTTGTTCAGAGAAAATGAGACTAGTGTTCGAGGCAGCGTTGATGAGGCATAGAATTGGATGGGGGGCACGATGCTTTGTTGTTTTTAAAAGGTCATTAGCATTATGTTGTAGTGTTTTCTTATGCTCCAGGCTCAAAAAAACAATCTGCCCAGCCTTTTCCCAACTATGTTGGGGTCGGCTTCCAGTCTAACCGGATGCAGCTGAATACCAGTATTTTACATGGAGCGACTGCCTATCTAGAGCAGTGGTGGCCCAGTGGTAACGGTCACGACTTACGACTTGTAGGTCGTAGGTTCGAACCCTGACAGGCGCTTTACTTTGTGTAAATTATTTCATCGCTACTGCTCTCAAAACGGTGAAGGAAAACATCGCGAGGAAACCGGCATGTCCTAGAACCAAAAATTCGAAGACATGTGACATCTACCAACCCGCACTGGGCCCGCGTGGTGGATTACGGCCCGCTCCCTCTCACAGAGAGGAGGCCTGTGTCCCAGTAGTGGGCGTTATAGGCTAATTATGCTTTATGCTAATAGTTCAGAAGGCTCACTCCGCATTTTAGTTATGAAGCTACAAGTACGCGGCTCGTCTTGTCGGGCCAATGCAGTGAGCGTAACGTAGTCACAAGATATAAGAGTTACGCGATACAAAGAGAGGCAGAGGCTTCTAGGTGAATATAACTGTAGGTAACAAAAATTCGACGACATGTGACATCTACCAAACAGCACTGGGCCCGCGTCGCCCACACCCTCTCTAAGAGAGGACGTCGCAGTCCCAACAGTGGGATTAAACGCTGATTATGCTTGTGCCACAGCAACATGAGTTTTTAGAGGACAGGTGCACAGTTTCTTCATAAAAAAAATACTGAAATTCTCCCACATCCATTTAAATTGGTAACACAATGGTTAGAAAAAGGTTATGCCAATAATATCATTACTCATTAGAACTCCAAATACAAACATTTGACAAATTATCGATATTCTAAAATGGCGACTGTTAATTTTTGTGGGTTGTTCAATATTTAAGTCACCCACTTATGACCTTTAAGAGAGAAAGATTAGGCGCCACATTATGTTTGCTGACGACCAATATTGCTTAATGTTGAGGTAGTCACAAGCCTGAAAGTCTGACAACCAGTCTTACCAAGGGACTAAACCTTTTTTTTTGAGGATCAAATGAGTTCTCCCGCTCTAGGCGGAGCGTGTCAGACTTTTACTGACTAAAACCCACCCTTGTTCCTTCAGTTGCCTGTTGCCAAGGGTCCCGGTATCCCTTTCGGCCTTTCCCGCAACCCTGGCAGGCATCGGCTCTAGCGGACCCCGTCAATTGTGCTGACATCTCTTTGAGGCGCGCGTGGAACATAACGCGCTATCGACCCGGGCCTGGTCCTTATCGGACGGCGAGCTTCCCATTGCTCACCGTCCGCAAGCCCGCGTCTACGGTGGCCGGGAATCCGCCTGGGATACTCGACGCCTCTCCTGCGGCGGCTAGGGGCGTGAGAGCGCGAATTTTGCCTCTCTCTCACGCGTTCCGTCTCCTCCTTTGCGAGCATTACTGCTGGCAAGGCATGACGTGACCCGCAAAAGCGCGCCGGCACCAGCCGGGGATCGCGGAAGGCGCACAAGATCTCATTGATCCCCGTTCCAAGTGTGGGAATCGAGCACTGGGGTGGTTTTTAGTCAGTAACAGTCTGACAGACCACTTCGACATCCATGAGGATGTTGCATGCCGAAACAAAACAAAAAAGTCATCAGGCCGAAAGTCTGACAACCAGTCTTACCAAGGGGTATCGTATTACCCAGTTACTGAGTTGTGGAGGTCAGACAGGCACTATAGGCACTCGCTTCATGAAAAATACTGGTATTCAGCTAGATCTGGTAAGACTGAAAGCCGAAAAAGGCAGGCAGATGATGATGTATTGTCGAGGTAGCCATCACCTTACGAATACTTAATTATTGGTGGACTTGTGGCTAGGTCGATCGGTCAGGATAAGCTACGCGGTTGGTCCGTGGATGGGTGACCATCTTTACATACCAAAGAGTATAAATACCTAAAAAACAAAGTAACAATAAGACAACCAGTCTTACCAAGGACAAAATCAAACTAGTTGCTAATCTAGTTGTGTAATCTAATTTATTTGTATATAATTTTAGGAATATTGTGATATCATATACTTTTACAATGTTTGTAAATATGTAAGCACCATGTATCTATCACATACTTAATTTATTTATTTGTCATTGCTCCATTTTTAATTATTTTTACCTTTTGTGGTACAGTAATCGTATTCTAGGTGCATCGTATTCACATGTAATTATATAATTCATGTATACAAAATATTGTAAAACATTTTTTTAAAGAGTAATGGTGTATAGTTTCTTGCCCATTCTTCTCCATACGAAAACTACCTTTTGGAAGGGGCAACTAGAATCAGTTCTATTTCTTTGTTTTTGACGTTCAAAAGTGCCTTTAATGTGCCTATTTGACTTTGGAGGTCAGATAAGAGTGTCTTGTATGCTCCGGTAATATACTGGTATTCAGCTGCAATCAGTTGTAACTGGAAGCCGACCCCAATATAGATGGGAAAAGGCTAGGCAGATTAGTTAACTTTGAAGCTAATAATAGTCTTTAAATTCCGAGGTAGGTATCACGAGCTTATACCTACCTACGTGACGTTAGTGCGTACTCTCCAACAAAACCTTGAAATATTTGGCTTTGCAATTCAGGGAAAATCAATATATTAATACGTATTTGACTCATTCTTGACTCACTTAGATAATTCAAGGCAAATTGACTCATACATTTTGAAAGATTATAGAGCAGTGGTAGCCTAGTGGTAACGGCCACGACTTACGAGTTGTAGGTCTTAGGTTCGAACCCTGAAAGGCGCTTTACTTTGTGTAAATTATTTCATCACCACTGCTCTCAAAACGGTGAAGGAAAACATCGTGAGGAAACCGCGGCATGTCCTAGAACCAAAAATTCGAAGACATGTGACAGCTACCAACCCGCACTGGGCCCGCGTGGTGCATTACGGCCCACTCCTCACAAAGAGGAGGCCTCTGTCCCAGCAGTGGGAACATTATAAGCTGATTCTGTTATGTATGACTCATACAACAGACATAATCATTTAGGATAAGAATGTTATAATCAAGTCTGTAACCGTCTCATTACAGGGTCAAGAAGGCAAGGCTTCTTTTTACCCGACTACGGCGAAGCAAAAAGTAGGGTTATGATTTTGACCGGTATGTATGTATGTTCATCGTCATAGCTTCTAAACACTCTTCTACTCATCACACTTTGACAAAATCATCAAAATATACCTACCAGTTTTGTATACAAATTGACATTATTGAATATAACATACAAAATGACATGATTACTTTGTAAAGTATTGTATTATTGTGAATGTGAGGACTATGTGGATATTTATTTTGTTATCCTAACTTCCTAACTAATATTATAAATGCGAAAGTGAGTTTGTTTATTTGTTTGTTACGCTTTCACGCTAAAACGGCTGAACGGATTTGGATGAAATTTGGCACAGGGGTAGACCATGACCTGGAATAGGACATAGGATACTTTTTATCCCGATATTCCCGCGGGATCGAGACTTACGCGGGTGAAACCGCGGGGCGCAGCTAGTTATTTTTATATTTTTTCGTTCTCAGTTCGCTTTAACGATGGTCTGGCAATTTGAGAACTTTATGCGGCCTACCCAAATGTCCTTTCTTTGGTATTGTTCGTCGAGTCGTTGAGCTCCTTAATCGACTCTAATCTATTCTACATGATCCTCATATGGCCTGACCAAGATTATGTCTGGACTTTAAAAGAGACTGCGACCTTTGAGTTTGTTTCGGCCTTTCTTCTCAGAGTAGTCAGATAGGAAACGCCGACCTCATTCCCGATTCCTCTACCCTATTTACAGAATAAACAATTTCATTTCATTTCATTTCATCGTTGGAAGCGTAGTCCAAAGACAAATTAAAAATCCGGAGTTACACTTATGTAGGTAATATGTTATGGAGACGTTGTAACGTCAAAATGCGTGGTTAAGGTGGATGCGCTAGGGTAGCACGCGAAATTCAAATTTTCTTACGTTTTTTTGCAATTTGCAGGTTGCACGATTTCATGAAATTTTCATTCATTGCACTTACATGAACTTAGAGAGTTGTATTGCTGATGTTTGTAATTCTGTAAATCCATATTTGTTACGGCCGCAAATAATATTTAGATCAACATACAACCTGATACTAACCTGCAAATTGCATCATTACTTAACTTTAAGCAACGTTTATAAATAAATTCCTTGAGGTTAAATAAAATAATATGATACAATATTATGAAAGTAACTTGAATCATTGCATAGCTTGCGAAATTTGAAAACCCATAATAATACGAGCGTCATAATCTCATATTTATGTCCCTCCCTTTCTCCCTGACTTGTGCAAGAAATGACTAAGGGTTTATACAATCAATCTGCCTGCCTTTTCCCAACTATTGGGTCCCCATCTATGAAATTGGAGTTTTTTTCTCACAAATAGAGAACCTCGTCACTTCTATGATTTAAAATATTCATCAATTGCTTGGCATTATATCGAATAATGACCATCATAGACAACTATCAATGGTAAAAAACCTTATTACTTATAGTTTTCTAAACATAAAAAAAGCCTTAAAAATTTCTCCTCATATTGTTAGCAGACATTACCACTATTTTGTTTTTTAACTTAGCCAATACTTTTTTTTGTCGCTTAATCTAAGTGGCATACGTTATCTTAGTTTTTAAACATTAGTTCATAAAAGTTTTAAAACATTAGTGTTCATGGTTGTTATATAAATTACGAAAATGTTAGTATGAAAAATGCAACTTCTTGAAAATTCCCCATACAAAACGCTGACTTCATAGGTGGGGACCTAATATGTTGGGGTCGGCTTCCAGTCTAACCGTCTGCAGTTGAATACCAGTATTTTACATGGAGCGACTGCCTATCTGACCTCCACAATCCAGTATCTGGGTATTACTATACCCCTTGGTAAGACTGGTTGTCAGATTTTCGGGCTTCTGACGACCCGTAACGACTGACAAAGATCCACGAATGACAGCCGGGAACAACGGCTTCGGGAGCTTTTCAAGGTACGGAGTGGTCGCGATATGTAATGGATGGGTCACCCATCCTCGGGTCGACCTCAACATGCGTAGCTTAACCTTCAATCGAACTGTGCGGTTGTTATTATTTAGCCACGAGCCCCTTACAGTCTTGTTTGCCACACAATAATGATTTCGAAAGAGCAATATAACTGATCATTCTAATCCGTGTAAAGGAAGTAACTAGGTTCACGTTAAATTGGCAAGCCAGGATATTTCTTGCTAGCAACAATTATAACTAATTAGTGTCATTAAAACCACGCGATGTGAACAGTAGCTATTTAGAATAGATCGATTCCTGTGATGGCAATATTTTTTATTGTGATTTTGCTAGAGATCGTATCAGTTATTTTGTACTAGCTTCCGCCTGCGGCTTCACCCGCGTGGTATGTCGATAAAAAGTAGCCTATTTCCTTCCCCGGGATGCCATCTATCTCCTTGCCAAATTTTATCGAAATCCGTTCAGTGGTTTAGGCGTGAAAAGGTAATGTACAGACAGACAGAGTTACTTTCGAATTTATAATATTGGTATGAATTACCACATCGGGGAAGCTCTTGGCCTGCATATCACCTGATGGTAAGTAATGATTAGGCCGAAGGTGGAAGCGAGCTTCACCCGGAATCCTCAACCACAGAGGGACTGGCTATCTTACCTCTAAGCTGGGCAGACGATGACAAAGAAATGTTCCTTAGGATGTAATCTGTTAAATGATAAATGAATGATATCTAACTAATATTATAAACGCGAAAGTTTGTAAGTATGGATGGATGGATGTTTGTTACTCTTTCACGCAAAAACTACTAAACGGATTTGGATGAAATTTGGCAAACAAATAGTTTATAACCTGGATTAACACATAGGATACTTTTTATCCCGATATTCCCAATACGGGTGAAACCGCGGGGCATATTTTTCTCTAAATTGGTCCAAAAACACTCGTTCAAGTAAAATAAAATAAATTACTTATGTTTATTAAAGTAATAAAAACTAAAACCCAACTACGACTAAAAAGGTATAAACAAGACACCACAGACAGACAAATTAAAAATCCGGAGTCACACGTGTTAGGCCATAAATCGAACAGATTACGTGTGACTCCGGATTCCTTTTTTCTTCGCCGTACTCGGGTAAAAAGTAGGTGAATTCTGTGTTCCTATCTGACTACTCTGAGAAGAAAGGCCGAAACAAACTCAGATGTCACAGTCTCTTTTAAAGTCCAGACATAATCTTGGTCAGAGATTGCTTTTTCCAAAATGTTCTACTCAAAGTCAAAGTCAAATAATTTATTTCAAAAAGGCGCATTAAAGGCACTTTTGAATTTGAACGTCAAAAACAAAGAAATAAAACTGATTCTAGTTGGGTCCAAAAGGTAATTTTCGTATGGAGAAGAATGGGCAAGAAACTCCACCGTTACTCTTTTAATAAAAATGTTTTACAATATCTTGGATACATCAATTATACAGGGTTATTGGTAAAATACCAACAACCTCTTAAGGAGTCATTGTACTCATCATTATGAACAACTTTTCATTATGATGAGATTGTTCATAATGATGAGTACAATGACTCCTTAAGAGGTTGTTGGTGTTTTACCAATAACCCTGTATAATTATATGTGACTCGGTTTGGCTAATTATTATAAGTCCGCCTGGCTAGCTACCACTATTTTATCTAATTCTGTCGCCATATCACAGCATTGCTGTGTTTCGGCAGTTAGAGGTAAGATGGCCAGTTCCTCTGTGGTTCTGTGGCGGTATCTACATCGCCACATGCGAACTACGCATCAAAGACCTGACGTCACATAAATCCTGCATCGCGCAATTAAAGTTTACCGTGCAGTGCACATATATACGAGAACCCAACATCAATCGTTGGGCAGTTGCCCGCCAGACACAACACCCGTCTGGTCGGAGGATCCTCCCTTTTCTATGGAGTATGAGTGAAATTTACACCCTGTTTCTGTTCCTTTTGGACGTCCATCTTCCGGCGTTTCCATTCACTTCGCCTCTGTCTACTCCTTTGTGGAATACAGGCGTGATGAGCAGGGCTATAGGAGATAATTATGTAGATAATAAATACGTCATTAATTCATACAATAGAAAACGAGTTATGAAATAAACATTATAAAGATGTACAATTATTTAACTACAATAACTAGTGATCCGCCCCTGAATTGCACGGTTTTTTCGACTTGAAAAAACTACGATAACCTAATCCAAATCCTAACTTAGTCTATCAAGACATCGTCAAGCGGTTGGTCGACTCTTCACGTGACCAGAGGGCTGGCCTATTTATCGGCCAAAGAATCAGCATTGCCATACAACGTGGCATTGCTGCCAGCCTTTTGGGCACTGTTCCTGCTGACAGCGATGCGGACGAATTTTTTGGTACACTATAGGGATTATTCCCGCCCCCCCTTTTATATACTTGTACATATTATTATTATTTTAGTGTTAGATGTATTTTATTGAATTATTGTGTTAAATGTAAATCATATAAAATAAAAAGTTATATAAAATCCTAATCCTAACTTAATAATAAAAATGTGAAACTGAGTTTGTTTGTTTGTTACGCTTTTACGCTAAAACAGCTGAACGTATTTGGATGAAATTTGGCACAAAGGTAGAGCATGACCTGGAAAAGGACATAGGATACTTTTTACTCGATATTCCCACGGGGTCGAGAATTACGCGGATGAAACTGCGGGGCGCAGCTATTTACTTTAATAAATGTAAGTTAAATAATTAATCTTTACAAATAAATAAAATAAGAGTGTCTGTTTGTAATATCAAAATAATAGCTTTTTACTAAATGCATAGGTACCTATGAAAGAGTAAACAGTATACAGAAAAAAAATAAAAATCTCTGTCTGTCTGTGTGGACAGATTTTTACGGTACTTTCAGTGGCAGATAGCTTATGTTATAAGGAGTAATTTACTTTTATTTTAGAAAAATAATTAAGGTCATGCGGGATAAGCTGCGGGAAACTAGTGTATATGTTATGGACCAAGTGGTTATTAGGGCATTATAAAAAATGCCCGGGCAGTTTGAAAAATGCCCAATATGAGAGGGCAGTATGATAACAACTATTAAAATAATCAAATCGACCGGGCATTTTTTATTATGCTAGTCACCTTTGGGGCAGCACAATTAAAACCAGGTTTTATTACTATTATTTTGATTTCAAACGTAGAATTAATATTTAAAATCATATCAAATATTTCCATTTATAGACACTGCTGACCTATGATGACCGTACCATAATTAAATACCTGTGTATTATCAGATTGCCCAAAGACCACACGGCAATATTTATAATGACGAGGCAATGTGATAAATAAGGAAGTTCAAATTATAATTAATTATTTTCCCCTAAGTGGCTTGTCATTATTCATAATGCGCGGGCATTATGAAAAATGCCCGTATTTATTACTTGGTCCATAACATAATATTCACGCAATATATAGCGTGCAGATTGTGTGTGTGAAACAAACAGACATAAAAGCAACTTTAATTTATATTATGTATACATAAAGATAATGACGTATTTCCTTAAGTCGTAAATTATACATCAGGTATTTAAATTCCGATAAATGACGTGTGAAAGACGTTGTTTACGTTGTATTTCATCAATCAACTCTTGGTGTTTTTCCAAGATTGTTGAAGTTTGTAGGCATCATCACCATCTGCCTAGCCTTTTCCCAACTATGTTGGGGTCAGCTTCCAGTCTTACCGGATGCAGCTGAATCCCAGTATTTTACATGGAGCGACTGTCTATCTGACCTCCACAATCCAGTTACTGGATAACACGATACACCTTGGTAAGACTGGTTGTCAGACTTTTGGGCTTTTGACTAGAACGACTATAACGGCTGTTATTATTTAGAGCCCATTGCGTTATTAGAAAGAAAGAAAAGAAAAGAAAGAAAAGAAAGAAGAAAGAAAGAAAAGAAAGAAAAGAAAGAAAAGAAAGAAAAGAAAGAAAAGAAAGAAGAAAGAAAGAAAAGAAAGAAAGAAAGAAAAGAAAGAAAAGAAAGAAAGAAAAGAAAGAAAAGAAAGAAAAGAAAGAAAGAAAGAAAAGACAAAATAATTTGACTCACGTAAGGCACACAATATACACACACACAAAAGCAATGAACAGAATAAAAATAGTATAAAAGCTAGCTACCGTAGTACCTACTGAGACACATTTTATTCATTATATAACGTATGTCTAAGATTATTTTAAAATTATTCTCATAAAAATTAATAGCTTCTGCCTGCGAGTTCGTCCGCGTGAATTTTTTGCCCCGGTCGTCTCACCCCGTCGCATCGCATCGCCCGCCCGCACTATTACTTCGTTTCGGCATAGCGTTCTTTCTTACTTTTCTTCAATTTGCTCGGCTCCTAACGGTCGTAGCGTGATGTTAAATAGCCTATAAACTTCCTCAAGAATTAGGTTATCAAATGTAAAAAGAATCTTTCAAATCCGACTGGTAGTTCCAGAGCGTTCAAACAAAAAACAAATTCTTGAGTGAGCGAAGCGTCTCTGCATCAAGTCTGGCAAAATCCCTCCTCCACCTCTACAGGTCGTATTTTACAACCAATCTGCATGAAACTTGGTATACAAGTTTCACCATTTTATAGTTTTTTTTTTGTCGTCGGGAATTTTTTATTGGAGGGGTACTCCAAAAAGGGGGCTACTGGATATGTCTGCCTTTTGAGATCCTATTTCGATGATTCTTTTTTTATTTGAAAGGTAGTAACTTTAAGTTGGTCTCATAAAAATTAGGTGAAGATCTGATGAGGATCTTCGGCGTGATGAGCAGAATAACTCCTCATCATCATCTGCCTAGACTTTTCCCCAACTATGTTGGGGTCGGCTTCCAGTCTAACCAGATGCAGCTGAATAGGTACCAGTATTTTACATGTAGCGACTACTTATCTGACCTCCACAATCCCAGTAACTGGGTAATACGATACCCCTTGGCAAGATTGGTTGTCAGACTTTCGGGCTTCTGACGATCACCCGTAACGACTGTCAAAGATCCACGAATACCAGCCGGGACTAACGGCTTAATGGAATAACTCCTCAATATGCAGTTAATTGATCACTTTTTTATTTCAACCAGCTGAATCGGACCTTTAACTGGTAGCTAGGTTGATGGAGCACTTGGGACCACCTTCTTCATTATAAAACATAAAGACATATTAATCGTTTCAAAAAAGTTTGTGCTCGCGAGGACTACTGGTCGCTGAGCGACTAGTTATAATTATAGTATAGATTATTCCCATGTAAATTATTCAAAATATGACTAGATGTGGTTATAAAACATCGTTTCTCTGCATCGGTGATTATATTTTACGATATTATGACCGTTAATAAAATCTATAAATAATTCACAAACGATGCTTCGAGCGGCTTCTGTTTTTAATATCTGCCAATTGTTTTTATTAGTATTGGTATTTGTATAAACTTTACATACATACATAAACTTAAGCGTTCTTCCCGTGGGTTAGGTAGAAATTACGGAAAGCTGCTACAGAAACAAAATTAAGAAGAAGTAAGTCTTAGCGTGGAACGATGCGATGCGACGTGACGGGGCGGGTCAGGGGACTAACTAATTCTGTCTGTTAAGTTACGTTAGTTAGTTAATACCTAAATAATTTGCAATTTGAGCATATTTTCACCATATTATGTTGATATTCGGATTTAGACAGTATTTATCTAGGTTCCTACGTCTTTTTTTTTCCAAAAAAACTTACCTAAAATGAAGTTTAAGCGAATTGAATTTCGCACATTTTTACAGCGTAAATGACATGTTTTCATATTGTTTTTTCTGCATTACAAACATCAATATTCGTTATATTGTTTCAGCAGAAACATAGCTTATATATTATCAAGTTACAAATAATCGTTTTTTTTTTTTAAAAGCCTTAAGTTTTCATTCATCATTTTAGGTATTACGGAACATATTTTATCACAAATTTTCAATAGCTAGTAGTGCTATCGCGTCAAGCAAATGTCATGACAATGTCAATGTGTGCGTGGTCGTACAGTTCATGGTAGCTGTGTGTATCGCTCCGACAGGCACACTAGCGTAACATTTGTAGCACTCGATTTGTAATTGCGACTGACGCTCCCCGGTCCCTTAACGGATTTCAATGAAAATGATGGGTAGGACATAGGGTGGGATAGTTTCGGACCCCTAAGCAGGCGAAGTTGCGGTCAAAAGCTAGCCTTTTTATAGTTATTTAACTGGCAGTTAAATAACTATGAAAAGTATGAATTCTAATAATTACAAGAACAAATAAAATACAAGCAATAATCAAGCATATTATTAACTAATAATATCTTCCACGTGCCTCTAATAGAGAAAACATTGTAAGAAAAAGTCGTTAGAACAAGATTATCAAACTATTAAACTAGACTATTAAGTGACCTAACAGCTTTTAAAAACGACTGGACAGTCTACGAGGGACAGTCGGGTCCAACGGCTAATAAATCAAAATAAATATAAAAAAACTTTTTACAAAAAGAAAAAATACGTAAAAGTGAAAAATATTACCGACTTCCGAAATAAAAGTTTTTATTTTTCACTGTTTAATTGTAGTACCTTCCCCACACAAATTCGAATACCCACTACCTGCTATGTAAATAACAGTGACGGAGTCACTTAGAACGTCGTCTACATATTATTAGGTATACTAAGTCGGAAAAATTCGTAATATTGAAGCTATAACAAAAAGCTTTGTTTTATATTATGTATGGATATGCTTATTATGTATGCTCAGTTTGGCAATAAAAAAAATACCATTGGTAAAAAGAACGATTCGTTTACCGAGCATTAACATGCTTCCCGAAACACTGAGGGGTATCGATAAGTAATGTATGGTCACCCATTCACGGGCCGTCCGCGGCTAGCGTAGCTTAACATATGAAAATAATGCTGAAGGACGAAAAGAGGCCCTAGACAAAGTGACATTCTATCAGCGATAACATACGTATAGGACTGACATAAGCTATCGAAAAGCGTCAATCCCGTTGAAAGTCGTTGTAGAAATACGAAACGCTTTGGAAGCGATTGTCACTTGTCTAGGCCCTTAGTTCATTCAATTCCAGATAGTTAATTGATTCAGGCGTGACTTTGCGGAAATCCATTATAAAATATAATAGACGTAGATATATTTAGTGACCTATTCCGCTTGACTATTCTTCAAGAGTTCTAAAAAACCCTGTAAGAAATCGACACGTGTTTCACCTCTAAACGAGGCATCCTCAGGATGACGATTGACCAATTGCAAACCAGAACGCGACGTGTTACCACACCGAGCGCTGGACGCAAAGTCCGGTCAGTCAAGTTCTACCAGCGGAGAGGTGAAACACGTGTCGATTTCTTACAGGGTTTTTTAGGACTCTTGAAGAATAGTCAAGCGGAATAGGTTACTAAATATATCTACGTCTATTGTATTTCATTCAATTCCTTCAATGAAAGCGGATCTTAAAATCTTGGAAAACCCTACTGAGAAGGTTGTAGTACTAAAAACGATGACAAATACATGACATCAAAGATGGACAATATTTGAATAATTCATGCTTATTATTAAAGGGCAAACAGTTGTGTTTATTTACTTGTAAGATGTCCTTTACAAAATCAATCTGCCTATTAGCCTTTTCCCAAGTATGTTGGGGTCGGTTTCCAGTCTAACCAGATGCAGCTGAATACCAGTATTTATTTATTTATATAATATATACTTTATTGTACACCAGAAAATAAACAAATGTAACACTACAAAACATACAATGGGTGGCCTTATCGCTTTCTGCGATCTCTTCCAGGTAACCTTAAAATGGATAGTGATTGCGTGGACATAAAAAATGTCAGTATTTTACATAGAGCGACTGTCTATCTGACCTCCACAACCCATTAACTGGGTAATACCTACGATACCCCTTGGTACGACTGGATGTTAGACTTTCGGGCTTCTGACGACCCGTAGGCAGTAACGTCTGTCAAAAATCCACGAATGACAGCCGAGACCACCGGAGGAGTCTCGGTATGTAAAGATCCGCGGAACAACCCCAGCAAGCGTAGCTTAACCTGTTGGATCAACCCGTGTGGCTGTTAGTACTTAGCCACGAGCTCCTCTCCGTCCGTAGCTACTTACGACTCTTTTATAACTTAAAATGACGCATTTGTCATTAAATAGTTTCGTGTCGCTTTGACTAGGAATCACCTGATTAATGCAGTCTTATTATTTAATCGATTTCACGTGCTTTGGTTGTGAAATCATCATGAGGATGAGGAGCTCGTGGCTAATAATAACAGCCGCACGGTCGATCCATTCGGTTAAGCTACGCTTGCCGGGGTAGGTCCGTGGATGGGTGACCATCTTTACATATCGAAACTCCTCCGTGCCTCGGAAAGCACGTTAAGCCGTTGGTCCCAGCTGTCATTCGTGGATCTTTGTCAGTCGTTACGGGTCGTCAGAAGCCCGAAAGTCTGACAACCAGTTTTACCAAGGGGTATCGTATTACCCAGTTACTGGGTTGTGGAGGTCAGATAGGCCGTCGCTCCATGTAAAATACTGGTATTCAGCTGCATCCGGTAAGACTGGAAGCCGACCCCAACATAGTTGGGAAAAGGCTAGGCAGATAGGTTGTGAAATCATCATCCAATGCATGCTATTACCGTCTCTAGGTTTCGACAAAAAAATATCCGCAGAGTTTCTTGCCCGTTCATCTCCATAGGAATAACCTAATAGTCAAAAGTGAAAATCAAAAGTGAAAATCAAAAGTCAAAATCAAAAGTGAAAACCAAAAGTCAAAGTCAAAATTAAAATATTTTATTTCACATAAACCTACATGGGCACTTATGAAACATCAGAAGCTAAGTGCACGGTTCCAATTGGTCGTTTTCTATGGAGAAGAGCCGGTCATCCTCAGCGGAGACCAGCCGCGTCCGCGCGGGAGATATTATAGTGAACAAGTGTGTGCGCAGGCACAGGTGTATCTCTCTTCCCTCACTCTCATAGTCCGATAGAACGGCAATCTAATACGACCGAAGGAATAGGAATCTAATAGGTTTTCGAATGGGCAAGTAGCTTCCTCTTTCTGACTGACCGACTCCTTGACAACTCAAAAGTGCCTGAAATTGGTTTAATTGAAATTTAATTGAAATGTTGAATGTTTTATTTTTTCATTTATTTGAATTACCTAACTTTTAATTAAAATAAATGCTTTAAGTTTACTTTGTGTAAATTATTTCATCGCCACTGCTCTCAAAACGGTGAAGGAAAACATCGTGAGGAAACCGGCATGTCCTAGAACCAAAAATTCGAAGACATGTGACATCTACCAACCCGCACTGGGCCCGCGTGGTGGATTACGGCCCGCTCCCTCTCACAGAGAGGAGGCCTGTGTCCCAGCAGTGGGAACATTATAGGCTGATTATGCTTATGCTATGCTTTAAGTTTGAGTCGGGAATAGTAAACTGTAGCCAGTCTTACCAGTAAGGGGTACCGTGTTACCCAGTTACTGGTTTGCAGAGGTCAGATCGGCAGTCGCTCCATGTTAAATACTTGTATTTATGCTGCATTCTCAACTTTAGTGCACCCACATTTCACCAGTTATGTTTAAGTCCCATGTAATAGGGGGCGAGCCTATTGTCACCAACCGGGCACAAATCCAGAGTCCAGGGGGCTTAAAATAACCACTTTGGCAGAATAGGAAAATATTATGAATCATCGTAAAATGTCACAAACTGACAATTTATAATATGATCTGCGTGCAATTCATATTACGAATTAATTCATGTCTTTGACAGTTTTCTATGGAGATTCGTAAAATGGTGTACATAATATGAATTGCTTTTGTGTCAAATTAGAGAAATTGCTAATGACAGCTGGGAATTCAGGAAATGAATCGCTTTTAGAGGACTTGCTATTGTAGCCGTTTTAGGCCCACAGGCCGGTAATAAGAAATTCGTGATGACAAAAGGCACTAACACTTTACCCGACCTGGGAATAGAATAGGACCCCATACTCAGCAATAGAACTTGTGACCACTAGACAGACGTGTATTTTAATGTAATAATCTTGTTAAATGTATAAAAATATTCAAAATGAATGTTCTTATATGGGGTCAAAGGCCAATTGCATCCGTCTCGGTAAGCAGCCACCGATCCGGTTTTAAAAAAGATGCAGAAAAAACATAAATATGTCGCTGTTCTTCATTTCAATGCTTTGTTTAGCTGTAGGTACCTAAGGAACTTGTCCCACCGCTGAGGAAGCGACTAGCGGACTATTGTCTCGCTCAAGAAACGCATTTGGGTCCCAGCCTATCTGAACTCCACCCACACCTATGAAATTCGCGTTTTTTTCCACAAATAGAGAACCTCGTCCCTTCTAGGATTTAAAATATTCATCAATTGCTTGGCATTATATCGAATAATGACCATCATAGACAATTGCCAATAGTAAAAAAACCTTATTACTTATAGTTTTCTAAACATAAAAAACACCTTAAAAATGACTCCTCATTTTGTTAGCAGAAATGACCACTGTTTTTTTTTTAACTTAATCAAACTTTATTTTTGTCGCTTAATCTAAGTGGCATACGTTATCTTAGTTTTTAAACATTAGTTCATAAAAGTTTTAAAACATTAGTGTTGTTATATAAATTAAGAAAATGTTAGTATGAAAAATGCTACTTCTTTAAAATTCCCCATACAAAACGCTGATTTCATAGGTGGGGTTAATAGAACACATCGCTGACAGGTCACACCGCTGGCGAGACCTCTCTGTACACTAGTTTACGTTTGTCGCAGTGACAAGAGCTATCAAAGAAAACAGCGACACTCATTTGGCGAGCAGAGGCCCGACAATGTGACATTCTATCAGCGATTACGATGATGGAAAAGGCAAAAATGTATAGGACTGACATAAGCTATCGAAAAGCTTATGTCAATCCTGTTGGAAGTCGTTGTAGAAATACGAAACGCTTTCGAAGCGATTGTCACTTGTCTAGGCCCTCAGAACACTCGCTGAGAGACTCTCACTGGGGACATACTCATACCAGCAAGTGCTTCGGTGGTCATTCTACACGTCGCACTCTCTCTTAGCCCAGTGATAAAACTATACAAACTACACACTCGCGGCTCATTGCTCGCCAAGTCGTTTCTAGTTGCTACTACTCTACTTATAGCATATTTAGCCTATAATGTTCTCACTGCTGGGACACAGGCCTCCTCTCTGTGAGAGGGAGCGGGCCATAATCCACCACGCGGGCCCAGTGCGGGTTGGTAGATGTCACATGTCTACGAATTTTTACCCGACTACGGCGAAGAAAAGAGGAGGGTTATGATTTTGACTGGTATGTATGTATGGATGTTCATCTGTTCCCTCCTATCTTCTAAACCACTCTTCACAATTTGAGAAATGAGGTATCGTTGGAAGCGTCTTGATCGTCCGCTGGTTATAGGCCAAAAATGGCGTCCTCTAGAGGAGATAAAGTAAGGAACTAAAAAAAAAAAATTGTTTAATCGTACCATGTTAAGTATCAAATGAAAGGGCTTAATGAGCACATTTCAAAAATATATATGTTTTAAATAACCCCAAAAGAATTTAAAAAAAATAAGGTAATAAAAACTAAAACCTGTTATAACCCCAAAAGAAATTTAAAAAAAAAAGTAGTAAGATATAAAACCCAACTACGACTAAAAAGGTATAAACAACACGTAATCTGTTCGATTTATGCCCCAACACGTGTGACTCCGGATTTTTAATTTGTCTGTCTGTGGTGTCTTGTTTATACCTTTTTAGTCGTAGTTGGGTTTTAGTTTTTATTACTATTGTTTTCGGTTCTAGGACATGCCGGTTTCCTCACGATGTTTTCCTTCACCGTTTTGAGAGCAGTGGTGATGAAACGATTTACAGAAAGTAAAGCGCTTGTCAGGGTTCGAACTTATGACCTACAACTCGTAAATCGAGGCCATTACCACTGGGCCACCACTGCTCTCTACTCCAGATAGCTCTACTTGCTCAGCTCGCTAATCGTTGGCGGTGGGGCAGGTCGTGACTTATCAACTTAATTGGTATTTGATTTAGGATGAACTTTAAAAATTGTCTATGACTAATATTGAATAGATTTGAGTGCTGTTTTTAGTGAAGGTTATAGATCACCGATTCTATAACTGTGATTATTGTAAAAAGGGTGTGCCGTCCTGTCTGCCGATATCATAAATTAAATATAAATATGTATAATATGTAATAGACTTCATGGCATAATACCAAGATACTCTAAAATCAATCTCTCATAGCCTTTTCCAACTATGTTGGGGTCGGCTCCCAGTCTAACCAGCAGGTGCAGCTGAATACCAGTATTTCACAAGGAGCGACAAATTCAAATTCAAACCTAAAGCATTTTTTTTTTCAATTAAACCATTTTACAGGCACTTTTGAATTGTCAAAGAGTCGGTCAGTTAGTCAGAAAGTTGAAGCTAGTTGCCCATTCCAAATCGTAGATCAGCCTATCTGACCTACACAACCCAGTAACTGGGTAATACGATACCCCTGGGAAGACTGGTTGCCAGACTTTGGGGCTTCTGACGACTGTCAAAGATTGAATGACTGCCGGGAACAACGGCTTAACGTGTTTCCCGAGACACGGAGGAGTCTCGGTATGTAAAGAGTGTCACCCATCCACAGACCAACCCTGGCAAGCGTAGCTTAACCTGATGGATCAACCCATGCAGCTATTACTGAGTAACGAGCTCCTCCGAAACGAATCCTAACTAATATTATAAATGTCAAAGTGAGTTTGTTTGTTTGTTACGCTTTCACGCTAAAACGGAAATTTGGCACATGGGGAAACCATGACCTGAAATAGGACATAGGATACTTTTTATCCCGATATTTTCACGGGATCTCAAGACCTACGGGGGTGAAACCGCGGGGCGCACTCCTCTCTGTGAGAGGGAGTGCGCCGTTATCCACCACGCGGGCCCAGTGCGAGGTGGGAGATGCCACATGTTACCGTGTTCGAAATGTTGGTTCTAGGACATGCCGGTTTCCTCACGATGTTTTCCTTCACCGTTTTGAGAGCAGTGGTGATGAAATAATTTACACATTATTTCATCACCACTGCTCTCAAAGCGCCTGTCAGGGTTCGAACCTACGACCTACAAGTCGTAAGTCGCGGCCGTTACCACTGGGCCACCACTGCTCTCGCTAGCTAGAACTTAATAAAAATAAAATAAAGTTAAAAATTAAAAGGGGTCCTGCAAGAAACCGGTTTTTTTTCGGCGTTTTTTGCTAAATATTGTACGGGTGGAATAGAACCATTCTTATGCGAGTCCGAGTCGCCATGGCCGGTTTTTTTAACATGAAAAATGTGTTGAACATAATAATGATTACATAACTAAGGAATTCAGGTCTTTAGTCCAAACGTTATATGACTTTGACCTTAGACCTCCAACAAAGTTTTTAATGTAACTTTCTCTAAGACTAAAAACTAATCGATTAGTTCGAGGTTAAAGGGTGGGACGTCTCCCTACACGTGCGACTGTGGGCGGGGTACATTATTGTGAATGTGAAGACTATGTGGATCATTCTTTTCTTTTTTACCCGACTACGGCGAAGAAAAAAGGAGGGTTATGATTTTGACCGGTATGTACGTATATTCATCTGTTCCCTCCTATCTTCTAAACCAGTCATCACAATTTGACAAATGAGGTATCGTTGGAAGCGTTTTGATTGACCGCTGGTTATAGGCTATGTGACGTCACATTAAAATAAAAATGGCGACCTCTAGAGGACAAAGAGTCAGGGGAAAAAATTGTTTAATCGTACCATGTTGGGTATCAAATGGAAGGGCTTAATGAGCACATTTCAAAAATATATATATTATAACCACAAAAGAATTTAAAAAAAAAAAGTAATAAAAACTAAAACCCAACTACGACTAAAAAGGTATAAACAAGACCCCACAGACAGACAAATTAAAAATCCGGCCTCACACGTGTGAAGGAGTCACCGGAGTCACACGAAGTCACACATAAATCGAACAGATTACGTGTGACTCCGGATTTTTAATTTCTTTGTCTGTGGTGTCTTGTTTATACCTTTTTAGTCGTAGTTGGGTTTTAGTTTTTATTACTTAATTTTTATTATTTACTTTCCTTTGATTTAATTAATCATGGTCTGGCAGTTTGAGTAATTTATGCGGCCTACCCAAATGTCCTTTCTTTGGTATTATTCGTCAAATCATTGAGCTCCTTAAATTCGGAGTTGAGCTGCACGATTACTGACAATTGCGTGCACTGAATGGACAGGTCCACTCAATCTGTGTGGTTCTTTCCTCAAAAGACCATTTCAGACACCAATCTACATGGTCTTCACATGATCTGACCAAGATGATGTCTGGACTTCAACAGAGACTGTTTCGGCCTTTCTTCTCAGAGTAGTCAGATAGGAAACGCCGACCTCATATAGTTTTAAAAATGTGATTCACGTGTAAAAGTGTTTGTACAAACCTACTTACAGAAATAAATCATTTATCATTTACATGTGTGCACAGAGCCCTTGAGACAATCATTAAGACCTCATTGATTTTTTATCTTTTTTAAACGACTTCTTCAAAAAGGAGGAGGTGCTCAATTCGTCTGTATGTTTATTTTTATTTTTGTATGTTTGTTACTCGATTACTCCGCCAATTGTTAATCGATTTTGATGATTCTTTTTTTGTTTGGTAGTTCATGCTTTCGAGGTGGTCCCATATAAATTTTATTAACTTTGCTTGCGTAGTTTTTGAGTTAGCTTCAATATTACGTATTTTTTCCATTTCGTTTATCTAGACGATTTCCTTATTTACTCTTTCACTGTTATTTACATAGCAGGTAGTGCTATTCGGATTTGTGTGGGGTAGGTACTACAACTAAAAACTGAAAAATAAAAACTTTTTACAAAAAAATCAAACCGACTTCCAAAAAAAACACAAAAAAAAACTTTAATTTCGGAAGTCGGTGGCATAAAACGAAAATTGGAAAGCAAAGACACCGACTTCCGAAATTAAAGTTGTTTTTCTCTTTTTAGTGTTTTTTTTCGAAGTCGTTTTGATTTTTTTTGTAATTTAAAAAAATACTTTTCCCGCCATCATGATTGGCGCCTACTAAATGTCTCAACCGCATTCATTCTATTCTCTTTTTTGTGCCTCTCGTACTTACATTCCCCATACTATATCTTTCTAGGAGGAGCTCGTGGCTAAGTAATAACAGCCGCTCGGGTCGATCCATCAGGTTAAGCTACGCTTGCCGGGATTGGTCTGTGGATGGGTGACCAACTTTATATACCGAGACTTCTCCGTGCCTCGGAAAGCACTTTCAGCTGTCGGTCCCGGCTGTCATTCGTGGATCTTTGACAGTCGTTACGGATCGTCCGAAGCCCGAAAGGCTGACAATCAGTCTTACCAAGGGGTATCGTATTACCCAGTTACTATTTTGTGGAGGACAGTTAGGCAGTCGCTCTATGTAAAATATAATATTCAGCTGCATCTGGTTAGACTGGAAGCTGTCCGCAACATAGTTGGGAAAAGGCTAGGCAGATTGATTCATAACATTTCTCAGACATCCCGTCGATATAAACTGTAACCATGTAGCTATGCGGCTCGCCCACGGCCGTACGTATCCGGGTTCGAGCTTGTGTCGCACAAGATAAGGGTCATAACTATAGGATTTAATTACTGTCATTATGTGACAGTGTGTCATCTTTGTAAAGAATGTTATGAATGGAATGTCGTATTTATCATTGGTAAGTACCTACCAGGGTTGGTAAAACCATGATTCTTAGTAAAAATAAATTTATTTTTAATCGATTTCTTCAAAAAGGAGGAGGTTCTAAATTCATCTGTATGTTTTTTTTTTTAATGATTTGTTACCACAAAAAAAGTGAAAAATAACTTTAATTTCGGAAGTCGGTGGCAAAAAACGAAAATTGAAAAGCAAAGACACCGACTTCCGAAATTACGGTTATTTTTTACTTTGTTGTTTTTTTTGTTGGTAGTCTGTTGGCTTTTTTTTTTTTTTTTTACTTTTTAGTATTGGTGTGTTGTGTTAGTTATCACACAAATTCGAATACCACTATCTTGGGGCTTAAAACGGTCACTTTAGCAGAATCATAATATGAAAATATTATGAATCATATTAAAATGTCACAATCTCACAATTCATAATATGCGTGTAATTCATATTACGAAATTATGAATTGCTTTTAAGTCAAATTAGAGGAATTACTAATGACAGCTGGGATTCAGGAAAACAACTGCTTTTTAGAGGAATTGCTAATGTGGCCGGTTTAGGCCCCTTGCTATGTAAATAACAGTGACGGAGTAACTTTAAACATCGTCCACACTAACTAAGTGGGAAAAATACGTAAACTACGCAAGCAAAGTTAATAAAATTTATATGAGACCACCTTTGAAGCATGACAAACAAAAAAGAATCATCAAAATCAATTCATAATTGGCGGAGTAATCGCGTCACAAACATAAAAACATACAGACGAATTGAGAACCTCCTCCTTTTTAAAGTAGGTTAAAAAGTTTGCTCGCGGCTTCGCCCGCGTGGAAAGTCAAAGTCAAAGTCAAATCATTTATTTCAAGTAGGCACATAAAAGGCACTTTTGAACGTCAAAAACTAAGAAATAGAACTGATTCTAGTTGCCCCTTCCGAAAGGTAGTTTTCGTATGGAGAAGAATGGACAAGAAACTCCACCGTTACTCTTTTAAAAATGTTTTACCTACAATATTATTTTTTATACATGAATTATATAATTATATGTGAAGACGATGCACCTACCACTGGATTACTGCACCACAAAAGGTAAAAAGAATTATAAATGGAGCAATGACAAGTAAATTAATTATGTGGTAGATACATGGTGCTCACATATTTACAAACATTGTAAAAGTAAACGATATTACAATATTCCTAACATTGATTAATAAGTAATACTAATAGATCAGTGTATGAGTCTAAGTAATCACAGAGTGTAAAAATCTATGACATACAAATATTACGAAATATACCACTAAGTTAGCACCCAGTTTGATTTTGTCAGACTCTAATTTGTCCTATGGAACAAGACCAGCATGTTTCCAAGCATTCTTATCTTGGATATAATCCTCTAGTTTGTAATATGCTTGTTTACAAAGTGTACTTTTTACCAAGGTGGAGGTGAGTGGAGTTTCTTGTCGGCTCTTCTCCATAGGAAACGACCAATTGGAACCGTGCACCTAGCTTCTGACGTTTCATAAGTGCCCAATATGCCCATGTAGGTTTGCGTGAAATAAAATATTTTGATTTTTGAACCAATGAGTAGCCAGAATGCCAATGAACAGCACCAGTATTTCAATAGCGATAGCGGTACACAACGTGACGAGAATCAATCAATCTGCCTAGCCTTTTCCCAACTATGTTGGGGTCGGCATCCAGTCTAACCGGATGCAGCTGAATACTAGTATTTTACATGGAGCGACTGCCTATCTGACCTCCACAAACCAGTAACTGGGTAATACGATACCCCTTGGTAAGAACAGTTGTCAGACTTTCGGGCTTCTGACGACCCGTAACGACTGTCAAAGATCCACGAATGACAGCCGGGACCGACAGCTGAACGTGCTTTCCGAGGCACGGAGAAGTCTCGGTATGTAAAGATGGTCACCCATCCACGGACCAATCCCGGCAAGCGTAGCTTAACCTGATGGATCGACCCGAGCGGCTGTTATTAATTGGCCACGAGCTTTTCACGCACGACGTGACTAATCAGAAATTATTAAAGCGTAACCCGCGTCTTATTAAAAAGCGATATTCGAGCGAACGGACTGAACGCAGGGTCGCACCGACAGAGGGCGCTTTCCACAAAAAGTGACATATGCACGAGACCGATCGCGTATGCACCCGAAGATCATTTTTAGGGATTTGTACCTTAACGGTAAAACGGGACCCTATTACTAAGGCTCCGCTGTCTGTCTGTCCGTCTGTCACCAGGCTGTATCTCATGAACCGTGATAGTTAGACAGTTGAAATCACAGATGATGTATTTCTGTTGCCGCTATAACAACAAATACTAAAAAACAGAATATAATTAATATTTAAGGGGCTCCCATACAACAAACGTGATTTTTTCTCGTTTATACTCGATATTGATAACGGCAACAGGTAGACGGTTGAAATATTCACAGATTATTTAGTTATATATTCACTTTAAAAATAAATAATTAAATTAAAATAAAAAAAATATTTAAGGCGTTTTTATAGATGATGGTAGGATGGTAAGGAACCCTTCGTGCGCGAGTCCGACTCGAACCTGGCCGGTTTTTAAATAGGACACCGGGTAATACTAACGAGGCAACAATACGCTATTGTTACAAAAAAACTGTTAATTTGCAAAGATCTTAAATAATAAATCACTAATCTACATCACTAAATCACTAAAAACAAAAATATCACAAAATAACGTCAAATATAAAAATAAACAATCAAGTCTGACATTTAAAATAAAGTTGTAGGTATTTAGTTAACGCTTACAATACTAATAATACCTACCTATTTGTATAATTTTATCCTTTTGCATTTATCGGTCGTCAAATATCTCAAATTTAGTCCATAGCAACTAAAATAATTCTTACAAGCTGTTTTTTTCCGCATTTATTTAAATGTTTTTAATTGTTTTTTATTTTTATTTTTGCCAAAGAGATCTCTCAATTTTGTTTTTATTCTTTGGATCATGTGACTCCTTAACACATTATTTTATTAGTTAAAACTATACCCTAAGGCCTCGTTTACGGAGACGCGGGGCGTCGAGCGTGGCGTTGGGCGGCGCGGCCCGCACTGAATTCAAACATATGGCGATGTATGAGTGCGTTTACAGAGAAGCGTTTTTTCATGCATTTGCTTGAAATTGGGCGTTTTACGCCGCATTGCCCGCACGCTTGACGTTACGCGGCGGGCGCAGCGGCGGGCACCGCCACTCTTCCCGCCACGCATCTCTATGAACAACATCGTACATTGCCATATGTTTGTGTTTACGCGTGCGATGGTAAGTGCCGCTTTCCACGCCGCCTCTCCGTAAACAGAAAAAACGTCCGACGCGCCGCGAAACGCCACGCTGCACGCGCCGCACAACGCCCCCCGTCTCCGTAAACGAGACCTTATTTTATAACAAGCTTTTGTTACCGGTACCCTAATTGAGTATTAGACGATCGATCAGAATTGGAATCATGCATTGGAAAGCACGTTAAGCTGTTGTTCCCGGCTGTCATTCGTGGATCTTCGTTACGGGTCGTCAGAAGCTCGAAAGTCAAAAAGAGTACCAGTAAAGCGACTGCCTATCTGACCTCCACAGCCCAGTAACTGGGTAATAACTATACCCCTTGGTAAGACTGGTTGTCAGACTTTTTGGCTCGTCCCTACAGAACCTTAGAATAATCCGCGTACTCCGGGTGTGAAATACTCCGGGGAAAACAGGCATGATGTAATATTATGTATGAACTAATTATGTAAAATATTTGGTGTGGGATGTAACGTGTGTCGACACTCTCGCGCCATCCCATCTTCCTAGCACGGCGGGCTGTGCTGGAGCGGCTGCTGCAGGTGCAGAAAACCTCAAACGGCGCAAATATAACAACCTTATTGGTAGCTATATTTTTGAGCCTGGGGTTGAAACACTAGGGCCGTGGGGTCCCAGTGCTCTTCGAATATTTCGGGAAATCGCCCAGCGGTTGGTCGACTCTTCACGTGACCAGAGGGCTGGCCAATTTCTAGGTCAAAGAATCAGTATTGCCATCCAGCGTGGCAATGCTGCCAGCCTTTTGGGCACTTTTCCCACTGACAGCGATGCGGAAGAATTTTTTGACGCCCTATGAGCCCTTCCTTTATATATTATTTTTTCCCCTTTACATAAAGTTAAAATTAGATTGTATATTTTATTTAAAATTGTAAATATAAAAATTATATAAAAACAATAATTATTTTTCACTGACTGTGGAATCGAAGCATATATTGCTCTCAAGGTTGTCAAAGCCATTAAAAAGTTTTAATATTTCAACTTTTGAACCCTGTTCGCATTTCATTAGATGTAGGTATAGACATTTAAAATCGGAATGTATTTATTTTATCTATTATGCATTATTATATTAATATTATTGATTTTTGTTGTTCCTCTCAAACAGATCACCTGCTATCTAATCTCTTCACCACCCTTGGTTGACTGGTAGAGTCCGCCTCTGTACCTTTTCTGAGTACGAAAAGTTTAAATAAATATATAGAGTTACTGGGAGGAGCTAGTGGCTAAGTAATAACACCCGCTCGGGTCGATCCATCAGGTTAAGCTACGCTTGCCGGGGTTGGTCCATGGATGGGTGACCATTATCACATAACGAGACTCCTCCGTGCCTCGGAAAGCACGTTAAGCCGTTGGTCTCGGCTGTCATTTGTGGATCTTTGATAATCGTTACGGGTCGTCAGAAGCCCGAAAGTCTGACAAAAGTCTAACTAAGGGGTATCGTATTACCCAGTTACTGGGTTGTGGAGGTCAGGTAGGCAGTCGCTCCATGTAAAATACTGGTATTCAGCTGCATCCGGTTAGACTGGAAGCCGACCCCAACATAGTTGGGAAAAGGCTAGCCAGATTGATATATAGTTACTTGTAATTCGCCGTATATCCGTTAGGAGCTGATAGGGGGGCCAGAATACAACAAAAACCCGCCATATGTATGCCTGAAATTCAATAGTTTTCGGGATATTTGAATTTAAAGGGTTGTAAGTTAAAAACGTAACTTTTTTTTTATGGATAACTGGTTTATTTTCAATTTTAAATAAAATATACAATCTAATTCTAACATTATGTTCAAAGGGAAAAAATAATATATAAAGGAAGGGCTCATAGGGCGTCAAAAAATTCTTCCGCATCGCTGTCAGTGGGAAAAGTGCCCAAAAGGCTGGCAGCATTACCACGCTGGATGGCAATGCTGATTCTTTGACCTAGGAATTGGCCAACCCTCTGGTCACGTGGAGAGTCGACGTTACTTGTATAATAAACTATAATTTCCAAGAAAGCTGATGAAAACGTTTTTTATTTCAAAATTCTGGCTTCTACAGTTTAGGAGAAATTGCAATTTTAAAAGTGTTGGTATTCAGCTTTGAAGGCCAGTGTAATATAAATTAAAATCATCAATACAACTCTCTAAGTTACTTTGTGAATGGAAACTATTTTCTAATAATGTATTTTGTATGGCGACCAAAGTTTATAATAAACTACCAGACTGTTTTAAAACTTTAGCACATTTAAAAGTATATTATTAAATTATCTTCTAAATAAATGCTACTACTCGACCAATGATTTTATGAATGAAAAGTTGACATAAATATTAGGAAATAATATTATATTTTCTTCCTATTATCTCTTTGACCTAACTAACTTAATCCTTCTGACATTTCCATAACTAATACTTGACTAATTTTCAATTTGAATGTTATCCAAAATAAAATATGAATATGTTATCCTAATCTATTTAATTCAATGCCAATTCAATGTGTGACAAACAAAACCCTGAAAATGTATTTGTAGGTCCGAAACGGCAGAATATTATGTACTACAAAACTACTATGTAACATCTTTATGTAACAATATTCTAACAAATAAATGGTCTATTACTATTAATGACTAATTCATGAAATAATGACATTTGATTTCAATTACGCCATCATGCCTGTAATCCCCAGGTTGGGCAGAGGTGTACCTATAGTACATCCACATTTCGCTAGTTATGTTTAAGTCCCATGTAATAGGGGGCGAGCATATTGCCATCAACCGGGCACGAATCGAGACTCCGGGCTGGTACTGAGACATTCCTGATTGAAAAACCCAATAACACTTTGTCTGACCTGGGAAACGAACCCAGAGGCTCAGGAACGCTTGTGACCACTTCACCAATGAGGTACTAAACAATCGTTTGAAAACCCGTCTTTGCATTAAAAAGTAAAAAGCAGTAGTATTGAGTTGACCTACGTAACGACTTAATTACAAATCGATAATTAGTAACTTCCTATTACGATAAAAAGTAGATTATTACAAAAAAAAATCAAAGCTATTTATACGTGTGCAATTAGATTACTTACATGTACTTAAAATCAATTATTAATGTAAGTAAATTATTAATGTAAGTACAACTGAAGTACAATTTGCAAATCAAACATTGATAGATAGTTAAATAAATAAATAATTTATTTGGTGCAAACAAAAGACATACAAGAGTACGATTAAATAAAAATTACATAAATCAATTAATATTTATTATTAAAAATATTTAATATTAAGGAAAATACATACAAGGTGCCAATATACAAAAAAGAATACGTATTTTGAAAACACTATTGGCTATGATACATTTTAAATGAAGAAAGATTACGAAACTAACCAATTTTTTTTCAAGTTATAAACTAAAAAGAATACCTATTGCAATGCCAACCCTTCCTTACATCCTGAACTAAAATAAAAAAAAGGAAAAAATCCAATGATTCAGCACTCATTCCCAAGGCATGCAGTTTGAAAACCGAGGTCACGGTAATTTCATAAACAGTTGTATATAAGCGTCCGTCGCATCTTAACAGCGGTTGTTCTTATCCGACGAACGAAAGTGATGTGCCACGCGCGCTAAAAAAAACAGTTAAAATTAAAAAAAACCTCATCTGTGACTAAAAAGACGTAATAAGCAAAGTTCTGTCGTGGTTCATTTCAGTGTGGTGTGGTATTCAGTGTGGAGTGGTTGCCGTGAATTTTTTAATGTAAGTTTTTTTTAAATTTTTTGCAATTTTTTTATTTTTTTAAGTGAGGTCAGAAAATGTTTTTTTTTGTTGGCGCGCGTTGATGTCTAATTGCTTAGGGGATTGTTTTTTTTTGAAGTTTTTGATTTTTGGCGGTTTTATTGTATTATAATTTTATTCTAAATTATACGATTTAGTTTATACTTTATTAAATGAATAGTGAATTAATTTTAAATAGGCAATTTAAATAATTGAGATTTTTTTTTTTTTTTCTGCTTTTATGTGTATTCTTAAAGCAATTAAGAATTTTATTTTATAAATAATTATGACAGTTATAATATATTGCAATAATAATAAAGACATTTTATTAAATTAGATACGTAGTCAGCATATCAAGCGAATTTGACAATTTAAAAATCTAACTTTGCTTAAGTTTTTTTTTTACATTGCGCAATATTAAATAAATACAACGGTTAATAGAATGATAGATTTAAATTATATCATATATGGACAACATTAAACCTACAAAAAAAAACTTTTAACTCGTTTTTTATAACACAAATAACTATGCTTCGCCCACGTGTCATCTTTTTAAATTATAGCTTATGTTACTAAGTGATAGTTAAGCATTCTAACAGCGAAAGAATTTTTAAAATCGATCCATTCGTTTTTGAGTTTATTCATTACAAACAAAAATACAAATATTTTCTTTTTATAATATTAGTGTAGATAACATAATTATTTAATTCTTATTTTACATATTATTTTCTTTCTCTGAATAAGTGACCGGTTGATGGCAATAACCTCGACAAAAATTACATTAAAGGTGCAAAAAAAAAAAACTGGCGACATGTGGGGGTACTCCACAGCCTATCCCTTCGTTATACATTCGTATTACAGGCGTGATGTTATATTATTTAATTGAAATATAGTAAATTATATTATATGAAAAATAAAAATAAATGTGAAAAACACAAAAAACAGTATAATAAAATTACTGACAGAAAAAATAATTTGCTAGCCCGTTCTTGTCCATACGAACCTACTACGCTTTGGAATGGGCAACTAGCTTCATCTTTCAGACTGACCGACCCCTTGACAATTCAAAAGTGCCTGTAAATGGTTTCATTGAAATAAATGCTTTAAGTTTATTCAGAGATGAGCAAGAAAAATATGTCTGAAGTAAAACAATAATTCTTTTATTACCTAAATCTACATCCGTCCGCAATATTTTAATAATGCATGAGATAATTATTATTTTTTGCATTTAGCATAACAATTAAGGAGATTTAAATAATAAATGCTAATTGGTTTGTGGAATTTCAAGATGATCTAGGCATTTAAGTTACTAAGAAGAAAATCATAAACATAATCATATTATTTCTAAACTTATAGAAATTTTTCTTTAAAGTCAGCCAAATACCTCTCCATGGGTCGGGTTTGTCCCGGGTGTCATTCGTAGACCCCTCTGTCTCTCGGAGAGCTCGGTCCCGACTGTCATTTGTGGATCTTTGACAGTCGTTACGGGTAGTCAGAAGCCCGCAAGACTGACCACCGGACTTTAAAAAGGGGTATCGTGTTACCCAGTAACTGGGTTCTGGAGGTCAGATAGGCAGTCACTCCATGTAATATACTGGTATTCAGCTGCATCCGGTTAGACTGGAAGGCGACCCCAACATAGTTGGGAAAAGGCTAGGCAGATTGATTGTCAACCAATTTTGCACAGATAAAAAAATGATTTAAGCACCAGAGATGAATTCATTAGCCAATTATAATATTGCTAACATCAAATTAATGATTTAATTAAACTATAAAATCATCTTTGTTGAAAAAAGCCGCACCTTTTGAGAATCACACACTAAATTAATAAACTAATAATATAAATTATTTAAATAAACTCAATCAATATAAAACAGAGATTAGAATTAAAGACAAAAACAATTAATATCAATAAACGATTTATCACTAAAAACAAAAAAAAAATTAACGATGTTTGAACGTAAATGAATCGTAGCAGGTGGCGTTCTGTACCTTCTGCCTACCCCCATATGACATCATCATCTGCCTAGCTTTTTCCCTATTATGTTGGGGTCGGCTTCCAGTCTAACTGGATGCAGCTGAATACCAGTATTTTACATGGAGCGACTGCCTATCTGACCTCCACAACCCAGTAACTGGTTAATACGATACCCCTTGGCAAGACTGGTTGTTAGACTTTTGGGCTTCTGACGACCCGTAACGACTGTCAAAGATCCACGATGACAGCCGGGACCAAAGGCTTAACGTGCTTTCCGAGGCATGGAGGAGTCTCGGTACGTAATGGATGGTATTTATTTAAAACTATATTATCGTTAAATTATTATTCTGCTCACATGAATATATCTTAGAGACACTTAAATACTAATGTTTAATAATGTAGATATTACTTCATAGGTATACACATTAACATTAGGAATTCCCCGAGATTATAGACGAAGAGTCATCACGCTTGCCTAATCCTGAGGGGACGGTAGAGAAGTATAGTGCACCTATTTCGCAAGTCCCGTAATAGGCCATATAGCAGAGCCGCATAGTGCACACATTTTTGCCACTTATGTTGTATCTATACTTATGTTATATCTATAAGACTTCGCCCGCGTGGTTGCCGGTTATTACATACTTAAAACCTTCATCGAGAACCACTCTATCCATTAGTGAAAACAGCATGAAAATCGGTGCAGTAGTTTTTGAGTTTATCGCGTACAGGACGACAGACAGACGCGGCGGAGGAGTTTGTTTTATAATATGTATGGATGTATAAACCTATCTTAATTAATATTATAAATGCGAAAGTAAGTTTGTTTGTTTGTTACGCTTTCACGGCAAAACGGCTGAACGGATTTGGATGAAATTTGGCACAGGAGTAGACCATGACCTGGAATAGGGCATAGGATACTTTTTATCCCGATTTCCCCACGGTATCGAGACTGACGCGGGTGAAACCGCGGGGCGCAGCTAGTAATATTATAAAGAGGTGAGTTTGTTTAGTTAGATTTCATGAACAAAGTTACAAAATCATGAATTGCGCAATTCTTTTCACATTCGACATCGTGATCTCACTTTTCGAAACAGCCTATATAAAATCATCTACCACTGGCAACTTTTCAACCATTGCGCATGCGCATACTTGTAACCTCTACTCCTATTATCACTTACTATAAAAGAAACTTGCTAACTGATAAGGAATTTAACTGTGTCCACATCTGTGAATAGTTAATGTGTGAACTACGCTTTGAAAACTTCTTCTAACTGAACAGACAGCTGTGCTGCTGGGGAGTTTGTTGCGCCATTTTTTTTCCCATCACTACAGCAGTTGGGAAAACCCGTTCCTGACATCTGTCAGTTGGACAATTTCTAGTAGTAATAAAGATCAAATTCTAAGGAGGAGCTCGTGGCTAAGTAATAACAGCCGCACGGGTCGATCCATCAGGTTAAGCTACGCTTGCCGGGGTTGGTCCGTGGGTGGGTGGCCATCTAATACATACCGAGACTCCTCCGTGCCTCGGTAAGCACGTTAAGCACGTTAATTATTATTGACTAGCTGCGCCCCGCGGTTCCACCCGCGAAAGTCTCGATCCCGTGGAAAATCGGGATAAAAAGTATCCTATGTCCTATTCTGGGTTATGGTCTACCCCTGTGCCAAATTTCATCCAAATCCATTCAGCCGTTTTAGCGTGAAAGCGTAACAAACAAACTCACTTTCGCATTTATAATATTAGTTAGGATTCTATACCAAAGTATGAAAAATCATTTACATTACATAAAACATAAATCTAATTATTAGCCATACGTCACTTAGCACACGCCAATAAACCAACCAAAAAAAATATCGATCTTAGATCGTTTTGCTCATGTTGAGAGGATAAATGAAATGCGACTAATAAGGCAGATTTAAGAGGAAATGCCGCCGGGGGGAGACGCCCTACGAGGACATATTCTGACCTTATTGTTGATATATACTTTACTTGTTGATATATACGATATATATTTTGCGTAGTACTCGCAACCAGCGTGTGTATGACCAGATGTATGAACGTAAACGAAGGAAAAGGAGTATGCAAGGATCGTAGCAGGTGGCGTACTGTAGTTATATAAGCTCTCTGACCTCCACAACCCAGTTACTGGGTAACACGACACGACTTGACCCTGTGACCTAATACTCTACCTATTACTACGGTAACATACCATGTAGATTATATTCATCTAGGATGTAGGTATAAAAATTTATTATATTTAACCGGATCAATAAAAGAATTCGATTTAGAATGAGCGCGAGAAATTCATTAATATTTTAATTATTATGTCGATTAACTAATCGGTAAAGTTATTATTATTACGGAATTAATTCTTAATTATTAGTGGTATTTATTCATTAGTAACTTTTGCCCGCGACCTTTCCCCTGTGGTCGGAAAATATCCTACGGGAACGTACTAGCGGGATAAAAAGTATCCTATGTCTACCCAAGTCTACCCATGTGCCAAATTTCATCCGAATCCGTTTCAGTCTAACCAGATGCAGCTGAATACTAGTATTTTACATGGAGCGACTGCCTATCTGACCTCCACAACATAATTACTGGGTAATACGATGCCCCTTGGTACTGGTTGTCAGACTTTCGGGCTTCTGACGACCCGTAAGACTGTCAAAGATCCAAGGATGACAGCCGAAACCTGACTTTTGACTTGCACAAGGTGTAACCCAGTTACTGGGTAACACGATAGTAATAAAATGAGACTGCTAGCCTACGCTTCAACTCAATCAATGCACTGTTCACCAAAAATGTACAGAGAAGATTTTTTTATGTAAGATTTTTACATAAAAATCTTATTTGTCATTGTTTAATGCGAGCCAAAGGAATGTATATTACGCAATGTATCTGACGTCAAGGCGGATATATCGCGACCATGTATGTAAATATACACATCTTCTTTTTGTCGCTAAAAACAGTCACATCGATACATCTATATATCTATAAATTAAAGTCGGTTTTCTTGTCTGTCTGTTATATCCGCGTTTTTCTTTTAAACCACGCAAGAGATTTTGATGAGGTTTTCACCATCGTTTAAAGAATTTAATCCGGAATGTTTGTGTTTATTAAATTAAAAACCTTACATTTAATAAAGAATGAGATCGTGGCTATAATAACAGCCGCACGGATCGATCCATCAGGTTAAGTTACGCTTGCCGGGGTTGGTCCGTAGATGGGTGAACATCTTTACATATCGAGACTCCTCTGTGTCTCGGAAAGTGCGTTTAACCGTTGGTCCCGGCTGTCATTTGTAGATCGTTGAAAGTCGTTACGGGTCATCAGAAGCCCGAAAGTCTGACTACCAGTTACCAAGGGGTATCCTATTACCCAGTTACTGGGTTGTGAAGGTCAGATAAGCAGTCGCTCCATGTACAATACTGGTATTCAGCTGCATCCGGTTCGACTAGAAGCCGACCCCAACATAGTTGGGAAAAGGCTGTACAGATTTTAGTACTTATGTCAAGATAATTTCGCACCTACACGCGGGCGAAGCCGCGAGAGGAGGCTAGTGCTGCTATATTACAATATATTCATCTAGGATTGCCCCTGTTTTTTTTATTCAATCTTAAATGGCTTGGTACCCCACTTTTTTTAATTATGGCCACCTTTTTAGATGAGTAATTCAATTTGCAAGTTAATTTGGTCAAATGATTTCGGTGCAATGTTGTCTGTTATTTATAGTTTTAATTTAATTGGGACTGGTCATCTCTTATCTGCCAGGGCTTATTGTTAATCTTATATTTTGAATTGTTTTAAACCGAGACTCCTCCGTAACTCGGAAAGCACGTTAAGCCGTTGGTCCCGGCTGTCATTCGTGGATCTTTGACAGTCGTTACGGGTCGTCAGAAGTCCGAAAGTCTGATAACCAGTCTTGCCAAGGGTATCGTATTACCCAGTTACTGGGTTGTGGAGGTCAGATAGGCAGTCGCTCCATGTAAAATATAGGTATCCAGCTGCATCCGGTAAGAGTCAACATAGTTGGGAAAAGGCTAGGCAGATTGATTTGGAATTGTTTAACATTGTTCTCACATATAGAAACAACAAGTTTTTATCCTGATTTAAAAGAGTGTCCTTGGAGTTTCTTGTCCGTTCTTCTCCATAGAGATCTACGTTTTGGAATGGGCAACTAGCTTCAACTCTCTGACTAACTGACCGACTCTTTGACAATTCAAAAGTAAATGGTTTAATTAAAATAAATGCTTTAGCTATGTTTTTTTTTTTTTTTGATAGTATTGTTGACTACCTCTTTGGTCAAGTAGTCAACTGCTGAGCCATCCTAGATTCGATCTCCGGATAGGGCAAAGCATTATTCTAACTAAACAGACAGCTGTGCTGCTGGACAGTTAGTTGCGCCACTTCTCCCCAGCTAAAGCACTCGGGAGTGGTGTAGGGCGCGCGTGCAGGGGGACTGGCTTATGTAATTTTAACGTTCGAAAAGTGCTGATTCTCAGCCTAGTTTGAATAAATGACTTTGTTATTGGGTATTTCATTAGAAACTTTTCAGTATCAGCCCCAAGTGTCAGTTGATGGTAATAAACTTGATTCCTATTATTCCTTTTACATGGGATTTGTAAGTTCAGTTACTAAATGTACCTACTTTACATTTCTGCCTCCCCACTTTGGATTACAGGCGTGATGTGTCGTACACGTTCTGTCGTGAGGTGTGTAGCTAGTTTTTAACTTTATTATCAACTGCATACTTTCGCAAGTGGTTGTGAAATGTACCGGCTCGTCCGCCATTTTGACAACGTGATCACTAGTGATGTACTCGTGTCGATAACTCGATAAACGAAATATGTTGACTTTCACACCACCTGCTCGGTAATGTCAAGTTATTATCATGCAACTCTAACATAAAGTAAGTCATTATAGCACAATGGTCTAGCTGGGCAATAATATTGCATTGAATTTTATTATAACCCACCGGCCCTCACGGGTCAATAATTTAAAACACATTTTCTTTTTTTTTAAATTTTCCGTCAAAAAAAACATATTCGACACTCAAATTGTTTTTTATTATCTCGCAGAAATTGTGAAAAGCAAATAATCTGCTCAGAGATGAAGTTGTCTTCATCTTGGGCGAATATAGATCCCGTGATATAAGACACTGCTTTACCCCCTAGGTGAATAATCTGCTATTATTTCCTGTGCGTCTTTTAACGTCACATTTATTTTAAGAATATGGTGGCGGGCACCGTCAATGTTTGTGGTGCCGCTTCTAATTCAATTAAGAAGTTACCTAGCCGCTTCTTGCCATGTTAGGCATGCACACTCAATGGTTTAGGGTTTGGCTAGATAATTAGGCACCTTTATTACTTTATAAATATCTTATTAAGTAATTCAAGGAGTTTCTTGCCCGTTCTTCTCCATAGGTACCTACTACGCTTTGGAATGGGCAACTAGCTTCATATTTCTGACTGACCGACTCCTTTGACAATTCAAAAGTGCCTGTAAATGGTTTAATTGAAATAAATGCTTAGAGTTTGAGTGAATCTTGGATGTAGGCTTACGGCGTAGGGGAAAAAAGCCTGCTTATAGATCTGAAATCGTCAAATCTTCTGAGCAAGCATGGCGCCATCCTTGCTCAGAAGAAGAAGCTCGTTCCTTCTCCGTATGAGAAGAGGCTTTTGCTCTGCACAGGGACATATGATGTATGACTTATACCCATAAGATATCTTCACCTGAAGAATTGATGATTCAGCTGCTTTTTCATAAGACTGGAAGCTAACAAGGCTTGTCGTGTTACCCAGTAACTGGGTTGTGGAAGTCAGATAGGCGTTTGTTGTATGTAAAATACTGGCATTCAGCTGCCTCCGGTCAGACTGGACGCCGACACCAACATAGTTGGAATACGATTAATACGCATGATCAGCCTATAATGTTCCCACTGCTGGGACACAGACCTCATCCTCTCTTCAAGAGGGAGTGGGCCGTAATCCACCACGCGGGCCCAGTGTGGGTTAGTGGTTTTCACATGTCTTCGAATTTTTGGTTTACGACATGCCGGCTTCCTCACGATGTTTTCCTTCATCGTTTTGAGAGCAGTGGCGATGATTTATTTATACAAAGTAAAATGTCTGTCTAGGTCCGAACCCACGAGTATGAACTCGTAAGTCAAGGCCGTTACCACTGGGCCACCATTGCTCTAATGAATATAGCTGCTGGTAAGGTTAAAGGCTCTTGCAGACTGGCACGATATCGTGGGTGAGACTGCCTGCCACGCCCGCGATATCGCGCCAGTCTGCACGAGGTTTGAGTCTACAAAAATTGCTTTTGCTACTAAGCCAATCAAACATACCAAAAAAAAAACATGTGACCATGTCACTATCCCTATATGGAAACGTCGTTAATATATTATATATTTATTGTAATAAATATATTATTAAATAAAGCAACAACTCAACATCCTATATTATAAATCATATTGTTATTGTCAAATATCAATCGACCACCAAATTCGTCGAAACGTTTAGAATCAGAGATAATAATATGTTATTATTTTTAAGAGTTCCGTATACGAAAATGGTGTATCGTTTTTTAGTTTTTTTAATTTATTTGCTCATGAGATGTTAGTTGGTATTAGCGTGGGAATTTAGCAAAAGAAAAAACATTTTTTTTTTAAACATAAATCAAATATAATCGGCTAATAGCTCGTGGCTAAGTAATAACAGTCACACGGGCTGATTGCCGGAGTTGGTCCGTGGATGGGTGACCATCTTTACATACCGAGACTCTTCCGTGCCTCGGAAAGCACGTTGAGCCGTTGGTCCCGGCTGTCATTTGTAGATCTTTGACAGTCGTTACGGGTCGTCAGAAGTCCGAAAGTATGACAATCAATCTTGCCAAGGGGCATTATATTACCCAGTTAATGGGTTGTGGAGGTCAGATAGGCAGTCGCTCCATATAAAATACTGGTATTCAGCTGCATTCGGTTAGACTGGAAGCTGACCCCAACATAGTTGGGAAAAGGCTAGGCAGATGATGAATATAATCGGTCTATAATATTCCCACTGCTGGGACACAGGCCTCCTCGGTGTGAGAGGCAGTGGGCCGTAATCTAATAAGTGGATACAGTCCGGATTGATGTTGACTTACTAGATATTTGTTTTATTGCTGATTACTGGTTGTTAAGTTGAAAAAAAGATGGTTTAGTTACCTCTTTGACCTTTGTCAACATTTTATTACGAAAAAGTTTTGAATATTGAGTGATCAAGTTGAATATTTTAAATCAAAATTATAGTTTACTACTTGCCTATATTTTTTTATTTGTTTTTTTTTTCAAGAATAATAAGATATTTTGGAAAAAAATACCTATGACATTCATAAAAAGACAATAATAAATATTCAGTTCGTTTTTTTAGTCTATTTTTTTTTTACAAAAACTTTTAATGTCAAATTTAGTGATAAAAAACTTTATGCTCACAACATTATGTTTACGGAACCCTAAACCTTTAAGGGTTACATTAGTACAAGTTATGTAAATAAAACCTTTTAATATTGACCCGTGTCCTTCCAAACCGGTTTCTTCTACGTGTTGCTAAGTCAGTATACAGGTATATGTATATATTATTTTAATAATACATATACATTTATGCAGCATGTATTAAAAATATGTGGTCATATGTACACAGTACAGACCACTAAATTAGCAAAAAAAAAAAAAAATTCTTCATGCACCAATATCTTAATCACGAAAAAGTCGGGATAAAAATATTCTATGTCCTATTCCAGGTCGCGTAACAAACAAACAAACTCATTTTCGCATTTATTACCTAATATTAGTTAGGATAGTTAGAATTAAATATAGTATAAAGAAAATTTGAATTAAGTGTAGTTAGTTGTTAGTTTTTTTTTATGGTGTACATTATTAAAGAGTATTTTAATCTATTAACAGAAATAAATCATTTACATATCATTTATCAGAAATAAATCATTTACGTATCATTTATCAGAAATAAATCATTTACGTATCATTTATCAGAAATAAATCATTTATCATTGTAATAGCTTCATAAAAAGTAGCCTATGTCCTTCCCCGGATGGCATCTATCACCTTGTCAAATATCGAAATCGGTTCAGTGGTTTAGGCGTGAAAAGGTAACATACAGACAGACAGGGTTACTTTCGAATTTATAATATTAGTAAGTATGGATATAAGCTTTCCGTGAAGTGAGAGATCTACTAAATGCTCACGCAGACAGGCGCGACGCGACTCTGGTGGAACAATTTCTATAAAAACTTCACGGATTTTTTTTCTACCGGTGTCGTGTCGCGACTGTCTGCGGGAGGAGCCTTAATACTGTAGGTATATGTTTTAGGTATAGCTTGATATTATGTGGTCGTGCAAACCACGTACAGACGAAACGTGTTTGACATAAAAATACAATTCTATAAGTTTTTATATTATATGAAATAATAATATTATGCCAATGAGGTGATAGGTTGTTCTATAATGATACTTTATATAATTAGTTTTTTTTTTCATAATTAATTTTTATATAACTTGTTTTTTTGTCGGGTCGAGGGAAGGCTGTCTATTAGCATGTTAAGGCGTTATTTTACATAATAATAGATATTTTTCATGCTTATCTAACAACTATAGAAGGTTATTTAAATTTAAAAAAAAAACGTGTGCGGTCGGGAGACCCTCGTCTGGAACGAAGTACCTTCTCACGTATGATTTAAAACAAAAACAAAATTACTAATTACAATAACCCTACAACGTCAAAACAAATAAATAAAAAAATCTTTATACATTTGTGTTGAGAACCAATTTTTTTTTATATTTTAACGAGTACGTGTAATTTTGTTTTTTTATTTTGACTTAGGCATCGGAGGCTTAAGCTTATCGAGCCTATAATGTTCCCAGTGTTGGGACACTTGCCTCTCTCTGAGATGGAGAGGGCCGTGACCCATTATTACATTCTACATTGTTTTATTGGGTTCCCAGCTATAAAAACGAATGTAAGTGGTAAGAGTGAATAAATGAATAAATAAAAAATAAAAAAAGAATAAATAAATAAATAAATAAACAAATAAATAAATATATAAATAAATAAATAAACAAATAAATAAATATTGTAGGCATTTTTTTTAGCTTTTATATGTCTATCAGCTGTTAATAAGTTTGACATCCCTGGCTTAATGCAATCGAAGCAATGTACGTTACTACGCGATCAAAATAAGTATGAGTCAGCACATTCTATTCAAATCTAACCTAATGAGAATCCATTGAATAAAGCTAAAGCTATCACAATATTGCCAAAGGTCATACCTATTATTATTTTAATTACACCTACAATCGTCATTTCACGTTTTAAACGTTGTAGGAAATTTATCGATTCATATATTCCAAACTTGCTTGAACTCGCGGTTTCACCCGCGTAAGTCTCGATCCCGTGGGAATATCGGGATAAAAATTATCCTACGTGTTAATCCAGGTTATAATCTATCTGTGTGCCAAATTTTATCCAAATCCGTTCAGTAATTTTTGCGTGAAAGAGTAAGAAACATCCATCCATCCTTAAACGCGTTTATAATATTATACTAGCCGCAGCCCGCGGTTTCACCCGCATAAGTCTCGATCCCATGGGAATATCGGAATAAAAAGTATCCTATATCCTATTCCAGGTCATGGTCTACCCGTGTACCAAATTTCATCTAAATCCGTTCAGCCTTTTTAGCGTGAAAGCGTAAAAAACAAACTCACTTCTGCATTTATAATATTAGTTAGGATTATAGTAGGATGATTGTATTTTCCGAAGAGGTGAGCGAGGTACACCAAGATTTCAATTTAAAAACAAGCTTTAAATGAACTAAAACAGCCAATAATTCTGGGTGCAGCAGTCAGGTCATGGTGGATTTTAGAACGGACTATCGTATTCTAAATGCATAATATACGAAATTTCGTATCTGTACCTTAGCCTGTTGTAGAGTTCCTTCGTCTGGAGCCAATCCAGGGTGTAGAATCAGACTGCCAAAGTTGCGGGAAAGTCCGAAAGGGATACCGGGACCTTGGCAACAGGCAACTGAAGGAACACGGGTGGGTTTTAGTCAGTAAAAATCTGACACGCTTTCCCACTCCGCCCAGAGCGGGAGAAGACATTTGATGATATACCACCGTCAAAAAAGAACAAAAAAAAATAGTTTAGAATCAAGTCATGCATCATAAAAAAATTCATTGCCTTCGGAACTGAACCAACTTGTAAAATCTCAATTCCTTAGGATAAGAGGAACTAGAGGAAGTGGTTTTAATTCAGCGTGGAAGATTTGACTCATACAGACATACTAGCTAAGCATAATCAGCCTATAATGTTCCCACTGCTGGGACACAGGCCTCCTCTCTGTGAGAGGGAGTGGGCCGTAATCCACCACGCGGGCCCAGTGTGGGTTGGTAGATGTCACATGTCTTCGAATTTTTGGTTCTAGGACATGCCGGTTTCCTCACGATGTTTTCCTTCACCGTTTTGTGAGCAGTGGCGATGAAATAATTTACACAAAGTAAAGCGCCTGTCGGGGTTGGAACCTACGACCTACAACTCGTAAGTCGTGGCCGTTACCACTGGGCCACCACTGCTCACACATACTAGCGAACTAACTAACTAACAAGACAAGTTAAATTAAAGCTTGTAAATAAAAAAAACATTCAAAGCCTTCGTTGATAATTAAACAAAAGCCTATCGCAATTCAAATTCATAAACCACGCGTTTGCCTCCGGCAATGCCGCGCGAAGTAGGCACGAGGACATCTCAAACATAACATAACATCACGCCTGTAAACCCCGAAGGGTAGGACAGAGATCAATTAGTTTCTAGAAGACCAGTAAAATATTTCCCATTCAAAAAGCTAGACTAACCAGAACTAATAGCGTGTTCTGGTCCCGGAAATCCTTACTAATTTTATAAATGCGAAAGTAACTCTGTCTGTCAGTCTGTCCCGCTTTCACGCCAAAACTACTGAACCGATTTAAATGAAATTAGGTACACAGATAGTCTAGGGCCTGAGAAAGGACATACGCTACTTTTTATCGACATACCACGCGGGCGAAACCGCGGGTGGAAGCTATTATATTATATACGGAAATATATTATAATAAATGACGAACAACTCTAATTTTTCATGCACCTATACCCCATTTGAAATAAGATTAGACATTAAAACAAACCCTCTTACAGTCCGTTCAACCGATTTTGACTTCTATACCGTAGGCATAAGGATAGCATTAAAAGCAAAAAAAGTTACACAATACCAACTATCTACTGCGGCTGCCATTTGTCATGCCACCAACGCAATAGAATTCAAAATCGGTTGAACGGAATGTAAAAAAGGCTTATCTATACGTCTAATCTTATTTCAAATGGAGTATATATACTTATTACCTTACCTATAAATTTTATTACCTCCTTAAAAGTTCGTTCCATTTTTAAATAACACGACATATATTAGTTTTCATAGTAATTTAATTGGCCGCTAAACACGACAGATATGGAATATTTTCATAGAAACTTTGCCGGCCTTCTCCATCCCTCGGAACGTTGGTCCCGGCTGTCATGTGTGGATCTTTGACAGTCGTTACGGGTCGTCAGAAGACCGAAAATCTGAAAACCAGTCTTGCCAAGAGGTATTACCCAGTAAATGGGATTTGGAGGTCAGATAGGCAGTCGCTCCATGTAAAATACTGGTATTCAGCTGCAGACGGTTAGACTGGAAGCCGACCCCAACATAGGAAAAGGCTAGGCAGATGATATTTTATGTTAAAACGAGAAATTTAACGCGGACCAAGTTGCAGGCAGAATCTAGTAATATAAGAATAGAATAGAATACAAATATATATATATATATAGAATAATCGTACTTCCTACTAATATTATAAATGTGAAAGTTTGTGTGTTTGGATGTTTGTTACTCAATCACGCAAAAACGGCTGAATGGATTTGGATGAAATTTGGCTAACAGATAGTTTATAACCTGGATTAACACATACGATACTTTTTATCCCGATATTCCCACGGGATCGAGACTTACGCGGGTGAAACCGCGGGGCGCAGCTAGTATAATATATACAGGGTGTAAGGGTAAACACCGTTGTCACTCAAACCATGGGTTGCCTTAAATATAAAAATAAATGACCGAGTAACAATAAAAAAAAAACGTTATTTTCATTAAAAGATTTAAAAAGTTTCTATCCGACACCGTGCTCGCTAGCAAAACAGCTGACTTACTTAGGGAGGGGTCGCGCTCGCGGCCGGTTAGGTCACGTCCCGACCCACCCGTGTTGAGACGCAAGTTCGTTGCCCTAGCGCCCTAGGGTGAAAGGGTGAAATACTCATATGGAAAAAGAACACATTATTAAAAAAAATATATGTAATTTTCCATTGATTATACGTTCTATAAATGAAACCAAATCAGTGGTTTCAAGGATAACGGAGTTTACCCTAACAGCCTGTATAGAAACAAATATCTGAATATATATTATATATATAGATAAAGATGTATAGGTTGGTATGTCGTGTGTTTCGGTGCCATCTCTAAAGTTATACGACATTGAGCCGCAAGGTCGAATGTTGCTTATTATTGAGGCTTCTATCGATTCGATAAAAATGTCGATATTACGTTAACGTGTCGTAATCGGCGAGTTTTTTTTAGAAGTAGAATCTTTGGACTTTATGTTGGTCTATTAATCGTCAATGCGAGTGCTTGGTTGGTCGATTTTCGGGTCGGGTAATTGTAAAACATTCTAAAAAAAAAAAAAGCTTCCGAATTGACAAACTCCTCCTTTTAGAAGTCGGTAAAAAAAAATCGTTTAGAAAAAATTGGGAAAAGAAAGAATTATTAATTATAATAATAATAGGTAATCGTTTATTTTTATAAATACCTACGTATTTTGCATACAATCGGTAAACTTAACAACAATTAGTTATATAGAGCCAAAAACGACCTCATGTGGATACGAAAATAACTTTCAGTTGGTCAATTTAGTATTTTTCTAACATTTTTAATGCTAATAAAACCTGTACAAATCGCAAAATTAGCAAAACATCAAAAAAAAAATACATAAAAATATATATCACCAGACATAAAAAGTCCAATACTTTTATTTTATTCATGATAAACCAGCTGAACTGATAACAACGTTTTTTTTTTTGTTCAACTTGTCACCGTAAAAATAATAATTTGCCCAGTCTAACCAGAGTTTTAAATATTTCACAATAATACGTTACAAAATTAATAATTTTTATCTAACTTAAAAAGTAGACAAACCTAGATATTATTACTTAAAAAACAAGTTGACAATAATTATTTAAATCTTATGCATTTTATTATAAAACTCCACCATATTTAAGTATTAGGAAATTTACAAAAAAAGAAAAAAAAACTAATCTTGGACACTTTTACTTAAATTAACATAATTAATTTAAGAACTAGTATTTCAAGAAATCTTGTTGCTCCTAGACATATAGGTATTCTGAACTGGTTTTAAAACTAAAAAAAAAGTGAAACTGACTTGGTCACGTGTCATAAGTATTTTATCTCCATGTACCGAAGGTTCACAATCCCGTATTTTAAGAATTTTATTATATTTTCAAAACGTGATACGAAATGAAATGAAATTGTTTATTCTGTAAATAGGATATTGGAATCACTTTTACACGTCATATAATAAAATATTAAAAATAAGCTAGATGTGGTCGGCGTTTCCTATCTGACTACTCTGAGAAGAAAGGCCGAAACTAACTCAGAGATCGCAGTCTCTTTTAAAGTCCAGACATAATCTTGGTCAGATCATGTGAAGACCATGTAGATTAACGTCTGAAATGGTCTTTTGAGGAAAGAACCACAACGATTTGAGTGAACCTGTCCAGTCAGTGCAAGCATTTGTCAGTAATAGTGGAGCTCAACTCAGAACTTAAGGAGCTCAACGACTCGACGAACAATACCAAAGAAAGGACATTTGGGTAGGTCGCATAAAATGGACAGTTTGTTGCGCCACTTCTTCCCAGCTAAAGCACTAGGAAGTGGTGAAGGGCGGGCGTTTTGGGGGACTGTCTTATAATTTTGCCGTTCGAAAAGTTCTGATCTCAGCCTAGTTTGAATAAATGACTTTTGATTTTGATAAGTAAATAGATCTCTTTGCGAAGGAATACCACAATATATATTTCTGACGGTAAGCAGAGTCGCTGTGTACCGGTTTGAAGGCTATGGGTTTCGGTGTAGTGTCATTTCAGCAATGCCTGACACATCTACAAAGCCTTATTGCAGATGTAATGATAGCATAATCAGCCTATAAAGTTCCCACTGGTGGGACACTGGCCTCCTCTCTGTGACAGGTGGTGGGCTGTAATCCACCACGCGGGTCCAGTGCGGGTTGGTAGATGTCACATCCTCGAATTTTTGGTTCTAGGAAATGCCGGTTTCCTCAAGATGTAATGGTATTAATCAAGAAACAATCTTTTGATAGTTATCATCAATTGATTAGGTTATTACTGTTATATTAGGATTTAAACTGACGAAGAATTATGATGATGAATCATGACCAAATATTGTCATTTTAAAAGAAGTTTAAGCTACGTATTGACAGATGCACGGTGCATAGTGCATGGTGCACGCCTACCCAAAAGTAACTAATCACTCGAGAATCGAAAATTCAGAGGTGAACTTTTTCAGTTTATTGAACTACCGTTATGGGTTATCAGAAGCCCGAAAGTCTGACCACCAGTCTTGCCAAGGGGAATTCTGTTACCCAGTAACTGGGTTGTGGACGTCAAATAGGCAGTCGCTTAATGTAAAATACTGGTATACAGCTGTATCCGGTTAGACTGGAAGCTGACCCCAACATAGTTGGGAAAAGGCTAGGCAGATGATGATGTTGGTTGGATTATGCATAACTAGTCAATAAACAAAGATATATGTATTAACGTGGTTTTAAACACGTACCATTATAATCTCGTCATTTGTTTACTTACATACATAAACTCAAGTCTTCTCCCCATGGGGGTAGGCAGAAACTACGGAACGACCTGCTAAGATCCTTACATACTCCTTTTGCCTCGTTTACGTTCATACATCAAGGACAATCGCTTCTAGACAAGTGACAATCGCTTCGAAAGCGTTTCGTATTTCTACAACGACTTTCAACAGGATTGACATAAGCTTTTCGATAGCTTATGTCAGTCCTATACATTTTTGCCTTTTCTATCATCGTTAACGCTGATAGAATGTCACTTTATCTAGAGCCTGTCATACACGCACGCCGCAATAGGGTCACTATTTATGTCATGTCTTAAAAAAATAATTCTGTTTGCCAACCTAAAAAGTTACTCTCCAAAATCGATACTACAGTTAACTTAAACCGTTAAATTTTAACCCTCAACCCAGGAGACAAACAAATGTATTGTGTAACCATGTAAGTTTTTCGACGCACGCGCAACTGGTGTTGCGTAAGCGCAAAGGTAAACGAGATCCGGTCATCAAACTGGTTTGACGCCACCGAATTCTTTAGCCGCCATGTTACTTTTGTATGTATACTTCATCCTTTTTAGCGAAGATTGGTAGACAGAATTGTTGACGTAGGAAAATATATTTAAAAAAGTCCATACTGAAAAAATCTGCAAAAATAATCGCTATGGCAGAGAAATAGGGATCATAAAAATAAATACCTGCCATTTTTTAAATGCAAGTCTTTCTGTCACACGCTGCCACATTCAAAACCATTTAACCAATAAAACAGTCAATTAATGGAAGCCTATAAACATTTATTATAATAGTTAACTATTTAAACTATCAATAAATTATTCAGTAGCTGGTTAAGTAAAAAACGTGCATAGATAATCGATACCATGGATTATTACATAAAAACCGGCCAAGTGCGAGTCAGATTCGTACAGAAAGGGTTCTGTACCACCGTAGGTACAATATTTAGCAAAAAACGCCGAAAAGAAACACGTTTATTGTGTCACCCCCCTAACCCCCTTAATTTTTAACTTTTTTGTTATTTTTTATTATAGCGGCAATAGAAATTCACAATCTGTGAAAATTTCAATCTTCTATCTATAACGGTTCATGAGATACAACCCGCTGACAGACAGACAGACGGACACTAAACTGCCCAAGCTCCTAAAATAAGCATAATCAGCCTATAATGTTCCCACTGCTGGGACACAGGCCTCCTCTCTGTGAGAGGGAGTGGACTGGAATCCACCACGCGGGCCCAGTGCGGGTTGGTAGATCTCACATGTCTTCGAATTTTTAGTTTTAGGAGATGTCGGTTAAAAAAATTTTTTTTTTTCGCCGTGGCTTGTTTGGCCTTGACATCAAAACCTTGAGAGGGCTTACCTACTTATTATAAGTAGGTAGTCTATTGTGGGCGAAACACAATGAAACATTTTAAACTATGATGATTAAGAATTTTCTCTTGGTATGACTAAGAATTTTCGAGTCAAAGTCAATCTGCCTAGTCTTTTCCCAACTATGTTATTATATGGGGTCGGCTTCCAGTTTAACCGGATGCAGCTGAATACCAGTATTTTATGTACATCGAGCGCTTGCCTATCAGACCTCCACAACCCAGTTACTGGGCAATACGATACCCCTTGGTAAGACTGGTGGTCAGACTTTCGGCCTTCTGACGACCCGTAACAGTACCTAGTTCAATAAACAAAAAAAGTTGACGTCTGAATTTTCGATTCTCGAGTGAATAGGTTACTTTTACGCAAGCGTGCACCATGCACCATGCACCGTGCATCTGTCAATACGTAGCTTAATTCTTTTTAAATGTCAATATTTGATTAATAATTCATCATTATAATAATCTTTGTCAGTTTAAATCGTAACAAAGACTGACTGATAAAGAATTTTCTAATAAAAACAATGTATTCGGAGTTAAACTCAATATAAGAAGGGAACCTGGTAATTTTAGACCTCACAAGAAAAAAGTATAATAAGAAGATACTTTATACAAAACAACTTTCGCCAGAAAACGAAAGTGATAAGGTTGTTTTAAAAATAAAAGTCCTATAAAGTATCCATAAAACCTTCACTTGCGGAGAGCCTTAAATTACAATAAAAATTCACTTTCGAAAACTTGTATGAGCACTGCACACGGCATGTTATCCTTTAGGGTATGTTACTGAAATGATCTTGACGACTAAAGTTGGTTTTTTGGTCAATTTGACAGGTGCAAATGTCAAACTCCAAATTGAAAAAAAACTCGGTTGTTTTTTTTTTGTAAAAAGTGTTTATTTTTCACTTTTTAATAATTGTGGCCTACCCCACCAAAACCTATTCGATTACCACTACCTGCTATGTAAATAACAGTGACGGAGTAACTTAAAACACAGTCCATATAAGTGGAAAAAATACGTAATATTGAAGCTAACTGAAAAACTACGCAAGCAAAGTTAATAACATTTATATGGGACCACCTCTGAAGCATGACCTACCAAACGAAAAAATAATCGTCAAAATCAATTCATTATTGGCGGAGTAACCGCGTTACAAATATAATTACCACTTTCCTACTTTCCTATCACTTTCATAATACCTCTTTCCAACTACTTACAGTTTTCTCAAACCATTAATTACACTCGCGACAATCTAAGAAGTCCGTTTTGTCGTTTCGTTCTCGTACATGTAATAAAACGTTAAGCCTTGAGAATCAGTTTTTTATCAATGTAGATAAGTCGTAGATTACAAACTCTCTAAGTATGTTCAATCGATATGTCTCGAGAATCAGTTTATAGGAAAGTCAATTTTTTTTTTCATCGCTACACAAATCATTTTGATAGCTGTCAAAACGGACTTCTTAGATTGTCGCGAGTTCTAAGCTCCCTCTTTTTTGACATGTTCTTTTTATTCCAGAGGATTTTTTGACCCAATAAAAAAGATAAGATAATTTATCTTTGCATCCCGCATAGTAACTTCATTCTTTTATTACGTGTGATATAGTGTAGCGATTCAGCAGACACAACGTTATCATACAGATCTCGGAGATCACAGATAGCTTTTATGAATGAACCACAATAGCTTTGGTTATAATAGTGACATCATTCTGCAACCATCCATCCATTTGCCTAGTGCGTTGATTATTCCTTGAAGTTGCCAAGAATTGGACTTGCTTAGGTAATAGCAGTTTCTAAGAAACATCTACATCTGGGCAATATTAGACTGCCAGGGTTGCGGGAATGTCCGAAAGGGATACCGGGACCCTGGCAACAGGCAAACGAAGGAACACGGGTGGGTTTTAGTCAGTAAGAGTCTGACACGCCCTTCCGCTCCGCCCAGAGCGGGAGAAGTCATATGATAATATCCAACCAAAAAAAAAAAAAAAAAAGGGTTGCGGGAATGTCCGAAAGAGATACCGGGACCCTGGCAACAGGCAACTGAAGGAACACGGATGGGTTTTAGTCAGTAAAAGTCTGACAAGCCCTTCCGCTCCACCCAGAGCGGGAGAAGTCATTTGGTGATTTACCACCATCAAAAAAAAAAAAAGGGCAATATTAGAAGGTAGTTAGTTGAATCAGGGGTGACTTTTGCGGAAATCCATTATTAAATACAATAGACGTAGATATATTTAGTAACCTTAGTAGCCTTTGGGGTGCCTGGCGATATGGCTCACTCTGCGTACAGCGCTCGGCGTGGCAACATGTCGTGTTCAGGTTCGCGACTGGTCAATCGTCATCCTGAGGATGCCTCGTGCCATCCCAGAGACGAAGCTAGCCTGCCTAGCCTTTCCCCAACTATGTTGGAGTCGGCTTCCAGTCTAACTGGATGCAGCTGAATACTATTATTTTACATGGAGCGACTGCCTATCTGACCTCCACAACCCAGTAACTTGGTAATACGATACCCCTTGGTAAGACCTGGTGAGAACTCGTGGCTAAGTAATAACAGTTGCCGGGGTTGGTCCGTGGATGGGTGACCATCTTTACATACAGAGCTCGGAAAGCACGTTAAGCCGTTGGTCCCCGCTGTCATACGTGGATCTTTGAGAGTCGTTACGGGTCGTCAGAAGTCCGAAGATCTGACAACCAGTCTTACCAAGGGTAAGTGTCCCATTGTATGTAGGACAGCACCACATTATAGACTGATTTATGTTTATTGTCTACCTACCTTGCTTGTAGGTTAAAAAGGTTAAAGTACTAGTCATCCAAGGCGTTCACAGCCAAAGGCGTCATCTAAACAGGTCGTCATTTGTCCTAGGCTGTCTAAATAAGTGCTGCGTAGGCGCAAGGTGAGGCGAAAGTTACTGTTGGGGATTGTGATACAGTGTGGGGTAGATGTAGATTATAGTATCGCTTGAGAAATATTATCAGAGAATTGCTTACCATGTTTGCAAATACCTATCTGCTAGCGTCTGTGTTCCCTTCCACATATAACCCGTCGGCTTTCAAAGCAAGAGTGAACAGGCATCTTCTGGGCATGCTCGTTCCATCTCACCCTCATCGATCGCTTTCCATCAGGCGACTATGTTGGAGTCAGCTTCCAGTCTAACTGGATGCAGCTGAATACCAGTATTTTACATGAAGCGACTGCCTATCTGACCTCCATAACCCAGTAACTGGGTTACCAATTTTACCAGGGGTATCGTACCCCTGGTAAGACTGGTTGTCAGACTTTCGGGCTCCTGACGACCCGTATCGACTGTCAAAGATCCACGAATGACAGCCGGGACCAACGGCTTAACGTGCTTTCCGAGGCACGGAGGAGTTTCGGTATGTAAAGATGGTCACCTATCCACGGACCAATCACGGCAAGCGTAGCTTAACCTGTTGGATCGACCCGAGCGGCTGTTATTACTTAACCACGAGCTGCTTTAAAAAAAACTTAGCACAGCAAAATCTAACAGGTTTTGTTTCGAGTTTGCGCATAAGCCACTAATTACTGGCGCCAGCGCAACTTTGGCCAATATTATTCTAACCTCATCAATCATATATTTGACCTACGCATGTTACAAATACCATTGCAATCATAGAAATGATTCTAAAATACCAGATCACTCAGGAATTTTATGGTTACCCAATGATCATCTATCATAACTTATAATTTGTAATTTATGCTTGATTGATCGCTTTGAATATTAATTTATAACTTCATAAACTGCGAGGAAAAATAGTTTAGAAATTCTATAGTAAAAACATATGCCAATCTAGTATGGTCTTTTTAAGAATACGTCTTTCTGCATTGAGTCCAAAGTAGAATAGGTTATTTCACGAATAGGGCATTTTCAGAATGAGGCATATCGCGAATAAGTACATAAACGTCTGCAGGTCATTTCGCCAATAAGTTCAATGTCTACTAAACCACTCAGAAAACACCTTAAGCCGTTGGTCCCGGCTGTCATTCGTAGATCTTTGACAGTCGTTACTAAACGTCAGAATACCGAAATTCTGACAACCAGTCTTATTAAGGTACCGTGTTACCCAGTAACTGGGTTGTGGAGGTCAGATAGGCAGTCGCTCCATGTAAAATCTGGTATTCAGCTGCATCTGGTTAGACTGGAAGCCTACCCCAACATACTTGGGAAAAAATAGGCATGTCGAAAACTTGCCAACCTGTTTATGTATAATTTAGTAAAATCTCGTGCAAACTGGCGCGATATCGCGGGCGCGACAGGCAGCGCTACCCTTGCCGCGCCCGCGATATCGCGCCTGTTTGTAGGAGCCGATATCTCCTGACATAGCATCGCTATACCCTTGCAGTGTACGACAATCCTCATCGCGTAGGTAGATACAAGTACTTATACTACATAATGACGGTACATACAAGATTCATGGCAGATATTATGTAAATTCACATTCGGTTTCGTCGCTAAATAAAAACGCAAATAATTTTCACTTTTTTTTCACCGATTGTGAATAAAAAAGGATGTGTAATGATTTTGAAATATTCTTGTGTTTAAGATAAATGTAGGTACTTATAGTAACTGAGGTGTAAATAGCCAATGACCTCAATAAATAAATAGGTCCCAGAGATTTCTAGTACGTAACTAGATATTAACGGGTATCGTGTTACTCAGTAACTGGGTTGTCGAGGTCAGAGGCCCTAGACAAAGTGACATTTCATCAGTGATAACGATGATGCAAAAGGCAAAAATGTATAGGACTGACATAAGCTATCGAAAAGTTTATGTCAATCCTGTTGAAAGTCGTTGTAGAAATACGAAACGCTTTCGAAGCGATTGTCACTTTTCTAGGCCCTCTGAGGCCCTAGACAAAGTGACATTCTATCAGCGATAACGATAATGGAAAAGGCATAAATGTATAGGACTGACATAAGCTATCGAAAAGCTTATGTCAATCCTGTTGAAAGTCGTTGTAGAAATACGAAACGCTTTAGAAGCGATTGTCACTTGTCTAGGCTCCCAGATAGGCAGTCGATCCATGTACAAAACTGGCTTACCGCAAAACTAATGTTCAAAGATGACCTCAGACGTATTTAAATTGAGCTCAATGCGTATTAGTTACAAAGTGGCTCGTGGCTAAGTAATAACTCCGTGCCTCGGAAAGCAAGTTAATCCGTTGGTCCCGGCTGTTATTCGTAGATCTTTGACAGTCGTTACTAAACGTGAGAATACCGAAATTCTGACAACCAGTCTTACTAAGGTAATATGTTGTGGAGGTCAGATAGGATAAAATACTGGTAGCTGCATCCGGTTACACTGGAAGCCGACCCTAACATAGTTGGGAAAAGGCTAGGCAGATGATGAGAGCCTCTAAATTACAATACCTTTTTTTTTTTTTGGTTTGGAATTCATCAAATGACTTCTCCCGCTCTAGGCGGAGCGGAAGGGCGTGTCAGACTCTTACTGACTAAAACCCACCCGTGTTCCTTCAGTTGCCTGTTGCCAGGGTCCCGGTATCCCTTTCGGACTATTCGGCAACCCTGGCAGGCATCGGTCCTAACGGACCCCGTCAGGTGAAATTACAAACTCTACAAGGCAAACTTTTTCTAAAGTTCCATGTTCCATTTATGGCTGCGTCATGTAAAAAGCTACAAGTACCCACCCACCCATCAGAATCCAAGCCGCGGGATCCCCCAGCTTAACCTCGCTAATTCTTCTCCAAACATTCTTAAACCAACATGACGCTTAACAAACACTGGGTAGGCAGAGGCCAAGCGATGATAAACCAATATTTATTTTAACCAGATTCTATACTAATGAAGAAAAACCTTGGAATGAGGTGTGTTACCTAATAAATAAGAGATAAATAGGTATAATTGAGCTTGTTAGAACTGTGAGGTGGAGCAGGAAGGTAGTTCCGTTGTCTTGGTGATGTCCGTTTCCGGTTTAAATGATAAAAATATGTAATACGCATGGTGATGAAACCATTATAAAGATAATTGTTGAAGATGTCGGAAAAAAAAATCATGCTGACTGCGCGGGCGCCGCGTATACCAATAGAGTTGTATGAAAACAATGTATAACGGAATTAATACATTTTTTACCTGGATTAATATATAGGCTACTTTAAATCCCGGTAGTACGTTCCAGTACACGCGGGCGAAGCCGTGGGCAAAAGCTATAGTAATCTATAAACTTGGTATTTCCGACGAAAAACACCTGATTCTCAAACAAAACCTATTGATTCTTATTATGTTTTATTCCAAGGCTGAATAACAAATCAGATCCGATTATACCTCCAAAAACACGAAACCGAACCTTATTTGTATCTTAGCAAGGTTTATAATTGAATAGAAGCTCAGTGTTAAGGAAAAAATGGTAATTTACATCTTATGAGTTGACAATTAAGATGTCTTTTTGAATGATAAGTAGTGTTGAAGCTGATTTCAAAGGTTTTAATAAAAATAGAATGACATTTAGAAGAAAAATCAATATTTTTGATAAGTATTAGAATTAAAAAAAAACCGTTTCGTCTGTGTTCACACTTTACGAATATGTTGCTCACCTGTCCAGCATAAATCAACTACGAAATAGGTAATCAAATCTGTTTAAACTACTGCAATTAGGGTTGCCAACCGTACTCTAAAATAAAGAAAGAAAGAAAACAAACATTTATTTAGCACAGACAATGTTATAACAAGTAAAAAAATACAATTAAAAATGAAACAAATAAGAAGAAAAGTAAATAAAATGAGTACCTAAGTAATTTATAGTATAATAGAGTGGTGATCGAACAAGTGAAAAACATGTTTATTTATTTGAACTTTTCGTTATATAACAAAATTAAAAACAAAAAGTAAAGGGGACCAAATTGGACATCAAAGAATTCCTCCGCATCGCTGTCAATGGGAAAAGTGCCCAAAAGGCTGGAAGCATTGCCACGTTGAATGGCAATGCTGATTCTTTGGGCTAAAAATAGGCCAGCCCTCTGGTAATAGATTGTTATCGTACTCTTTTTCTTGTAGGTGTAATCTTTAATCTATAACACTATTAGAGTACGCTAAAATTTTCTTTTTACATTTAGCTACTGACATTTTTGACATAATGTTCACTGATGCCGGCCATGCTCAGATGTTTCTAAACATAGCCACAATCATTTAGAACAAATTATAAAATGAGTGATAGTGATTATGAATTTAGAAGTAGGATACTTATTTAAAATATACAGCCCACTGGGCACGTGAAGAGGCGACCAACCGCTGGGCAATGTCTCGAAATACTTGATGAGTTCTCCGACCCCACGGCCCTAGTGTTTCAACCCCAAACGGCTCAAATATATAACGACCATTAAGGTTGTTATATTGCGCCATTTGAGGGATATTTATTTAGAAAACAAATTTCTTTTTTGTTGAAAATGATAAAAATTTGTTATTGGCAGCAAAAATATTAAAAACAAATGAATGGTAGGTACTCTTTTTTATTAATCTGTACTCTTTATTTACTCTCTGAAATCAGATATATTCTACTTCTTCTAGAAAAAGTTGGCAACCCTAACTGCAATATATGTTGTTAAGGCGTATACATACACGTTAATTTCATTTTATTTTTCTTTAGCCCATTAATGATTTATGTTTGCGGTTAAAATTTTAAAATAATGCTTTACTAAAATCTGAGGTTAACAATTTTTATAGGTAAGCTTTCTACCTCATTGGTCTAGAGGTCGCAAGCGCTACTGCAAAGCGTGAATTCCTCGGTTCGATTCCCAGGTCCGGAAAAGTGGGTTTTTTTATCTGGAATTTCTCAGTAGCAGCCCGGAGTCTGGAACAACAATATTTGTAATATTGTTTCAGCAGAAACATAGCTTATATTATCAAGTTACAAATTATCGGATTACAAAAAATCCGGAGTCACACGTGTTAGGGCATAAATCGAACAGATTACGTGTGACTCCGGATTTTTAATTTGTCTGTCTGTGGTGTCTTGTTTATACCTTTTTATTCGTAGTTGGGTTTTAGTTTTTATTACTTTAATATATTTTTAATTCTTTTGGGGTTATAATATATATATTTTTGAAATGTGCTCATTAAGCCCTTTCATTTGATACCCAACATGGTACGATTAAACAATTTTTTTTTTTAGTTCCTGTCTTTATGTCCTCTAGAGGGCGCCATTTTTTATTTAATGTGACGTCACATAGCCTTTAACCAGCGGACGATCAAGACGCTTCAAACGATACCTCATTTGTCAAATTGTGATGAGTCGTTTAGAAGATATTAGGGAACAGATGAACATACATACATACATACCGGTCAAAATCATAACCCTCGTTTTTTCTTCGCCGTAGTCGGGTAAAAAGCCTTAAGTTTTCATTCATCATTTTAGGTATTACGGAACACATCCAAATTTATCACAAATTTTCAATAGCTAGTACTGCTATCGCGTCAAACAAATGTCATGCCAATGCCAATGTGTGCGTGGTCGTACAGTTCACGGTAGCTGTGTATATCGCTCCGACATGCACACTAGCGCAAAATTTGTAGCACTCGATTTGTAGTTGGGACCGATACTCCGCCGGCCCCTTAATAAAATTCTATAATAGTCTCAAAACATAGACGTATCTAATGATAATAAATATCGACTGTCAAAATATGTAAGAAATAAGTCTTCTGGCTATTGTCGGTCCACAAAGTTCAAAGTTCAAATCCGGGCCATGAACTTTCGATAGCCGATTGTAACTTGAGTTATCTTGTTTGACTTATCAAAATATTAGTATTGTTTAAAAGGTCACTTTTGCCCTGAGGATTTAGGAGTATATTGATGGCTTAAACGATGTGATAGTCTATCAGCGCAAACGCTCATAGTTAAGTCTAAAAATTGTATCTCTATAAAATAATATTATTATTAAAAGTATTAGTTTAATAGGCATACTTACGCTACAGAAAAGCGTACATGTCAAACCGCTTAACGTAACGCTTTAGGAGCGTTAGCTTATGTGTGTGTGGGTGTGAGGAGGAGGATTATAAGGAGGAGACGGTAAAGAGGGGGAGGTTTCCAGAGGGTTTATTAATTTTAAAGAGATATATATTTTGGTGGTTCAGTCTAAAGTGAACACTCCCAAAATAAAATGACACTACTAAACTATTTGAAGTAAATTTATGGAACGTTCGAAACTCGGCTACGCACTAGCTAACCTGTATCATATGAGGTTGCGTATCGCATAAAACCTCACAGTACCGCAGTTAAATACCAGTATTTTACATAGAGCGACTAATTATTTGACCTCCGCAGCCCAGTTACTGGGTAACACGATAAGTACCCCTTAATAACACTGGTTAAGAAGTACCAATAACAATATCTCCTGACTATAGTAGTCCACTGCTGGACATAAGCCTCTCCCAAGTAGCTCTACACCATCCTTCACCTTCCGCCTCCAGATTGTCCCAGCCAACGTTTTTACGGTGCCAGCCGCCACCACCGTGTGAAAAATATCCCTCTTGAAATGTTTAAGAACCTACCCAATCTCAAATTGCTTAGCATGATCCTCCGTTATGTCGAAAATACTGCAGCATTAACTTTAAATTTTAAATAAATACAGGGTGTTAGGGTAGACACCGTTATCCTTGAAACTAGTGGTTTGGTGTCATCTATAATATACTTTTTCTATGGGACCAACTTTGAAATCGCAAAAAAAAATCTGATGTTCCATACATTTGTGTTCACTTAAATCGACAAAATGTATGGAACAGATGTTTTTTTTTTTGCGATTTCATGTTTGGTCCCATAGAAAAAGTACACCAGTAACACCCAGTATTTATGTTAAAGTTGAGGATTGATGCTAGGTCCTATGTTTGACGAAAATACGATTACATAAAATTTCCCCTATTGAAAAAAAAATCCAAAGATACCTCGAAAACGAACTATAAACCGCTGGTATTCAAAAAATACTTAGCACGTATTGGACTAACATTCAGTGCGCCGTTCTGCTAATATAATATATTTGACGTAAAAAAGGCGTAGTCTTTATCATTTATGACACCTTTTTACAGAGATTTGTTAACCTATAATTAACGAGAATATCCCGGTAAAAAATAACACTATAATCTTCCTTAACCTCACCTATACCTACATTATTATGAATCTGTCTGTCTATCCGTTACTCAGACCAAATAAAAAAACCAAGACAGAGCGCTGCGAACAATACAGTGAAGCATGCCAAAACTACACCACCGCTCTGTGCATACACGCTCACACGCACACATTTACAATCAAAGTACACCTCACTAAGTGCCCACATGTTTACGAAACCGGCCTCACGTCACTGTTGATTGAACATCAAAAACAAAGATATAGAACTGATTCTAGTTGCCCCTTCCAAAAGGTAGTTTTCGTATGGAGAAGAATGGGCAAGAAACTCCACCGATCTGTTATTAGTGCACTTAACTCGAGGTTCATTGTAATGTGTTTAAAAAAAATCATATCTTGATTTATTTATCAGATGATATCTATCTACAGGGTTTAAGGGTGAACACCGTTGTTACTCAAACCATGGGTAGTTGACTTAAATATAAAAATAAATGACAGTAATAACAAAAAAAACTTAATTTTCATTAAAAGATTTTTTAAAGTTTCTATCGCTCGCAAGCGAAACAACTGACTAACTGAGGGAGGGGTCGCGCTCGCGGCCGGTCACGTCACATCCCGCGACCCCCACCCATGTTGAGACGAAAGTTCGTTGCCCTAGCGCATAGGTGAAAAAGGTGTCATACTCGAGTGGTCAAATGTAATTTAAAAAAAATAAAAATAAAGTCGTAATTTTCCATTGATTTTACGTTCTATAAATGACACCAAACCACTAGTTTCAAGGATAACGGTGTTTACCCTAACACCCTGTATACTATAGTCCGCGCGCGACTCCTAGTCTCAGTCTGAGGTCTGTCAGCGGTGAGACTATTGACTAGTGAGACGGAGGAGGGCGCCATTGACAAAATTATCAGAGTTATCTTGGCTTTTGTCTACCTCCCCGACTCATCGCTCACGTACCTGAAGCGGTAACCAGAAGTTGCGCGTGAACTTTAATCTACACTATATAAAGAAAGAAAGAAAGAAAAAGAAACAAAAAGAAAGAAAGAAAGGGAAAAAAAGATAAAGTAAAGAAAGGAGTTCAAAAAAAGAAAGAGGAAAGGTGGAGAAAGAGGTATTTGTGAGTTTGTATGTAGGGGGTAATTTTCGGAACTACTGTGGCCTTAAAAAAGTCACTTTGGCAGAATCATAATAGGAAAATATTATGAATCATCGTAAAATGTCACAAACTGACAATTCATAATATGATCTACGTGCGATTCATATTACGAAATAATTCATCTGTTTGGCAGTTTTCTATGGAGATTTGTAAAATGATCCACACATTATTAATTGCTTTTGTGTCAAATCAGAGGAATTGCTAATGACAGCGGAGAATTCAGAAAATGAATCGCTTTTAGAGGAATTGCTAATGTGGCCGTTTTAGACCCCCTGATCCGATTCCAAACATTCTTATACATACTATTAGGAAGCTACAGTATTACCGAGTGACATAGAATTACACGGATGAAGTCGCAGCAAGAAAGTAGTTATATGTAGTTAACGTGAACGAAGCTGCGGTTAAAACTAAATAAAAACAAATGATATTTACACTGCTTAATTTTAAACTTTTGAAATCGATGAGCAACAAAAAATATTGTCAGTATCTGAAGATCAAGAGGAGGGTTCAGACAGGTATTTCCGTGTTTTGAAACAAGATAATACGTGTCTAAATTGTTAAACAAGTGGGTTTTAGACGCGCAGGTAATAAAAATGTACTATTTATATGCTAATTTTGTGGTTAGATTACCTAGCTGTTGAACTGGGATTTCTAAGGGCCTGAGCACATTTACCACAACCACACCACAGCAACAAAATGTGGGCAAGCAGTGGTTACGTGTGAATAGTGTCGCTGCAGCTTCTTGAAGTTGCGTTCTACTGGGGATATTGTTGCGCCACTTCTTCGTCCCAGCTAAAGCACTAGGAATTTGTGAAGGGTGGGCGTTTTGGGGAGTTGTCTTACGTAATTTTGACGTTCGAAAAGTGCTGATTCTCGGCCTAGTTTCAATAAATGACTTTTGATTTTGATTTCGTTGTGGTAACTACAAAATTTCGATGTAGTTAGTTGCGTTGTAGCAAGTTATTGCGATATGGTTAGTGTTAAAAGAGTGTCCATGGAGTTTCTTGCCCGTTCTTCTCCATAGGTACCTACTACGCTTTGGAATGGGCAACTAGCTTCATATTTCTGACTGACTGACTCCTTGACAATTCAAAAGTGCCTGTAAATGGTTTAATTGAAATAAATGCTTTGAGTTTGAGTTTAAGTTTGCAGATAGACTGTTCGTTGTGTTTCCGATGTGGCAGGCCGCTAGAGCGTGGTCTCGCTGGTGGTTACATTGTGACTGCAACGTGGCGTTTATGTGGTTGGTATCGTCCACACGGTTGATTTAGAGGGCCAAATGTGGTTCGTGTGAATAAACTATTAATTTTCATACAAATAAACACCCATTTACGCGTTGTCGTTGCGGTGTGGTTGTGGTACATATTGTGATCGGGCCCTTGTGCTGTGTCAGTTTTATTTGGGTAGGTGACAGAACTGGTTCTGATTTTATGCGATAACCTTCATTTATTAGTAGTATTAGTAGCACTTATAAGTCAGCTGCATTATTTATAGTATCAATGATCAAACTACTAAGTTTATCGATATGCATAGAGTTTGACCGATATTAAGTTAGACTCAAGACGTCAGCGTGCCAATAGGGATTTATATTCCAAAATGTATTATATTTTACACTAGTTGCACCTAAAGTATTTTAAGTATGTCATGGTCTAAATCCGTTTATCCGTTTTAGCGTGAAAGCGTAACAAATAAACAAACAAACAAACAAACAACTCACTTTCGCATTTATAATATTGCTACTTAAAAAAAAAAAAAACTTAACTAATATTATTCGTTATTCAATCTACAATTGAAACAATATTGACGTTATTACCAAACGCAAAAGTAGCTATGTAGAATAAATAACCAAGTTTTTTTTCTTCATTAATGCTACCGATGGTTACGCTATGATAAGCATTTAAATCACTATTATTTTAAATATTGAAAAACTTTTATGTATTACTTTCCATTTTAGAAAATTCAAATTGACCTTCCACGTGTTAATGGATCCCTTTCTTTGTTACAGAACCATGAAGCCACTATTTCCAATAGTGGTTGCCTTACTGGTGATAGCGGCCAACGCTCACCCCGAAAACATCGAAGATGTTAAAGAACTGGCCCAAAGCAAGGAGCCAGTCCTAGAAGCAGAAGCGAGTGAACCACAGGCCAGAACAGAACGCTGCACGGCATGCGCCGGCACAAATAACATTAAGTCACCCAAAGAATTCTTAGCAGCACTAAAGACCCTACCAAACGCTGAAGTACACACACAGCAATCCTTCGAAGGCTGCTCCTCAGAGAAGGGATGCGCTGGACTGAAAGTAAAAGACGGTAAAGTTGTGGAGAAATTCGGAAACTTACAAGCTTTCAACGCAGCAGCTACTGCTAATACTGGCAACGAATTCCAGTTCCAACCAGCTGGGAACAGCGCCTCAGGTGGCGCACCCAATGGTGGACCGTTCTGGTGGATGGACCAGAATTCTCCTTTCAAAGCTGGTGCAGCCGGCAACGGTGGTTCCTTTGAGAAGTTCAGCAAATCTTCGTCTAGTTTTTCCAGCTCGAGCAATGGTGGTGCTGGAGGTGTTGGTGGAGTAGATTTGGGTGCCAATCCATTCTTGAATGGTGATTTCTCTAAGCTTGCTAGTAATGCAGGATTTAATGGAGCTAGTGCTGGCGGAGCAAATGGAGCTGGTGCTGCAGGATTTAATGGAGCTGGTAGTAATTTCGCTAGCCAATCCTTCGAATCTTCTTCAACAAAGGAAATAGATATCTCGAACAATCCTTTCTTAAACGGTGGTGTATCTGGCGGTGATGCCGGATTCAATGGACAAAGCGGTTTTGGTAGTGGATCTCAAAGTGCTTTCGGTTCCAACACTCAAAGTAGTCAGAGTAATTTTGGAGCTCAAGGCGGTCAAAACGCTTTCGGAGCTCAAGCCGGTCAAACCGGTTTCGGCAGCGCTCAGGGCACTCAAAACGCTTTCGGCAGCGCTCAGGGCGCTCAAAATACTTTCGGCAGTGCCCAAGGAACCCAAGGAACCGGCTTCAACGCGTTCAACTCCAACAACAAATTCAACTCGGGCTCCGGTTACACCGGTTCCTCTCCAGCACCCTTCGCCCCAGCTGCAGGTGCCAATGTCAACCGTATTCAGAATACCCAGAAAAACGCATATGACTTCGGACAGCAGACACAACAGAACATAGATGAAGCCTTCCAGAGTACTGGAAACGTTAATTCTCGTGATAATTCTGGAGGAGATCTGCAGCAGACCTGTGCTGGGCAAGGTTACGTGTGTGTTCAAAAATCACAGTGCAATAATGGAGTCGTGAACACCAATGGAGGTGGTCTTCTACAGGCTAATACTCAGGTAAGTCCTTTATGTTTTTTTTACCATTTTTTTGTCTAGACGCTGCAATAATTATCCGACTACGCGACACCAAAGTCAAGGTATCTTTGCAAGTGCGATTCTTTATACCCTCGAAGCATCGTAACGGCTAGTAATCGGTTCCTATAAAAAACCAGCCAATTGCGAGTCGGACTTGCAGACGAAGGGTTCCGTACCATTATAATTATATAAAAACGGCAAAAAAATCATGTCTGTTGTATGGGAGCCCGCTTAAATATTTATTTTATTCTGTTTTTTAGTAGTAAGAAAACCGGCCAAGTGTTAGTCGGTCTCACGCACGAAGGATTCCGTACCATTATCTATAGAAACAAAAAATCACGTTTTTTGTATGGGAGCTTTACCCTTAAATTAATTTTATTAATTTACCCTTAAATATTTATTTTATTCTATTTTTTAGTATTTGTTGTTATAGTGGCAACAGAAATATATCTGTGAAAATTTCAACTGTCTAACACGGTTCATGAGATACAGCCTGGTGACAGACGGAGTCTTAGTAATAGGGGGGTGACTCCAATGTCCGTCCGTTTTACACTTTGGGTACGGAAACCTAAAAAAATATTCGTTTTCCTTACCAATGGTAACTCTTTTTATTTCCAAACTGAGCATGATTAGAGATTCAGGACGTTAACGGACATTTTTTTCAGTTTTTGAATTAAAGAAGACAAAAAAATGTGTGTGGGTCACTGACCGATATAGTGACGCTAAAGTGACTCGAGTATATCGGGATCATAACTATAAATTGATATGACACTAATGATATCTCTGATCAGTTATTATTCTGCCATCATGATCTGCCTAGGCTTTTCCCAACTATGGTGGGGTCGGCTTCCAGTCTAACCGGATGCAGCTGAATACCATTATTTTACATGGAGCGACTGCCTATCTGACCTCCATAACCCAGGAACTGGGTAATACGATACCCCTGGCAAGACTGGTTGACAGACCGGGCTTCTGACGACCCGTAACGACTGTCAAAGATACACAAAAAACAGCAGGGACCACATACTTTCTGAGACACGGAGGTCACCCATCCACGAACCAACCCCGGCAAGCGGGATCGACCCGTGCAGCTGTTATTACTTTAGCCAGGAGCTCCTCTCACGAGTATCTATGGGCTGTCCAATTTAGTGTTACAACTCCCGACCTTTTTTTTACTAGATTTTAGATTTATTTATTAGATTGAACTTGTGAAGTCATTGATTTATAATAATATTAGCTTCTTGTTTTACGTAATGCTTACGTATGTGTTACTTCCGTGGCCGGAAATTGGATGTTGTAATGAGAATTGATTGGTGAAGCCCAGTTGATAAAAAAATATTGTGAAGTTGCTTTTTATGCGAGACTGCCTCGTTGAGGTCCTTTATTTTTCTGAGGCTGGGAAATCATCAAATGACTTCTCCCGCTCTGGGCGGAGCGGGAGGGCGTCTCAGACTTTTACTGACTAAAACCCCCCTGTATTCCTTCAGTTGCCTGTTCCTAAGGTCCCAGTATCCCTTTCGGACTTTTCCGCAGCCCTGGCAGGAGCATGAGGTACATCCTGGGTTCGATTCCCGGGTCGTGGAAAGTGTTATTGGGTTTTTCAGTCTGGAATTGCCCGAGGTCTGAACTAGTGCCCGGTTGATGACAATATGCTCGCCCCCTATTATGAAATGAAATAAAATGAAATTGTTTATACTGTAAGTAGGATATAGGAAACACTTTTACTCGTCATATTAAAAAAAAAATAAGCTAGATGATATCGGCGTTTCCTATCTGACTACTCTGAGAGGAAAGGCCGAAACAAACTCAGAGGTCGCAGTCTCTTTTAAGGTCCAGACATAATCTTGATCAGGCCATATGAGGACCATGTAGATTAATGTCTGAAATGGTCTTTAGAGGAAAGAACCACACAGCTTTGAGTGGACCAGTCCAGTCAGTGCACGTTTTTCAGCATTTGACAGTAACCGAGGAGCTCAACTCAGAGCTTAAGGAGCTCAACGACTCGACGAACAATACTAAAGAAAGGACATTTGGGTAGGCCGCATAAAGTACTCAAACTGCCACACTATCATTAAAACTGAGAAAGAGGAGATAATAAAAATGATCCTCACATTCACAATAATTAAAATAAAATAATATTTTACAAAGTAATAATGTAATTACATGGGGCTTAAAAATAACTGGCGAAAAGTGGGTGTACTATAGGTACATCTCTGCCTAGGCTTCGGGGAATACAGGCGTGGTGATATGTTACTTCTAACTAATATTATAAACGCGAGAGTTTGTTAGTATGGATGGATGGATGTTTGTTACTCTTTCACGTAAAAACTACTGAATGGATTTGGATGAAATTTGGCAAACAGATAGTTTATAGCCTGGATTAAAACATAGGATACTTTTATCCGAATATTCCCACGAGATCGAGACGTACGCGGGTGAAACCGCGGGGCGCAGCTAGTTAATTATAACTATGATGAATCAACTCATTACAAAAATTAACCTTTGTACCTTCATTATTATGACACTTAAGTTAAATATGAGAGACTTGACCTTAAGTCACTGTATCTCCTTAAGGCCAAAGCACAAAACCTTTTTTATTAAAAACTATTTGAAATTCTTAATATTTCCTTGATACTTGACAGGTGTTGATTAATGATTTGCGAGGATTGCGTGTGCGCATAAAAGTGGTCGTTAGTTAATCAGAGGGCCTAGACAAGTGACAATCGTTTCAAAAGCGCAACCCCCTTAAGAGGAAATAGGGTCGGTCTTTTCTCCATACAAAAAGTCATAATTCGAGGTTCGGCTCTCGTCTATTTCCTCCTCCAATATTGGACTAATTTGAAAGATATTTTACAAATTGAATAAGAAGTATATTTACTGTGCCCCTATTGTTTTCTTTTTCATTTTTCATTAATAGTTGTCAAATTTGTACAATAGGCCTCTGATGACAGCGGTCTAAACAGGCAATTTTGAGCATTTTCTGAGGGTTCTAGTGCTTCTACAGATAATGTATCATCAAAACGGAAAACATAGGGGCATAGAACTAGTTGATATTTATTTTACTCTAAACAATAATTGCTCTCAGGTCATAAACCAGAGAGAAAACAGGCGAGAGCGTTTGTATGGAGAGGGGACCGACCCTATTTCCTCTTGGCTTCAGCACGTCTATCGACGTAAAGTGTCCTTTTGCTTACCAATTAATTTTCCTGACCGTACAATGATAAATGATTTCCTCAATTTCATAACTTTTCAACCACACCTAAAATCAATGAAAACCAGTTATAATTAATTAATTTACAATTTTAACAATCATCGTCAATTTATTGTTGTTCGTTAACAAATCATCATCAGAATTAATCCATCAGTTTTGTAGACAGACAGACAAACAAATACATATTAATAAAACATGATTTGTAATTGGGAGGATCCGGGTTTGGTTTTCGGTTTATTCATTTTAATGTAGACCTTGACATTTCGCAGGTATTGTCGCAAACATGCGTATAATTTAAATAAAAGATAATTTATTCTTGTACGCATCTCTACACCTCATTGGTTCAGTGGTTATAAGCGCGACTGCTGAGCGCGGGATCTTGGGTCCGATGCCCAGGACGGGCAAATTGTTAACGGCCTACTGAACTAACTTTATAGCAGGTCTTATGTTTTTTTTTTTAATTGCCATTATTTTCACCATAAAAAGGAGGAGCTCGTGGCTACGTAATAACAGCCGCACGGGACGATCATCAGGTTAAGCTACTCTTGCCGGGGTTGGTCAGTGAATGGGTGACCATCTTTACATAACGAGACTCCTCCGTGTCTCGGAAAGCACGTTAAGCCGTTGGACCCGGCTGTCATTCGTGCATCTTTGACAGTCGTTACGGGTCGTCAGAAGCCCAAAAGTCTGACAACCAGTCTTACCAAGGGGTATCGTGTTACCCAGTTACTGGGTTGTAGAGGTCAGATAGGCAGTCGCTCCATGTAAAATACTGGTATTCAGCTGCATCCGGTTATACTGAAAGTTGACCCCAATATAGTTGGGAAAAGACTAGGCAGATTGCTAAAATTGGCTAAACTATTCGAGGCTTGGAGTCGCTAACACCTCACTCTGTCTCGCTCTCACTCAGGCCGCGAGTATGGTGCGAGCGAGATAAAACGTTATTTTAAGCTGAGGTAGTGCCTATACAGGGTGTTAGGGTAGACACCGTTATCCTTGAAACTAGTGGTTTGGTGTCATCTATAATATACTTTTTCTATGGGACCAACTTTAGAACTATAAATAAAACGCGCGCAGTCGATACTAGTGTTTAAAAGACTCGTTAAGGAACATTACTTGTCGTTGTGATCTTGTTTTCGTTACTGTGTAGTTATCTATAGTCATAATTAATTTTTCGTTGCTTATATACTTATTTCGTATGTATGTATGTATGTATCTATTATTATTTAGGATATGTATGTATATGTGTATCTATTTTAGTATATTGTAGACTTATTATTTGCACCTACGACAGCCCCATTTTATGTCCAGGCAAATCACTGTCCATTCCAAGGTTACCTGGAAGAGATCGCGGATAGCGATAAGGCCGCCCATTGTATATTTTGTAGTGTTTGTTATTGTTTTTTGTTATATATTTTTGTGGTGTACAATAAAGAATATATAAATAAATAAATAAATAACTTTGAAATCGCAAAAATAAATCATCTGTTCCATACATTTTGTCGATTTAAGTGAACACAAATGTATGGAACAGCAGATTTTTTTTTCGCGATTTTAATGTTGTTCTCATAGAAAAAGTATATTATAGACGACACCAAACCACTAGTTTCAAGGATAACGGTGTCTACCCTAACACCCTGTATATAGGCTCTTAAGTGTTGGGATTTTCTGTTAGAAAAATCTCAGCAGCCCGGAGTTTGGATTTGTGCCCGGTTGATGGCAATAGGCTCGCCCCCTATTACATGGGACTTAAACATAACTGGCGAAATGTGGGAGCAGTAGGTTTTTGTTATTATCATTATTGACTGACCCAGGGGTCGAACCTACCGCATATCGGAAACCGATACGTTATTAAAATACCTTACAGTTATTATCTTAAAGAAAATCCTATGAAAACAGGGCCAAGGAGTTCTTCATTATTAAACAATAATAATAATAATAAGGATAGCTAGAGGCTCGGTAATTAATAATAGTACATGTGCGGTACTCCTACAATGTTTGTAAATAAGCGAGCACCATGTATCATCATCTGCCTAGCCTTTTCCCAACTATGTTGGGGTCGGCGTCCAGTCTAACCGGATGCAGCTGAATACCAGTATTTTACATGGAGCGACTGCCTATTTGACCTCCACAACCCAGTAACTGGGTAATACGATACCCCTTGGTAAGACTGGTTGTCAGACTTTCGGGCTTCTGACGACCCGTAACGACAGCCAAAGATCCACCAATGACAGCCGGGATCAACAGCTTAACATGCTTTCCGAAGCACGAAGGAGTCTCGGTATGTAAAGATGATCACCCATCCACGGACCAACCCCGGCAAGCGTAGCTTTACCTGATGGATCGACCCGTGCTGCTGTTATTACGTAGCCACGAGCACCATGTATCTATCACATAATTAATTTATTTGTCATTGCTTCATTTTACCTATTGTGTACAGTAAATGCGGTGGGTAGGTGCATCGTCTTCACATATAATTATATATACCTAATTGATATATCCAAAATATTGTAAAACATTTTAAAGCGGTAGAGTTTCTTGCCCATTCTTCTCCATACGAAAACTACCTTTAGGAATCCAAAGTTACTTCTAAACAGAACTATAAACCGCTGGTATTAAAAAAATACTTCAAATTAGATCATGAAAATTTGTATAACAACTGAACTAACTATAAAACAGGTCTTATGTTTTTTAAGTTACCATTATTTTCACCGTAAAAAGTATTACCTACCATACCTAAACTATTCGAGGCTTGAGAGCCGCCAGCACCCCAATCCGTCTCATTCTCACTCAGGCCGCGAGTAGTATAGTGCGAGCGAGATAAAAAGTGAATTTGAGCTGAGGATACGCCCTTAAGATCGATCCCAAAAAAACACGTTTCTTGTATGGCAAAATAGGAATGTAATACATAGTTATATACTTCTGTCTACTCCTACGGGGTATACAAGTGTGATGTGGTAACTATACCCAATTTCTTAATAAAAAAATTACTAACAATTTACCAAGAAAACTTAAGAATTTAACATGTATGCCTAAAATAAGGTCAGCATAAAAGCTAACACGTTTATGCACATGGACATGAGCAATTGTAAAGAAAACATTTTGATGTCCATCTAGCGAAACAAGGCAAGTACGGTTAGCAGAATAGCTGGGATTTAAGTATCAGTGAAATTTTTGGTAAGGTTTAAATTAGATACCTACTAACTAAAATCAAAAGACATTTATTCAAAATAGGCTGAGAATCAGCACTTTTCGAACGTCAAAATTACATAAAACAGTCCCCCAAAACGCCCGCCCTTCACTAGTACTACGTACTACTAGCACGCGAAGTACTAACTTTTGCCCGCGTGGATGTTGGAAAATATCCCTCAGGAACATACAACGGGATTAAAAGTGCCCTATGTGTTAATCCAGGCTATAAAATCCCTGTGTGCCGAATTTCAGCCAAATCGGTTCTGCCGTTTTTGCGCCAATCCGCAAAAAAAAACATCTCCAGACAGACAAACGGACAAAAATTCTTCGTTACTACTTCTACAGTATACCTACTAATAATAAAGCTGAAGAGTTTATTTTTGTTTGTTTGTATTAACGCGCTAATCTCGTGAACTACTAGTCCGATTTGAAAAATTCTTTTTGCTTTTGATAGCCTAGTTCTTGGTCCTCAAGAGTCTCGGTATGTAAAGATGGTCACCCATCCACGGACCAACCCCGGCAAGCGTAGCTTGAACTTATGGATCGACCCGTGCGGCTGTTATTACTTAGCCACGAGCTCGGTAGGTATGATATTAAGTTATGGTAATAAATCTACTCTCACAGCAGGCCTCTAACAAAATGTCAGAATGAACAATACTTTAGGCCTGACATTTTTGCTGACGGTCTTATATCTCGATGTCCTTTGGTTTGGCGTCGTCGAGTCGTATGTACCTACCTACTTATTGCCTCATAGGTACTAAACCTGATGACCTGCCTGGCTAAGGATGTAATGTGTACCTATGTTCACGGTAAATACCTTTTCTTCCAACTACGTAGTAATGTTATCATTAAACACTACAAACCCGATCACAAAGGACGTATTATTTGCTTAGAACCAAAACAGTGCAGAAAAGTTGTAAGAAATCTCATTGTTTTTCATTAATGCACTGTTTTTAGGGTTTCTTACCCAAAGGGTAAAACGGGACCCTATTACTAAGGCTCGTCTGTCTGTCTGTCTTTTCAACCGACTTCTTCAAAAAGGAGGAGGTTCTCAATTCGTCTGTTTTTTTTTTTTTTTTGTATTTTTGTTACGCGATTACTCCGCTAATTATGAATCGATTATGATCTTTCTTTTTTTGTATGGTAGGTCATGCTTCCGAGGTAGTCCCATATAAATTTGATTAACTTTGCTTGCGTAGTTTTTGAGTTAGCTTCAATATTACGTATTTTACCCACATAGTTTATCTAGACGATGTATGCATTTACTCCTTCACTGTTATTTACATCAGCTAGTGGTATTCGAATTTGTGTGGAGTAGGTACCACCAGGTAGGAAGTCGGTGGAGGCAAAAACGAAAATTGAAAAGCAAAGACACCGACTTCCGAAATTAAAGTTATTTTTCAGTTTTGAGTGTTTTTTTGGAAGTCGGTTTTTTTTTTGTAAAACGTTTTTATTATACAGCAACTTCAGAAAGACAGCAGACTATAAAAACAACTGCAAATGAAATTGTTAATAACCTTTCGCCGCAAAAGTCGCGGGATAACTTTGTTTTCATTAACTTGAGTAGGTATATATTGTCACAGTAGCTACATTGGAAGTTGAAAGAAAAGTAGATTACGCACTTTGCTAATGTGAGTAATTAATGCACTTTGCACTCGATGCAACAACGAACGTACTAATACCGGGACAAAAAGTGATGTTTTAAACCCAGGTCATGGTCTACCCATGTGCCAAATTTCATCTAAATCCATTCAGCCGTTTTGACCATGACCTGGAAAAGGACATAGGATACCTTTTATCCCGATATTCCCACGGAATCGAGACTTATGCGGGAGAATCCGCGGGGCGCAGCTAGTAATAAATAAAACTAAGTAAATCTCTAATTGCCACATTGCATTTTTCTTTGAAAGGTTTCCAAAATTACATGAGGTAACTGAGGTACCCATCTATCCATCAAAATTCTTCATCAGTTAATGACTCATCGACTCACGCGCAACTCGCTGACATCACATAAACCCACGTAGTGTTGATTAATGTTGCTTTGTCCGACATAATTGACATGATTAACTACAAAACAAATGTACTACAATAAAATCAACCAAACAGGGGGCTTAAAACGGTCACTTTAGCAGAATCATAATATGAAAATAATATGAATCATCGTAAAATGTCACCAACTGTCATTTTTTTTTTTTTATAAAACGTTGCACCTCACTAGGAATTTCTTCCTGTATCGTGGGTGCGTTTACAAACATAGAAACTCACATACACTAACACCCAGACCCGGAACAACTACTTACAGATCATACAAATATTTGTTCCGTGCGGGGATCGAACCCGCGACACGTTGCGCAGCCGTCCATCGCTCAGCCACTGCGCCAACCGTGTCGTCATTATGATCTGCGTGTAATTCATATTACGAAGTAATTCATCTGATTGACAGTTTTCTATGGAGATTCGTAAAATGGTCCACAAATTATGAATTGATTTTATGTCATATTAGAGGAATTGCTAATGACAGCTGGGATTCAGGAAATGAACTGCTTTTAGAGGAATTGCTAATGTGGCCGGTTTAGGCCCCCTGATCTTTTACTGTAACTTGTCCCTTGCAGTCATGTTGACAACATTGCTTGGCAACCTTATTTCATTACTATAGTCGAAATAATAATTCACTGGAGTAAAGTTGCAAATGCCAATATGACTGTTTATAATATTAATTGTACTTACTTATTAAAAAGAATAGAGGAGCCCGTGGCTAAGTAATAATAACAGCCGCACGGGTACATCCATCAGGTTAAGCTACGCTTGCCGGGGTTGGTCCGTGTATGGGTGACCATCTTTACATACCGAGACTCCTCCGTGCCTCGGAAAGTCGTTGGTCCCGGCTGTCATTCGTGGATTTTTGACAGTCGTTACGGTTCGTCAGAAGCCCGAAAGTCTGACAACCAGTCTTACTAAGGCGTATCGTATTACCCAGTTACTGGGTTGTAGAGGTAAGATAGGCAGTCGCTCTATGTAAAATACTGGTATTCAGCTTCACCCTGTTAGACTGGAAGCCGACCCCAACATAGTTGGGTAAGGCTAGGCAGATAGATAGCATTTTACTGGTGAAAGAATTATTTAAATCGGTCCAGTCGTTTTTGAGTTTATTCATTACAAACAAATAAACAAATCTTTTCTCTTTATTATATATGTATAGTAGATGAGTATAAATGTATGTATTTATGTATGAGAGACAAGACAAACAAGGTTTATATCGCCAGAGGCATTATTTGATTGTTTCCATTCGAGATAATAATATAATCATATTGTTTTATATTAGCTTAGAGGCGTGGCTATCTTCTGAGTGAATATACTCGTCAAAATATTGTGTAGACTATGTTTTTTAATCTCGTAGACTAATTTGACAGGTGCAAATGTCAAACTCCATATTGAAAAAACAAACAACAATCACTTGGAATGTCAAATTAGTCTACGATTATTATAAAACAGATTATAAGTAATTATTGATGCTTGTAATATGCTTGGGTTCTCGAGGGGCTCCATCCATCAGGTTAAGCTACGCTTGCCAAGGTTGGTCCGAGGATGGGTGACCATTTTTACAAAACCGAAACTCCTCCGTGACTCGGAGAAGCCCGAAAGTCTGACAACCAGTCTTACTAAGGGGTATCGTATTTCCCAGTTACTGAATTGTAGAGGTCAGATAGGTAGTCGCTCCGTGTAAAATACTGGTGTTCAGCTGCATTCGGTTAGACAGGAAACCGACCCCAACATAGTTGGAAAGAGAGAGTGCACCTGTGTCTGCGCTCACACTTTGTGCACTATAATATCTCCCGCGCCGAAGGCTAGTCCGCTGCAGATGAGAGAGCAGTGGTAGCCCAGTGGTAACGACCACGACTTACGAGTTGTAGGTCGTAGGTTCGAACCCTGACAGGCGCTTTACTTTGTGTAAATTATTTCATCGCCACTGCTCTCAAAACGGTGAAGGAAAACATCGTGAGGAAACCGGCATGTCCTAGAAACAAAAATGCAAAGACATGTGACATCTACCAACCCGCACTGGGCCCGCGTTGTGGATTACGGCCCACTCCCTCTCACAGAGAAGAGGCCTGTGTCCCAGCAGTGGGAACGTTATAGGCTGATTATGATGATGTAAATGGCTAAGCAGATGTTGATGATGTTAAAGGTAGCGTGTCTACTGCCACCAAGTCACATAGGTCAGGAAAAAGGTCATAATATAACATACCCATATTTTAGCTTTGTACTTACGAAATAAACAAACAGTTTGCGCAAGCGCCGGTACCTCGGTACATGTCTACACTTGTCTTCTTGACAGTACACGACGAGATGATAAATGGTAGTTCACGTATTACAATATCGAATATTATCGTGTTTTGGAGAGAAGATAGTTAATAGTTTGATAGTACAATATTTCGAAATATTATAGAATCTAAAGTCTGTTTTTCAAGGCTGTACCCTACCTCAAATTGCTTAGCATGATCCTCAGTTATGCCGAAAATACTGCAGCATTAATTTTGAAATAAATATATGTTAAAGTTGAGGATTGATGCTAGGTCCTATGTTTGGCGAAAACACGATTTCTCTATAGAAAAAAGATCCAAATTCAAGTACCTCTAAACCGAACTATAAACCGCTGGTATTAAAAAAATACTTCAAATTAGATCATGAAACTATAAAGCAAGTCATAAGTTATTTAATTACCTATATTTTCACCGTAAAAATCAATTACCTAAACTATTCGAGGCTTGAGAGCCGCCAGCCCCCCACTCCGTCTCACTCTCACTCAGGCCGCGAGTAATATGGTGCGAGCGAGATAAAATTTGAGGGTAGGGTAGGGCACAAATCTCGTAGACTAATTTGACAAGTGAAAATGTCACACTCGAAATTGAAAAAAAAAAACAAACAACAATCACATGAAATGTTAAATAAAATTAGTCTATGAGATTAAAAAACAGGTAGACTCTGACAGAATTTAGTTTTCGGTAATTTTCGCGGCCACTTTCGTTTTCGTTTCATTCATTACGTCACCAGTCCGGGGCAGCGGAGGGCGCATTATACTCGCAGCCCTCCGACGCAAGTATGCGAGGGGATCACCGGGGTGGTTTTTAGTCAGTAAGAGTCTAACAGACCCCACCGCCCCCGTAGGGCGGAGGATATCAATAAGGATTTCCCACTCAATCTGGCTAGCCTTTTCCCAACTATGTTGGGGTCGGCTTCCAGTCTAACCGGATGCAGCTGAATACCAGAATACATGGAGCGACTGCCTATCTGACCTCCACAAACCAGTAACTGGGCAATACGATACTAAGTGGCTAAGTAACGTGTGACGTGGCTAAGTAATAACAGCCGCACGGGTCGATCCATCAGGTGAAGCTATGCTTGCCGGGGTTGGTCTGTGGGTGGGTGACCATCTTTACATACCGAAACTCCTCCGTCCCTCGGAAAGCACGTTTAGCCGTTGGTCCCGGCTGTCATTTCTGGATCTTTGACAGTCGTTACGGATCGTCAGAAGCCCGAAAGTCTGACAACCAGTCTTGCCAAGCGGTATCATATTACCCAGTTACTAGGTTGTGGAGAATAGATAGGCAGTCGCTCCATGTAAAGCACTGGTATTCAGCTGCATCCGGTTAGACTGGAAGCTGACCCCAACATAGTTGGGTAAAGGCTAGGCAGATGATGACTAATCAGTATTATATATCACATAATAGGACACTACCGTTTAAATACAATATGATAAATTATCCGCGTCAAAATATGCAAGACATATGATTTATGTACGTTAAGAGGAGGTCATGTGTAACATCAAGTATTTAGTTACTTAATAAATAAGTATTAGTTTAATATACTAGCTTTTACACGCGACTTCGCGTGAAATTGCCCGCGAACCACCGCTTCGCATAATATCGCATCAAATCAAAATTAACATATTTTATTTCACATAAACCTACATGGGCACTTATGAAACGTCAGAAGCTAGGTGCACGGTTCCAATTGGTCGTTTTTCCTATGGAGAAGAGCCGGCAAGAAAATCCACGGTTACTCTTTAAAAAAATAATTGGCTTTTACAATATTTTCCAATTACAGTGTTAATAGTTATGGGAGGACAGTGTAGGCCTTTCAGAAAGTTTCAGGTAGGTTAGGCTAAGCCTACAACGTTCTCACATTCACAAGGTGGAAAAGAATCTATAAAAAAGATAAATAAGATACTAAAAATAAAAAGCTATTTAAACCAAATCGTATCGCATCGCATCGCAGATACAAGAGTCTTAATTTTAACCAATAACGGGCCGTAAATTATAGGAATCGGCTATAAGCTGTCAATTTAGAACCCAAGTTTATATGTCAAGTTAAGGATCATAGTATCATTTATCTAAGTTACCTATTGCGTTTGCGCAGTTTTAGAAGTTAGGTCAGCTAGCTGTCAAACATAACGCAACTTTGACCTTTTGCAGTCGGGTAAAGTGTTGCCCTTTAGACATTTCTATTCTATTTTTAGGATGATTTTGTAACTTGAAGGGCTTGAAGTTAAAACTTGGTGTTGCTACATAAAAAATATATGCAGGATGTCAGAAAACTTATGATCAATTCGTTGTTTTTTAATCGGCTATATTCCAAAAGAGTAAGTTTTTCTCGTAATTTTTTGTTACTACAAGCTATTACTTTAATTAGATTACTATTCATTATTTTAACTAAACATAACATACATAACATAATCAGCCTATAATGTTCCCACTGCTGGGACACAGGCCTCCTCTCTGTGAGAGGGAGTGGGCCGTAATCCACCACGCGGGCCCAGTGCGGGTTGATAGATGTCACATGTCTTCGAATTTTTGGTTCTAGGACATGCCGGTTTCCTCACGATGTTTTCCTTCACCGTTTTTGAGAGCAGTGGCGATGAAATAATATACACAAAGTAAAGCGCCGGTCAGGGTTCGAACCTACGACCTACAACTCGTAAGTCGTGGCCGTTACCACTGGGCCACCACTCTCGCCCATTTTAACTAAAACATACTGAAAACAGTATTTTTCAAAATCGTATTTAACAGCGCCGGGAATTGTCCTACAGGTTTGGTCCAATAGTAAAAAGTGAAGAGAATAACATGTTCTAACGGTTTTTTTTTCTTTTTCATAATTTAGCCCAAAATTAATGAACTCCTTTCATGCTTCTAGACCTTCAGTGATTTAGGCTGTGAGTTGTCTCTTACTGAATGAGTGAATTTAAGAATTCTTTGAAGTGATTTCAGCAGTTTTAATAGTATTACCTTCTAATAAAATGAATTGCAAAATATAAACCACAAAACCAATGGAATGCAAATATTTGATGAAACAGTGCGTTAACAAATTAAAATGTTTACCCGACTAAGCGGAGCGCGTGTTATGTGTTACGCAATGCATATATTGGATCAATTTCGACAACCTCAGATAAAAATTCGCGTTATTTTTTATGCAACTTCACAAATATTTTAAAGATGACGAATTTTTATGTAAATAGTTAGTAGTGTTCCATAAATATTGTGTATAGTAATGTAAATAATTCAAATAATTTAAAAGATGGCTAAAACTCGTCATATCTAAAATTTCATAAAAACTTAGTTAGAAAATTGAGCTAGTTGCCCATTTGGCGAAGATCTCTATGGAGAAGAACGGGGAAGAAACTCCACGGACACTCTTTTAAATTAAGATAATATTACAAAATCTTGAGTACATTATTCTTGATGCTTCTTGTGAACAGGCGTAATTATAGTTTAGTTTTAAATACAGGTTCTTTGTAAGTCTACCCGGTCAGACTGGAAGCCCACCACAACTTACATATTCGTAGTAAGTTAATTGATTCAGGCGTGACTTTGCGAAAATCCATTATAAAATACAATTATTATTTAAGCCTTTTATTTCCCAAAAATAACTTACATTATTCATTGCATAGTATCATGAAATGTTCCTTTGTTCCTAATTAAAAAAAAAAACTAATTCGTTCATTCTTAATAATATAAAACATGCATTTTAACAATAATTTGATAAACAAAAATAGATTTTAGATAAATAGATTGATTAGATTGATTGAACAAAATTAAATTAAATATAAAATTAAATAAATTTGCTACATAATAGACGTAGATATATTATCGATATATTAGAGCTCGGTGTGGCAACACGTCGTGTTCTGGTTTGCGACTGGTCAATCGTCATCCTGAGGATGCCTCGTTGAGAGGTGAAACACGTGTCGATTTCTTACAGGGTTTTTTATGTCTCTTGAACAATAGTTAAGCGGAATAGGTTACTAAATATATCAACGTCTATTGTATTTTATATTTGTAGTTGGGAAAAGGCAGGCGGGTGATGATTAATCCTTTACAAACGTAGTGTCAGACTATGATAATTACTTACGTTAACGTAACGTTTCCGGATATCAGTATTTTTTTACTCTATGACGTTATTCCAAGGAAATAGCGCAGTTTGTCTGTGGTCTCATTAAGTTTTTTCCTCGTGTGACCCATTGTCCCATTGTTGAGAGCATCCTAATAGTTTTTCTATGCGTTTTTTTTGTAATTAACATCAATAACAAGTATTATACGAAGGTGATATTCCACGATCTGCGTGATATAACATAACGTCACGCCTGTAATCCCCGAAGGTTCGGCAGAGGTGTACCTATAGTACACCCACATTTCGCCAGTTATGTTTAAGTCCCATGTAATAGGGGGCGAGCCTATTGCCATCAACCGGGCACAAATCGAGACTCCGGGCTCCTACTGAGAAATTCCTGATTGAAAAACCCAATAACACTTTGCCCGACCTGGGAAGCGAACCCAGCGAACCGAACGTAAAATCAATGGAAAATAACAAAAAAAAAAAAAAAAATTTCTTTTTCCACATGAGTATTTCACCCTTTCACCCTATACGCTAGGGCAACGAACTTGCGTCTTAACAAGGGTGGGGGCGCGGGACGTGTCCTGACTGGCCGCGATCGCGACCCCTCCCCCAGTCATTCAGCTGTTTCGCTAGCGAGCACGGTGTCAGATATAAACTTTATAAAATCTTTTAATGAAAATAACGTTGTTTTGTTGTTCCTCGGTCATTCATTTTTATATTTAAGTCAAATACCCATGGTATGAGTGACAACGGTGTTTACCCTTACACACTGTATATAAAACTTTTTAAACGTTCAAAATTTGTTGCATCTTCGTTCTAAGATAATTATAAGTACTCGTCACTGTAATATAGTAAAAATAAAAACTTTTTACAAAAAAAAATAAAAAATAAATAAATTCGGAAGTCGGTGGCAAAAAACGGACATTGAAAAGCAAAGACACCGACTTCCGAAATTAAAGTTATTTTTCACTTTTTTAGTGTTTTTTTTGGAAGTCGGTTGTATTTTTTTGTAAAAAGTTTTTATTTTTCACTTTCTAGTTGTGGTACCTACCCCATACAAATCCGAATACCACTACCTGCTATGTAAGTAAAAGTGAAGGAGTCAATCAAGATATCGTCTAGATGAACTAAGTGGGAAAAATACGTAATAATATAAATATTAAATAAATATTAATATTATATAAATATTGAAGCTAACTCAAAAATTACGCAAGCAAAGTTAATAAAATTTATACGGGACCACCTTGGAAGCATGACCTACCAAACAAAAAAAGAATCATCAAAATCGATTCATAATTGGCGGAGTAATCGAGTAACAAACATACAAAAAAAAAAAAAAACATACAGACGAATTGAGAACCTCCTCCTTTTTGAAGAAGTCGGTTAAAAAACGTGAGAAAACCTGAAATCGCCAACACGCAGTGATCAATGCTCATTAGTTTAACAGAATGTACCATTTAACTGTCAGTTAGCTAAATAACTCAACATACAAAGTTAAGATGTAATTTATGCAGTACTTAGGGTAATGTTAGGTTAATTTGATAATTATATATCAAAGTTAAATCCATTTAATAAGACAAGTTTACATGTATATTAAATTACGGCTACTTACTAATAAGTTACCTATTATTTAAATTAATAGGAATCGTTTATAGTATTATCGAAATATTTGCTTAAATGTTAATTAAATGATATTTAAAACATGTATGAATTTCGCAGTAACAGAGAGTCTAAAGTGCCTGGTAATTAGCACTTCTCTCGCTCTGGGCGGAGCGGAAGGGCGTGTCAGATTTTTACTGACTAAAACCCACCCGTGTTCCTTCAGTTGCCTGTTGCCAAGGTCCCGGTATCCCTTTCGGACTTTCCCGCAGCCCTCTATGCGACGTAGAATAGAATACTCTTTCTGTGTGAAATGTGACATTTTTATAATTGTTTTTTTAGTGTTCAGGCTTATTTAATTAATTTTTTGAGACTTGGCTGGCTTGATTACTAAATTACAAACATTTCTACGCCCTCTGCCCTATCATAGCGCACTATTTATTATCTACTGTTATTATTGTACTTATGTTAAAGAAATGAATAAATGGACTTATGACTTATGAGGGAGCGGGCTGTAATCCACCCCGCGGGCCCAGTGCGGGTTGGTCTTCGAATTTTTCGGTTCTAGAACATACCGGTTTCCTCACGATGTTTTCCTTCACCGTTTTGAGAGCAGTGGTGATGAAATAATTTTACACAAATTAAAACGGCTGCTCGAACCCATGATATACGCCGTTATCACTGAGGGCCTAGACAAGTGACAATCGCTTCGAAAGCGTTTCGTATTTTTCAACTGAATTGACATAAACTTTTCGATAGCTTATGTCAGTCCCATACATTTTTGCCTTTTCCATCATCGTTATCGCTGATAGAATGTCACTTTGTCTAGGGCCTCTAGGCCAGCAGAGGGCCTAGACAAGTGACAATCGCTTCGAAAGCGTTTCGTATTTCCACAACGACTTTCAACAGGATTGGCATAAGGTTTTCGATAGCTAGTCAGTCCTATACATTTTTGCCTTTTCCATCATCGTTATCGCTGATAGAACGTCACTTTGTCTAGGACCTCAGTTCTCACAAAGATCTCTAATATACTATGCAATAGATACTTTTAAATACCAAGGCAATTATATTGATATACGACTTGCAATCACCACCTACGTACGTTCAAAGAAAGTATTTGAAAAGAAGACTATACAAAAGATTGTGACATAATGTCATATGTCAGTGTCGCAAATAAATTGACAGTCGGTATAAAAGACCTCGTCTATAAAGATGTTGGATCTGGTTACACAATAGCAACTATCGGGCGATATACGTAGATCTTTGAAACCAGAAAGTTTGACAACCATCTTACTTAGGTAAGGTTAATCCCGGATGTTTTTCGTGGATCTTTAACAGTCGTTACGGGTAGTCAGAAGCCAGGAAGTCTGGCAACCAGTCTTAGGTATCGTGTTACCAGTGCCGGTTTTAACACTACCAGCGCCCTGGGCGAGATTAGTACGGCGCCCCCCAACTGCAATTCAAACCCATACGAAAAAGGGTATAATGAAATAACCATTTATTAAAAGAAATAATTATTTATTATAAAAAATAACCGTTTATAAGAAAAAAACTAATAAAATTATACTCTTCTGGACTTTCTATCACCGAACTCTTTTATAACGTTATCAAAGTCGATTTTTTCAGCAATTTCGTTTTCAATTGACAAAGGTGCTGTTAGAGCTGTGTGTTATTGGAGGGCTCCTAAATTCACACCTACACTCTACACATTCAAGTGTTGCCAACAAAGATTTTTTCGCTTAATTTAGGGAATTTACGAGTAAGTAGACCTGAAACTATGAGCAATGAGCTATAAAGGGGTGCCTGCGGCGCCCGTTTTATCCGGCGCCCTGGGCGGTCGCCCAACCGCGCCCTACGCTTACGCCGCTACTGCGTGTTACCCAGTAACTGGGTTGTGGAGGTCAGATAGGCAGTTGCTCCATATAAAGTATTCAGCATCATACGTTTAGATTGGAAGCCGGCAATAACATAGTTGGGAAAAGGCTAGGCAGATGATGAGCAGCCAGAATGTCACAGCACTAGTTCAATGGCTACAAAAAAAGTTACTAACACGTTATTAATTAGTTTTTGATTAGTTGCTTAGGTCGTAGGTTCGAACCCAAGCAAGCGCTTTACTTTGTGTAAATTATTTCATCACCACTGCTCTCAAAACGGTGAAGGAAAACATCGTGAGGAAACCGGCATGTCCTAGAACCAAAAATTCGAAGACATGCGACATCTACCAAACCGCACTGGGCCCGCGCGGTGGATTACTGCCTATTCCCTCTCACAGAGAGGATGCCTCTGTCCCAGCAGTGGGAACATTATAGGCTGATTATGCGTGAGTTGTGTTGCCTCAAAGTTGCTATCAAAACAGTTGAGCAACTGTTGCACAACTTTATTATCCGATGAATACGAGTCATAACTTTCGCAAAATAAATTGACAAACAAAGTGTGACATATATACAGTGTGACATATATGTGACATAGCATTTATAAAAGGCAAGCTATATAAGGAACCAAGCCTTACCATTAACTATTATGTTACCACAAGCTTTGTCGCCATTACGTTGTAGTAACTATTTACGGTTTACAGTTAAAGTTAGATAAACTCAACGGAATGTGTTGCAATAGTTAATTAAGTAGGTACAGTACGCTCTATAGTTTGTTTTCATAGAAGTGTCAGGCTGTGACTTCGCCTGCATGGAGTTCGGATTTTCTAATAAAAAAGGCACAAAAAACCGTCACTGAAAATAAAACCCTGACTTCTGGGGGCTTAAACGGTCACTATGGCAGAATCATAATATGAAAATATTATGAATCACTGTAAAATGTCACAAATTGACAATTCATACTATGATTTGCGTTTAATTCATATTACGAAATAATTCATCTTGTTTGTCAGTTTTCTATGGAGATTCGTAAAATGGTCCACGTACAATAGGCCTCTGATGACAGCGGTCTAATCAGGCACTTTTGAGCATTTTCTGAGGGTTCTAGTGCTTCTACAGATAATGTATCATCAAAACGGAAAACATAGGGGCATAGAACTAGTTGATATTTATTTTATTGTAAAAAATCATTGCTCTAAGGTGATCAACCAGAGAGAAAACAAGCGAGAGCGTTTGTATGGGGAGGGGACCGACCCTATTTCCTCTTAAGGATCTCAACGACAGAAATGTCATAGTTAAGACATTTTCATATGTCTCAGCCAGTTTTTTTCCATAACCTCTCATCTCTGGGCAGTAACCTTTAGTCAATTATAAATACCGTTAGCTAAAAATAAAATATTACATCTAGTTTCGCTAAAAAAAAACTGGCCAAGCGCCATTTGGACTCGCGGACGAAGGGTTCTGTATAATAAGATGAAGCATGCACAAAAAACAATGTTTTTGTTTTTATTTCTTGAATTTAGATAGTAGAAAATATCAAAAACTTTTTTTATTATTTGCCAATGATAGCCACCATAGTAATAGGTATTCTATGACATTTTCCCTGGTTTACTTGCTACGTAGCTCTTGCTAAGTCAAAAGTTAAAGTCAAAAATCAAAGTCAAAGTTATTATGTATTTTTTCAAAAACACGGTACATACAATATCCGTAAATATGTGATAGTACCCAACTTTATGCTATGGTAAAAAAGTACCTTTGTCAACTATGTGACAGACAGACAGACTAAGCTCCAAATTTTAGACTTTGCATTGGTTCTTTTTGGGTACGGAACCCAAAAAACAAGAATTTATTTGGCAATTCGTTTATTTTTAATTGAAATGTTATTAATAATAAATCGCTTTAATATGAAAGGTCAGTGTTAGTCCAATGATAACGGTATTAGTATTAAATAATAATCATGTAATGCCCTGCGGGTTTGTCTGTTTCAAATGAATGAATGAATAGTAAAAGCATAAAGCGTAATTTGAAAGGACATTACAACAACTCGATTAGGTATAACCTCTAACTGTTAATAGCACGTTGATCAATCTCAGGCCATGGCATGTTAAGAACTTGTAATTTATAAAATAAATAAGAAAAATGACTTACAACATTCAGGGGGCTAACAACAGACACTTTGGCAGAATCATAATAGGAAAATATTATGAATCATCGTAAAATATCACAAACTGACAATTCATAATATGATCTGCGTGCGATTCATATTATGAAATAATTCATCTGTTTGACAGTTTTATATGGAGATTCATAAAATGTTCCACATGATATGAATTGCTTTTGTGTCAAATTAGAGGAATTGCTAATGACAGCTGGAAATTCAGGAGATTAAATGCGTGACCGTTTTAGGCCCGTATGACGCACAGGTTTTAGAAAAATAGTGTCACACAGATATTAGAGACAGAGATTTTTTTCTTTCTCAGTTTTGATGATGGTCTGGCAGTTTGAGTAATTTATACGGCCTACCTAAATGTCCTTTCTTTGGTATTGTTCGTCGAATCGTTGAGCTCCTTAAGTTCTGAGTTGAGCTCCACGATTACCGACAAATGTAACATACAAAAACCGCTTTCCGAGGACACCAAAACTTTACCTACCTTTCGAATTCCACCCACTCCTCTTAATGTGAGATGGTCCACCCGTTCTGAGAACAAAGCATAACCCTATCTTTGCACTCGCGCAGTCGGATAAATGTAATATTACCACATTTACCATGCTTTGCTATTTCGCTGATGAACGATAAATTCATTTAAGTTTTAAGATTACCTAAACAATGCAAAAAAAATCTAACCAAAACCCTTTCTTTTGTCACAGAAACAGTACTGCAACACCAGGACCGAAATCTGCTGCAGAATCGAGACCTCATCCCTCGCTGGTAACACCAACCTCCAAGGTTCCCTAGGAGTTGGCTCCGGTACCTTCCAAGGATCTTCCACCAATGGCCAGGGACAGTTCAATAGCCAATCAGGCTCGAGCCAAGGAAGCCAAAGCAGCTTTGGATCCACAGGTTTTGGAGCAGGCCAGACCAACACAAATTCTGGTTTTAACGCGAACGCCAACAGAGGAAGCTCAACCACAGGCTTTGGAAGCCAATTCGGAGCAGGATCAGCCTTCAACAGCAACAAATTTGGATCCACTGGTTCTGGTTTCGGATCAACCGTAGCACCAACGCCCACCCGTTTTGGATCCAACGCTGGAAACTTCAACAACGAAGTCTTCAAGTCAACTAGCCAAACGAATTTCGTTGAAACTGATTCCTTCTCAGCTGGTTCAGACAACGCTGGTGTCTTCCGTCCTGGCGGGGTCGGATCTGGGCTTAAACCTGGTGTTCCCTACCTTCCTCCCGTAGACACTTCACCTAGCGGTTCCAATGCAGTGTCCACAGCTTACACTCCCTCTTTCGTAACCACTCCTCGTCCGTTCTCAACCCCTCGTCCTGTGACAACTCCCCGACCTTATACTACTCCCAGACCAACATACCTTCCACCTGTGTCGACCAAGGCTCCGGAGTACTTGCCTCCTATTGATGGCATTACTGGATCTGACAGTTTCCAGAACCCACATTACGTGGATGGGCAGTTGATTCTTGACCAGTTCCAGCCCAATCCCAATAGCAGACCACCACCACCACCACCACAGAACAGTAAGTTTAATTAGTTTTTTTTTAAATTACTTATCGTAGCATAATCAGCTTATAATGTTCCCACTGCTGGAACACAAGCCTCCTCTCTGTGAGAGGGAGTGGGCCGTAATCCACCACGCGGGCCCAGTGCGGGTTGGTAGATGTCACATGTCTTCAAATCTAGGTTTCCGGTCTACTCATTATGTTTTCCTTCACCGTTTGGAGAGCAGTGGTCATGAGTTAAAAATTACACAAAGTAAAGCGCCTAACTGGGTTCGAATCCAATACAATACGCGTATACTGAGAGACCACTTCCATGCTAGATTGTAAAAAATGTCATCATCATCTGTTTATCTAAATGTCCATTCTTTGGTATTGTTCGTCGAATCGTTGAGCTCCATAAGTTCTAAGTTGAGCTCCACGTTTACTGACAAATGCCACATCATCATCTGTATAGCCTTTTCTCAATTATGTAAGGGTCGGCTTCCAGGCTAACTGAATGCAGCAGAATATCAGTATTTTATATGGAGCGCTTGCTGACCTGCACTCTGGATTTAAAAAAAAAATGTTACAAAAGCTACATTACTTAATCTTTTACCAGACGACATCCCATCCGGCTGCGCTGCTGCCCTGAAATGCACACCCATCGAGTTCTGTACCGCGGAGGGAGTTATCTCCAACACCAGTGTCGCCCTCACCAGGGACCAGGAGGCTTACAGAGTGCCTTTGACAGTAAGTATTAGAAAGACAAGAAAAGTGTGGCGGTATCTACATCGACACATGCGACCTACGCACCAAATACATAGGATTTCTGAAATCCTGCATCGCGCAATTAAAGTTTACCATACAATGGACATAAATATACAAGAACCCAACATGATTCGTTGGGCAGTTGCCCGCCAGACACAGCACCCGTCCGGTCGGAGGACACCCTTTTCCTCCTCCCTTTTCTATGGTGGATGAGTGAACTTTACACCCTGTTCCTCATACCATCATTGGTTGATTGATTTGATTGGTTTTTATTAGTTCTTTGTCTAAGAATAAATATATATCATCTTTTGCTATCAAAATAATTTTGCTTTCAATCCTAACCTCACCAAATCTTCTAACAGGACTGCAAAGACGTAGAGTCAGGCCGCATCGGCAAGTGCTGCCGTGATCCCTTCTACACAGACCCCTGGCCAACCAACCAGCTCGGCAAGTGGGTTCCCGGTGTCTTCGGAGGCAACGACGGTAAATATGTGCCCGACAGCCGAGTCAGCTCGAACAACCAACCTGGAGTCACTGTGAGGCCTCCGGTTACTGGATCTGTGTTATTGAATAACTTCAGGTGAGAATTGGAATCTTGTCATGTTTTATATTTTGCAAAAGTTTACAAATATTATGTTAAGTTTGCAAATATTATACATAAAATCACGCTGGCTTCCCATGGAAGAAGCTCACTCTCTCGCTGATTCACTCTGCGTCCAGCGCTCAGTGTGGCAACACGTCAATCGTGTTCTGGTATGCGACTGGTCAATCGTCATCCTGAGGATGCCTCATTGAGAGGTGAAACTCGTGTCGATTTCTTACAGGGTTTTTATGACTCTTGAAGAATAGTTATTGCATTAACACATAATGCCTTACCATTCAGTTAAGATCTTCTTGTTCAAACCTTTCTGACATAAGAATATACTCGTCTTCTACACCCCAAAACAACCACTAACCAGCCCAGTCTTTTCAGAACAACCTCCAAGCCAAGTCAACCACAAGGCCCTAACCAGGTCACCCAAGGATACCCCACACCCACCACACCTTCTCCTGGATCCTTCGTCCAGAAGAACCAATACGGCCAGGGTTCATACTCTCAAGGAGGACAGGGTTCATACTCTCAAGGCGGACAGGGACAGTATGGGCTAGCTGGACAAGGTAATCAAGGTGTGTATTCCATTTTATAAAGATAGATGGATAGAATTTTTTTTGGTAATAAACAAAAAATATTCAGTGTGTAAGGGACAGTTCTCCGCAGACTGATATGATGAATTCAGTATATCATACTAAGACGAGCGGTACATGAAATAATTTCAGGAACGTTATGGGAATCCGATAAACCTGTTGCAATTTGTTTTATTACCTCACACGTAATGTATCGTTACAGTCGCACTCCCCGTGGCGGGGGGGGGGACGCGCTCGCTCCACGTGATTAATCAATGTAAATTCTGAGCTTCACGCGTCGTTCGCTATAGAATTTCAACATCCATTGCTAATTGTAGCTGTTTTATTTACATAAATGGAGTGCGTAAAAATAACGAAATTTTACATTGAAATAAAGAAGTAACTGAAAAACTTGTAAAACAATTAAACTTTTCACTTTTTCACTATAATATCTCCCGCGCCGAAAGCTGGTCTCCGCTGAGATTGGTTGCCAAGGTCGAAATTCTGTCTGGAGGACTATTATTATTACTTGTTACATATACATTGTATCTCAGAATTACCATTCCAACTTGCGGAAACTCTTTCCTCATAAAAATTCTCCCTAACTAGAGGTTAAAATCTACAAATTCCATCTTACCACCAGGTTCAGGATCTTCATTCTCTCAAACTGCCCAAGGATTTGGTCAGGGTCAGACCGGCGGTGGTGGACAGGCTGTGATCCAGGGTCAGGGTTCCTACTCTCAGGGTGGTCAGGTGAGAGTTATATTTGCTTAATTTTTGGATATCATAATATACAATGTGTTGTTTTTTATATCCCATAACTCTAGGGTATGATTGCGACCATATCTAAGAACCAACTGGCATATGAATTATTCTTCAATCATCTTTTTTTTTTGTTTTTCTTCTTCATACAAAATAATTCGACAAAGTCACGATTATTAATGTAAAACACCCGTACGTGAAATATGACAACGTCGCATTTTCTTAGCTTTAAATATTAATGATTGGTTTATTTTGAATTCATTTTTATTCAAAATAAAAATGAATTACTCTTATTTATCAATTAAACTTAGATACCTATAAACATCGAGAGTCTAATTATGATTGATTATATCTTCGAAACTATGCATTTTTGGACCACCTATTCTAGGAGATTTTGTGTTCTTTTTACTTAAATAATAATATATCCCTAGAGTTATGGGATATCAAAAACAACACGTTGTATACTTGGACAGCTACATTACATACATTGAACTACATTATATTTATATAGTCAACAAACTAATTTAGAATCTAAAGTTTGCCGCACTAAGAGATGTTATTTGATAATAATTTATTAATCATTCATTTTAATTGAACAGCACCTCAATCGCCTAACAATCCTCAATGATCTTGAAAAAAAAAAATATGTTTGAAAAAATCGTCAATGAATATTGTTGAATTGTCAGAAAGAAACGCATTACAATTGCTAGTGATACGCATTACAATAGATAAACGAAATGATAGATCCTATTTGCGATCTCCTGACTTTGAATAAATGTAAGTTAAAACTTGCATGATCTCCTTAAACAGGGCTTCCTCTCTCCTACCCTTTTGCTGTGCCCTACAGGGTCCATAATGATCTAAATATATAGTTACCACCTAAGTACACATTATGGTAAAGCAATAAAGATATTGAGTATTGAGTAGTGTGTTACGCAATTATCCCGTTGGACGCTGTCGGTTAAGATGAACATCTTTAAAAACATCGGAATTTTGTATAAATATACTAAAATATCGTGATCAAATTAAGTAATAATTAATTATTAAATGACATCTCTGAGAATTAAAGTATTTATAAACTTTTAAGTGTTTCGTTAGCGGAATACTATTTATTCTAATTTTGCAATCGGTATACAGGCCAACACCATTTTAATTAAAAACCCTAAAATTAGATCATACTCACCAAAACTTTCCTTTTCTCCGAATAGGGTACCAAAGTCACACAAGGAACAGGCTTCGGCGTGACCCAAGGAGGTGGCCAAGTAGTCCGCCAAGGCTCAGGAGTGGGAGTAACCCAGGGTCAAGGCTTTGGATTAGTCCAGGGTGGAGGCCAGAGCGTCTCCCAAGGATTTGGATCAGGAATCCGACAGGGACAGGGCTCTGGAGTCGTTCAGGGACAAGGATTCGGAGTATCTCAAGGCCAGGGAGTCGGTGTGACTCAGGGCCAAGGTTTTGGCGTGAGCCAAGGCCAGGGACAGGGAGTTATTCAAGGAGGAGGCGTTGGAGTAAGTCGAGGACAAGGTTTCACCGTTACTGGTGGACAGGGACAATATACCAGTCAAAGACAGGGCTCCTCAGTGACTAGAGGACAGGGCCAGACTGTTACCCAGGGCTCTGGATTCGGAGTTACCCAAGGACAAGGATCTGGAGTCAAACAAGGCTCTGGTTTTGGAGTACAGCAAGGTTCTGGCTTCGGAGTTCAACAGGGTGGTGGATTTGGAGTACAGCAAGGAGGTGGCTTCGGAGTACAACAGGGAGGTGGTTTCGGAGTGACTCAAGGAACTGGCTTTGGAGTACAGCAAGGTCAAGGCCAAGGAGTCTTCCAGGGTCAAGGTCAAAAGTTGATCCAGGGAGGTGGATTCACCGTTTCTCAGAATGGAGGATATGGAGTGGAAAATGAGTTTGGAGAGTCTATCCAGAGGGTCTACCTGCCACGATACAGCGGTTCTGGAGAATGTGGTATTCTTAACGTGAGTAGTTCTTGAATATATATTTATTTTGGTTAACCCTTATCCCGCTTATTTACGAACCCGGAGCAAAGTTATGCTAAAATAACAAACATAACATAACTTTGAACTGGTATAGCCAGAGGCCCCTCACGAAGGAGAGCGCAGAGCTCTGCATGCGGCTCTCGGTGTTCGGATTCGCGACAGGTCAATCGTCATCCTGAGGATGCCTCGTAGAGAGGTGATCACGTGTCGATTTCTTACAGGGCTTTTTATGACTCTTGAGGAATAGTTAAGCGGAATAGGTTACTAAATATATCTACGTCTATTATATATTATAATGGATTTTCGCAAAGTCACGCCTGAATCAATTTACTATGAATCCACTGACTGGGTCCAAAATTCCGAGACACTAGGTCCAGTCACTGCCATCGTATAAACTTTCAAAGTCAAAGTTAAATAATTTACTTCAATTAGGCACTTTTGAACGTCAAAAACAAAGAAATAGAACTGATTCTAGTTGCCCCTTCCAAAAGTTAGTTTTCGTATGGAGAAGAATGGGCGAGAAACTCCACCGTTACTCTTTTAAAAATGTTTTACACATGAATTATATAATTACATGTGAAGACGATGCACCTAGAATAAGATTACAGGAGAATTCAAAATTTCAAACAGTTTAAAGCAATCAGATTTAGATATGTCTATACTCCATTTGAAATAAGATTAGACATTTAAAAAAGCCTTTTTTACAGTCCATTCAATCGATTTAGACTTCTATTGCGTTGGTGACATGACAAATGGCAGCTGCAGTAGACAGTTGGTATTGTGTAACCTTTTTTGCTTTTAATGCCATCCTTATGCCTACGGTATAGAAATCAAAATCGGTTGAACGGACTGTAAAAAGGTTTGTTTAAATGTCTAATCTTATTTCAAATGGAGTATAGGTAGTTGTCTCGGTAGATGCCCGAACCGAGTCATGGACTTCTAATTTTAGTTTGAACGATCTACTAATTAGCATAAACAGCTTAAATCATGTTTATTATTCCTAATTACTGTTTAAATACCTCTTAAATCGCGTTCTACATTAATATGATGGTTTCAGAGGTTATAAAATTAAGTTATAAATTGTTAGTTAGTTAGATGTGACCCAGTAACTGGGTTGTGGAGGACGGATAGGCAGGCGCTCCATGTAAAATAAAATGTTATGGCCCTACCCTACCTCAAATTGCTTAGCATGATCCTCCGTTATGCCGAAATACTGCAGCATAATTTTGAAATAAATATATGTTAAAGTTGAGGATTGATGCTAGGTCCTATGTTTGGCGGAAACACGATTAATTCTCGATAGAAAAAAATCCAAAGTTACCTCTAAACCGAACTATAAACCGCTGGTGTTAATAACACCCCTATTTTTCCGTCGGGAGTAAAAAAATACTGTAAATTAGATCATGAAACTTTGCATAATAACTGAACTAACTTTATAGCAGGATTATTTTATTTTTATTTTTATTACAACTATTTTCACCGTAGTAAAAAGCAATTACCTAAACTATTAAAGGCTTGAGAGCCGCTAGCACCCGACACCGTCTCGCTCTCACTCAGGCCGCGAGTAGTATGGTGCGAGCGAGATAACATTTGAAAGCTAGAGGTCCTGGGTTCGCTTCCCAGGTCGGTTTTCTATCTGGAATTTCTTAGTAGTAATCTGGAGTCTGGATTTGTACCCGGTGACTATAGTACACCCACGTTTATATACAGGCATGATACCGGCGTGATGTTATGTTTTATCTGTAAATATTTGACAGGTCGATTTAGACACACCCTAATTTATTATTAGAAGCATGGACAACAACAATAATAACCATAATCAAAATGTAATCCTCAAATTACCATAGACACACATCTGGCTGATTAAATGATTAGCATTTTGCTAAATGTCCAATTATTATTTATTTATTATATTAACATAACTTGCTTCTGAATTATTATTTATGATATGGCATCAAGACTTGATTCTTGTGAATAAATAATAATTATTAAAGATATTAAAGAAAGCAAAGTTTTGTAACGAAATTATTTTGGGTGGTAAAAACTTGACCCTGAGATGAGATATTTTATCGATACAAAAAAAATATCGACATTTAGTAATATGTCGATTTTTTATCGAATTTTTAATAATATTATGTCGATGTAATTTCTAAAGTCAAAAGTCAAAATGAAATAATTTATTACAAGATAGACACTTTTGAACGTCAAAATTAACAAGAAAATAGAATTGATTCTAGTCACCCCAAAACGTAGTGTCGTATGGAGAAGAATGGAGAAGAATGGAGAAGACACTCCATAATAACTCTTTTATAACATCACGCCTTTTATTCCCCGAGGGGTTAAACAGTGGTGTACCTATAGTACACCCACATTTCGCCAGTTATGTTTAAGTCCCATGTAATAGGGGGCGAGCCTATTGCCATCAATACGGGCACAAATCGGAGACTCCAGGCTGCTACTGAGACATTCCAGATGCAAAAACCCAATAACACTTTGCTCGACCTGGAAATCGAACCCAAAACCTCATTTTTAGCAGTAGCGCTTGCGACCACTAGACCAGCCAAAACCGAATTTCATCACCACTGCTCTCAAAACGGTGAAGAAAAACATCGTGAGGAAACCGGCATGTCCTAGAACCAAAACTTCGAAGACATGTGACATCTACCAACCCGCACTGGGCCCGCGTGGTAGCCCACTCCCTATCACTGAGCGGAGGCCTGTGTCCCAGCTGTGGGAACATAGGCTGATTATACTTTTCTTTATAAGTTACTAGCGACTGTTTTTAGGACTTGACAAAACATTAAGATTTCTTAGTTATATGTAACTTTAATATTAACGTATTAAAAGAGTAACCGTGGACTTTCTTGCCGGCTCTTCTCCATAGAAACGACCAATTGGAACCGTGCACCTAGCTTCTGACGTTACATAAGTGCCCATTTTTGTGTGAAATAAAATATTTTGATTTCCATTTTGACACATCCGGAATAAATTCTCTAAAAGATGGTGAAGATCTCATCAAAATCTGTTGCGTGGTTTAGAAGAAACGCAGACATACCGACAAACACGAAAAGCGACTTTAATTTATAATAATGTATATAGAAAACACATAAATACCGTGTGTTTTTAAACCCTAGAGCCACAAGGTTAGCTTGCCCAACAAGTTATCGATGTTGTAAAGACGGGTATCAAACTATGACATTTAAAAATATTTATACTCTCATATGTGATTGGGAAACCAAATTCTTGTAGCTAATTAAAGGTTTTAGTTTAATCGTGTGGAACGGAGAAGGGGCTCGTGGCTACTAACAGCCACACGGCTCGATCGAACAAGTTAAGCTACGCTTGCATCGGTTGATTCGTAGAATGACCATCGTTACATACCGAGACTCCTCCGTGCCTCGCAAAGCCGTTGGTCCCGGCTGTCATTCGTGGATCTTTGACAGTCGCTACGGGTCGTCAGAAGCCCGAAAGTCTGGCAACCAGTTTTACCGAGGGGTATCGTGTTACCCAGTAACCGGGTTGTGGGGGTCAGATAGGCAGTCGCTCCATGTAAAACACTGGTATTGAGCTGCATTCGGTAGGGCTAGAAACTTTACTCGCTTTATTATGGGGCACGCCCTTCGTTAGATAACAAACTATATTTAAACGACCATAGCCATAAACATTATATAATAATAATAATTACAATGACACTACAGGTCAAAATAATAACCTTTTGACCCCAGTCAGACCTTATCAAAAGGTAACCAACCGGTTATCTAATACAAGGTAGTTTTATATTTTATCAATAGTGATAAATTAACTAGCAGTCTTCAATACGTGAAGGTTGTCGATTCAACTTTTATGAATTACTTATATAAGTAAAAAAAATATATGTATTAATAATAAATGCGACTTAGTCCATATAAAAAATCAAAATCAAAAGTCATTTATTCAAACTAGGCTGAGAATCAGCACTTTTCGATCTTCAAAATTACATAAGACAGTCCCCCAAAACGCCCACCCTTCACCACTTCCTAGTGCTTTAGCTGGAAAGAAGAAGTGACAAAAAAAAACTTATTACAAAAAAAACAACCGACTTCCAAAAATAACCCAAAAAAAGTGAAAAATAACTTTAATTTCGGAAGTAGGTGTCTTTACTTTTCAATTTTCGTTTTTTGCCACCGACTTCCGAAATTAATTAAGTCATAGGCGCGTGTCTTGGCTTGGGTTCGAAATCGAGACTTAAGGACCCGTAACGACTGTCAAAGATCCACGAATGACAGCCAGGACCAACGGCTTAACGTGCTTTCTGACGCACGGAGGAGTCTCGGTATGTAAAGAGGTCAGCCATCCACGGACTAACGCCGGCAAGCGTAGCTTAACTGGATGGATCGACCCGTGCGTCTGTTATTACTTAGCCACGAGTAGTAGGTACTTTGTTCGCGGTTAACAAAAGTCTCGTTAGTTCGCCATTAGCAAAATTTTGGTATACTATGCAGCTAATTCAATTCAATTCTAACCACATCCTCTCTCCAACAGCCCCAGAAACCCTACGGCAACCGCAAGGATCTGGAGGTAGACTTCGCTGAGATCCCCTGGCAGGCGATGGTACTCCTGCAGACGAACAAGAGTCTTCTGTGTGGAGGAGTCATCACCAGGCCTGATGTGGTCATCACTTCTGCTAGCTGTGTTGAAGGGTAAGTTCTTGGATAAATTTTTGATGGTTTGGGCTCCTCTCGCCCCTTCGATCTTGCCCCTTTCGATTAAAATGTTCCACTCGCCCCGTTTTTTATTATTTCGGTGTGCTGATTCGGCCCTTACGAAGGGGCGAGTGGAAATTGACATTTAAATAATTATTTTGATGTATAAATTCGCCACTGCGCCACCGCGGCATTTCCTTTGAAATTTAACCAAAAAAGGTACAGTCAGACAGAAAAATGCACACATTATAAATAACGCTGTTTGATTACTTTAATAACTCTATCTGTAATCTCACCATCTTCTGACACTTGAGATAGTTTTTGCTACCTGTCTTACCTAAACATAAAATGTAAAAAAAAAGTCTCGATTGATTTTGAACTGAAGTTTATTTCTGTTGTTATAATTTTATGAATGAGAGTTTCGGCTACTTAGAGCCGAAATCAAATGCACTTGTTTGCCCATTTTGTGACTGAATTATATATTTTTTTACTCAAAAAATTTCTATGTAAGTGGTAAAATATGATTCACTTATAAAGTCGATGACTTTCACAGCAATACATTGTAATCTTTTCATACCGTGTAGACGGCAAAGTGATATTTTAAAACTCTTACAGCAGAATTCACAAAACTGTTTGAGGTCGATAAATCAAAGATAAAAAAGTACTTATTACTTCACTAGCTTCGGCCCGCGGCTTCGCCCGCGTGGTATGTCGATAAAAAGTAGCCTATGTCCTTTTTCAGGCTCTAGACTATCTGTGTACCGAATTTCATTTAAATCGGTTCAGTAGTTTTGGCGTGAAAGCGCGACAGACAGATAGATAGAGTTACTTTCGCATTTATAATATTAGTAAGGATAATTGAAATGATCTTTCATGTTCTGCAATAAAACAAATAGAAACACAGTATTTTAACTGTAAAATCACGTAAATCAGTCAAATTTCGTATACGGCCTCTTAAATTGAATTTCGCGCGACATAATATTGAATCTCTTTTCAATTTATCATTTTTCAGTGCACCCCACTTTTCAGTCCATCTACATGTAGTTTAAGGACCACCATTTTCCCTAAACCCAAAAAAAACTAAACGTAACCTCCCTTTTCACCCCGCAGACTCCAAGCCAAGAACGTCTTAATCAAGGGAGGAGAATGGAAACTCGGAATCGACGAAGAACCCCTACCATTCCAGATCGTTCAGGTCAAGAACATTCTCCGTCACCCCTACTACAAGGCTGGAACCTTCACCAATGACGTTGCCATCCTGGTTTTGAGCGAGAATTTGAGGCTAGCGAAGAACATCTGGCCTATTTGCCTGCCGTCTTCCACGGATACCCTGGATGCCTTCTACAATGGTGCCGGAGAATGTATTGTTACTGGATGGGGAAAATCTGTGCTGCAAGGTAAGACTTCTTTGCTATTTTTAAATCGATTTTCCTTATTTTGTGTTCTTTTTTTTTAGTTCTTTATTAACATTCTTTATTATCAAATTCATTTTGTGAACTTATAGTAAAAATACATTACAAAATAACTTTTGCTAACTGACGAATGTCACAATGACAAATTAAAACAAAAAAATAAAATTCAAATTCAAATATTTTAATTCGGACCAAGGGATCCATATACCTAGTGTTAGTATGAACTTAGCCTATGTTAGTACAACTCAATAATTTATAAGTTTGAATATTTAAATAAACATGTGTACGCACATGATTTTTAAACGTAATAAAAACTTTTTACAAAAAAAAAACAACCGACTTCCAAAAAAAACACAAAAAAAGTGAAAAATAACTTTAATTTCGGAAGTCGGTGTCTTTGCTTTTCAATTTTCTTTTTTTTGCCACCGACTTCAGAAATTAAAGTTATTTTTCACTTTTTTAGTGTTAATAAAAAAAAGTGAAGTAAAAAAAAAAAAACAGACGAATTGAGAACCTCCTCCTTTTTGAAGAAGTCGGTTAAAAACTATGTCAAACATTAAACAAAGTCGCGGCCGCAGTGCGGTCAAGATGTAACTGTAGTGACAATTGACCTTAGAATCACTTAGAACACCAGTTCCCAAAACCCAGATTGTGTAAACGAAGACATATTGACAAAACTCCATGTATCTATACGTAATCTGATCACACACCAGCTTAGTAAGGCACTTTATAAAACAACCATGTATACTTACTAAATAATTTAATAGAGTTTGTTCGTTTCAACACGCATATCTCTAAAACTACTAGTCGGATTTTTAAAATTCTTTTTGCATTCTATAGCCCAATTCTTTAGGAAGGTTATAAGCTAATGCCATCAAGCTACGACCCTTAGGAGCCGAGCGAAAAGGTTTTTTTTTAGTAACAACGCTAAGCGAAAATGAAGGCGCGGGCGGGCGATGCGATGGGTTTGAGGCCGAAATTTCAAGCGGACAAATTCGCGAGTAGAAGCTTGTTTCATGTATTTTCTTTTAAGGCAAAACTTACAACGAGGACCAACTTAAAATGGCCGACAAATCTCTCGAACAAACTTGATTTTGCTATAAAAAGTCAATTCTCATTCGATTTTCGATCTTATAGTTTCTTTAACAAAGGCTAAGGTGGCTTATGTGGACGGTAAAATGATTTCACACAGTATGTGACATCGTTTATGATGATGACAATGAATTTTAAAAGTTGTTTCATATTTTCTATGACAGTTTTGGAGTATTATTGAGAAATTTAATCGGCTATAAATATAGAAATAATGGCTTAATTATTTCGTTGTAATTGCCTTTACGAGTGGCGATACAAAAATGAATAAACTTAAACTCAAAGAATTTATTTCAAATAAACCATTGACACTGGAGGAATTTTTCGACGCCATATAGTTAGTTTATTGTTTATTTGTATAGTTATATTAGTTTAAATCAATCATTTAGTACCTAATGTAAATAGTTAGTTGTGTATATTGTCTTAAAAATGAATGAAATAAAATCTTATCTCTGAAAAAAAAAGGGAATCATTTAAAAAAATCTAACCAATAAATAAAAAGTGTCCGTTTACATTCACTTTTAAATTGTCAAGGAGTCAGTCAGTCAGAAAGATGAGGCTAGTTGCCCATTCCAAAGCGTAGTAGGTTCCTATGGAGAAGAACGGGCTAAAAATTCCATAGACAGAACAATCTTTAAAATAAAAGGACGGTTACCAAAGTCTAACCGGATGCAGCTGAATTCCAGTATTAGGTATAAATGGAGCGACTGCCATATCGGAATAAAATCTACGGCCTAAAAAGACCTAGAAATCTGCCAAAACGATACTTCCTAGATTTTAAGGTTACCTAAGGTCATATAAACGATTAAGGTCGTTTAGCTAATGCTTATTATGAAGACAAATAACGCCCCAGTTTGCGGGTAAAATACTAGTTCGTAACACGTTGAATAATCCGTTGTCGCGTATCGATTTTTTAACATTATGCAATAGGGGTTAAAAGTTAATTACATTGTTTGTTGGTCAGTATTTCAGTGTTCTTGGGGTTATCCAATTTGGCAATACCACTACATAACTTGTGGCTAACTAACAACAGCCGCACGGGTCGATCTATCAGGTTAGGCTACGTTGGCCGTGGATGGGTGACCATCTTTACATACCGAAACTCCTCCGTGCCTCGGAAAGCACGTTAAGCCGTTTGTCCCGGCTGTCATTCGTGGATCTTTGACAGTCGTTACGGGTCGTCAGAAGCTTGAAAGTCTGACAACCAGTCTTACCAAGGGGTATCGTATTACCCAGTTACTGGGTTGTGGAGGTCAAATAGGCAGGCGCTCCATGTAAAATACAGGTATTCAGCTGCATCCGGTTAGACGGGAAGCTGACCCCAACATATTTGGGAAAAGGCTAGGCAGATGATGATGACACTTCTGCTCATCCCAAAAGGGGAGGTCATTATATAACGTGACCCGAAGAGGCACGAAGTTTTACGAATAGGTCCGAAAGGAAAGTGCGAGGGTATTGAGGCCAATGCCGATACGTAGCGTCAACAAACTAAATTTTTATTTTTATTGGTTTTTAATATTTTTACTATAATTTTTTCGTTTTTTTTTTTAAATATAATGGTCATGTTTGATATTGTTTTTATGTACAAATGAGAGGTATAACGTTTTTATTTTATCGGGAATGTGTTACTAAAAATTGTTTTTATTGAAAATGAGAGGTAGTGTAATTAAATAAATGCATAAGTAAATTGAGTCTTTTTCCACGAACTTGGATTTCGTGTCAGGGTCAAAATCAAATGCATTCGGAGAAGATATTAATAACATTCATTTAGGAAATTATTAAATTGTTTACGGTTACTTTTAAAAATCGCTAGTTGATAATAAAATGTCATCGCCAGGCATAAAAAAAATTGAAGTACCTACAAAAAAACATCACCATAAGATTTTAAAGATGGCACTTAATAAACCATAGACACAGACAAAAAACCTCATTATAAGAACAAAACATAACATGATAGTTAAAATATAAAAATAGAAGCAACCGGATATTAAGTTTTAATTAAAATTACGCGAAGTAATTAGTCATAATTTGCAATTAACACTTTGATTCAGGTGTAAATTATAATTATAAGGTAGCTTGTTTTTATTTATAGTGTGAATTTATGAATTAACTATGATTTGATATGATTACGTCACGGTAATTTGGTAATGAGAATCTTCAAGTTTTTTACTTGCTCGCTTGGAAGCTTTGCAAACTTAGGGCAGATTTTTCAATAGTCAGATAACTTTTCCTAAGGAAGTTTGACAGCTTTGGTAAGTATGGAAAATCTGTCAAACTGTCATATTTGTTCTTGAGTAAATTTAAACTGAAACAATAAACAGTCTAGGATCAAAGCGGCTTCAATCAAATAAAATAATTCATTATGTTATAGAGTGGCTTGCCTGTTCTTCTCATTAGTAACAAGAAAAGTAATATAAGTTTTTTAAGGCACAACTATCTTTTTCTTTTTCTAAGTAATTTAAAACCCCTACAACCCAGTTACCAACAGAATTTTACTGTTCAAATAATAGAAAATTTTCCTACATTTTATTCAGAATCATTAAAATTCGTCTTTAGTAATAGTTCGATGGATCAATGTCACCTTGACTAATTCTATTGAATTTTACAACTTAATTACATTGTGGTCAAAACCTTGCCCTAAAACATGTATGTTTTTGCTAAATAACATAACATAAGCCTTGTTTCGCCGAAGGGTTTGGCAGACGTGTACCTATATAGTACACCCACATTTCGCCACTTTTCTTTAAGTCCCATGTAAGGGGGCGAGCCTATCATTTCAATTTTTTATTTAAGCATATATTATTACAATTTTACATTAAAAAAATTATTACATTAACCGATATAAAATGATGGTTGATGGCAATAGGCTCGCCCCTTATGACATGAGACTTAAACATATCTGCCAAAATGCACTCATTTGGCCAATATAGGCATCATTTTATGTATACGTCAGTCAAATAATTCGCTTCTTTTTTACACAAAAAAAAATCACAAATCGTTAACTTAAAAAACACGTGTTTTGTTCGCAAGACAAATATACGAACAGCCTTGGCAGAACAAATAAAGTTTTTTTTTCCAACGTCGCGTCTTCGTAAGTACATAATACACTGATTTATACATAATTACCTATTTGACGGATGAATATTAATTATTTGATTTGCGAACCGCACTGCTTCGGAGAACTGTTTGTAGATAAATAAATGAGGCAGCCGGATGCTAAACATATTTTGGTATTTCTATTGAATTTGATTTTTTTTGCTGACCATTATTTATTAAGTTGAGAGAGTTTTGCTGGCAATTAATAATGTGAACTTATCAATTTCATAAAAGGAGAAGTATTCAAACTAGGCCGAGAATCAGCATGTTTCGAACGTCAAAATTACATAAGACAGTCCCCCAAAACGCCCACCCTTCACCACTTCCTAGTGCTTTAGCTGGGAAGAAGAAGTGGCGGAACAAACTGTCCAGCAGCACAGCTGTCTGTTTAGTTAGAGAACTTGATTCAATACTACTATAATAAAATAACTACACTACAATACAATACATAATATTATTATTTATGTATTTTTTAAGATGTGGTAATTTCTCCTTCGTCATAAGTCTGTAATATCCAAGATACGTGAGTTTCCGTGAGGAGACGTGAACCTCTATAACCGGGTTTGAACCTACAACTCCTAAGTCGCGGCCTTCTCTAATGACCACTGCTCCAAAAAAATTTTTACCAAAAAAAAACAACTGACTTCCAAAAAAATTTCAGAAGTCGGTGTCTTTGCTTTTCAATTTTCGTTTTATGTCACCGACTTCCGAAAAAAAAGTTATTTTTCTTTTTAGTGTTTTTTTTGGAAGTCGATTGGTTTTTATTTTGTAAAATGTTTTTATTTTTCACTCGAATACCACTATCTGCTATGTAAATAACAGTGACGGAGTCATATAAAACATCGTCTACATATACTGAGTGGGAAAAATACTTAATATTGAAGCTAACTCAAAAACTACGCAAGCAAAGTTAATTAAAAAAAAATGGGACCACCTCTGAAGCATGACCTACCTAACAAAAAGAAGAATCATCAAAATCGATTCATAATTGGCGGAGTAATCGCGTAACAAACATACAACAAAAAAACATACCTACAGTCGAATTGAGAACCTCTTCCTTTTTGAAGAAGTCGGTTAAAAATGGTTCAGAATGACAAATGTTTTTAATTTTGGCTCATATTTTTTTTGTGAGAGTTTAGCATTTACTTAACATACCCTCAGTATTGTGAATAGATTCAACTATAAAAGGAAACTTGTAAAAACCCAGTGAATAATTCCGCCATTAGTTATACAAACAGATTTACTTTTTACATAGCAACCGGGTTTTTCTTTCTACGACTTTGTTGATCATCGCTATGACAATCCTTATAAAGTATTGAAAACCATATTTGATAGCTTACTAGCTGTTGCCCGCGACTACATCAAACTCAAACTCAAAACTCAAAGCATTTATTTCAATTATACCCTTTACAGGCACTTTTGAATTGTCAAGGAGTCAGTTAGTCAGAAATATGAAGCTAGTTGCCCATTCCAAAGCGTAGTAGGTACCTATGGAGAAGAACGGGCAAGAAACTCCACGGAAACTCTTAAAAAAATCAAAATATTGTTACAATATATTGGTTACATTATTCATGTTGAAATTATACATGTGAGAACAATGTAGAAAGCACGTTATCGCGCATCTGCGATCCAGAATGAAAAGTAGCCTATATCCTTCTCCAGGTCATGGTCTACCTATGTGCCAAATTTCATTCAAATGTGTTCAGCCGTTTTAGCTGTATAGTTTTAGCGCGCTCCTTTTGTATATGTGTATTTTGTCTTTTTTTGTTGTGTGTGCATTTTGTTTATCTGAAAGATCCCCGGAGTCACACGTAATCTGTACGATTTATTCCCTAACACGTGTGACCCCGGATTTTTAATTTGTCTGTCTGTGATGTCTTGTTTACATTTTTTTTTTTGACTTTTTTGTCGTAGTTGGGTTTTATTTAGAAGGTTTCAACTTTATATCTCACCACAGTATCCAACAATTATTGTTGGATCAGCATACATGATTTACTTAGGTTATAAAATTAAACTCAACTGTCAAATAAAAAATATATTTAAAGTGACTAGTTCCAACCCAGTCCAATACTGGCTTCTCGCCCCCAAGTCAGTCCAGTTGACTAACCTACACATCTATTTTCTGGCCCAGTAGCCTCCCCCGCCTGAGTTACTGCCGATCTCGTCAACATGAACCCACTGACTGAGTCCCAAATTCTGAGTCACTGGGTCCAGTCACTGCCATCGTATAGTCTAGTCTAGATAACTTCTGGGGGCCTAAAACGGCCACATTAGTAATTCCTCTAAAAGCAATTAATTTCCTAAATTCCCAGCTGTCATTAGCAATTAATTCTTCTAATTTGACACAAAAGCAATTCATAATTTGTGGACCATTTTACGAATCTCCGTATAAAACTGTCAAACAGATGAATTATTTCGTAATATGAATTGCACGCAGATCATATTATGAATTGTCACTTTGTGACATTTTACGATGATTGATGATTTTCCTTGATTTTCCTATTATGATTCTGCCAAAATGGCCGTTTTAAGACCATCAACGGGTGAATATCAGTATTTTACATGAATAATGAATCATACATAAATTATCCTTTATCTACACTACAACTCCTGCATTCAATGATGAAATGCCATCATTCAAAATTCTCTACACCCCAAATTTGGTAGGAAGCGTGAAGGTCCAGTCAGTCAGCCAGGATAATTTAATCTTATACACTAATCATGTTGATTCATCTTAAAAAAAAAACTTAAATCGATAACCATGGCTGATTCAAGTCAGCCTAGCCTTTTCTTAACTATGTATTTGTGGGTAAATTTGGAGTCTACCCGGATGCAGCTGAATACCAGTATTTTACATAGAGCGACTGCCTATCTGACCTCCACAATCCAGTAACTGGGTACCACGATACCCCTTGGTTAGACTGGTTGTCAGACTTTCGGGCTGATAAAGATTGTGAAAGATCTACGAATTACAGCCGGAACCAACGGCTTAACGTGCTTTCCGAGTCACAGCATGAAATGGATGGTCACCCATCCACAATTAACCTTGATCGATGAACTAATGCGTCAGTTATTACTTAGCCATGAGCCCCACAACATTCAAGTGATATAATAAGAAGATTATGAATGTTAATATTCAAGGTTAACAAAGATCCATAGCAGAATTTGCACACAAATATTAAAATTGAATATATTAAATTAATATTCCAAGATGTTATTTTCAAACTTGATTACCCATATATGAACCAAGGTATTTGGACAAGTAGTACGTCAAATGAATCACGTTTTAGGTGACCTATTGTTTTTTTTTTTAATATTTCCGGATTCAATGTCGTTGGTCTAGTCGACGCAAGCGCTACTGCTGACCATCTTGACGTCCTAGGTTTGATTCCTGGGTCGAACAAAGTGTTGTTGGGTTTTTTAATCAGAATTTTCTCAGTACCAGGCTGGAGTCTCGATTAGTGCTCGGTTGTTGGCAATAGGCTCGCCCCCTATTACATGGGACTTAAACATAACTGGCGAAATGTGGATAGGTACACCTCTGCCTAAACCTTCGGGGAATACAAGCGTAATTTTATATTGATTTCCCAAATTTTATTATTGTATGTATTGTTTTTTTTTGTATAATCAATAATGATTGCGCCTCTTTCAACAGTCATGTAAATACAAAAATCCGGCAAAGTGCGAGTCGGACGAAGGGTTCCGTACCATACGAATCCTAACTAATATTATAAATATAAAAGTGAGTTTGTTTGTTTGTTACGCTTTCACGCTAAAATGGCTGAACGTATTTGGATGAAATTTGACACAGGGGTAGACTATGACCTGGAATAGGACATAAGATACTTTTATCCCGATATTCCCGCGGGATCGAGACTTACGCGGGTGAAACCGCGGGGCGCGTCTAGTTATCTATAAAAACGGCAAAAAGATCATGTCTGTTGTATGGGAGCCCCCATAAATAGTTATTTTATTCTGTTTTTTATTAGTATTTGTTGTTACAGCGGCAACAGAAATACATCATCTGTGAAAATTTCAACTGTCTAACTATCACGGTTCATGAGATACAGCCTGGTGACAGACGGACAGACAGCAGAGTCTTAGTAATAGAGTCCCGTTTAACCCTTTGGGTACCTACGGAACCCTAATTAAATACATGGCAGAAAAATATTTTGTCTTGCATAATTAATCCAGGGTCCACCTTCCTGCATTTACCCAAATGAGTATAAAATCGTGACCACATTGTTTTGTTATCATTATTAATTAATATTCTACAACAATTACTTGAATGTCAAATACTAGTTTTGTTTCTATAATTGGCATTCTTCTTGTATGCAAATTTTTATTCACGATAATAATTGTTTTAAAACAATTAAAATTAATAGAACATTGGTATTGAGAACTGCATCGATTTTAAAGGAATTCGGCGATTTTAGGAAGATTTGCATATTATTAATTGTTTGTTTGCAATTTGCGTTGGAATTTGGAACTTTTTAGTTGCAATGACATAAGCCATTTTTATCTTTATATACAGCGTGTAACAGAAATCTGTGATCATATTTAAGGGACCTTCAAACTATACAAGTTTCTTCATAAAAAATAAAATAAAAATTTCGCAATAAATTCAATACATTTCTGCTAACGCTACTCAAGCCAACCGGTTGATACTTCGCGGGTGTTACCGCTTTATTTTGTAATATTTAGTCAGTACCACACGTTACAAGTAGGGTAAACAACATGGTTGCATAAAAAAAACATGGTTTTGACCCACCCCGGCTTCACACGGGAGCAATTTACATGTGACCATTGACATATATATTACTGCATACTATTGAAATCAATTAAATCAATACATGTGAGGGTATTCTGTTCACGACGCGTTGTGTCATTAGCAATTCCTCTAATTTGACACAAAAGCAATTCATAATTTGTGGACCATTTTACGAATCTCCGTAAAAAACTGTCAAAGTGATGATTTATTTCGTAATATGAATTGCACGCAGATCATATTATGAATTCTCAGTTTGTGACATTTTATGATTATTCATAATCATCTTCTGCCTAGCCTTTTCCCAACTATGTTGGGGTCGGCTTCCAGTCTAACCGGATGCAGCTGAAGACCAGTATTTTACATGTAGCGACTGCCTATCTGATCTCCACAACCCAGTAACTGGGTAATACGATACCCCTTGGTAAGACTGGTTGTCAGACTTTCGGGCTTCTGACGACCCGTAACGACTGTCAAAGATCCACGAATGACAACCGGGACCTTAACGTGCTTTCCGAGGCACGGAGGAGTCTCGGTATGTAAAGATGGTCACCCATCCACGGACCAACCCCGGAAACCGTAGCTTAACCTGATGGAGTGACCCGTGCGGCTGTTATTACGTAGCCACCGATCGTAGGGGCTTTTATAATGATTCCTAATATTTTCCTACTAATTATGATTCTGAGACTTCAAAGTGGCCGTTTTAAACCCTGGTATTCAACTGCATCTAACCAGATGCAGCTGAATACTGCATCTAACTGGAAGTTGACCCCAACATAGTTGGCAAAAGGCGAGGCAGATTGCAGAGTAGTCGAATCCAAACATAAAATGACGATTTTATTTACCTATCTAATTGTTTTGACTTCTCCTACATATCTTTTGAGGTAGCTCAGAATATTCCGTTGCACATAATGCTAATTTAACATTTTCCATATTCATTGAACACTTCAAAATAATTTACACCGATTACTTAGTCCCTATGACCGTTTTTAGTAAACTAGCTGCGCCCCGCGGTTACACCCCTGTAAGTCTCGATCACACGGGAATATCGGGATAAAAAGTATCCTATGTCCAATTCCAGGTCATGGTCTACCCCTGTGCCAAATTTCATCCAAATCCGTCCAGCCGTTTTAGCGTGAAAGCGTAACAAACAAACAAACTCACTTTCGCATTTATAATATTAGTTAGGATTTGGATTTCCTGACTGACTGCCTCGTTAGTCAAGTGGTCGTAAGCGCTACTGTTGAGCATGATTCGATTCCCAGGTCGAGCAAAGTGTTATTGGGTTTTTCGGTCAGGAATTTCTCAGTTCTCGATTTGTGCCCGGTTGATGGCAATAGGCTCGCCCCCTATTACATGAGACTTAAACATAACTGGCGAAATGTGGTTGTACTATAGGTACACCTCTGCCTAACCTATTAAAAAGAATAAAACCTATACTTTATGACATAGCCAAAAATATAACTCTTTTGGCAGTCGGATAAAAATAAAAATTACTTTGTTAAATACCTATATTTTCATTGGATTAAGAAGGGCTAAGTAATAACAGCTGAACGGGTTGATCGATCATGTTAAGCTATGCTGGCCGCGGTTGGTCCGTGGATGGGTGACCATCTTTACATACCAAGACCCCTCCGTGCCTCGGAAAGCACGTTAAGCCGTTGGTCCCGGCTGTCATTTGTAGATCTTTGACAGTTGTTACGGGTCGTCAGAAGCCCGAAAATTTGACAACCAGTCTTACCAAGGGGTATCGTATTACCCAGTAACTGGGTTGTGGCGGTCAGATAGACAGTCGCTCCATGTAAAATACTGGTATTCAGCTGCATCCGGTTAGACTGGAAGCCGACCCCAACATAGTTGGGAAAAGGCTAGGCAGATGATGATTTTCATTGGATTAAGATTACTTAGTTGTGCAGTACATGTAATTGTATATGTAAACGGTACACCACTGACTACCTGCAGTATGGTCTCTCCTTCTTACTTACATCCATCCAAAGGTTGTCTGTAAAAGATCGCTTTTAGCGATAAGACCGCCCATTGTGTCACCCTATGTAAAATTTTCAAATTTATGTCTGTAATTTTTATGGTGTACATAATAAAGAGTATTCTATCTATCTATCTATCAGTACTTAGTGGTATTTTTGTATGAAAACAGCTAACTTTTTCCGATATTTCAAACTTGGTCACCTAAAAAAACTGTCCATATTCATGAGTACCTTTAATAAATACACAAATTGTTGTTAGAATTCCAAGGTAGATTATTATCGAAATATCATTTTCCAAATTCCTACCGTCAAGTATCAAAATGTCGCCTATTTTAACAAACCATATCTTAGGAAATAAGCTGGTAATTGAATTGTATTAGCATAAAATTACTAACACTCAACATTTGAAACGCATCTAATGTTAGTAATTTTCATTGAAATTACTAATTCAAATGTTTTTAACTCCGGTTCCTATTTCGCTAACGAATCGTTTATTTTGCCGATTGTTATTACTTATTAGTGATTATGTCAGACATGTTAAAAGGTTAATCGGAAAATTGAGTATACTATATTAAGGTGGCGCCACATTCCAGTTGCATAATAAGATTATATGTTGGTAGGCTAGACGGGTCATGTGGCTAATTAATAACAGCCACACGGGTCGATCTAAGGTTAAGCAACAGTTGCCTCGGTCAGTTCGTGGATGGGTGACCATCCATTACATAATCGAGGCCCCTCCGTGCTTCGAAAAGCACGTTAAACCGTGAGTCTCGGCTGTCATTCGTAGATCTTTGACAGTCATTACGGGTAGTCGAAGCCCAAAAGTCTGTCACCAGTCTTACGTGTTACCCAGTACCTGTGATGTGGAGTATACAGATAGCTACCTATACAAGGTGTTAGGGTAAACACCGTTATCCTTGAAACCAGTGGATTGGTTTCATTTATAGAACGTTATAACGTAACTTTTTTTTTTACAAGAAAATCTACATTTTACCACAAGTATTTATGGTGGCCTCCCCACCCTATCACCCTAGGGCGCTAGGGTAACGAACTTGCGTCTCAACACGGGTGGGTGGAGACGTGACCTGACCGGCCGCGAGCGCGACCCCTCCCTCAGTCAGTCAGCTGTATCGCTAGCGACCACATTGTCGGATAGAAACTTTTTTAAAGTTTTAATGAAAATAACGTTATTTTTTTATTGGAACTCGGTCATTTATTTTTATATTTAAGTCAAGCACCAATGGTTTGAGTGACAACAACAAAATACTGGTATTTAGCTGCATCCGGTTAGGCTGGAAGCCGACCCTAACATAGTTGAGAAAAGGTTAGGCAGATCGATTTTGAGTAGCCCTGTAGGGTAAAAGTTTCTTCTCTTTCACAGAAGAAACGATCATTGATCACAACGCTTGCCAGCGCTGACGATTTCACGCCAATATTTTATCTACCTATCGCAAAATTTTAATAGGCATATGGATACATATCAAATTATGTAAATTAGATACCTTTGACAAAATTTATGAGCCTAATAGTAATAAATAACCTAATTTTGATTTATTAACATAATAAAAATCATTATCTTAAAGGCTGTCCATTTTTTATAAAAAGTTTAAATGTCACATTTGTCAGTCATTCCTAATTTGGAAAAGGACACTGTCATTTGTTTTTTTGATTTTATCAAAACCTCTTCTCATATGAAGAAGGAACCTTCAAACACCACGCTTGCTACCAGCGTGTTGATGACTTCCTATTAATTCCAGGCTTCCACACGATTTCCTTCGCTTTATTTACGTCAATGTTGTTAATGATAAACATAAATAAATTATTTATTTATTAATTATTCACAATAAATCACTGATTACATCAAATATTGCAATCGCCTTGGGCTATTGGCAAATTAATAAAAATTTAAATCAAAATATTAATTTTGTGCAATAATGCGTTATTAAAATTCGTACATAATTATCATGATGTAAGATAATTAATTAATTGAATAATTAATTATTCATTAGAAATTATGTACCTTCTTGTGAATTGCAAATTGCATTTCTGAAAGCCTAATAATTCAGTAAATCTTCTGTCAAATCTAATGTTGCATATACATAACATTATGACTTTAGTCCCCAAAGAAGTAGGTAAGCAGTGCATAGTACACCCACATTTCACCAGTTATGTTTAAGTCCCATGTAATAGGGGGCGAGCCTATTGCAATCAACCGGACACAAATCGAGACTCCGGGCTGCTACTGAGAAAGTCCTGAAAACACGATGAACACTTAGCCCTACCTGAGAATCGAACCCAGGACCTCGTGCTCAGCAGTAGCGCTTGCGACCACTAAACCAATGCGACAATTATTAAGGCAAAAAAAACTTTTTACAAAAAAAAAACAACCGAACTTTTTTTTCTTTAAAAAAAAACATGCTGGCCACACATTTTGGAAGTCGGTTATAAAGCAATACGTTGTATACGCTTTAGTACAGTCAGAAAAAATAATTATCAAGCAAATTCACGGAATTTGCCACAAAAAATTGGAAGACATGTGACATCCAATAACCCGCACTGGGCCCCGCGTCTACGGCTCACTCCCTCTCACAGAGAGGAGGCCTGTGTCCTAGCAGTGGGGGGATCATTGTAGGCTAATTATGCTGAAACAACTTGACACATACCTACATAAACTCATGTCATTTTCCGTGAGGGTAGGCAGAAACTACAAAACGCCACCTGCTACGATCCTTACATACTTCTTGTGCTTCGTTTATGTACGGAAAATTGACACCCTACGGCCAATTTGCCCTGATAGACCCATTTAATAAAACTGTCAAAGAATGGAAGTTGCGGTTTGAATTAAGTTTGACAGTCAATTTTCTTAACAATTAATTTACCTGACTTACATTCAAAGATGTGGCAACTATGTTCATTTTTTTTTTTTTATAATCTATGGTATTTTGTTATCACATAGAATCATAAAGAATTCGACATTTAACCTTGTCATATCATTTATTAACGAACATGTGAAAATTGATTGGTTTAAAATGCCACTCGATTGCAAAAAAAATATTTAGACATTTCTTAATTATAGTTCTCAATGTTGTTTATTAAATTAGGTACTAGAATTAGCACCCGACTTCATCCACTTAGATTTTGGATTTCCATAGAATATTGAGACCCCATTTTGACCCCATTTTTGACCCCAAAACTCTGACAACCAGTCTTACCAAGACGTATCATGGTACACATTAACTGGGTTATGTGTGGTGATCAGATAAGCATTCGCTCCTTGTAAAATACTGGTATTCAGCTGGATCCGGTTAGACTGGAAGCCGACCACAACATAGTTAGGAAAAGGTTAAGTAGATGGATTGATTCATGATCCCAAATCCCATTCACACTTTTAACAACAATAAAATTTATATATTTATATAATTTATCCCAAGAACAAACTTAATATTGTAGTTGAAAAACTTTAACAATAACAGCTGTGCTGCTGGATAGTTTGTTGCGCCACTTCTTCACCTCAGCTAAAGCACTAGGATGTGCTGAAGGGTGGGCGTTTTGGGGGACTGTCTTATGTAATTTTGGCGTTCAAAGTGCTGATTCTCAGCCTAGTTTGAATAAATGACTTTTGATTTTGAACCGGATGCAGCTGAATACCAGTATTTTACACGGAGCGACTGTCATTTCGTATTTCTATTATGGATTTCATAACTTTATTGTGTTATTTTTATTATAATGTCTATAGTTTATATGTAAATAAGATTATAATTTATTTATTCAGAACATTTGGAGTTATTACGTTAAGTCGTGCTATTAGGAAAATTTAAAAGATTGCCATCGTTTTTGAGGTTATTGGATCGGATTTGCGAAATTGCGGGTCGAATTTTGATAGAGTATTGGAAAGAGCTTTTATGAATCTATTACGGAATTAAATAAAACTGCCATGTCTTTCAGTATCTCGACTTGACGGTTCAAATAGTGTGTATTAGCATAATCAGCTTATAATGTCCCCACTGCTGGGACACGGGCCTCCTCTCTGTGAGAGGGAGTGGGCTGTAATCCACCACGCGGGCCCATTGCGGGTTGGTAGATGTCACATGTCTTCGAATTTTGGGTTTTAAGACAGTTTCCTCACGATGTTTTCGTTCACCGTTTTGACAGCAGTGGTGATGAAATTATTTACACAAAGTAAAGCACCTAGCTGGGTTCGAACCCACGACCTATACAACTCGTAAGTCGGAGCCGTTGCCACTGGGCCAGCACTGCTTTTATTTTTTGTTCGATATATCGATATTTTTAGGCGATATTAATTATTTCGATATATATATCGTTTTTGAACACCGGCAACACCGTTGTCGCCACTGACTAAAACCGCTGGAATTCAGAGCCGTAAAAAGTATACTTTTTTTCCTAGTTTGGTGTTAAAATAATTATAAAACTTGAACAAAATATAGTAAAAAAAAACGTCCACCGATACATCGTTTTTTTTTTCGATATTGTTATTTTTTATAAATATCGATACAATATATTAGTCTTTACCTATGAAATTGCCGTTCTGCAGTACTGGCCATTTCAAATCAAAATAATTTTTGTTTGGCTAAGAATTCTAATTTCAAATTAATTTTATTTTAAAAACATGGATTTTTTTTTCCAAAAGTAGTCATTTCTTTATTGATTAGTGTTACATTTTCATCGCATTTCAATCTTTTTCGTCATCATGGATACGTTAAAAATTCGAGTAATTATGGAATATGAGTACCGTCGTGACAGCAACGCGGCACAAGCGGCACGCAACATCAACGACGTTTACGGAGCTAACACTACAAACCAACGCACCACCTGTTATTGGTTTGCTCGCTTCCGTTCTGGAAATTTCGACCTGAAAAATGAACCTCGCGGTCGTCCGAAGACTTTGGTCGACAATGACGAATTAAAGGCGATTGTGGAAGCTGATGATACACAATCTACGGCTGAATTAGCAGCAGCTTTCGACGTTAGCGTCAAAACAATATTGGTCCATTTGCGTCAAATTGGCAAGGTAAAAAAGCTTGACAAATGGGTGCCCCACGAACTCAATGATCGCCAGCGCGAAGTACGCGTCGAGACGTGCCTTGCACTGCTCAACAGACACACAAATGAAGGAATTTTGAACCGCATTGTTACCTGCGATGAAAAATGGATTCTGTTTGATAACCGCAAGCGCTCAGCAAGTTGGTTGGATCCTGGTTCAGCACCTAAACAATGCCCTAAACGAAAACTTGCCCCTAGAAAAGTGATGGTCACTGTTTGGTGGTCTAGCGCCGGTGTGAATCATCACAGCTTCTTACCAAACGGGGTGAGCATTACTGCAGATGTGTACTGTGAAGAACTGAACACAATGATGGAGAAGCTGGCGCATCTCCAACCAGCATTGGTCAATCGCTCGTCTCCGCTGCTCCTGCACGACAACGCGCGACCTCATACTGCACAGCAGACGGTCTCCAAGTTGCAAGAACTGGGGTTGGAAGCTCTCCGTCATCCGCCCTACTCACCAGACCTTGCGCCTACAGACTACTACTTTTTCCAGTAATTGGATAACTTCTTGGCGGGAAAAAAAATCAATACCCGAGAGGCAGTACAAAATGCCTTTGAAGAATTTGTTGCCTCCCGTCCAGCTGATTTCTTTAAGAAGGGCATCAATAAACTGCCACTGCGACGGCAAAGATGCATTGATTGCATGGGTGATTACTTCGATTAATACAAATAAAAAATTCATGAAAAAAATTCGTTTAATTTTTTTCATACAAAACGGCAATTTCATAGGTAAAGACCTATTATATCGACACTTCTTGCATCCCTACAGTGATAGCTACCTAAAACATTCTAACAATGTTCTTTTCCCTTCATTCCAGCCCATCTCCTAGGCAGCGTTATGCACAGCATGAATGTCTCCCTCCTCAACCCCGGAGAGTGCCAGTCCAAGATCACACAAGACTACCCGCACCTCCTGGAGCATTACGACCAGGACAGCTGCGTCTGCGGACAGCCTACCAACCCGGCTAACAATATCTGCAAGGTAGGTCAAAGAGGCCATAGCCTCCACGGTACGTCCCTGGCCGGACCTTGGCCGGGTCGACGGCGCGTTGTGTTCCACGCGCGCCTCAAAGAGATGTCAGCACAATTGGCGGGGTCCGCTAAGACCGATGCCTGCCAGGGTTGCGAGAAAGTCCGAAAGGGATACCGGGACCTTGGCAACAGGCAACTGAAGGAACACGGGTGGGTTTTAGTCAGTAAAAGTCTGACACGGTCTTCCGCTCCGCCCAGAGCGGGAGAAGACATTTGATGATGTCCCACGCTCAAAAAAAAATGGCAGTACTATTTTAGCAGACAAAAGAATGCGGTGAAGTCTTAAGACCACAAGAGACGCATGTTTTAATGGTGATTTGTTTAAGCAACACAATTTCTTCGTGTATTAAATATTTATCATTTCATTCTCATTTCAGGTCGACATCGGAAGTGCGCTCGCCTGCACAACTGGGGACAACCACTTCGTTCTCAGAGGAGTCTACTCGTGGGACTCTGGTAAGCATTTTGTACTTATTTCTATGCCTATTAGGTCATAGAGGTGAAAATATCTTGGCAAATAGGAGTTTTTTTCCTTCAATATATAATAATAATTCTTATATAATTAATGAATATATAATTCAGCCTTTTGCATACCGGTAACAATCAAGAAAGTATGGTGCAGTAGCAAAGATTATCTTAATCCTAACTATCCTAACTTAATAATATTATAAATGCGAAAGTGAGTTCGTTTGTTACGCATTCACGCTAAAACGATTGAACGGATTTGGATGAAATTTGGCACAGGGATAGACCGTGATCTGGAATAGGACATAGGATACTTTTTATCCCGATATTCCCACGGGATCGAGACTTACGCGGGTAAAACCGAGGGGTGCAGCTAGTATAGAATAGCTATAAAACAGGGCTCCCCTTTCAAAAATGCCAAATGACTTATCTCTCACATATTTGAAAAGTCTTTCCTAATGAATTCGCGATAATGATATTCTATACAGAGTTTTTCTATTCAATGTGTTTTCGAGCTGGCGTACCAAACGACGTGATTAGAATCTTCATAGGAGACACCAATGGCACTTATCATCCTCATATTGGTATTAAATCATAACTATGCAAAACTAACATTATCAATATCTCCCACAGGTTGCCAGACCGGAAACCAGCTCGCCTCATTCTTCAAGTTCGACTTGGAATGGTACGAATGGGCCATCGGTTTGGTTGAAAGCGTACGCTTCTCACAATTCACCACCACCAAGATTACCAAGAACAAGATCATCAGCCAGGTGTCAGGAGTGAAGGGAACCTTCGGCTCTGGTATCAAAGGATCCTACGGTGTTGGAGTCAAGGAGACTACAGGAGGTGGAGTCAAGGGATCAGTCTCCTCAGGAGCCACAGCTATTTCTGGCTCAGGATTAGGAGTCATCAAAGGATTCGGTGTCCAGGGCTCTGGACAGTCAGGACAATACACACAGACAGGACAGTACAGCCAATTCGGTTCAGGATCCACAGGAGCTGGTATTAAGGGATCCATCACATCTGGATCAGGCGCCATCTCTGGTACTGGATTCGGAATTGAAGGCCAATCAGGAGAGTACAGCCAATTCGGTGTTGGTAAATTCGGAACTGGTACCACCAAATTCTCAGAATCTGGGGAGTTTGGAACAGAAATTAAGGGACCTATCCAGAAGACTTTCAGCGCAACTTACTCTGAAAAGAAGTATTTCCAGACTGAGCCGAAAATTGTAACTTACACAACTAAGCCCGAAATTGTTACTTTTACTACTAAGCCCGAATATTTCACTTACACTACTAAGCCGAAATATGTTACTTACACTACTAAGCCCGAAATCGTTACCTATACTACCAAGCCCGAGATTGTTTCTTACACAACTAAGCCCGAAATTATTACCTACACTACTAAGCCTGAAATCATTACTTATACCACTAAGCCCAAGATAGTGACGTACACAACCAAGCCCCAGATCATCAGGTACGATTACCAGACTTCTGGAAGTCAGACAAACCAGCAGGTGGTAGCCCCAGGAGTATCGTTTAACCCCTCTTTTTCGGAAGTGGTAGGATCGAAGCACATTCATGACGGTAACTGCAAATGTCTCGAAGGAAAGAAATAAACGATTTTTTTTTTTACAAAATAAAAAAAAGCTAAAATTGGTAACAAAAGTTATGGAGAACGAGTGCCATAAAATTATTATTCGCAACTTTTTTTTTATTAATATTGTTTTTTTTTTACATTTTGATACAGTATAAAAATAATCCCAGTTCCTATAAGAAAAGTTACCATTTTTCTGGTCATTAAAAATTGATTTTTATTTTCGAACTGCGAGCGACATAATTCTGATATTACTTTTTTATTACTTATTTATAAATATTAAAGATCTGTAAATAGGTAGGATATATTTAATTTTTCACGAACCTAGTATTTTTTACGAAGATATTTATCGTTTATTTTTATTCCTCGATATTTTTTTTACTTTTATTTTAAAAGGGCTTTAAATTTTTTAAACTTTTAATTTAAAACTGCCAATTTTTTAATCCTTAAAAGTATTAATTTCTTATTCACCCCGCCCCTAGCTTTGTATTTTTTTAATACATTGTATTTTATTACTAAGTATAGCACAATAAATATATGGAATGTTTTTTAAGAAAAAAATTGTCAAGAATTAGAAATTTGACCATATTGGATGATCCATATTGGCCAAAATGGTCGACTATCTAATACAATTGGTATTTAGTCGTAAAAATAGAACGTCGCTGATTTGAATCTTAAAAAAAAGAAAACTTTTAAAAATACAAATCGATAAAATAAAAAAATATTTTCTTTGCAAAACCATAATTGAATTTAAGATTGAAAACAGCGAGAGTCCGTTAAATAAAATAAGTACTTTTTATATAAAGAAAAATATTCAAAATAAGTATTTAGTCAATATACGTATATTATGTATTGATATGAACCGTTTCTTTCTAATTATTATCTACAAAATAAGATTAAAATAATTGAAATAAATGGAATTTACAAATAATTAAATTGGAATTTTATTTATTGATTTAATTATCCTTCTCACTCCTTTCACAGAATAGTACCTACGTATATCAGAGGAATAGGGAATATGCATGTGATTCAAATAAGGGTCAAGTATTTACTTTAGAATTAAGCCTCCATCAATATTTTTGAATAATATTTTAAATAAAATATACAATCTAATTCTAACATTATTTACAAAGGGAAAAAATTTTATAAACGAAGGGCTCATAGGGCGTCAAAAAATTCTTCCGCATCGCTGTCAGTGGGAAAAGTGCCATCCAGCGTGGCAATGCTGATTCTTTGACCTAGGAATTGGCCAGCCCTCTGGTTTCGTGAAGAGTCGACCAACCGCTGGGCGATGTCCCAAAATACTCGATGAGCAATGGGACCCTACGGCCCTAGTGTTTCAACTTCTGCTTCCGATTTCTGCTTCTAAGAATAAGTATTTAAATAAATAAAAACAGACTTTAATGCAAAACAAGTTCTAGAATTCAATTTCATTTAAAATATTTATTATATTTATTCATAAAAATAAATAAATCAAAATCATCAATATTTAAGAGGTCGGTACTTTTTATGCCGACGGTACAAGCCACTTTTTTAGACGTTTTGACGACGATTTATCTGGTATTCGGGTTGAGTTGACACGGGCCCAGTTTCCACTGACCCGACCAATTCAATCTGCCTGCCTTTTCCCAACTATGTTGGGTTCGGCTTCCAGTCTAACCGGATGCAGCTGAATACCAGTATGTTACATGGAGCGCCTGCCTATCTGACCTCCACAACCCAGTAACTGGGCAATACGATACCCCTTGGTAAGACTGGTTGTCAGACTTTCGGGCTTCTGATCTGACGACCCGTAACGACTGTCAAAGATCCACGAATGTTTATATTAGCTGTATTCATAGAGATATGTATTGCATGATATGAATGTTGATTGTCAATTTTTGCATGATATGCAATTCCAAGGATTGCATGTCATGCCGCATGATCGTCTAAGGACGGCATACACTTTTTCGATAGTGACGATTTCTACCAGTCAACTCCCACACCGCAAGCCGCCGAACTTCGTTCCAAAAAAACAGTACTACTAGCGCCCTCTATTTTATTAACCCAGTACTAAGCAGCGCCCTCTCATTGCGAGTAGTGATAGTATAAAATGGCAGCGTCATCTAGTATCAAGTGGTAGAATCACTTCGAAATGCAGGCATGTTTACTATTGTTATCATTAGATATCAATAGTAAACATGTCAGTTGCCATAATGAATTGCTAAAAAGCTACAATTTGTTATCAACTAACTGAAGGCACCAATCTCTAGGATGCCGAACATCGCAAAATTAATTAAAAACTACAGCAAAAACAGAACTACTATTATCGTCATCTATTTTATTATTCCAGTACTAAACAGCGCCATCTTCTGGAGACTAGCTGTACTATTAAACATTTAAACGCTATCTATTATTGAGTTATAGTATCATTCAAAAATCAAACTACTAATGTTTAGTATTATTATCAACAGATGGCAGTCATTTGCCATAATTTGCAAGTATCACAATGTACAGATATTACTTGCCGATCTTTTTTAGTTAGACACATATTACAAAACAACTATAAAACTTTTGACCAATTTATTACTTACTAAAACCATTACGTATAAAAATTCCTTCGTGAAACCGAAAACTTCTGTCGAAAATCCACGAAAATCTCCCGTTTTGAAATCAATCCAATTGACTTTTCAAGTCAACGTAAACAAAAAAATCTATAAAAAACATAGCAAAAAAATGTCTAAGAAATATCTAAGATCTCAGGTTAGGATCCAAGGAGAGAATATTGTAGCAATTGAAGAATCTTCGTCCGACAGCAGTGAACATGGCACTATTTGCTATGGCATGGTTCCTCAAGAGCACGCCAGGCCACGGATCAAAACACAAAAGAGCAGTTTAAGTCGACTTACGTTTTATAATGAACCAGATGCACTCTCTAATACTTCTTTAACAGGGTCTATTACAAGGTATGATAATTTATAACAAACCCGTGGTTTCACCCGCGTAAGTCTCGATGCCGTGGTAATATCGGGATAAAAAGTATCCTATGTGTTAATCCAGGTTATAATCTATCTGTGTGCCAAATTTCATCCAAATCCGTTGAGTAGTTTTTGCGTGAAAAGAGTAACAAACATCAATCCATCCATACTTACAATCTTTCACGTTTATAATATTAGTTAGACTAGCTGCGCCCCGCGGTTTCACCCGCGTAAGTCTCGATCCCGTGGGAATATCGGGATAAAAAGTATCCTATGTGTTAATCTAAGTTATAATCTATCTGTTTGTCAAATTTCATCCAAATCCAACCAGTAGTTTTTACGTGAAAGAGTAACATCCATCCATCCATCCATAGCGTTTATAATATTAGTTAGATAGTTAGATTAGTTTAAAGCCTAATTTACACGATGCAAGATTTTTGTCAGTAGTACCTTTATAATAAAAATTGAAGCAACAAATGGCTTGCATCGTCTAAACAGGTCTTGACCCTGAATTATGTCTTTTTTCCTCGTCGGTCGTGGTATAACCATATACTAATATCCATACCTGCTATCCTAACTAATATTATAAATGCGAAAGTGAGTTTGTTTGTTACACTTTCACGCTAAAACGGCTGAACAGATTTGACACAGGGGTAGACCATGACCTGGATTAACACATAGGATACTTTTTATCCCGATATTCCCACGGGATCGAGACTTACGCGGGTGAAACCGCGGGGCGCAGCTATCCATCCATACTAATATTATAAATTCGAAAGTAACTCTGTCTGTCTGTCTGTATGTTACCTTTTCACGCCTAATTCACTAAACGGATTTCGATATTTGGTAAGGAGATAGATGGCACCCCGGGGAAGGAGTCCGCGGACGGAAGCTATTCCTAATTTATTATAAATGCGAACGTGAGTTTGTTTGTTTGTTACGCTGTCACGCAAAAACGGCTGAACGGATTCGGATGAAATTTGGGACATGGGTAGACCATGACCTGGAACAGGACATAGGATACTTTTTATCCCGATATTCCTACGGGATCGAGACTTACGCGGGTGAAACCGCGGGGCGCAGCTAGTTAATTATAAATGCGAAAGTGAGTTGGTTTGTTTGTTACGTTTTCACGCTAAAACGGCTGAACGGATTTGGATGAAATTTGGCACATGGGTAGATCATGACCTGGTATTGGACATAGGAAACTTTTTATCTCGGTAGAAACCGCGGAGATAAGTATAAGTAAGTATATAGACGCGGGCAAAAGGTAGTTTTTAATAAAAAAGGATGCAACTAAAGGACTACAGTCGCGCGTTATAAGACGCGGAAGGTTTTGAAATCGATAAATTATTGTTTGTGCAGATTCCGAGGCGATTTCGAAACATTAAAATGCAAGATACGAGTATTTGGCGACTCGTTAAACATATGCCGTTGTATAGCAGACGATTATAGAAGCAAAATGGAGAAAATGGAAAAAAGATTGTGTAACTTGGAAAGACGACAGAAATTATTCAAAGTAAGTTTCTGCCTACCGATACAGGTCGTAGCACTCATAGCACACATCGCAGCTCCGCTCAAATAGTGTCGTAAGTAAAAAAATCAAACTTTCCAGAAAAAGGTGTTTGAAATTGCCAAAGGAACTTTCATTTAACATTATAATGACACTAGCGCCATCTAGGGATAAATATTTAAACCATTAAGATTTTGAAGTTTTCTGAAACGAATGGTACAATAAAAAGGTTTTTTTTTTTTGAGTTGTGACGCTATTTGTGCGGAGATGCGACATATCAACCCAAAAACGGATCGTAACCGTATCAACTCGAGCCGTTTAGTATTCTTTGTATGAAACTCCCTACTGCAAAGCATACTTATCAGAAACGTAACGTAAACTTCCCTCAAATATGGCGAGGGGGATAATGGCTGATCTTTGGGTTATGATCGTGAACTAGTTGAATCAACCGTTGATCTCCTGTCAACGCATTAACGTTAACTGTTTATGAATCAACTAGTTGAATTCGTCAACGACGTTGACTCGTTTAATTCAACTAAATTCGTCAACGACGTTGACTCGTTTAATTCAACGAAATTCGTCAACGACGTTGACTCGTTTAATTCACCTAAATTCGAGAACGCAAACGAAAGTTAACGCAACGAACTGAGCAAATTAAAAAACTTCCGTTGAAAATGACATCATACATTGCGAGCGACGGTCATGTCATAGAATTTGAACTCTAAGTAACGCATAAAAGAGTTGATTTTTGAAAAAGTATGATATTAGTGGACTCACAGGCGCGCGCCGCTCGTGCCGCCTGAGAGAAATCGGTTCATACATACTGTTTTTATGGTTAGTTTACGTTTAGAAACGAAGTTCGCTTTCTTTAATTTTTACTCAGTTTGTGACAAGTTGCGCACGGTCAGAGTTTTTTGTCGCTTATTGGAAATAATAATAGACTTTTTAGTTAATGTTTATAGTAACAGTGTTATATGTGTTGTTTTTGTAAATAAATTGTTTATATTTGCATTTAAAATGTCGGGACGTACTAAGAGTAACAGTGAATTGTGCCTTCATTTTGAAAAAGATGATTCTAGCGGGAAAGCTGTCCGTAACGTGTGCAAGGAGATCATACAAATAGACCACGGAAAATTTAAAAAGCCTCTTAAAACGGAAACCGTTGAATGAATTAACTTTGTAAGTTGACATTAACGATTAACTTTGTAAGTTGACATTAACGATTAACTTTGTAAGTTGACATTAACGATTAACTTTGTAAGTTGACATTAACGATTAACTTTGTAAGTTGACATTAACGATTAACTTTGTAAGTTGACATTAACGATTAACTTTGTAAGTTGACATCAACGATTAATTTTGTAAGTTGACATTAACGATTAACTTTGTAAGTTGACATTAACGATTAACTTTGTAAGTTGACATTAACGATTAACTTTGTAAGTTGACATTAACGATTAACTTTGTAAGTTGACATTAACGACTAACTTTGTAAGTTGACATCAACGATTAACTTTGTAAGTTGACATTAACGATTAACTTTGTAAGTTGACATTAACGATTAACTTTGTAAGTTGACATTAACGATTAACTTTGTAAGTTGACATCAACGATTAACTTTGTAAGTTGACATTAACGATTAACTTTGTAAGATGACATTATTGCACGTTAACTCGTTGACGAATTTAACTAGTTGATCAACTAGTTGACGAACTTAAATCAACGTTGACGTTTCGACCCATCGCTATCGTGAACGGGTGCTATTTGTGGTGAATGTTTGTGGTCGTCTTGCTGATCTCGGTTTTGTTATTGGTGTTAACGTTTTATTTATTTTACTTCGATGGTCCTAGTTTATCATATAAAACTTCTAGTTATAGCTATAAATAGCTATATGTAAGCGGGCATACGTAAATTTCATCCAAATCCATTCAGCCGTTTTTGCGTGATTGAGTAACAAACATCCAAACACACAAACCCACAAACACACAAACTTTCAAATTTATAATATTAGTAGGATTAGTTCCTACTAATCCTAATAGGATTCATTTATGTTTACATTAACTTTTTATTTCTGCTTGAGTAGGTACTTAAAGTTCTCGTTTTTTTTTTCTTTGGTAGGTATATTGCCCAACCTAGAAATGATTGAATTGAAATAGTGAAAAAAAATCAGCTGTTCCATACATTTGTGTTCATTTAAATCGATAAAATGTATGGAACAGCTGATTTGTTTTCGCGATTTCAAGGTTGGTCCCATAGAAAAAGTTGTTCAAAATGATGAGTACAATGACCCCTTTTCGGGTTTAGCATAAAGAAAAACAAATGTTGTATTTTATGTAAGTATATAAAAATCAATTGCTGTTCGTTTGTCTCTCTAAAACTCGAGAACGGCTGGACCGATTTTGATAGTTCTTTTTTTGTTGTGTTCATTATTCTCAGGGGAAGGTTTGTACGTAAGGGTAAACTACCTAGGGGTAGGTATGTATGTAGGTAGGTAGGTATGTAGGTAGGGTAGTTTAGGTAGGATAGGTAGGTAGGGTATGGTACCTACCCTACCTACCTACCCTACCTAACCTACCTAGGTAGGGTAGGGTAGGTACTCTAGGTACTTAGTGCTCCCCGTACGAAGCCGGGCAGCAGCTAGTATGAAATAAATTGCGTATGTACAAAAAATAAAGCAATTTCTATATGAAGTGTTTATTTTACCTTTGAAACAGCTACTGTCTTGTATCATGATGACAACGTAAAACCTTCTGTAAATAAGAATGAATGAAGTGTTGTCGGCACAAAAGCCATTATGTATTTGCTAAGGAGATAAAATATAATGTATATAGTTTTTATAATGATTAGATAAAATAATGCTCTTGTGTATTTATAAAAATTACTAGCTTTTGCCCGCGGCTTCACTCGCGTTCAATCAATCTGCCTAGCCTTTTCCCAACTATATTGGGGTCAGCTGAATACCAGCATTTTACATGGAGCGACTGCCTATCTGACCTCCACAACCCAGTAACTGGGTAATACGATACCCCTTGGTAAGACTGGTTGTCAGATTTTCGGGTTTCTGACGACCCGTAACGACTGTCAAAGATCCACAAATGACAGCCGGGACCAACGGCTTAACGTGCTTTCCGAGGCACGGAGGAGTCTCGGTATGTAAAGATTTTCACCCATCCACGGACCAACCCCGGCAAGCGTAGCTTAACCTGATGGATCGACCCGTGCGGCTGTTATTACTTAGCCACGAGCTCCTACGGCTTCACTCGCGTAGAGGTCGGAAATTATCCCACGGAAGCTAGTTACCGGGATAAAAAAAATCCTACGTCTTAACCCAGTTCATGGTCAACCTTAATCCTTACTAATATTATAAATGCTTGTTATTGATGTTTTAACTGAGATTAGCTTAAGTGACGAAACAGTATTATCTAGTACTTCTAATAATACTGTAATAGATTCTTTAAACTTTTAGAATCGACAAAAGAGAAGCATAATAAGAATATTTTACTGTATCACCAAAATATTAATCGCTTCTCTGGCAAAATCTTAGACGTGGAAATGTTAATAGATAAATATCATATGGACATCTTATGTTTTTGTGAAACCTGGTTAAAACCAGATAGGATGTTGTTTAATGTAAATCACTTTTCAGTTGCCAGTGCGTACAACAGATCTTCAATAGGAGGTGGTACCTTAGTATTATGTAATAGTAGCTTCAGATATAAGGAAAGGAAGGATATCACTGCTTGCTCTGTTGATCGCTTATGTGAGGTAGCATGTGCAGAGGTTGAAGGCCATACTTTCTTATGTGTTTATAGACCACCAGCCTCAAACTTGTCTTCATTTTTAATTGTAATGGAAGAAATACTAACTAAAGTTTTTAGAAATAATAAAATAGTTTTTGTTTGTGGTGACCTAAATATTGATCTACTAGTAAATTCACCGGAAAAATGTAAGCTTATCTCACTGTTTAAATCATTCAATTTAAAATGTATATTTAATGAAGCAACTCGAGTAACAGCAACCTCAGCTACATGCATAGACAATGTATTTACTAATTGTAAAATAAAAGAATCGTCTCTAATTAGTGGCATCAGGTCTGACCATACAGGTCAACTTATATCCTTTGAATCAGATAAAAAGTTATGTTTAGATAAAACCATTGAGTTAAGACCTCTTACTAAAAATAAATTAAAAATGTTTAATAATAATGTTCTTAGCAATCTCGTAACCGCTAGTTTTGATTCACAAGACCCCAACATAAACTATGGTACATTATTTTCTACAGTATGTAAAAAATTCAATAAAGCATGTCCTGTAAAAAAAGTAACAATAAATACTAAGCCAAAATTTAATGAATGGGCCACTGCTGGCATTAGAAAAAGCAGAGACATTTTATATAATTTATATTACGAAAAATCATTGACTTCTGATCAAGTTGTTCATAATTATGTAAGGAATTATTCTAAGATATTTAAAAGAGTCTGCGCACAAGCTAAATCTAAATTAATAAGTAACAAAATTGATAATTCTAATAATAAAATAAAAACTGTGTGGCAGGTAATTAACAAAGAAACTGGAAACACAAAACCACGTGACCCGAATGAATTGTCTCTAAAAATTAATGATGAAACCATTTCAGATAAGTTAAAAGTTGCTGAGACACTAGAAAATTTCTTTACCAACATCCCAATAGAGGTTACGAAATCTCTCCCCTCTTCATCTTTATTAGCAGATTCTCTTCTCAAAGAAAACTTTACTAAAGTCATTCCAAGTTTTGCGTTCAAGCCTATTTCTATTGCCACAATTAAAAAAGCATTCATAAGTATTAACTCAAAAAACACTGAAGATTTATGGGGCATCTCTGTTAAGGTTCTAGGAGATATCATTGAAACTATTGCCCCTGTCCTAACAGGGATATTTAATCAATGTTTGGACACTGGTACGTTTCCTGATTTAATGAAACATAGTAAAGTTGTACCAATTTTCAAATCGGGTAGTAAAAGCGATCCCTCTAATTATAGACCAATATCTGTATTACCAGCATTGAGCAAAATCTATGAAAAAATCATGCTAGACCAGATGCTGTCACATTTTAACTCAAATAAGATTTTACATAGTCACCAGTTTGGTTTCACGAAAGGTAGGTCGACGACAGACGCGGGAGTAAAACTCATCAGTCACATTTTAGAATCCTGGGAGAAGTCCCAGGATGCAATTGGCATTTTCTGTGACCTCTCAAAAGCATTTGACTGCGTCGACCACAATACACTGATCTGTAAATTACACCACTACGGAATTCGTGGACAAGCTGCTGATCTTGTTCTTTCTTACCTATCAAACAGGCAGCAAAAAGTAAATGTTAACGGGGCGACGTCCTCGGGGTCTCTAGTTAAAATGGGCGTGCCTCAAGGTTCAATACTCGGCCCTTTCTTATTTCTAGTTTATATAAATGACCTTCCTTACATGATGGCAAACTTGTCGGATATAATACTATTCGCTGACGACACTTCTCTTATTTTTAAAATAGATAGAAAAGATACAGATGTCTCACATGTCAACGATAGTCTGGCTACTCTTTCGGAATGGTTCGCAGCTAATAATCTTTTACTTAATGCGAACAAAACTAAATGTATTAGGTTCTCATTACCAAATGTACCTCAAGTGGGTCTAAATCTAAAACTTGATGGCAAGAAACTAGATGCAATTACAGAAACTATATTTTTAGGAATTACCTTAGATTCAAAACTACAATGGGGCGCCCACATCAGAACTCTTTCAGGTAGACTAAGTTCAGCTGCATATGCAGTAAGAAAAATAAGGCAGTTGACTGATATAGCCACAGCTAGGTTAGTATACTTTGCTTATTTCCACAGTATTATGTCTTATGGCGTTCTGCTGTGGGGATCGGCAGCTGACGTAGATTCAATTTTCATTTTACAGAAGAGGGCAATCCGCGCGATCTATAAAATGAGTCCTCGCGAGTCCCTTAGAGACAAATTCAAAGAAATTGATATACTGACTCTGTCTTCTCTCTATATCTTTGAAAGTATTTTGTATGTTCGCAAAAACTTAGGACTTTTCAAAACAAGAAGCGATTTCCATAATATAAATACACGTAGTAGACACGAAATTGTCATACCCAAATTTAGATTAACTAAAACAAGCAAGTCATTTCTTATAAACAGTATCCGCTTTTATAACAAGTTGCCAAAGTCGGTTACAGAACTTAGCGATGGAAAATTTAAAACCCATATCAAACGTGTCCTTATCAAAAAAGCATATTATAAGATTAAAGACTACGTTGATGACAAGGAAGTTTGGCAATAATTCCTTCTGCACATGTGGCTTCCCTGGTACCTTATAAACGGCATAATTATGTAAGAGTCTATTAACTGCTCCCAAATTACCATGTTTATTCTCTTTACATTCATCCTTGACATAATCATTGTATTTGACATTATTCCTATTATTATAGATACCTCCAATTTAATTTCAACTCCTAGTAGCTTTTGTGGACATGATAATTATTCAATTTGTTACAGTTGTAATAGCAATCACGTCATTTGGCTGAAATAGGTTTTTATTTTTATTTTTTATTGTTTGTCTTTTATATAGATTATTTTCTATTTTGTGAATGTGAGAACTTTGTAGGCTTATTGGACTGTAGATTTACTGAACATCTATTTTGTTAAGTACCTGGTACTTACTTGTTGAAAGGCCTACATTGTCCTCCCATGCCTACTAATACTGTAATTTGAAAATATTGTAAAAGCCAATTATTTTTAAAAGAGTAACCGTGGAGTTTCTTGCCGGCTCTTCTCCATAGGAAACGACCAATTGGAACCGTGCACCTAGCTTCTGACGTTTCATAAGTGCCCATGTAGGTTTATGTGAAATACAATATTTTGATTTGATTTGATTTGATTTGAATGCCAAAGTAACTCTGTCTATCTGTCTGTCTGTCGCGCTTTCACGCCAAAACTACTGTACCGATTTAAATGAAATTTGGTCCACAGATAGTCTAGAGCCTGAGAAAGGACATAGGCTACTTTTTATAGACATAAAACGCGGGCGAAGCCGCGGTCGGAAGCTAGTGCTAAATATTGTCTAAATCTGTTCAGCTGTTTTTGCGTGATTGAGTTAGAACTTTCACATATAATATTTTGTTAAGACTAGCTGATGCCCGCGGCGTCGCCCGCATTTTATCGGTTATTAATTTATTATACAGGGTGTAAGGGACAGTCCTCCGCAAATGAACAAGGGGCATTCAGCTCCTTATTATGAATCATATTCCACCGGAAATTTTCTCAGGAAAGTTTCATTTTTTAATAGTATTTTCAGTTACTATTCCTTTCAAAATCAAAATCAAAATATTTTATTTCACATAAACCTACATGGGCACTTATGAAACGTCAGAAGCTAGGTGCACGGTTCCAATTGGTCGTTTCCTATGGAGAAGAGCCGGCAAGAAACTCCACGGTTACTCTTTTAAAAATAATTGGCTTTTACAATATTTTCAAATTACAGTATTAGTAGGCATGGGAGGACAATGTAGGCCTTTCAACAAGTAAGTACCAGGTACTTAACAAAATAGATGTTCAGTAAATCTACAGTCCAATAAGCCTACAAAGTTCTCACATTCACAAAATAGAAAATAATCTATATAAAAGACAAACAATAAAAAATAAAAATAAAAACCTATTTCAGCCAAATGACGTGATTGCTATTACAACTGTAACAAATTGAATAATTATCATGTCCACAAAAGCTACTAGGAGTTGAAATTAAATTGGAGGTATCTATAATAATAGGAATAATGTCAAATACAATGATTATGTCAAGGATGAATGTAAAGAGAATAAACATGGTAATTTGGGAGCAGTTAATAGACTCTTACATAATTATGCCGTTTATAAGGTACCAGGGAAGCCACATGTGCAGAAGGAATTATTGCCAAACTTCCTTGTCATCAACGTAGTCTTTAATCTTATAATATGCTTTTTTGATAAGGACACGTTTGATATGGGTTTTAAATTTTCCATCGCTAAGTTCTGTAACCGACTTTAGCATAATCAGCCTATAATGTTCCCGCTGCTGGGACACAGGCCTCCTGTCTGTGAGAGGGAGTGGGCCATAACCTACCACGCAGGCCCAGTGCGGGTTGGTAGATGTCACATGTCTTCGATTTTTTTATTCTAGGACATGCCGGTTTCCTCACGATGTTTTCCTTCACCGTTTTGAGAGCAGTGGCGATGAAATAATTTTACACAAAATAAACCGCCTGTTAGGGTTCGAACTCACGACCTATAACTTGTAAGTCGCGGCCGTTACCATTCGGCCACCACTGCTCTCCTATCTATCTATTCCTTTATTTCAATCTAAAATTACATTCTCTGTACGCAGCACTCCATTTATAAATATTCGAGCGCGCCCCCCCCCCCCGACGGTAACGATACATTGCGTGTGAGGTAATAATACAAATCAGGTTTATCGGATTCCCATAACGTTCCTGAAATAATTTCATGTACCGGTCGTCTTAGTATGATATGCTGAATTCATCCCATCAGTCTGTGGAGGGCTGTCCCTTACACCCTGTATACTAAAACCTTACTCGAGAACCACTCTATATCTATTGGTGAAAACAGCATGAAAATCGGTGCAGTAGTTTGTGACTTTATCGCGTACAGGACGACAGACAGACGCGGTGGAGGACTTTGTTTTATAATATGTAAGGATAGGTACACGCTTAGATACTGCTTATCTTATATATCATAATTTACAATTATTTAAAAGCATAGGTACTAAAGAAATAACAAGTACATACAAACGTTGCAGTGGGATATTTTTCGAAATCCACAAAGGCGAAACCGCGGGCAAAAGCTGGTTTACAATATTATAATAATAAAATATCTATGCAAAACATCAAATCGTTTTCCATAACTTTGAAGGAAGTAACAGGAAAACTATTTGTTAAAAAATAAGTACTTAGGTATTAACACGACCAGGAAAAACTTAATCTTAATATGCGGTAAACATTGACAAAGATTATGTAATAAATAATTAGTTTAATAACAAAAACACTCGGTAATGTCTTATGTATCATAACAATCCTAACTTATATAATAATAATTATAAATGCGAAAGTGAGTATGCTTATTTGTATGTTACGCTTTCACGCTAAAACGGCTGAGCGGATTTGGATGAAATTTGGCTCACAGGTAGACCATGACCTAGGTTAGGGCATAAAATACTTTTTAACCGACTTCTTCTAAAAGGTTCTCAATTTGTCTGTATGTTTTTTTTTTTTTTTTGTATGTTTGTTACGCGATTACTCCGCCAATTATGAATCGATTTTGATGATTCTTTTTTTGTATGGTAGATCATGCTTCCGGGGTGGTCCCATTTTTTTTTTTATTAACTTTACTTGGGTAGTTTTTGAGTTAGCGTCAATATTACGTATTTTTCCCACTTAGTTTATCTAGACGATGTTTTCATTTACTCCTTCAGTATTATTTTCATCAGCTAGTGGTATTCGAATTTATGTGGGGTAGGTACCACTACTAAAAAGTGAAAAATAAAAACTTTTTACAAAAAAAAAACCGACTTCCAAAAAAAACACTTTTGCCACTGACTTCCGAAATTAAAGTTATTTTTCAGTTTTGAGTGTTTTTTTTTTGTAAGTCAGTTATTTTTTTTGTAATTTTTTTTTATCCCAACATTCCCACGGGATCGAGACTTATGCGGGTGAAACCGCGGGGCGCAGCTAGTAATACCTAGCTAGTTTTTAACCGACTTCTTCAAAAAGGAGGAGGTTCTCAATTCGTCTGTATGTATTTTTTTTTTTTTTTTTTTTGTCTGTTTGTTACCCGATTACTCGGCCAATTATGAATCGATTTTGATGATTTTTTTTTTGTTTGGTAGGTCATGCTTCCGAAGTGGTCCCATATAAATTTTATTAACTTTGCTTGCGTAATTTTTGAGTTAGCTTCAATATTACGTATTTTTCCCGCTTAGTTTATCTAGACGATATCCTGTTTGACTCCTTCACTGTTATTTACATAGCAGGTAGTGGTATTCGGATTTGTGTGGGGTAGGTACCACAACAAAAAAGTGAAAAATAAAAACTTTTTACAAAAAAAAAAACCACCGACTTCTTAAATAACTTTAATTTCGGAAGTCGGTGTCTTTGCTTTTCAATTTCCGTTTTTTGCCACCGACTTCCGAAATTAAAGTTATTTTTCACTTTTTTAGTGTTTATTTTGGAAGTCGGTGGTTTTTTTTTTTTTGTAAAAAGTTTTTTATTAACTGGCCTGCTTCGCACGGTTGTTGCGACATGACAAAACAAACTTGAATTTGATTCAAAGTAAAGAGCTGAATGCTGAATGAAATGAACAGGGTCATTTGCGGAGGGCTGTCCCTTACACCCTGTATATTATTTATTGTATAAATAACAAATTACTCGTCTAATTGATCCTGAGTGTAACATGACTCACACAATCATCATTACTAGTATTTACATTGAGGGTGCTCCGATGTAGGTATTCATAATCATATTTTATTTGCATTCCATAATATACAATGTGGAGACGACATTACAACAATAAATGAAAACATTGGCAATACTAATGCATAAGATTATTTTGGAACTATCAAATAAATCCTTTTTTTTTTTTTTTTTTGGGTGGGAAATCATCATATGACTTCTCCCGCTCTGGGCGGAGCGGAAGGGCGTGTCAGACTCTTACTGACTAAAACCCACCCGTGTTCCTTCGGTTGCCTGTTGCCAGGGTCCCGGTATCCCTTTCGGACTATTCCGCAACCCTGGCAGGCATCGGTCCTAACGGACCCCGTCAGGTGTGCTGACATCTCTTTGAGGCGCGCGTGGAACACGACGCGCCATCGACCTGGGCCTGGTCCTTATCGGACGGCGAGCTGCCCATTGCTCGCCGTCCGCAAGCCCACGCCTATGGTGGCCGGGAATCCGCCTGGGATTCCCGACGCCCAGGGTGTCTCCAGCGGCGGCGGTTAGGGGCGTGAGGGCGCAGGCTTTGCCTCTCCCTCACGCGTTCCGCCTCCTCCTTCGCGAGCATCACTGCTTCGCAGAAGGAGGTGACCGCCTCCCATGCCCTCTCGCTCCGTACCATGGCCTGGACCAGGGCCGGACGCGAGAGGTCAGTGCCGCCAATCGCCTCCACGAGGACACGGCGGTGCTCCGCCCAAGCAGGGCACACCTCCATCGTATGCTCCACCGTGTCCTCCGGACGATCCGCACAGTGGTGACACCCAGGCGTTTCCTCCCGCCTAATCCTGCACAGGTACCTCCCGAAGCTGCCATGTCCGGTGAGGACCTGTGTCAGGCGGAAGGTGAGGACGCCGTGGCGCCTCTCCAGCCACTCCTCAAAGAGGGGACTTATCGCCGCAATTGTGGCGTGCCCACCTCAAATAAATCCTAACATCGAAATTTAAAAAAAAAACTCATTCACGGAGTCTTTACTAACATTCATAGAATAATTCATTACACTACACGACTCAATACACTATCATTCATTCACACTGCATGCTCACTCACTCACTCACTCTCTCGTAAGCGCACCCTTAGAGGTACGCACACACTCCCTTACTCACCACTCTTACACAGCACTCATATACTTAAATATACATGTGCTCACTCTCTCACACACTTACCTCAAACACATTTACACACCGGCACACAAATGTAAATGTATTACTTAATCACACTCGCGCTAAACACCCTGCCTGCTGCTATACCTACATGACTAACCGCCCTGTATGGCCTAACACTGTCTCCTAAGATACAGGACTACCTAGTTTAGGAGACAGGGTTACATGATTTGCGTAGATTTATGTAGTTATACCATATCATTTTGTACATCTGCTCCTGTGTACCTATCATGAATCTCTGTTTTTTTTTTTTTTTTTTTTTTTAATAATAATAAATATTATTCTTATTCTTATTCTTAAAAAAGTATCGATCTTTAACTAGCTATCGTAACTAAACTATTGGATATATAATATTTGATTAATTTTTTGTATGTAGACGGAGTACGTCATTAGATATACGGAGTTTCATTTTTTGTCGTATTGTCGTCTCCATTTTGTATATATAAGATATTACAATGGCTTAACCTAAGGTACAATTACGGACCCTATATAAAAATAAAGTTATGAACAAACTAGCTTCCACCCGCGGCTTCGCCCGCGTGGTATGTCGATAAAAAGTAACCTATTTCCTTTCTCAGGCTCTAGAATGGTGCCAATTCTGTTGTTCACAAACTAAACTAAATTTAAGTTCAGTGCATCTTTTTCTTTCTATTTCATTAATAAAAGGACAGAAGATTAATTTTAGTTTAGTCCTGTCAAACTGTCACTACTCCTTAGAAGTTTAGACGCGATTAAAAACTTGCCTACTAAAATTACGTCAATTTACGTCAGGCGCTGATTAATTTGACAGGACTAAACTAAAATTTATCTTCTGTCCTTTTCATAATGAAATAGAAAGAAAAAGATTTGTGTACCAAATTTCATTTAAATCGGTTCAGTAGTTTTGGCGTGAAAGCGCGACAGACAGGCAGACAGAGTTACTTTCGCATTTATAATATTAGTAAGGATTAAGGTTGACCATGATGTGGGATAATTTCCGACCTCAACGCGAGTGAAGCCGTGGGCAAAAGTAATTTTTATAGTAATTTTTATAAATTTGGGCCCGCGCGGTGGATTACAGCCCACTCCCTCTCACAGAGAGGACATGTGACATCTACCAATACGATACTTTTTATCCCGATATTCCCACGGGATCGAGACTTACGCGGGTGAAACCGCGGGGCGCAGCTAGTATAATATATACAGGGTGTAAGGGTAAACACCGTTGTCACTCAAACCATGGGTTGCCTTAAATATAAAAATAAATGACCGAGTAACAATAAAAAAAAACGTTATTTTCATTAAAAGATTTAAAAAGTTTCTATCCGACACCGTGCTCGCTAGCAAAACAGCTGACTTACTTAGGGAGGGGTCGCGCTCGCGGCCGGTTAGGTCACGTCCCGACCCACCCGTGTTGAGACGCAAGTTCGTTGCCCTAGCGCCCTAGGGTGAAAGGGTGAAATACTCATATGGAAAAAGAACACATTATTAAAAAAAAAAAATGTAATTTTCCATTGATTATACGTTCTATAAATGAAACCAAATCAGTGGTTTCAAGGATAACGGAGTTTACCCTAACAGCCTGTATAGAAACAAATATCTGAATATATATTATATATATAGATAAAGATGTATAGGTTGGTATGTCGTGTGTTTCGGTGCCATCTCTAAAGTTATACGACATTGAGCCGCAAGGTCGAATGTTGCTTATTATTGAGGCTTCTATCGATTCGATAAAAATGACGATATTACGTTAACGTGTCGTAATCGGCGAGTTTTTTTTAGAAGTAGAATCTTTGGACTTTATGTTGGTCTATTAATCGTCAATGCGAGTGCTTGGTTGGTCGATTTTCGGGTCGGGTAATTGTAAAACATTCAAAAAAAAAAAAGCTTCCGAATTGACAAACTCCTCCTTTTAGAAGTCGGTAAAAAAAAATTGGGAAAAGAAAGAATTATTAATTATAATAATAATAGGTAATCGTTTATTTTTATAAATACGTATTTTGCTTACAATCGGTAAACTTAACAACAATTAGTTTAAATATAGAGCCAAAAACTACCTCATGTGGATACGAAAATAACTTTCAGCTGGTCAATTTTGTATTTTTCTAACATTTTTAATGCTAATAAAACCTGTACAAATCGCAAAATTAGCAACACATCAAAAAAAAAATACATAAAAATATATTAATACGAAATCACCAGACATAAAAAGTCCAATACTTTTATTTTATTCATGATAAACCAGCTGAACTGATAAGAACGTTTTTTTTTTGTTCATCTTGTCACCGTAAAAATAATAATTTGCCCAGTCTAACCAGAGTTTTAAATATTTCACAATAATACGTTACAAAATTAATAATTTTTATCTAACTTAAAAAGTAGACAAACCTAGATATTATTACTTAAAAAACAAGTTGACAATAATTATTTAAATCTTATGCATTTTATTATAAAACTCCACCATATTTAAGTATTAGGAAATTTACAAAAAAAGAAAAAAAAACTAATCTTGGACACTTTTACTTAAATTAACATAATTAATTTAAGAACTAGTATTTCAAGAAATCTTGTTGCTCCTAGATATATAGGTATTCTGAACTGGTTTTAAAACTAAAAAAAAAGTGAAACTGACTTGGTCACGTGTCATAAGTATTTTATCTCCATGTACCGAAGGTTCACAATCCCGTATTTTAAGAATTTTATTATATTTTCAAAACGTGATACGAAATGAAATGAAATTGTTTATTCTGTAAATAGGATATTGGAATCACTTTTACACGTCATATAATCCCGCATTGGGCCCGCGCGGTGGATTACAGCCCACTCCCTCTCACAGACAGGACAATGTCTCCCTCTCACAGAGAGGAGGCCGCAGTCCCAACAGTGGGGACATTATAGGCTGAATAAGCTACGTGGACCGTCATCCGTCGCACAGACTTGTTTGGCAATGAAAAAGCCACTTTTCTTTCATTGTCTATTTTTAATGAAGTAAAAACTACTTGAATTCAAAGAAAACTAATTTATAGACAACAATGAACGCTAAATAGATGTGTCTATTGTTCAAGTTTGACACATTGTGTTTAAAATGAAAGACTGCACGACAGGCGCCATATTGTTTCTGATGTCACAGAAATAGTTCCTTTCATTCTGTCATGTATTTATCTATTGTATTGACACTAGTAGCATAGAGCAGCGGTTCTCAAACATTTTAGGCGACGGAACCCTTTTGAAATATTTGAAGAAACCTTAGAATAATCGAAATCCGTTATATGTGTATTCTTCATTAATAATCATAATACTTGAGATAAACATTTGCATCTAATGGGACACCGCGAAAATACAGGTTCATTATGACAAGTAATTTCGCGGAGCCCCCACAGAGTCTTTGTGGAGCCCAGGGGCTCCGCGGAGCACACTTTGAGTAACACTGGCATAGAGTATATAGACTCAAATAAAATTAGACAGCGAAACTCCACAGGCGTGATGGGTATGGTATTAAAGCAAATAATCCAACTACGATAAAAAGTCAACTAAAAAGGTTTAAAAAAGGTCAAGACATCACAGACAAACAAATTAAAAGTCAAAGTCAAGTAATTTATTTCAATTATGCACATTAAAGGCACTGTTGAACGTCAAAAACAAAAAAAATGAACCTGATTCTAGTTGCCCCTTCCATAAGGTAGTTTTCGTATGGAGAAGAATGGGCAAGAAACTCCACCGTTACTCTTTTAAAAATGTTTTACAATATCTTGTATAAATCAATTATATAATTACATATGAAGACGATGCACCTAGAAAACGATTACTGTACCACAATAGGTAAAATGAATTAAAATGGAGCAATGACAAATAAATAAATTAAGTATGTGATAGATACATGTAATAGTTCTCACATATTTACATATTTACAAATTAAAATCCGGAGTCACACGTGTTAGGGGGAATCGTACAGATTACGTGTGACTCCGGATTTTTAATTTGTCTGTCTGTGATGTCTTGACCGTTTTTAAACCTTTTTAGTTGACATTTTGTCGTAGTTGGGTTTTATTTTATAAATTTTTATTTTTGGGGTAATAATATACCTACTTATCTTTGAAATGTACTAATTAAGCCCTTTCATTTGATACCCAACATGGCACCATTTTTTTTTTTTTTAGTTCATGGCGCACTTATCAATTTCATGTGACGTCACATAACCTAGGTATAACTAGTGGACGAGCAAGAGGCTTCCAACGATACCTCATTTGTCAAATTATCATAAGTAGTTTAGAAGTTATGAGGGTACAGATGAACATACATACATACATTTAATTCAAAACATTTATTAAAAGTAAGTTGTGCCAAAAAGCGTTTTATACCATTAAAGATTACATTGAGGACAAAAAGGCTTGGGATTGAGCTGCTCCAATTTTTTCAATTTTTTTTTTAAATTTACTTATTGAATTTTGTTATTTTTGATAACTTTGTATTTTATTATATACCTACATATATAGTGACATGAATATTTACTTTGTGAAGTATAATATTATTATTATTTTAATTATCGTGAATTTGAGGACTATGTGGATTATATATTTTATTTATCTGGCAGTTTGAGTACTACAGGCGGCCTACCCAAATGTCCTTTCTTTGGTATTGTTCGTCGAGTCGTTGAGCTCCTTAAGTTCTGAGTTGAGCTACGCGATGACTGACAAATGCGTGCACTGACTGGACAGGTCCACTCAAATCTGTATGGTTCTTTCCTCAAAAGACCATCTCAGACAAATCTACATGGTCCTCAAATGATCTGACCAAGATTATTTCTGGATTTTATATTCACATTGACATTTTATGTATACCTACAATGACATGAATTATGTACTTTGTAAAGTATTACATTATTTTAATTATTGTGAATGTGAAGACTACGTGGATCATTCTTTTCTTTTTATTATTTATTTTTCCTTAGTTTTAATTAATCATGGTCTGGCAGTTTGAGTAATTTATGCGGCCTACCCAAATCTCCTGTTTTTGGTATTGTTCGTGAAATCGTTGAGCTCCTTAAATTCTGAGTTGAGCTGCACGATCACTGACAAATGCGTGCACTGACTGGACAGGTCCACTCAATCTGTGTGGTTCTTTCCTCAAAAGGTCTTCACATAATCTGACCAAGATTATGTCTGGACTTTAAAAGAGACTGTGACCTCTGAGTTTGTTTCGGCCTTTCTTCTCAGAGTAGTCAGATAGGAAACGCCGACCTCATCTAGTTTTAAAAATGTGTTTGACGTGTAAAAGTGTTTGTACAAACCTACTTCCAGAAATAAATTTACCTAAAAACGTGACTATTGCTTTTTTACGTATATAATGTATTATCAATTGTCACGTTTCTCCCACAATATGTGATAAACTGTGTATCGTTAAAAATGGTTGGCATATGTGATCTGTTTTTAACAGATCATGACTTCACTAATTAGCTACTACTTATTAAAAAAATTGATTTAGCAGTAACTAGTAGAGTTAACTGGCTGGCTGGAGGAGTTCACCGCTAAGTAATAATAGCTGCGCAGGTCGATCCAATAAAATGTTAAAGATGAATAAAAAATAGGTAATAAATGCATAGATAAAACAATTTCAGTGAAGCATTCTCGCATATTACCAGCATAGTATATTTTTGTCTTGGGCCCGAAATCAAGAGCAAATAGATGCGCTTGCGGCGTTTTTAGACGATACAATTATTCCTGTAGGCATTGATCATGTCGAATAAAACATAAAAACTCTTATATATTTGTTTTATTGACGTGACAACGTCTTATAAATTGGTTTGCCGGGTGACACTTCAAGAAACTGCGTTACGCTCCGCTCACGTTATGCGCTCACAATGAGAGCGAGTGAGAGGCACGCGTCCCTTCCACTCGAGCACAGTTAGCCCGCCTAAGAGCGAGAGAGACAGAGTATTTCATCCTTCTTCCTACTATACGAATGAATATTCACATTGAAATTATTTTACCACTCAAAGTCGTTGTCACGTAAAACTTTCGCCCGTATACCGACTTTACAGGCAACCAATTTTTTTACTTGTTATTTTTTTTATCATGTTAACCACCAAGAAACCAATAAAAATGTGCTAAGCCTTGTTATAATTAATCTTATTATTGTATTTATTTTTTACTAGCTTTTGCCCGCGGCTTCGCCCGCGTGGATGTCGGAAATTATCCCACGGGAATGTGCTACCGGGATAAAAGTATCCTATGTCCCATAACCCACGTGGTCTGTCTAGGCGACCTAGGCGTTACGGCGTAAAAGTAACAGACATGAGACAGCCAGTAACTTTATATATTAGTGGTAGTCCATAAATCTATATTGTGGTGATAGTGTGGATAGTATGGACAGCAGTATGAAACTGTCGGAAAGATTAATGAAAAAATATTGTATAAAGATTAATGAAAAAACTATGGCACATTGTATGGACGATGGAAACTAAGGCGAAAGCTTTGGGGGAGCCTGCGAAATTCAAATTTTCTTATGTTTTTTTGCTTTTTACAGGTCAGTATCAAGTTTTATGTTGATCTAAATAATGAGTCGCAGTTGTTTCAAATATTTATTTATCTAATCTAACTAATATTGCAGGAGTTGTATTCCTGTATCGAATGGTTATTATTCTGTAAAGCTACTATTTGCTACGATCGCGAATCATATTTTAATCATATTGACATTCGAAACTTACCCATTAAACGATTTAAAAGCTGTATTAAAACCAAACTTTGTAAAAAAGGGTACTATACAATTTCAGATTATTTAGAAGACAAAAAGCATGGGATTGAGCTGCTCGCTCTGCTAACATTTTGTCATTTTGGCATTGTGACATTTTGAATAAGTACTATGGAAAATCATCAAAATATACCTACCAGTTTTATATACAAATTCACATTATTGAATATTATATGTAGGATATTGACAAAATGACATGATTACTTTGTAAAGTATTGTATTATTGTGAATGTGAGGACTATGTGGATGTTTATTTTGTTTTTATTATTATATTTTTTCGTTCTCAGTTAGTTTTAACAATGTTCTGGCAATTTGAGAACTTTATGCGGCCTACACAAATGTCCTTTCTTTGGTATTGTTCGTCGAGTCGTGGAGCTCCTTAAGTTCTGAGCTGAGCTCCACTATTACCGACAAATGCTTGCAGTGACAGGACAGGTTCACTCAAATCTGTGTGGTTCATTCCTCAAAAGACCATGTCAGACACTAATCTACATGGCCCTCATAGGGTCTGACCAATATGCCAATATCTGACCTAGGTATGTCCGGACATTAAAAGAGACTGAGTTTGTTTCGGCCTTTCTTCGCAGAGTAGTCAGATAGGAAACGCCGACCTCATCTAGCTTAATTTTTCTTTTAGATATTATTACGACGTGTAAAAGTGATTCCAATAACCTATTTACAAAATAAACAATTTCATTTTAACATACAACCTGCCTGACACTGACTTCATATTGCAAACTTAAGATTTGAATTTCGCGGGCTACCGGCGCATCCCCCTTAAGAAAATCGCATCATTTGCACAACGCCATCTATCGAGTAAGTACTCACTGGTAAACTCAAACTCTTCGTTCCAAGCCAAGAGCCAAGTAGTAATAACTTTTGATTGAGTGGACAGATTCTCAAGATACGGACTATGACTATATTCTCAATCCTTTAACGCTCTTGAAGAGAGTCCCGCAAAAATGTCAATAATAAGTACTTACATGTGAATTTTAAAATCAAGAGGGTAAAGAAGGGTTTTTACCCTCATGAGGGATGATTTTAGAAAAACGTAACTCTTTGTTAGTTACAAAACGCATAAATTTTCACAGCCCTAAGTTTAAAAAAAACCGGCCAAGTGCGTGTCGAACCATGCACAATGAAGGGTTCCGTAGTTGAGATGAATTAATTTTCAAACAAACTTTCGCAAAGTTTTATTGTTATTACGTGTATGGGCGTTTACTGTCCCTCAAAGTGTTAAATATGTTCTTCGCCGGGATGCCATCTATCTCTTTACCAAATTTTATCGAGATCCGTTCAGTGGATCAGGCGTGAAAAGGTAACATACAGAATTACAGACGGACAGACAGACAGAGTTACTATCGAATTTATACTTTTAAGCATCGATTAGTATGGATTATGTGTTCAATTTTAAATGAGCCAGATACTCGATAACTATGAATTCGGCGAAAGTCATTCTTCTACGAAGACTCTTAACACCGCGATTCAGAAAATGACGTTAAATGAACAACGCCATCTATCGAGCACGAAGTGATACTGTCAAAATATATGGGAAAACGTTCGAACACTCTGTAAGCTATGTAGAAAAGACGTAGGGTTCCATGACTGACTTGACCTGACTTGACTTGACCTGACTTGACCTGACTTGACTTGACTTGACTTGACCTGACTTGACTTGACCTGACTTGACCTGACTTGACTTGACTTGACTTGACCTGACTTGACCTGACTTGACCTGACTTGACCTGACTTGACCTGACTTGACCTGACTTGACCTGACTTGACCTGACTTGACCTGACTTGACCTGACTTGACCTGACTTGACCTGACTTGACCTGACTTGACCTGACTTGACCTGACTTGACCTGACTTGACCTGACTTGACCTGACTTGACCTGACTTGACCTGACTTGACCTGACTTGACCTGCCTTGACCTGCCTTGACCTGACTTGACCTGACTTGACCTGACTTGACCTGACTTGACCTGACTTGACCTGACTTGACCTGACTTGACCTGACTTGACCTGACTTGACCTGACTTGACCTGACTTGACCTGACTTGACCTGACTTGACCTGACTTGACCTGACTTGACCTGACTTGACCTGACTTGACCTGACTTGACCTGACTTGACCTAACTTGACCTAACTTGATTTGGATTGAGTTGAGTTAACCTTGAGCAGGTATATTTTATCGCAGCAGGTACATTGGTAGTTGAAAGAAAAGTAGACTACGTACCTTGCTAAAGTGACTAATTAATGCACCTATGGCACTACTACCAAACAATGGATTTGGAAAACTTGAATTAACCAAACTTTAGATTGGGTGAATTCACAATGTATCGCGTTATGTTTCCACGCGAAGTATGTGAACATATGATGATTATGATCGTGTGTTACACACGTTCTCACAAACCTACCTGATTTTACGCTAGTGTCATTTTACGACAATAGATGTCGTTACGTGTATCTACATTACGTACCTAATGAAAATTTCTTCTTGAATACTTTAAACTCTTATATCTTTTGATATTTTGAAGCGATTGCGATGAAACAAAAACTAAATGAAACATCGAGTTACACACAATATTTGAATTTATAAGTTAACCATATTGATTTCGTACTTTTTACGTGATACTGGAACAATCAAACAAACGAACAGACAAACAGACAAACAGACAAACAGATAAACAGACAAACAGACAAAAATTCCAAAAATGGTAGAAATGGCATCTGTTGGTTATTCTTGGACACTCCACCTAGGTTTTTTTTTTTTTTTTTCATTGTACAGAAACGCCTCGTCTACAGATTTATTATATGTATAGATTTTTATTTACCTATTTTTTTCCCATTATCTGCGTTAATGCGACTTATACAACGTGTAACGTTAAATGCGCAAAACCTGAAAATAATTTGATCAGAATAACGAGCAGAAGCAATTGAACCACTTTTTAATATAGGTAGGTCATATCATTTTTCAAAAAATCTTCATTAAAAACGTTGCCGTGTCTATTTATTAATAGGTCAAGCCAGCGCGACGCAGCGGCCCGCTGACAACACCTCCCTCGATAGAGCGTCGTCGCAGACGCAAGAAACGATCAGAATTGTCAGTAAAACTAAAACAGCACATAAAACTTTTACAATTTATTAAATTATTTTTTTTCTCTCTGGAATAGGTCAATTGAATTAAAAATCAGTTGAGGTGTCTGAGCTTTTGCGCATTTAACGTTACACGTTGTATATTCGTGAACTAGAGACATTTATCTAAACATCCTACGCTATTTTTTTTTGTAGGCCATGGGTATAGGTTCCATACTTATTTGCCCAATGACCTTTATTATTTTGTTTCAGAAAACAAGTAATTATTCGGTGATCATTCAGAAAAACAAGTTACTAGCGCACAAGTCGAAAAAAGATATCAAGGTATTTATATTTTCCGTTTCACTTACAGTACAACTATTATCTTAATATCGCTCGGGAACGTACAGTACCTAAAACTATCTTTTTAATGTCCCTCGGGAATCATCGCATTTCCGAATACAAACGAATGCTAATTTCCATGTCCTTCAATAGGGAATAAGCATGTATTTTTTAATATATTTTTATTCGATAGTTTACATCGCCAAATATTAGTAAAAAAAGCAATTTAAAATGTTAAAAATATCCAACCGACCCGGGGTTTTTAAACGCCCTCCATTTGGCGCACTTGGTGTGGTGACGTAACAGTCTATAACAACAAACAAACAAGTGTCAAGTCAATGTCAAACACTCCTACAAAACACACATTTTGATTGTTGTCATAGACTACGTCACATCCGCTCTGACCAATAGCGTCGCTTTTCAAGTATTAGAATTTCCCACACTTAAAAAAAAAATCTCGCTCAAAAATATTGATGGAGGCATAATTCTGCAGTAATATAGTTTAAAAAAAAAATACTTTACCCTTATTTGAATCTCTTGCATATTCCCGAGCTGATAGGGGGGCCAGAATGCAAGAAATTCAACCCCCCATATATGTACATTCAATAGTTAATAGTTTTCAAAATATTTGAATTTTAAAGGGTTTTTTTTTTTATATTTCCCCAAAATTTGACATTATGTATAAATGACCCAAATATGACAATTAAGCTATGAACATAAAGCGTAAAATTAAAATATTTGTAAGATATTATTCTTAAATCGCTCATCATTTAAATTATTTTGTTGATTAAGTACTTTTAATTATGTAATTTTTTAATGGTACCAATTCAATATGTACCTAGTTTTTTTTTTTGTTATGTCAGCTCTGGGGCTCTGTCTTGCATAGGATCGCAGCATAATGCTGAGCGATAGCCGTTTTGCGTGCATGTGACGCATATATTATTTCATTTACCCCAACCTTTTTTCTTTTTGTGTTTTTCTTTTTTGCGTCATGTTTACCGCAAATAAACATACCTATTTTCTTTCTTTCTTCTTCTTTCTATATTTCAGCTAATTAACACCTAAACCTTCCTCATGAATCACGCCGTCTATTGGTGAAAACCATATGAAAATCCGTTCGGCAGTTTTTGAGTTTATCGCGTTCTTAAAGACAGACGCGGCGGGGAGACTATTGTTTTATTAATGTAGTGATTTTATGAACTGCGCAACTGAAACCCACCTGTTTGACAGTTAAGACACGAAAAATATACACTTTATCCATACTAATTATAGATATTTATGCGAAAGTAACTCCAGCCTGCCTGTCAATCTGTCTGTTACATTTTCCGTGTATTCCCCCCCCCCCCCCCCCCCCCACTGAGAACGTCAGTGGGACGAGCGGGAATAAATTTAAATTATAATTTATTAAATTCCCGTTCGTCCCACCGGAGGGACGACGCTAGTGGACGAAAAAAAATACACGACATTTTCTTGTCATAACGGCTGAGTGGATTTCGATGTTCAGTTCACTGGTAGACTATGACACAAGGATTCTTGTTATACCAATGGTATGTTCCCGTGGAATAATTGTTGACCTCAATGGAGGCTGAGGAAAAGCTAAACCTAACTATACGTTCCCATTAACCTGCAATAGTATAACGTCTATAAATGCAAAAAAAAAGATAAGCATTAAAAAAAATTTTTTTTTTTTTTGAAAATATTTACAAAAAATATTAAATTGCTACGGAAAAGAAACACTCTGTATACGGATTTTTGACGCACTTTTCTTTCTACTTTGAAATACTAGTGTGCGTGTTTCTTTTACGTATCAATTTAATAGTTTTGTGAATATTTTAATAAGCTAGGGGAAGATTATAATTTATTTTAAACGGACTTTTCATTACTATACAAAATATTTATATAACACTACTAACTATTTACATAAAAAACTAAAACTAAAATGACTAACTAAATAAATATAAGCTAGGTATATTTAATTTTTTTTTGTTATATTTTTTTTGCATTTATCTACGCTATACTATTGCGGGTTAGCGGGAATGCCCTTTGTTAGTTATCATACTGTATAATATAATATATTATTATGTTATAATTAATATATAAAAATAATAATAAAAACTTAATTATAATTGTGTTGTATCTTTATGTATTTTACTATGTGTAAGTAATTACTTAATAAAATAAATATAATATAATATAATCTTTAATATAAAATTGTTAAAACGCTAAAACGGCTGAACGTGTTTAGATGAAATTTGGCACAAAGGTGACCAGAGGGCCTAGACAAGTGACAATCGCTTCGAAAGCGTTTCGTATTTCTACAACGACTTTCAACAGGATTGACATAAGCTTTTCGATAGCTTATGTCAGTTCTATACATTTTTGCCGTTTCGTAATCGTATCGCTGATAGAATGTCACTTTGAACTAGGATACATAACATCCCGATATTCCCACGGGATCAAGACTTATGCGGGTGAAACCGCAGGGCGCAGCTAGTATGACTATAAACTAAAGTCTTAGAACGCAGCAGGTATCCTTGCAAATTTATGTTAAGGAAAAAGCCCTTTAAAACAAGATGCCAAGTCCGGTTCAGACATTAATTATTTCAAACATGATCATACCAAGGGGCAGTGAACTCGTTTTTTACCCGTTAAATAACATCGTATTGTTTTGATTGAAGATCAGGGTTCAAATTGAAGGTTTTTTGAACAATGCGACGAGTTTTTGTCACCCATGAATAAAAATCAAAATTAGGTAGGTAAATATCCGATAAAAACTGTTTTTTTTTTTCAAAAAACGAATATCATTTGCACATTGCACATGCAATGCACACAGTGCATTCACTGACTATTTCATGAATTCGTCGTTCAATGCACTTATATGAACTTAGACAGTTGTATTGCTGATTCTAATGTTTATAATTCTGTAAATCAATGTTTTTTACGGTCGAAAATAATATTTCGATCAACATACAACCTGATACTGACCTGGAAATTGCAAAAAACGTAAGAAAATTTGAATTTCGCGGGCCGCCTTTGGCAGGTATGAGCTCAGAGATGACCAGTCCCAACTGACGGCGCCCGTTCACGAACATGACGCATGGATCAGCACCATTCAGTGACTCGCTGATGGTGGCGTGACCCTTCAAAATGGTTGAGCTGAATGGTGCTGATCCATGCGTCATGTTCGTGAACGGGCGCCGTCAGTTGTGGCTGGTCATCTCTTAGCTGCCATGGCTTATTTAAATGTTTGAATTGTTTTTATGTTATAATTGCGGACGCTATAATTTCAACTAATGAAACCAATGATGATATGATGTAACCAATATTATTATTGTAACAATATTTTGATTTAAAAGAATGTCTGTGGAGTTTCTTGCCCGTTCTTCTCCATAGCATAGGTACCTACTACGCTTTGGAATGGGCAACTAGCTTCATATTTCTAACTGACCGACTCCTTGACAATTCAAAAGTGCCTGTAAATGGTTTGATTGAAATAAATACATTGAGTTTGAGTTTGCATTTGAGTGAGCAACATAATTACGAAAAGGCAGATGATTTAGGTAAACAAATAAAATCGATAGGTATTAGATCATGCGGCCGGGGGTTTTTACCATAGACTAGTTTCTACAACGCATTAGTTTAGATTATATAATTATTTAAATGCATTAACATAAAATACGCATAAACCTAATCGTTTTTGTGAGATATTTCCTGTTTAATGTATGTAGTTATTTTTTTATTCCTTCGAAACACACAAATAAAAAACGGTACCTACTAGTGATACTGATTAGGTATATAATTTAATTTTAAAGTATTTTAGGGTTCCGTACGTCCGTGTGTCTGTCACAGGCAATTTGCTCTTAATCTAATGGATACTTTTTATCCCGATATTCCCACGGGGTCGCGACTTATGCGGATGAAACTGCGGGGCGCAACTAGTTACTTATAAAGTAAAATCTAGTCATTGCTCGAGATCACTATCTGAGTATGATGCAATGTAAGTAGATTATACATAATTGATATATTATATCTAGGTAAATGAGGAAAATACCTAGTTTCCTCTTCGTTTGCACTATGGTTTTTCTATCACTTATCCGTGAATGAGTCATTTATTTGCACACAGAGGCTTCTCTATGCTTCGGTGACTGTAACGATCCGATCCAGTTCGTCCATCTACTAAACATTATACCTGTGATAGTCGTTATGATTAGTCAGAAGCACAGTATAAATAGTTAACAGTATTATGTATCGGCAGTGACCTTGAAATAATTACCTACGGCCGCTCAGTAGATAAAACTCCGTTCGTAACTGCCGCGCATTCGAAACTGTTGCGTACTGATCTACACTGAGATTTTGAAGCGCGTCGTTTCGGCCGTTTTCTATGAAGATATTATACTGTTACTTATTTATACTGTGGTACTTGTGGTTCCTATTATGTACTTAACACGAAACCTTCACATTCGGTTTCGTTCGAATAAACCGTTTTTTACCGGTTTTTGGAGGAGCCTAACTAAAGGTATTTTCGGATTAACCGGTTTAGGGCAATAAAAACCGGTTTATACGAAAGCACGATAAACGAAATGCCGTACGCTGTTCAGTTTTTAATTTATTAAGCTCGGCATCCTCGTTCGGAGCAAAATCGAAATAAAACGGTTTTAACCGGTATTGTTACCTATTGAGAAGAGCCGGCAAGAAACTCCACGGTTACTCTTTTAATAATAATTGGCTTTTACAATATTTTCAAATTACAGTGTTATTAGGCATGGTAGGACAATGTAGGCCTTACAACAAGTAAGTACCAGGTACTTAACAAAATAGAAGATGTTCAATAAATCTACAGTCCAATAAGCCTACAAAGTTCTCACATTCACAAAGTAGAAAATAATCTATCTAAAAGACAAATAAAAAATAAAAAAAACCTATTTCAACCAAACGCTTTTAAAAAAAAGCTTTTATTATGCCATGGATGGTGCTGATCCACTTGTCATGTTCGTGAACGGGCGCCGTCAGTTGAGACTGGTCACCTCTTATTTGTCAGAGCTTATTTTTAATCTTATATTTTGAATTGTTTTGATTATTTTTTGTTTTACATTGTTCTCACATATAGAAGCAACAAGAATACTGTACCCAGGATTTTGTAATATCTATATCCATATTTAAAAGAGTGACCTTGGAGTTTTTTGCCCGTTCTTCTCCATAGAGATCTACGTTTTGGAATGGGCAACATAATTTTTAGGTTTACAGCAATAAAAACCGGTTTATACGAAAGCACGATAAACGAAATGCCGTACGCTGTTCAATTTTTAATTTATTAAGCTCGGCATCCTCGTTCGGAGCAAAATCGAAATAAAACGGTTTTAACCGGTATTGTTTTAACCGGTTCCTAGGCTTGGGTTAGTGTTCCGTATTGGAAGGGTGCCAACGGGACCCTATTACTAAGGCTCCGTTGTCCGTCCTTCCGTTTGTCACAGGGTTGTATCTTTTGAACCGTAATATGTAGACACTTGCAATTTTCACACAGTGTGTACTGTGTACCTACAATCAGCCCCAAAAAGATGTATACACGGAAAAGATATACAAAGAATTATTTTATTGTTTACAACCATTGTTGCATAACTTTGTATTCATCGTACATGTACAAAACATAGTATACAATTTAATTTACCAAAACAAAGTAATTTTTGTATCCCAAAACACAAAAATAACTTTAATTACGGAAATCGGTGGCAAAAAACGAAAATTGAAAAGCAGACATTTAAAGTTATTTTTCAGTTTTTTGTGTTTTTTTTTTTGGAAGTCGGTTGTTTTTTTAAGAGACATTTTTACTAGACATATTTATATCTTTGTGTGTTACATAGGTATTTTTCTTTGGTATTGTTCGTCGAGTCGTTGAGCTCCTTAAGTTCTGAGTTGAGCTCCTCAGTTACTGACAAATGCTTGCACTGACTGGACAGGTCCACTCAAATCTGTGTGGTTCTTTCCTCAAAAGACCATTTCAGACTCTAATCTACATGGTCCTCATATGGCCTGACCAAGATTATGTCTGGACTTTAAAAGAGACAGCGACCTCTGAGTTTGTTTCGGTCTTTCTTCTCAGAGTAGTCGGATAGGAAACGCCGACCTCATCTGGCTTATTTTTAATATGACGTGTAAAAGTGATTCCTATATCCTATTTACAGAATAAACAATTTCATTTCATAGATGTTTTTGGACAAAATTTCCTAAAATAAATTGTATTCTATGTTGAAAAGAATATTACAACCTGTACCTGCCATTAATCTCTTCACCACCCTCGGTTGACTCGTAGAGAATGCCTCTAAGGCAAGTCCGCCTCCGTACCTTTTTTTTTGAGTGCGAAAAGTTTAAATAAATAAATAAATTACTAAGAAAAGTAGGTTTTTATTCTCCTTTCCAGTTGGTACTTGTAATAGAAGCAAGTGGGTGTGCAACAATACCCCAAAGGGCGGTTTTGATATTCAATAATATTCGTAAAACGATCCTCCACCCACGATCGTCTGTCGTCATAACCGTCTGACTGCTGGCTATTTTTAGCTATAGAAATATATTTCGACGCCCACTAGAAGGCAGAACCTTTATCGTTTTCAGTGGGACGCATTTTCGGCTTTCTTTATCTATACCTACTCCATTTGAATTAAGATTAGACATTTAAATAAACCTTTTTTACAGTCCGTTCCACCGATTTCGACTTTTGCGTTGGTGGCATGACAAATGGCAGCTGCAGTAGACAGTTGGTATTGTGTAACCTTTTTTGCTTTTAATGCAATCCTTATGCCTACAGTCAAATCAATCTGCCAAGCATTTTCCCAACTATGTCGGCTTCCAGTCTAACCGGATGCAGCTGAATACCAGTATTTAACATGAAGCGACTGCCTATCTGACCTCCACAACCCAGTAACTGGGTAATACGATACCCCTTGGTTAGACTGGTTGTCAGACTTTCGGGCTTCTGACGACTCGTAACGACTGTCAAAGATCCACAAATGACAGCCGGGACCAACGGCAACGGCTTAACGTGCTTTCCGAGGCACGGAGGAGTCTCGATATGTGAAAATGGTCACCCATCCACGGACCAACCCCGGCAAGCGTAGCTTAACCTGATGGATCGACCCGAGCGGCTGTTATTACTTAGCCACGAGCTCCTCCTCCTTCTCCTTATGCCTACAGTATAGAAGTAAAAATCGGTTGAACGGACTGTGAAAAGGTTTGTTTAAATGTCTAATCTTATTTTAAATGGATACTCCATTTAAAATAAGATTTGACATTTAAACAAGAGAGACTTCAGCTTCAAACATATAAACACCTAACCTAACCTAACGGGTGTACGAATTCAAAAGTCACTTATTATTCCCGTCATTGTGATAATTTTTTGTTCTTTATCATGCCTGAACCTTCTGGGGACGGAGATATTGAAGGATAAAGTTCCAACTTTGTCAGACGTTTTTTAAAGAAAGCTAGTTTTAAATGTTATAAGTAACTTAAGGCGAAATGGGACTGACGAGAGCCGAGGGGGCTGGTATAGTAGCTCAACAGTTTTCCTCATCGCAGAAGAAGTGCATATGTGGATAAACCTTAATGGCCTTCGCGCGGACAATCAATCTCAGAATAAAATTATCATAATAATTATAAGGAAAATGCGAGCTCCTCAAAAGTATATAAACACTCGTAACTTTCAAACAACTCACAGAGTAGCCCTAACTACTACAGCAAACAGTTCTTCTTGGTCAAGTCAACAAACTACAAAAAACAAAATGAAATTCAATCTGTTCTTCCTGTTCGCCATCTTCATGGTTGCGGCCATGTTTGTACCGAGCCAAGTTGCTGCCTGCATTAAGAACCGTGACGGGTGTCAACCTGATGGCAGCCAAGGAAACTGCTGCTCCGGTAACTGTCACAAGCAAGCTGGTTGGGTCGCTGGATACTGTAAATAAATTATCTGTAATTATAGTACTATCAATTTTTGTTTTGTGTGCTTAATAATTATGTTATAATAAGTAAAGTACCTAAATATAATACTTTTATAAATAATCTAATTACTTATGTTATTTTTTTTATTTTATATCTCCTCTCTGAATGCATCATACTCACTAACAAATAATATTATCCTAACTTTCATCACCTGCCTAGCCTTTTCCCAACTATGTTGGGGTCGGCTTCCAGTCTAACCGGATGCAGCTGAATACCAGTATTTTACATGGAGCGACTGCCTATCTGACCTCCACAACCCAGTAACTGGGTAATACGATACCCCTTGGTTAGACTGGTTGTCAGACTTTCGGGCTTCTGACGACTCGTAACGACTGTCAAAGATCCACAAATGACAGCCGGGACCAACGGCTTAACGTGCTTTCCGAGGCACGGAGGAGTTTCGGTATGTGAAAATGATTACCCATCCACGGACCAACCCCGGCAAGCGTAGCTTAACCTGATGGATCGACCCGAGCGGCTGTTATTACGTAGCCACGAGCTCCTCCTCCTTCTCCTTATGCCTACAGTATAGAAGTAAACATCGGTTGAACGGACTGTAAAAAGGTTTGTTTAAATGTCTAATCTTATTTTAAATGGAGTATAGAGACTTCAGCTTCAAACATATAAACACCTAACGGGTGTACGAATTCAAAAGTCACTTATTATTCCCGTCATTGTATTAATTTTTTGTTCTTTATCATGCCTCGGAACCTGCTGGTTACGGAGATATTGAAGGATAAAGTTCCAACTTTGTCAGACGTTTTTTAAAGAAAGCTAGTTTTAAATGTTATAACTTGACTGACGAGAGCCGAGGGGGATGGTTGGACCCCGCCCGCGCGCAATCCTAGTGCACTATGTTTACAAATATTTAATTTTAAAATTTTATTTGTGTTTATTTAGAAAAAACTTTTTACAAAAAAAAAACAACCGACTTCCAAAAAAAACACTAAAAATGTAAAAAATAACTTTAATTTCGGAAGTCGGTGTCTTTGCTTTTCAATTTCCGTTATTTGCCACCGACTTCCGAAATTAAAGTTATTTTTTACATTTTTAGTGTTTTTTTTGGAAGTCGGTTGTTTTTTTTTTGTAAAAAGTTTTTATTTTTCACTTCTTAGTTGTGGTACCTACCCCACACAAATCCGTATACCACTACCTGCTATGTAAATAACAGTGAAGGAGTCAAACAGGATATCGTCTAGTGTGGCGTCAAACAGGATATCGTCAAGGAGTCAAACAGGATATCGTCTAGCGTCTTTATATGGGACCACCTCGGAAGCATGACCTACCAAACAAAAAAAGAATCATCAAAATCGATTCATAATTGGCGGAGTAACCGCGGAACAAACACACAAAAAAAAAAAAAAAAAAAAAAAAAACATACAGACGAATTGAGAACCTCCTCCTTTTTGAAGAAGTCGGTTCAAAAGAAGTCCATAATCCCTTAAAGTATTTAATAGTGAACACGTAGACAACATTTTGTTACGATTGCTTTGATAACAATCGAATGAAATCGGTTTTTCTCTTTAAAAAATCAGATTTTAAGGAAACTTTGCGGTTTTTTCGTACCGAGGAAAGTTTTGTCAATCGTGTTTCGGGCCTCATACTTCACTAAAGACACTCTTCAATTTTCGTAATCATAAAAAAAAAACTCAAATACGTTGTTCTTTTGAGAGAAACATTGATTTTGCGTGAAGTCGAAACGCGTCAAATCATATGCTTTGGAACCATTTCGCCTTAATTTTAAATACCCCACGAATCCTGAACCGTAGCATGCACTCATGTTTTGCGTGCGTTACGTTGCGCACTACCGTAAACAGCGATAATTTCCCAGCAATAATTTTTGTGCAGTTCAGAATGCGTAGTTGACGGCTATATGATGGGATGGAATAGTAGGATAACCTATTAAATTAAATGTATTTTTATAATACTTCGGACCACGGCTTCCCGCGCGCGGAGTGTCGATAAAAAGTACCGTATGTCCTTCTCCAGGATGCCATCTATCCCCTTGCCAAATTTTTTCAAAATCCATTCAGTGGTTTAGTCGTGAAAAGGTAACATACAGACAGAGATACTTTCGAATTTATAATATTAGTAAAGATGGATAAAAAACAATAATTTGAATACATTTAAATATATTTGAATGTCATTTACATATCGTAAATGACATTCAAATATATGTTGAAACAGAATAAGTATATCAATTTTATTATAGTTTAAAAAAACAGTGTCTTAAGGAAAAGCTCACCAGTTTTCCTCATCGCATAAGAAGTGCATATGTGGATAAACCGTAATGGCCTTCGCACGGTCAATCAATCTCAGAATAAAATTATCATAATAATATAAGGAAAATGCGAGCTCCTCAAAAGTATATAAACACTCGTAACTTTCAAACAACTCACAGAGTAGCCCTAACTACTACAGCAAACAGTTCGTCTTGGTATAACGAGTCAAAAAAGTACCGAAAATCAAAATGAAATTCAATCTGTTCTTCCTGTTCGCCATCTTCATGGTTGCGGCCATGTTTGTACCGAGCCAGGTCGCTGCCTGCATTAAGAACCGTGACGGGTGTCAACCTGATGGCAGCCAAGGAAACTGCTGCTCCGGATTCTGCCACAAGGAACCTGGATGGGTCGCTGGATACTGCAAGTGATCTATAATTATCATCTTCATTCTTCAGCTCCTATCCCTAATGACTTGGGGTCGGCTCAAAAGAATGAACCCTAGCATCTAAAATAACGTGTCATATTTTATATATGTTTTGTGAAAAGTTTACTAATATGTACATTAAAATTAATATAATTCATTTTTAAATTATGTTAAATTTTTTATTTATTTTTATTTTTTATTTCTCCCCCCATAGGCCATAGCGCCTCTTATTACATAGGACCTGCATGAGACTTATACATAACCGGCGAAATGTGGGTGTACACATGTCTACACATCAAGCTATACATTTCCAGTTTATGCTGATCTCGCATTGCATAGGATTTCCGTACAATGCGAGGTCAGCATAAACTGGAGTAGCCGTGTGTACTATAGGTAGGCTATTTTTGTATTTCTCCACTCTGCATACACACACACACACACACTACAGACATCAATCTGCTTAGGCTTTTTTAACTATATTGGGGTCGGCTTCCAGTCTAACCAGATGCAGCTGAAGTAATACGATACCCCTTGGCAAGACTGGTTGTCAGACTTTCGGGCTTCTGGCGACCCGTAACGACTGTCAAAGATCCACAAATGACAGCCGGCGCCGGGACCAACGTGCTTTCCGAGACAAGGAGGAGTCTCGGTAGGTATGTAAAGATGGTCACCCATCCATGGACCAACCCCGGCAAGCGTAGCTTAACCTGTTGGATCGACCCTTAGCTTAGCCACGAGCTCACACTACACACATAAAAACAAATAATGAAAAAAAAATATATATATATATACACTTGCGTCTCTGGAGGGGTGTTACAAGGCCAATACCAGAACATTCCTTAGATTTTTATTAATATTAGCATTTAGCTTCACTTGTTATTGGCGTTCTAAATAGCCATGATGCAATCGTGTTTGGCCACCGTTTATGCCCTCATTAAACCCTCAACGGTCGAATAGAGGTAAAGACCGTGAATTTGATTGAACCATATCGACTGGATGATCGACTTCCGAAATTAAAGTTATTTTTCGCTTTTTGGTTGTGTTATCCACCCCACACAAATTCGAATACCACTACCTGCTATGTAAATTACAGTGACGGAGTCAATTATAACATCGTCTATACTAAGTGGGGAAAAATACGTAATATTAAAGCTAACTGAAAAACTACGCAAGCAAAGTAAATGAAATTTATAAGAATCATCAAAATCGATTCATATTTGGCGGAGTAATCATATACCATATATACACTCGAATTGACAACCTCCTCCTTTTTGAAAAAGTCGGTTAAAAACTTTGAAACTATTGTTAGTTAGTACTCAGATACAATTACACAGGATAACACTCATCTATCCAATTCTATACACAAATGCCTTTGCTGAGAAACCCCGCCCCGTCAAGATAACCAATATGGAGATCACCAGACCTCAGACCAAATAAAAAACCAAGACAGAACGCTGCGAACAATAGAGTGAAGCATGTCAAAACTACACCACCGCTCTGTGCATACACGCTCAAACGCATTTACAATCAAACTACACCAAAATATGTGCGAAACCGACCTCACGTTACTGTTGACAGTGCTCTGTCTTGGTTTTTTATTTAGTCTGAGCACCAGACGGACGAAATGGTAACACTAATACCACTCACACGCATGCTGCTGAGTTTTACTCACTCACTATGAGATAGTTTACATACAGGCTAAATAGCTTTGGAGACGTTATCGCACCCTGCCGCACGCCGCACTCCAGACTACGAATCGGAAAGAGTTCCTGACCATTTGACACGGTTCGTTTGGTTATTGTACCAATATTTAAAGATGTTCAACATATCCACCGGTGAACCACTATCCCCTAGCTTCCTCCAAAGCACCTCGTAAGACACGAAGTCAAAGGCCTTAGAGAGATCCAGAAAACAGGCATACACGCTTTTTATTGTTCTAAACCGTTTAATCGGAAAAAATGTAAAGAATGTTCCAAAAACCGGTTTTTCGAACGATATTTACCAAAATGTAAAGGTTTTACTTCAAGTACATATGTAATAACTGTTCGAAAATTTGGTGTGGAATTTTTGTTTTACTAGCAGTGAACAATAATACTCAATTCTTTATTGCATTCCACAATGTATGGGCTTAGGTGGTAAACATTTCAAATCAAATCAAATCATTTATTGTGGATCATAGGTTCATAAGATGTTGTGTTAGTAAGGCATACAAAATTCGTATTAAAAGTCCGGAAATTGGTTAAAATACAGTAGGTACATCAAATTATCATGTTATGATTAAGTTAGTATAATATTTATGTCAAATTACAAACTAGTCATGTTACAAAATAATTTACAAAACAATTGCACAGTGCTTACTTCTGTATCTAGTTTTTACATTTATGATTGTGTACCACTTGGTTTGTTGTAATCAACCTGCTGATTCAATGTATTATCATTTAGAAATTCTTTTATAGAGTAATAACATTTACTTATCAATAATTTGTGTAGTATTTTCTTTAAGGTATGTACATTGCTCATAGTTCAACATATTTACAACATTTTAGTGTATTAATAGTATCCCACTGCTGGGCAAAGAGCTCTTCCCATAAAGGGGGCAACGAGCAATGATAACCACAATTGATCAAGATGAGTTGTTGATTTCAGACTCGAGAGGAGTAATTGTGTAATAAAAAGAAAATTTATTTTAAAAAAAAATTGCAGTTGCAAAAACATGTTCTCCCATACATTTCGTGTGGGAGAACATGTTTTTCAACTACAATGTTAAGTTTGTTCTTGGCAAAAATTCATCCAAACTACGGAACCCTTCATTGTGCGTGATCCAACACGCACTTGGCCGGTTTTTAAGTATGTATGGTTGTGTGTGTGTATTCAGAGAGGAGATACAAAAAAAAAAAAAAAAACATATTTAGATTATTGAAAGAACTTATATTTATTTTAAAATAATATCTATTAGTAAACACACATAACAAAAATTGAAGTTATCATTACAGATAATTTATTTACAGTATCCAGCAACCCAACCAGGTTGCTTGTGACAGTTACCGGAGCAGCAGTTTCCTTGGCTGCCATCAGGTTGACACCCGTCGCGGTTCTTAATGCAGGCAGCGACCTGGTTCGGTACGAACATGGCCGCGACCAGGAAGATGGCGAACAGGAAGAACAGATTGAATTTCATTTTGATTTTCGGTACTTTTCTGAATCGTTATACCAACAGGAACTGTTCGCTGTAGTAGTGGAGGCTACTCTATAAGTTGATTGAACGTTGCGAGTGTTTATATACTTTTGAGAAGCCCAGTTTTTCCTTATATTAATTATGATAATATTATTCTAAGATAACTAGTTTGACCGCGCGGAAGCCACCAAATTTTTCCACATACTAGATTCTGCCTGCGACATTTTTCGTGTGGAAGTCATAAGACACCACATTACCGCAGTCAATCTGCCTAGCCTTTTCCCAACTATGTTGGGGTCGGCTTCCAGTCTAACCGGATGCAGCTGAATACCAGTATTTTACACAGTGGCGTTCCTTCCATAGAAGCCCAAAAGCCCGGCTTGCCTTCAAAATTAAGCCTATCAATAAAATAAAATAAATAACACTATGTAATAATGGTGTTACCATGAACAACATAGAAAATCCGTAAATCGCTCACTTGGCTATTTTTTTTAATCGTAAAAAAACCTGTCTGTTTGGCCTTATTTTGACCCCTAGGCACGCCACTGATTTTACATGGAGCGACTGCCTATCTGACCTCCACAACCCAGTAACTGGATACCCCTTGGTAAGATTTGTTGTCAGAATTTCGGGCTTCTAACGACCCATAACGACTGAAAAAAGATCCACGAATGACAGCCGGGACCAACAGCTTAACGTGCTTTCGAGGCACGGAGGGGTCTCGGTATGTAAAGATGGTCACCCATCCACGGACCAACCCCGGCAAGAGTACCTTTGTAACCTGGTGGATCGACCCGTACCCGTACCAATTGTCTTTACAAGCCATCCAGCTACCTACTCAAATATACGTACACAAAATCTCATCCAAATCACTCCAGCCGTTTAGGAGGAATTAGGTGACAAACACACGTACAGAACAATTATAGGTATAGATCAATCAATCAATTTATTTATTTTCTTACTACAAAGATATTAGATAAAGATATAGTATAAATAGATTACATAGAACTTGTGATTTTCCCAGACCTAATTAGAACTACTTTGTAACTTAGTGTTTGTTTTACTTAGTGATTAAATTGTTATAAGCAAGCTAACCAAATACACTGACTTTTGTTATGAAACACTGATGATATAATCTTGTTCAAACAAACTAACTCTTCAGCTTTATTATTATTAGTATAGGATGCTATGCTATGAGCAAAAAAACGCTCATTTTCCTCAAAGCACTACTTAGTTTTTAACCGACTCCTTCAAAAAGGAGGAGGTTCTCAATTCGTCTGTATGTTGTGTGTATGTTACCTACGCGATTACTCCGTCAATTATGAATCGATTTTGATGATTCTTTTTTTGTTTGGTAGGTCGTGCTTCAGAGGTGGTCCCATATAAATTTTATTAACTTTGCTTGCGTAGTTTTTGAGTTAGCTTCAATAATTACGTATTTTTCCCACTTAGTGTATGTAGACGATATATTGTTTGACTCCGTCGCTGTTATTTACAGAGCAGGTAGTGGTATTCGAATGTGTGTAGGGTAGGTACCACAACTAAAAAGTGAAAAATAAAAACTTTTTACAAAAAAAATGTAAACAACCGACTTCCAAAAAAAACACTAAAAACGTGAAAAATAACTTTAATTTCGGAAGTCGGAGGCAAAAAACAAAAATTGAAAAGCAAAGACACCGACTTCCGAAATTAAAGTTATTTTTCACGTTTTTAGTGTTTTTTTTGGAAGTCGGTTGTTTTATTTTTTTGTATTTATATCATAATTTTATTATTATCATAAAATATATAATGTTAACCTCTCAGACCAAATAAAATCGGTTTCGTGTAATATCGGTATGTGTGCACATATTTTGGTGTAGTTTGATTGTAAATGGTTGTAAATGAGTGTGAGCGTGTATGCACAGAGCGGAGGTGTAGTTTTGACATGCTTCACTGTATTGTTCGCAGCACTCTGTCTTGGTTTTTTATTTGGTCTGAGATGTTAACAACATTATTTAAATATTGATGTAGGATCAGTTCGTTGTCCATCGGTCCGTCCGTCTATCTGTCTGTCAAGACTCTTTTTCTCAGGAACCCGTGGACGGAGGATTTCGACATCAGACTTGTTACAAAAAGTAAAAAAAAAAAGAAACACGCTCAATGAAGGGTTCCGTAGTTTGGACGAATTTATCCCAAATCAAATCAAAATATTTGATTTCACATAAACCTACACGGGCACTTATGAAATAAAAACAGCAAAATATGTAAGTTATTCCACGCGAATTCTCGGTCAGTACTTTAGAGGATAAATAATCGCAAAAATATACATAGATAAAAACTTTTTACAAAAAAAAAAGAACCGACTCCCAAAAAAAAACACGAATATAAAGGGAAAAATAACTTTCATTTTAGAAGTGATTGGCAAAAAACGAAAATTGAATTTTCCCTTTTTAATAGTTTTTTTTTTTGAAGTCGGTTGTTTTTTTTTTTGTAAAAGCTTTTTATTTTTCCTTTTTTTTGTTGTGGTACCTATCCCACACAAATTCGAATACCACTAGCTGCTATGTAAATAACAGTGACGGAGTAACTTAAAACATAATCCACATATAAGTACGAACTGCGAAAAATACGTAATATTGATGCTAACTCAAAAACTCCGCAAGCTAAGTTAATACAATTTACATGGGACCACCTCTGAAGCATGACCTACGAAACAAAAAAGATTCATCAAAATCGATTCATAATTGGCGGAGTAATCGCGTAACAAACACACACAAAAAAATACATACAGACGAATTGAAAACCTCCTCTTTTTTGAAGAAGTCGGTTAATAAAGGCTCTTGACAGACAGACGGACGGACAACGAAGTGATCCTACACCGACATAGATTTTAAATAAATAGTTTTTTTTTAATTTTTTATTCATACATAAACCTTCAACAACGATTAGACCAGAGGCCCGCGTTTGGCGCTCCAATTGGCCCGTCATCAGTGAAGGCCATTGAAGGGCCAATCGGAGCGCCGAACGCGGTCGATGCGTAAAATCGAGATAGTTAAAATAAACTCACACTAGGGCCTCAGATCACATGAATTACAGTAAATTAAAGGTCATACAGATAAAGTCCCGAGTAACCCCTTTTTGAGGTTGGGATAACTTCATATGACTTCTCCCGCTCTGGGCGGAGCAGGATGGCGTGTCAGACTTTTACTGACTAAAACCCACCCGTGTTCCTTCAGTTGCCTATTGCCAAGGTCCCGCTATCCCTTAGATTAGAGTAACCCAAACTAGGAGATCCTGTGACTTGAGTCAGTGTTCTGTCACTTAGTTAAAAGAATACTTTTACTAAAAAAGATGTTATGTTAACAAAACCTTTGCCAAAAATAAAAAAAACATATTTGAATTGAAATTACCGTGTATTCCCGTTCGTCCCACTGGCGTCGTCCCACTGCTGGACGGACGGGAATGATTTATAATTTTATTTTCAATTCCCATCGGTCCCACTGAATAATTTAGGTAAGTCTGGTTGTTGTTCAATTATACACTTATTTATCCTAACTTCTACTCAGGGGGCCGGGGTTGGTCCTTGGATGGGTGACTATCTTTACATACCGAGACTCCTCCGTGACTCGGAAAGCACGTTAAGCCGTCGGTCCCGGCTGTCATTCGTGCATATTGTTTGACAGTTGTTACGGGTCGTCAGAAGCCCGAAAGTCTGACAACCAGTCTTACCAAGGGGTATCGTATTACCCAGTTACTGGGTTGTGGAAGTTAGATAGGCAGTCGATCTATGTAATATACTGGTATTCAGGTGCATCCGGTTAGACTGGAAGCCGACCCCAACATAGTTGGGAAAAGGCTAGGCAGATCTATGTGTAGGTAATTGTGTGTGTAGATGTAGGTGTGTATGTGAGGGTGGGATTGCAATAATTAAAAAAAAAAACATACAGACGAATTGAGAACCTTCTCCTTTTTGAAGAAGTCGGTTAAAAAGAACGGTTAAACAATTTACGGAATTTTAGGGGCATGAGGAACAGGGTGTAAATTTCACTCATACTCCATAGAAAAGGGAGGATCCTCCAACCAGACGGGTGTTGTGTCTGGCGGGCAACTGCCCAACGATTGATGTTGGGTTCTCGTATATATGTCCACTGCACGGTAAACTTTAATTGCGCGATGCAGGATTTATGTGACGTCTGTCTGACGTCAGGTCTTTGATGCGTAGTTCGCATGTGGCGATGTAGATGCCGCCACAACATAATTCTCCTGCCCATATCCCAATTTACTATCGGTCGGCGCAACATGTCCCTTTCTCCCTTACTTCTCTATTAGTCGTCATCTCGGTAGTCACTCCCTTTCTATCCATATCATCTTACACAGGCCATCCATCGTTTCTTTGGTCTTCCCCTACTCATAAAGCCATCGACGTTCATATCCAAAATTGTCCTCACGACGTTTTCCTCATTCCTTCACATTGAGAACCGATTTCCGCACAATGTTGTTTACATATTTTATCAAATAAATCAATTTTATTATCTATGATTTAAAAAAAAAACCGGCGTATCGGACTCGCGCACGAAGGGTTCCGTACCATTATCTTTAAAACGGCAAAAATATCATGTCTGTTGTATGGGAGCCCCCCTTAAATATTTGTTTTATTTTAATTTAATTATTAACTTTTAAAGTGAATATATAACTAAATATTCTGTGAATATTTCAAGCGTCTACTTATTGCCGATATCAATATCGAGCAAAAACCACCAAAAAATCACATTTGCTGTAGGGGAGCCCCCTTAAATATTTATTTTATTCTGTTTTTTAGAATGCTTTGTTATAGCGGCAACAGAAATACATCATCTGAGAAAATTTTAACTGTCTAACTATCACGGTTCATGAAATACAGCCTGGTGACAGACGGACAGACAGCGGAGCCTTAGTAATAGGACCCCGTTTTGCCCTTTGGGTACGGAACCCCAAAAACCAGTGCGTTGAGGAAAAACAGCCTTTTTTGTTCATCGCATACCAATCTACACTAATATATTAAAGCTGAAGATTGATTGTTTGTTTGTATCAACGACACAAACATAGCAGTAATCAATGTTATTATCTGATAATAATACCACTAGAAAGTATCGTAGTGAATCAAGTTAAGAAATAGGGAACGTCTCTACTGCCGGCGCCGGCTCCCAAAAATAACGCCATGGGGAACCGGTTACCGGCACCGCCGGCTCCCTTAGTGAACACCGGCGGCGCACAACAAACATTAGAATCAGCAATTCAACTCTCTAAGTTCATGTAAGTGCATTGAATGACTATTTCATGAAATCATGACATTTAGCACTTATATGAACTTAAGGAGTTGTATTGCTGATTCTAATGATTATAATTCTGTAAATCCATATTTGTTACGGCCGCGAATCATATTTAGATCAACATTCAACCTGATACTGACCTGCAAATTGCAAAAAACGATAGAAAATTTGAATTTCGCGGGCTACCTTAGCGCATCCCCCTTAAGAAAAATGTTAACTGCATGTCGATTATTATTTACAATCATTTACCAAATAGTTTTCAAGACTTACTGCTCACAATGTTTAAGAAAAAACTGTTCAAAGTACTACGATTTAAAAGTTATTATACAATTAGAAGACAAATCAATAGAATATGCAATTTGTAAGTTAGACTAATTGACATCGCTGTTTGTAAATACATTTGCACGCCATGTTGTGGCAGGATATGCTGAAAAAAACCTACTGTAACACCTTATGTACCTACCATTTTCTAGCAAATAAATATTTTTGATTTGATTTGCTTTGAACTTTCAGTATGGGACCAGCCCTAAATAAGCGAGAAAAAAATCTGCTGTTCCTTAAATTTTAACGAGATAGGCGAACATAAATGTGCGCAAATCTCGTCGCGGGCAGAAGCTAGTATGTGGATAAGATTAGTGGCTTCCGCGCGGTCGAGCGAGTTAGCTACCTATCTTAGAATAATATTATCATAATTAATATTAGCAAAAACGGCTCCACAAAAGTATATAAACACTCGCAACGTTCAATCAACTTATAGAGTAGCCTCCACTACTAGAGCGAACAGTTCCTGTTGGTATAACGATTCAGAAAAGTACCGAAAATCAAAATGAAATTCAATCTGTTCTTCCTGTTCGCCATCTTCGTGGTCGCGGCCATGTTCGTACCGAGCCAAGTTGCTGCCTGCATTAAGAACCGCGACGGGTGTCAACCTGATGGCAGCCAAGGAAGCTGCTGCTCCGGTAACTGTCACAAGCAACCTGGCTGGGTCGCTGGATACTGTAAATAAATTATCTGTAATTATAGTACTATCAATTTTTGTTTTGTGAGCTTAATAATTATGTTATAATAAGTAAAGTACCTAAATATAATACTTTTATAAATAATCTAATTACTTATGTTATTTTTTTATTTTATATCTCCTCTCTGAATGCATCACACTCACTAACAAATAATATTATCCTAACTTCCTAACTTTCATCACCTGCCTAGCCTTTTCCGAACTATGTTGGGGTCGGCTTCCAGTCTAACCGGATGCAGCTGAATACCAGTATTTTACATGGAGCGACTGCCTATCTGACCTCTACAACCCAGTAACTGGGTAATACGATACCCCTTGGTAAGACTGGTCGTCAGAGTTTCGAGCTTCTGACGACCTGTAACGACTGTCAAAGATCCACAAATGACAGCCGGGACCAACGGCTTAACGTGCTTTCCGAGGCACGGAGGAGTTTCGGTATGTATTAGATGGTCACCCATCCACGGACCAACCCCGACAAGCGTAGCTTAACCTGATGGATCGACCCGCGCGGCTGTTATTACTTAGCCACGAGCTCCTCCTAACCTAACTTTATTTATCCATATCCTCATATTAAATAAAAAACAAAGTCCTCCGCCGCGTCTGTCTGTCGTCCTGTTCGCGATAAACTCATAAACTACTGCACCGATTTTCATGCTGTTTTCACCAATAGATAGAGTGGTTCTCGAGGAAGGTTTTAATATATAATAACCCGGACGAAGCCGCGAGCATCAGCTAGTAATATTAAAATAAGTTTGTTTGTTACGCTTTCACGCTAAAACGGCTGAACAGATTTGGATGAAATTTGGCACAGAGATAGACCATGACCTGGAATAGGACATAGGATACTTTTTATCCCGATATTCCCACGGGATCTTCGGGACTTACGCGGGTCAAACCGCCGGGCGCAGCTAGTAATAATTATAATATAAATCGAATCATCAACTTTCGAAATCAAATACCCCATGGTAGGCAGTCGCTCCATGTAAAATACTGGTAGTAGGTACCTACTGGTACCTTTTCAGCTGCATCTGGTTAGACTGGAAGCCGACCTCAACATAGTTGGGAAACGGCGGTTTCAGGAATAAATACCTAGGTACTGAAAATGTTTTACCAAAACTATTAATAAAAATTGACTCGAGCTTAGATACATTTTTTTGCCGATATCGCTTATTTACCTGATTTTACTGATTTTTACAGTTAAAATACTGTACCTATGTCTTTAAAGTTTTAATGCACATTGAAATGATCTTTCATAAATTTCTTATACCTACGGCCTCATAGAGTTAGCACGTGCTTGACTCTACGACTAGGGAATGCACCGCGAAATTCTTCATTCTTCGCAAGATCTGGGCCATAGTTACCGACCGAAAATCGAACGGGGACTCGCGAGATTAACGAAATTGCATAGGAGCATGAATTATTGTGTTTTTCGGGAGTTCTAAGGGAGAACTCAACTCACAGTTTGCAGACAGTTGTTTGTGATCTGTAGTCAGCGCCGGCTCTGGGGTAGAGCGAAAGGAGCGGTCGACTTGACTTTAGCAAGGGGCGCCAAAAAGCCAAAAGAAAAAAATAATTTCGCGCGCAAAACAAAATTTTGATGGCGCCTTTTGAGAGGCACGGGATCAATGTTGCCAGATCTGATTTTTTTAATTCCGTAGGGTGACGCCATCGATCACTAATAAGATTCTTTATTAGTGATCGATGGGTGACGCTGAAAAATCCGTAGATTGCCTTGCCTGCAGATAAATCCTTTTATAATAAATAAATCCATATTTGCAATACAAGTTGAATTTTGAAAATTTGGGAATTATTATTTATTTATCATGAAACCGAAGTAGAATTTACGTGCCGTGAAAGCGTCGATCAAAGGGCGCCCAAAGACAATCTCGCTCTACTCTGCCATCTAATTGCGTAACTTATTTTCGTAACCGATTAAAACTAATCCGTTTCATTTCGACAGTTCAACAACATTTACATAGTGCGGTATTTATATTGTTGAGCAGATTGACATTGTTACGATGATAAATGAAGTAGTATTTAATAAAAAAAACTTAAAAAAAAAAAAAAAACCTATCAGTTACTCTATTATAGTGATAATTAAAAAAATACAAGCAGGTCCAGTAATCTCATTTATGGCGAGATTGATCTTTGCGACCTCGCAAGATTTTGGCGAAGCCAAGATTGCATTCCCTATCTACGAGTCTTTGCAAAGGGTGTCGGATATGGTGAGCATGTAGGCGACCAGGACCACCTCCTGAGCATGTAAAGGCGGGAGTCCTAGCATTGCCTGATTTGCCTGCAGGGCTTCAGTGGGTGGGTGTAATGCAACGCAGTTTTGGATGTTTAGAGACAATTTCGGTACCTATCAACATAAACGGTGAGTTCTTGAACCATCTGCGCTGCGCAGATGACATAGTTTTGATTGTGGCGGCATCTACATCGCCACATGTGAACTACGTATCGCAGACCTAGACGTCACGAAAATTCCTGCATCGCGCAAGCAAGGTTCGACGCGACTAATTAATAGAATAGAATAGAATAGAAAGTTTTTATTTCAGACCGGAGTCCATAGGGTTAGTAACAATTTTACTTAAGTTCTAGTGTTAGTAGGTTACAGACATGAAAATATACAATTAAAATTCAGCATGGAGCCGCATCCACCTCCGCAACATTGGGGAGTCCCACCGATCTGCGAATACGCTGAGAATACTGTTGGTGCTGCCGCGAACACGAGTCATCAGGGATGCACATCTATTTTATTAATACATTGTTTACCTGAATTAACACATAGGGTAGGTACCCTTGAATCCCGGTAGTAAGTTCCCAGTGGTATTCCGACATCCAACGTGGTGGAGCCGCGGGCAAAAATGCATTAATTTTATATGTACATTTACATGAGAAGACGATGTACCTAGAATAAAATGACTATAACTACCCTAATATAGGTAGAGTCTTCAGAACAAGCAGAATGAAAACTAATATGAGCCTTCTTTCTTAAAAAAAAACAGTTGTTGTCTTTCTTGGCCCCTAATGTTGCCCTTTTATGGGTCAAAAGACGTGCAATGGTAAACTATATATTTTTTTTTAATTATATTAATGTGCTTTACGTTATGGTTATCCTTCGAGTTGAAATAACCAGTACCACGTGTGCCCATTAGGTACAGTCCGGCCGTCGAATGAATGCGTTTCTGACACCTGTCAGTTGGACAATTTCTAGTAGTAAAAAAAACAAACTCTTCAGCTTTATTAGCAAATGCAAAAATATATTTTTACTCCAACTGGTACCTACTTAGTTTCAGTTTCTGATTAGCGCGTTCAAGCAAACAAAAAAACAAACTCTTCAACTTAATTGTTATGTAGGTATAGATATTTTGTACTTAGAGTTTTCAATTTCATAAGTTTAGTACTTAGGTACCTACTTAGGATAAAACCTAAACGATTTATTTTTCTTAATTCATTTTTTTTCTCTGTGATCTTTGACTTACCGTGCCAGTTTTTATCTCATAATAAAGAAGCAATAAAACCTAAATGATTTATTTTTCTTAATTCATTTTTTTTCTCTGTGATCTTTGAATTACCGTGCCAGTTTTTATCTCATAATAAACAAGCAAAGCGATTACAATGATGTTCCGTTCATAATAATTGAAGAATTGGCCTAAACCTGGACTAGTTGCACGGCAGACGTAAATATTTTGATAACAATGCAACTTACAGCCCAAAACAAAGTAAGTGTGCCTACTATAGTTTCATAACAATAACTGCAGCAGGATATTCAAGCTGAATTTACAGTAAATAACACCATATTCGCACCATATAGAACTACGTATATTTATAAATATTTAAACAGCTGATTATGATTGAACGCAGTATTAAAATACATAGTAAACTTGACTATGGAACGAATAAAATGAATGATTTCAGCATTTGGCCGCCTTATCATTCATGACGAACCTTGTAGACACGTAACAAGGATAGCATTTCGCGGAATATCGGTAACGATCGGCTGTATTCGCGATGCTTCGTCTCTTTCGCACCCGTGAAAACGCCAATCACGTCACGCTATCGAATTTCCGTGCTCTTCTTCACTTCATGCTAGCTCCGTCAGTACATATTTTTAGATTGTGAAGTGCAGACGTATTCAAGTCAACATTTTATCGGTGATTTTTTTAAACGAAATTAAAGAATTAAACCTTTATTTACTGTATTGGAGGTGATACTCGTGTTGAAATGGCAAAGGTAATCTTTTGTTGGGTTTTCAGAGTTATGTAAATAAGGTAAACCGGAAAGATTACACAAAAAATAATGTATTTTTTTTTTGCATAGAACGTCGAACCATCTGTGACGTATCGTCTCGGATGATAACTCGAATAATAAAATCAGTTTTTTTTTAACTTTTTTATTTATATTATTTTTGTAACAAAACAAAACAACCACCTATTTAATAACAACAATTTAGTTGCCGTAAATAAACAGTTCTAGTATGACGAGAAAATAACAAACATTAGTCACGCCAGATAAATTAACCGCGAATTCCGTTGCACTGTTATTGATGCTAACACTAATAATACGATTTATATTTATTTATCCAATATCATAATTATTCTTGTTTCGTTTTTGACCAAAAAAGAAACAATAAAAGCAGGTATATTTTTTTTGCACTGCAGGTAACATTATAACATTGTCAAAATCAATAGATATTGATAAAAAGAATGTCATAACAACATTGCCATACGAATCACTTCCCGTTGTTCGTGTGAACTTGAATAATTATAATGAATTCATTAGGAGCAAGGCAAGTTAGTGTGTTCTTTTTATGATTGCGACCTATGTAATTTTAAACTTTCCTAAACAACTATCATTGTTCGTGCATCACATTCATTATTTATTTAAAGATTTGTTAAATTTTCAACAGTAGTTATTTGTTTGCAGATTTATTGTTGAAATAATTTAACCAAGTACAGCACGTCTTTTAAGATAAGGGATTCACAAACATAACATTGTGATATTCACTTTATAATATTCCATTATGTCTGTGTATGTATGCACTGAGGTATTGCAATAAAACATACTGCTCGTGAATAGTCACTATTTATAAGCCATAAAATGTTAACAATGAGTCATTAATAGACATATCTTATTTCCTAAGACAGACATGTTTTATTGTTGTGTTGTTTCATGCTTTACTTCCATGAAATATTTTACTTAGTTACATTGGTTTTGTTAGGCCAATAAAACGTGTATTTATATATATATAAGTCATCGTTAAAATAAATTTTCAATAATAACATAATTCATTTGGTTTTTTATTTTTCAAGTAAGAAGTTTACACTATCTGACTCTGACATCGGCCCGGGTATTTATAATTTTATTATGGCAACCCCAACCCCAACTGTCATATGGTTGACACTTGACCGGTTGGTCGGGCATATTTTTTACGCGAGATCGATCGATTGTATTACGTTATAAATGTCGTGCACAATAAAGAATTTACTGATGCAAGCTAGGAATAGCTACAAGAGGTTCCTAGATATAAATAAAAGCAGTTACTTGGTGAGTGTCCATTAATTATTTAGTAATATGGCGTGTTTTAAGATAGCTCTATCAAAAGGCGTAAACTTCTTCGGAAAAAAACCTTTAATTAGCATTAATTTACCTTGCGATTGCCTTGAAATTGTTGGGAAAATTATTAGAGTGCAATAAAGGGGGATTTGTTAAGAATTTGTAGCGATTTTTCAGGTTATTCCATCTATGAGCTATAAACTAATATTGTACGTCTTTTATCAGTCTTTTACTCATCAAACGTCACGAAAGTATGTAATCGGTTAGATGTGAAAGTAAACAATATCTTTGGCGCCAATTACATGTCTAACTACCTTATAAAAAGCCGCAATTTACATAAACATAACATCACGCCTGTAATCCCCGAAGTATTAGGCAGGATCAGAATGCTTTATTTGTAAACATAGGTAAATTACAACAATAGACAGAGGTGTACCTATAGTACACCCACATTTCGCCAGTTATGTTTAAGTCCCATGAAATAGGGGGAGAGCCTATTGCCATCAACCAAGCACAAATCATGCTTGCAGCTGATCCCGTGGTAATATCGGGATAAAAAGTATCCTATGTCCTATTACAGGTTATGATCTACCGCTGTGTCAAATTTCATCCAAATCCGTTTGGCCGTTTCTGCGTGAAAGCATAACAAACAAACTCACTTTCGCATTTATAATATTACTAGCTGCGCCCCGCGGTTTCACCCGCGTAAATCTCGATCCCGTGAGAATATCTGGATAAAAAGTATCCTATGTGTTAATCCAGGTTATAAACTATCTGTTTGCCAAATTTCATCCAAATCCATTCAGCCGTTTTTGCGTGATTGAGTAACAAACATCCAAACACACAAACTTTTACATTTATAATATTAGTAGGATACTAGCTTCCGCCCGCGGCTTCGCCCGCGTGGTATGTCGATAAAAAGTACCGTATGTCCCTCCCCAGGATGCCATCATGCCCCATGTCTCTTTCTCATTGCCAAATTTTGTCAAAATCTATTCAGTGGTTTAGGTGTGAAAAGGTAACATACAGGCAGACCGAGTTACTTTCAAATTTATGATATTAGTATGGATAGTTAGGATTTCATTTTGATAATCGTTCTATCACAATAAATTGATGTTTGTATCACTTTATGATGTCTGTCACGATCTGACTATCCGGGTGGGAGTTTACAAATAATCATAATGTCAAAGGTCTTGATATAATATGTTGGGGTCAGCTTCCAGACTAACCAGATGCAGCCGAATACCAGTTTTTTACATGGAGCGACTGCCTGTCTGACCTTCACAACCCAGTAACTGGGTAAAACGGTACCCCTTGGTAAGCCTGGTTGTCTTTCGGGCTTCTGATGACCCATAACGACTATCAAACATCCACAAATGACAGCGGGGACCAATGGCTTAACGTGCTTACCGAGGCAAGGATGAGTCTCGATATGTAAAGATGGTCACCCATCTACTCACCAACCCTGGCAAGCGTAGCTTAACCTGATAGCCGACCCCAATATAGTTCGCAAAAGGTTAGGCAGATTGATTGAGTTCGTGAAACACAAAATACAATAATAGTGTGTGCCTCACGGCTGCGCCAAAAAGGTTCATTTCAGCATTAATACCAGACAAATGCTGTCTGACTCTGGGTCCACTTTTTTTTTTGTTTGGTAAATTATCAAATATCTTCTCCGGCGTGTCAGACTCTTACTGACTAAAACCCACCCGTGTTCCTTCAGTTGACTGTAAGTTGCCAGAGGCCACGGTATCCCTTGCAGACTTTCCCTCGACCCTGGTTCTACTTGAGAAGTAGACTTGTCTTCAGTTTAGTCAAATGCAGGATGCAAGAAGTGTCAAAAAGTATCGATATATAACGTATACGATATTTAAAAAAAATATCAATATCGATTTCGATATATCGAAAAAAAATATCGAAATATCGGTGGATTTTTTATTATTTTTCTTTATGTAGTTCAAGTTTTTTAATCTTATAAATACCAAACTAGGAAAAAAAGTATACTTTATACGGCTCTCAATTCCAGCGGTTTTAGTCAGTGGCGACAACGCTGTTGCAATTGGAAATGTATTTTCGATATTTTATATCGATATATCGAACAAAAAATATCGATATTTTTTCTGGAAGCCTCATTGTGGCTGTTCTATACACTTTTGCTTACCCCTCTGAGGAATATTATTCATCGTATTTTATTCTTAACTCTATAAAAAGTCCACTTTTCCTTTTATTCATGAATATTAAAATCCAGCAATGTTTTATTACATTTTTCCTTTATTGTATGTTAATGAAGTCATCAAGGGTACCTACTTAATATTTCCAGGGTTCCGTATCCGAAGTTTGGCAAACGGAACCCTATGACTAAGCTTCCGGTGTCCGTCTGTCTGTCAGCGGGTTGTATCTCATAAACCGTGATACCGTGAACCGTTAGACAGTTGAAATTTTCACAGATGATGTATTTCTGTTGCCGCTATAACAAAAAATCCTAAAAAACAGAATAAAATAAATATTTAAGGGGGCTGGCTCCCATACAATAAACCTGATTTTTTTACTGGTTTTTGCTCGATGTTGATAACGGCAACAGGTAGACGCTTGAAATATTCACAGAATATTTAGTTATATATTCACTTTAAAAATAAATAATTAAATTAAAATTAAACAAATATTTAAGGGGGGCTCCCATACAACAGACATTTTTTTTTGTCGTTTTATAGATGACGGAACCCTTCGTGCGCGAGTCCGACTCGCACTAGGCCGGTTTTTTTTTCTGATACGGCGCGGGGACCTCCCCTCTTAGAAAGACATTAGTGACTTACTGGTGATATTCTACAGCAAAGTCAAGTCAGGTGCGTACTGCGTTGTATTCGCAACCGGCAATTTTGATTTTTGATTATGTATGTATCTTTTTTCTTTATCAAAAATAAAATATCCCAATTCAAGGTTTTTACTTTGGTTTTATTTAAAAAATCTGATTTCGAAACTTAGATTTTTCCATTAGTAGAAATTATCAGATAGGTATCATCCATGTAATATCAATGAAAAAATTCCATAACCTCGGAAATAAATAAAAATGTGCCAGATTGTATCTTTTTATCTTGTTTGTAGTTGTAAATGATAACTTGTCTCTACACAAACATAATATATACATACAAAACAAATGTATGATGTAGACTCGAAGGCGGAGCTCGTGGCTAAGTAATAACAGCCGCTCGGGTCGATCCATCAGGTTAAGCTACGCTTGCCGGGGTTGGTCCGTGGATGGGTGACCATTTTCACATATCGAGACTCCTCCGTGCCTCGAAAAGCACGTTAAGCCTCTGGTCCCGGCTGTCATTCGTGGATCTTTGACAGTCGTTACGAGTCGTCAGAAGCCCGAAAGTCTGACAACCAGTCTAACCGAGGGGTATCGTATTACTCAGTTACTGGATTGTGGAGGTTAGATAGGCAGTCGCTCCATGTAAAATACTGGTATTCAGCTGCATCCGGTTAGACTGGAAGCCGACCCCAACATAGTTGGGAAAAAGGCTAGGCAGATTGTATGATGTAGACTCAACCAGAGTGTTTGGTATGCTGGCAAAAAATCTACGAAAATGTGTGGAAACGAACTGCATTTTAAAATTTTCAAAGCCAGAATAGGCACTGACGGATACTGCCGCCTGAGTCAAATGGGTATTTGTTAGTTAAAAAATAAAAGTTGAGTTTTAAAACTAAAACCCAGCTACGACAATAACGCCAACTAAAAAGATAGATATAAAACAATATACGTACCTATACAGACAGACAAATTAAAAGTCCGTGGTAGTGTTAGGGGCATAAATCGAACAGATTATGCGTGACTCCGGATTTTTAATTTGCTTATATCTTTTTTAATTAGCTATGGATCTGGATTTTTAATATCTTTTTAAAATCTGGATTATTAATTTGCTATTTCTTACTTATATCTTTTTAGTTGGCGTTTTTGTAGTATTTTAAGTTTTAGTTTTTATAACTTTTATTTTTTTGTAAATCGATAGGTCATTGTTTCATATACAGAGTGTTAGGGTAGACACCGTTATCCTTGAAAGTAGTGGTTTGGTGTGTCATATATTATATAATTTTTCTATGGGACCAACCTTCAAATCGCGAAAAAAAAACAGCTGTTCCATACATTTGTGTTCACTTAAATCGACAAAATGTATTGAACAGCTGATTTTTTTTGCGATTTCAAAGTTGGTCCCATAGAAAAAGTATATTATAGATGAAACCAAACCACTAGTTTCATGGATAACGATGTCTACCCTAACACCCTGTATTGTAATAAATTACTAATGTTGTTATTGTACTTCTCTTTCTTTTCCATACATTCCGACAGTGACAGCGCTTTAGCTGTCGTCAGCCTCTTAACACCAACTTTAACTAATAATAAAATAATTAGACTAGAACCACTCCGCTGCAGATCAAAAAACCTCTTCACATACATCGAAGCCAAGATCATTTACACACGTTTTATGAAACATAAGATAAGTTTATCGTAGTCTCAAGTCTCAACATATCGTAAAAGATAACGTAAGTATAGGCTGTAATCCAATACTTGTCTGATACCAAACGATAAAAAAAAAATGTCGCGTGACAAAGAAAATTACCATGGAATTAGTTATCAGCAAGTAACCCCCTGCGAATTGCAAGAATTGTAATGAATAATGATCAATGATGAAATGCTGCTGGGAGGAGCTCGTGGCTAAGTAATAACAGCCGCACGGGTCGATCCATCAGGTTAAGCTACGCTTGCCGGGGTTGGTCCGTGGATGAGTGACCATCTTTACATACCGAGACTCGTGCCTCGGAAAGCACGTAAAGTCTTTGGTCCCCCGGCTGTCATTCGTGGATCTTTGACAGTCGTTACGGGTCGTCAGAAGCCCGAAAGTCTGACAACCAGTCTTACCAAAGGATATCGTATTACCCAGTTACTGAGGTCAGATAGGCAGTCGCTCCATGTAAAATACTGGTATTCAGCTGCATCCAGTTAGACTGGAAGCTGACCCCAAAATACTTGGGAAAAGGCTAGGCAGGTGATGGAGATCAGATTGGCAGTCGCTCCATGTAAAATATTGGTACCTATTCAGCTGCATCCGGTTAGACTGGAAGCCGACTACAATGGTTGGGAATAAGCTGGCAGATCATGATGTGGCATAGAGGGCTTACTTTCTGACATTCAATAAACCGGGCACGAATTCAACGCCCGGTTTCTACTGAAGAATTCCTTATCAAAAACCTAATAACTGACAATAGCGCTTTGCCCGCGAAAATAATAAGAGTATATTCATCATCATCATCAGCATCATTTCAGCCGAAAGACGTCCACTGCTGGACTTAGGCCTCCCCCAACAACCGCCACTTCGACCGGTTTCTTCGCTTCTCGCCTCCAGCGCATTCCCGCTGCCATCACCAGGTCATTGATCCACCTTGTGGACCTTCCAACGCTACGTCTTCCGATACGCGATCGCCACTCCAGAACCTTTCGGCCCCATCGGCCATCTGTTCTGCGAGCAATGTGCTCTTCCCACTGCCACTTAAGTTTGGCAATACTTCGGGCTATGTCGAATAAGAATAGAGAAAAAAGAAATCGAAGGTATTAACAACTCCCGCCGAACTACATCTATTATGAATACTTACCTCAATAATCTCAATGTTATTACTATTAGTGCAATAATTCATTATTAATTACTGCGATTACTAGTAATTACAGCGATACGTCATAATTATTATCACCTTCTGAAGAGTAAACAGGGTCGTCCATCCGAGTCGCAAAGGTCTAGATATTCTAAGGTGATCCTTCCATACGTCTCTAGTACAATTAGAGCGTGACCAGCATAGTTTAAATTGTTTTGACTCATCATCTCCCTAGCCTTTTCCCAACTATATTGGGGTCGGTTTCCAGTCTAACCGGATGTAGCTGAATATCAGTATTTTACATGAATCGACTGCCTATCTGACCTCCACAACCCAGTAGCTTGGTAACACGATACCGCTTGGCAAGACTGGTTGTCAGACTTTCGGGCTTCTGACGACCCGTAACGACTGTCAAAGATCTACAAATGACAGCCGGGAGTATAGAAATATACTCCGTGGCCGGGACCAACGGCTTAACGTGCTTTCCGAGGCACGGAGGAGTTTCGGTTTATAAAGATCACCAAAGTCAAAGTCAAATTAATAAAAATTCCATCTTTCATGAACAACAGTACGGTTTCACCAAAGGGCATTGTACCACTGACGCCGGTGTCACCCTAATAAAGAACATGTTTAACGCCTGGGAAGAAGCACAAGACGCCATTGGAATCTTTTGCAACCTCTCGAAGGCGTTCGATTGCGTCGACCATGAGACACTTCTGCTAAAACTAGAGCACTATGGGATTAGGAATACAGCTCTTGATTTACTAAGATCATATCTGAATGATAGAAAAGTTAAAGTTCAAGTAAACGGCGTTAACTCATTGGAGTCTGAAATGGCAATGGGCGTTCCTCAAGGTTCGATATTGGGTCCATTCCTCTTTTTAGTTTACATTAATGTTTTACCCCAATTACTACTAAATCAACCGAAGATGGTGTTATTTGCAGATGACACATCATTGATTTTTTAAATAAACCGACTGTCACAAAATCTTGACGACGTGAATAGCTCTATTCTTCAGGTCCAAGATTGGTTTACGGTAAATAATTTAGTACCAAATTATGAAATGAATGAAAAATAAAACCAAATGCATTCGATTTAAATTACCTAATGTTAGAAGTAGCGAATGTGACATCATATTGAATGGAGAAAAGATGGAACTGGAATTTATGAATCAAACAGTTTTCCTGGGAATCACGCTAGACGATAAATTACAATGGGGACCTCATATAACATCTCTTGCAGGGTGGCTAAACTCGGCTGCTTATGCTATTAGAAAGATAAGTTAACAGATGTAGAAACCGCGCGTTTGGTCTATTTCAGTTACTTCCACAGCATTATGTCGTATGGCATTTTACTGTGGGGTCGGGCTGCTGACATTGAATCCATCTTTATTTTGTAAGAAAGAACTGTCAGAGCCATTTATTATGTATGTCGCCGCGAATCTCTCAAGGAACTATTTAAAAAGATTAATATTATGACGGTACCTTGCCAATTCATTTATGAAAATATTATGTACCTATGTAAGAAAACAACATTAACATACTATATATCTTATCGACAACTACGGGTCATTCTTCCATAACGTTTTTTGTCGTCAAAAGCATATTCGTCAAATTAAAAACTACTTTAAAATAATCAATGGTGACGTCTAGGTGCATTTTAATTGTAAATAATTGTTGCAATCACTGCTAAGTGCAAACTATCATTTACAATTTGAGGTAATGAATGGTATTTAAAACAGTTTTAATTGATGTTAATTTTCTTGTTATTTTCATGTCAAAATGCAAACAAGTTGTAATTATCTATTCTTGAAAAATGTCAAACTGTATTCTAATAATGTCAAGACTCTGGCTGTAATTGTTTCGTTGACAGGCAAAGGCCGTTTCTCATCAAGTCTGTTCCCAATAGTCCTTCAGACCGTGTTTCGGCCACGGCGACCAATCTCAACGGAGACTAGCGTTGGGCGCGGGATATACAGGGTGTAAGGGTAAAAACACCGTTGTCATTCAAACCATGGGTAGTTGACGTAAATATAAAAATAAATGACCGAACACAACAAAAAAAAAAACGTTATTTTCATGAAAAGATTTAAAAGTTTCTTTCCTACACCGCGCTCGCTAGCGAAATAGCTGACTGACTGAGGGAGGGGTCGCGCTCGCGGCCGGTCAGGTCACGATCTGAACCACTCGCCCGTGATGTGTTGGTAAAATGTAGATTTAAATTTTTATTAAGTTGTAATTTTCCATTGATGTTACGTTCTATAAATGAAACCAAACTACTGGTTGCAAGGATAAAGGTGTTTATCCTATCACCCTGTATTATAGTGGACCAGTGTGAGCGCAGACACTGGTGCATTCTCTCTCATAGTCCAATGGGACGGCACGCAATCTGGCACGACCGGAGCTCAGACCAAATAAAAAACCAAGACAAGCGCTGCGAACAATACAGTGAAGCATATCAAAACTACACTACCGCTCTATGCATACACGTTCACACGCACACATTTACAATCAAACAACACCAATATATGTGCACATATGTTTACGAAACCGGACTCACGTCACTGTTGACAGCGCTCTGTCTTGGTTTTTTATTTGGTCTGAGGACCGGAGAGAGATCAGGCGCAGGACCAACCGCTTTTGAAGCACCCCCGTGTCTCGGACCTTTGGTAACACTGGTTGTCAGACTATCGGGCTTTTGTGGCGGCATCTACAACGCCAAATGTGAACTACGCATCACAAAAATTCATAAAGTTCTCAAAAAAGTCATAACTGGAAAACTATGAAAAACCGACCAAGTGCGAGTCGGACTCGCGCACGAAGGGTTCCGTACCATTATCTATAAAATGGCAAAAAAATCATGTCTGTTGTATGGGAGCCCCCTTAAATATTCGTTTTATTTTAATTTAATTATTTATTTTTAAAGTGAAACTGTTGCCGTTATCAATATTCAGCAAAAAACTCACGTTTTTTGTAGGAGCCCCCTTAAATATTTATTTTATTTTGTTTTTTAGTATTTTTTGTTATAGCGGCAACAGAAATACATCATATGTGAAAATTTCAACTGTCTAACTATCACGGTTCATGAGATACAGCCCGGTGACAGACGGACAGACAGACAAACAGCGGAGCCTTAGTAATAGGGTCCCGTTTTACCCTTTGGGTACGGAACCCTAAAAATCGCGGAACATACATAGGGGTGATTCGGATACCCCACGACACGAGGGACCAACATTAATTTTTTTGACGTCAATATTCCGGCCACCCTGTATACAAACTCTATATGGAGCAATGACCAACTTAATACTCAAGCAGGATTTACGTTATCGAATAAAAATACAATCGTACGGCTTATCACTAATCTACTAATGCAAGGTTATTGTCAGATAAATGATAATATAGGCGGTTTATGATAGATAAGATAATGAATGTCAAACAGATGGAGTGTTTATGACTTTATCCTTTATCTTAAGGGCGTACCCTACCTCAAATTGCTTAGCATGATCCTCCATTATTATGCCGAAAATAATGCACTATTAATTTTGAAATAAATACAACGCAAAACCTAAAAATATCAGAATAACGAGCAGAATCAAATGAACCACTTTTTAAAATAGGTCACATTTTTCAAAAAATCTTCATTAAAAACGTTGCCCTGTCTATTTATTGATAGGTCAAGCCATCACATGCGCAAACCCGCCAAAATAGGTAAACAAACACAAATAGGGCAATGGAATTAAAAATCCGTTGGGGTGTCTGAGGTTTTGCGCATTTAAAGTTACAAGTTGTATAAGTTAACGTTGAGGATTGACGCTAGGTCCTATGTTTGACGAAAACACGATAATATAAAATTTTCTCTATAGAAAAAAAAAAACCAAAGTTACCTCTAAACCGAACTATAAACCGCTGGTATTAAAAAACTACATCAAATTAGATCATCGAAACTTTGCATAATAACTGAAATATAAAGCAGGTCTTATGTGTTTATTACCATTATTTTCACCGTAAATAAAAGGCTTGGAGCCGCCAGCACTCCACTCCGTCTCGCTCTGACTCAGGCCGCGAGTAGTATGATGCGAGCGAGATAAAATGTGAGGTTGGGTACGCCCTTAATTTATTACTCACTAGCATCTGCCCGCGAGTTCGTCCGTGTACATAACTCAAGCCTTCTCCCCATGGGGGTAGGCAGAAACTACAGACCGCCACCTGCTACGATCGTTACATACTCATTTTGCTTCGTTTACGTTCATACATCTGGGCCCTGTTTATCTAAAGTTACAAGTCTACACGTTCACAAGTTACCTAGAATGTTAATTTTCGTTAAATTCATAGCTCATCTCCATATTCATAATCAGCCATAATGTTCCCACTGCTGGGACACGGACATCAGGTCATCTCTCTCTTTTAACCACATTTAAATAAAGAAAATCGAATTTAAACATTTATTGCGGTACTAAGCACGACACTTGTAAGACGGAATAGAGATTCGCGGGACACTCTCAGGATTTGCTATGATTTTCTACAAGTTGGTAACTTACAAAGAAGTTTTTGCTAAACAAAATTACGAATAAAAGTGTCATAAGTACTTGTGAACTAAATAATGACATTTGGTACTACAAGTCTTGTAAGTTTTGATAAACAGGGAACTGGTCTTACACGCACGCCGTTTGCGAGTACTACGCAGAACATCACCAATAAATAAGGTCACTGTATGTCCTTTTCGGGCGTCCCGACGTTTGTACTCACATTTGCCTTGCAAATACCTAAAATACAATAGACGTAGATATATTTAGTAAGCTATTCCGCTTAACTATTCCTCAAGAGTAAAAAAAAACCCTGTAAGAAATCGACACGTGTTTCAACTCTGAACAAGGCAGCCTCAGGATGACGATTGACCAGTCGCGAACCCGAACACGTGTAGCCACGCCGAGCGCTGGACGCTTCTCTGCGTCCAGTGCTTAGTAGAGATGGGTAGCACACCTTTTTAAAATGAGGAACCTGCGAGGCACTCTTTTTACAGAGTGTGGTAGCACACTGTACTACCACGAATGAGGCGAGGCTACGGTGGCTCGTGAGCACGAACGTGCTGTGAGTGTGTCAGTGAGTCACGTTCTCGCCGACTCGCCGAGTCACCGCGCGAGTCGCGTGTGTGCTGTGTGGTGTGTAGTGAGTAGTGAGTAGTGACGACAACGCGACACGACACGGCACACATAAGCATATGAGTACAGAACTGACCGCGCATGGTCTGTGGTGTATGTTTGTGCTAGCAACAGTGAACGAAGCCATCAATGATCAAAATACACAAAAAGAGTGAGGGACTCGATCAACCGACTCATTTCGTTCAAAACTCACAAGTACAAAATGTTCTGTGTGTAGCTAATCTGTGGCACTGTGGTGTGTGGTAGCACATCAAAATAAAATGAGTGAGTGACTCTTTTCATCCCAGTGAGTAGCTACAACTGTGCCAGCACGTGTGCTGAGTTACTCAACACTAAGTGCTCAGCATGGCACTCGCTGAGCGAGTACTCTCTTTTTGATAGCTCTTGCCGCTGCGAAAAACGAGAACTATGGCGCCGCGGTGTAAACAGTCAGCGTTTATCTCTTACCAACTTAACCACTCAAATTGCAAAAACCAGATGAGTTTTGAATCTCAATCTTAACTTCATTTTTTTATTACCAAAGCAATTATAACTCTATGACGCATGTAAGAAGATTGAAATTCAAGATAAATCAAAGCATGAAGTATGTTTAAAATAGCGAGACAACAGGAAATTAAAACAAAACAATATCATTTGTTTAGCTCGTGGCTAAGTAATAACAGCCACACGGGTTTATCCATCCGGTTAAGCTACGCTTGCCGGGGTAGGTCCGTGGATGGGTGACTATCTTTACATATCGAGACTCCCCCATGCCTCGGAAAGCTCGTTAAGCCGTTGGTCCCGGCTGTCATTCGTGAATCTTTGACAGTCGTTACGGGTCGTCAGAAACCTGAAATTCTGACAACCAGTCTTACCAAGTGGTGACGTATCACCCAGTTACTGGGTTGTGGAGGTCAGATAAGCAGTCGCTCCATGTGAAATACTGGTATTCAGCTGCATCCGGTTAGACTGGAAGCCGACCCCAACATCGTTGGGAAAAGGCTAGGCAGATTAATATGTTTACATTCAATAAGGCGTATTTCATCAATTGGCAATCTGCCTAACTCGCTAGATTTATCGTGGAAAGTTATTTAATTTACGTCCTAATAAACAAAATTATATTTAAACTTGTCTACATTAATCATCTTTTGCGATTAATTAATAACATGCCAGAGTCTGGATTTGTGCCCAGATGATGGCAATAGACTCGCCTATTACCTCCATGGAGGGCTCTCGGTGAACAAAAACGGTGGCGGACTCGTGGTCACACCAGGTTGTAACATCAGTGTGACTAACAATGATTTTCCTGGAGTCCGGACTCGTGGTCACACCGCTAATATTTGTACATCATGCTTGTCCTAGAACCAAATTTTGAAGTCATCTACTATACCTCACTTCTCCCACGTGGTGTATTATGTATGTGTATACTGTGTGTGTGTGTATGTATGTGTAGACTCGCTCACACAGAAACGCAGCCTGTGCCCCAGCCGTGGGAATGTTACGGAGGCAATGTGGTTTTACAGGGATCTTTAGCAAATAGGGTTGGTCCCCTCTCCATACAAACGCTCTCGCCTTTTTCACTCTGGTTTATGAACTTAGAGCAATGATTTTTTACAGTAAAATAAATATCAACTAGTTCTATGCCCCTATGTTTTCCGTTTTGATGATACATTATCTGTAGAAGCACTAGAACCCTCAGAGATGCTCAAAATTGCCAGACAGGCAAATTACGCCTATTGTACAAAGACAACTATTAATGAAAAAAGAAAAACATAGAGGCACAGTAAATATCCTTCTTATTCAATTTATAAAATATCTTTCAAATTGGTCCAATATTGGAGGAGGAAATAGACGAGAGCCGAACCTCGAATTATGACTTTTTGTATGGAGAAAAGACCGACCCTATTTCCTCTTAAAGGTGAAATGTGACCTCTGCCAACTTCGAGAAATACAAGCGTAATAGTTTATTATTGAAAATATCTTGTCTTTCTGTTACAGAAACTTCAAATGTGTGGCACGGAGGAGGAGATGAGGGAAGTGGCCGGCAGGATCTGTCGGAACTACCTCCACGGGGCCTGGAAGACAGTAGACACTAAGGATCTGGATTTCAAGAGGATCAGGTAAGAGTTTATGATACAGCAATTAGGAATTTATTTTCAATCAATCAATCTACCTAGACTTTTCCCAACTATGTTGGGGTCGCCTTCCAGTCTTATCGGATGCAGCTGAATACCAGTATTTTACATGGAGCGACTGCCTATCTGAACTCCACAACCCAGTAACTGGGTAATACGACTTGGTAAGACTGGTTGTCAGACTTTGCTCGCAGAACAGATGGCCGCTGGGGCCGAAAGGTTCTGGAGTGGCGACCGCGTACCGGAAGACGTAGCGTTGGAAGGCTCCTCACAAGGTGGACCGGTGACCTGGTGAAGGCCGCGGGAATGCGCTGGATGCGAGAAGCACAGAACTGGTCGAAGTGGCGGTGCTTGGGGGAGCACTATGTCCAGCAGTGGACGTCTTTCGGCTAAAATGATGATGATGAGGTGTAGCGAGGCAGTCCAAGGTGCGCCATATGCATTTAGGTAACGTGTTTATTGCCTCTTGTAAAATTTAAATACATATCAGTTGTTTGTTTATGTAGAAGGCCATGTTTGATCGATTATCGATTTGTTTACGAGGCCATGTTTGTCTTGATGGGCAAGTTACACGCGATATCTTTCAAACTCAAACTCAAAATATTTACTTCAACTAAACCAATTACAGGCACTTTTTAATTGTCAAGGAGTCTGTCAGAAAGATGAAGGCTGCACCATAATTCCTAATACACGATCGATCAGAATTGAAATCGGTTCGAAACAAATATCTACCAGCGGTTCCCAAACTTTTTTGGTGGCGGAACCCGATTGAAAAGCGAAATTTTTGACGGAACCACAAAATAAAAGAAAAAGTTACGTGCATTCTTAAATAATAGGTAGGCATGTAACAATGTAAGTGTATACTATAATTATTATATAGTTTTATATTATATTATACAACATGCCGCTACAATTGCGACATTAATTTAACACATGGGTAGGGCTAGTGGCCAGTAATCATACAAATTATAATAAAATAAAATAATTCGTCAAATGAAAAATTAAAATTTTCAAACAAACTAAATAATAAAAACATAACCAAAATTGAGATCATTCTGTGTAAAAGATTCATTCATGAAGCTACCTACCAGCTGGCTTACGTTCTATCGCTTTGTCGGCATAATTTCTAATAAGTTGCGCGGCTTTCCTTCTATTTGCCTACATATGATCTGTGACCCCGGCAAATGACCTCTTCGCTACAGTTCTTTAAGTACAGGTTGCTCTAAGATGGTAATTTATAAAATTGTAAATAAATCTGTAAATAATAACGTTTAATGAAATTTTTTCATTAAATGAATACGCGAAATCGTATACGTGTGTTAAATTAATGTTACCATTAAAGCGGCACGCTGTATAGTTATAGTATAATAAAAGAAGAATAAATCTAAAGGGATCTGAACATTGAACAATCGGTTGATAATATCAACCGATTGATGAAAGATAAGAAACAGTTTCAGGTTTGATCGAAGATAGAAGAAGAGAGAGAGAATGATGGATAGAAGAGGTTTATTTTTTCTTTCAACAGCTTTGCGGAGCCCCAGGGCTCTTCGGAGCACACTTTGAGTAACACTCTCTAATCCATTGCTCCATAAGTTCGTAAATAACGTTGTTGAGCAGATTTTTTTTCGAACTTATGAAGCAATGGATTATACATTTGTTTCAAACCGATTTCTATTCTGATTGATCGTGTATTACGCAATTTTTGTGCAGATTGCCCATTTCAAACCGTATTAGGTACCTCTGAAGAAGAATGGGGAAGAAACTCCACGGACACTCTGTTAAATCAGCTTACAATATCCCGGTGGTTCCGGCTGTCATTCTTAGATCTTTGACACTCGTTACGGGTCGTTAGAAGCCCGAAAATCTGTCAACCAGTCTTACCAAGGGGTATCGGTAATTATTCGGTATAACCTAGTTACTGGGTTGTGGAGATCAGATAGGCAGTCGCTCCATACAAAATACTTGTATCTGACCTCCGTGGTCTAGTAGTAAGATCACCTGTCTCAGACCCTGAGGTCCTGGGTTCGTTTATCAACAGGGGCAAAACTTTCTGTTCGGTTTGGTTGGTGGTAGGGCTTGTTCTAAGTCCGCCTGGCTAGCTACCACCTATTTTAATATTTCTAATCTATGGAAGATCTGATCAAAGTCGGTTATTATAATAAATTGTAAACGAAAACAGGCTGATGCATAGACAATACACATCTCTGCTTGAAGCTCGATTTGAGTCTCGATTCAGCTGAGTATAGATTGATTACCGTTCTGGAATAAGACCGATGCTCAAGTACTGATTCTATACTCAAACAGTGATCAACTGATTGCAGATCAAACTGGACTTGAGGAACGTTCTGTAATACGGACCTTAGTCTATCGCCATAACAACAATGTTATCAGCATTGTTGTGTTTCGGCAGTTAGAGGTCAGATAGCCAGTCCCTCTGTGGTTGAGGATTCCCGGTAGTTCGCTTCCACCTTCGGCCTGATCATCACTTACCATCAGGTGAGAAGCAGGTCAAGAGCTTCCCCGATGTCGATAAACAAATAAATAAATAACAGGGGATATGTTTTTATACCATCCATTTATGAGTCTAAGCTCGTGGCTAAGTCAGTAAAGCCGCACGGGTCGATCTATCAGGTTAAGCTACGCTTCTCCGATTGGTCCGTGGATGGGTGACCATCTTTACATACCGACACTCCTCCGTGCCTCGGAAAACACGTTAAGCCGTTGGTCCCGGCTGTCATTTGTGGATCTTTGACAGTAGTTACAAGTCGCCAGAAGCCCGAAAGCCTGACAACCGGTCTTACCAAGAGGTATCGAATTATACAGTGACTGGGTTGTGGAGGTCAGATAGGCAGTCGCTCCATGTAAAATACTTGTATTCAGATGCATCCGGGTAGACTGGAAGCCGACCCCAACATAGTTGGGAAAAGGATAGGCAGATTGACAACTCTGGCTTCCCTTTCAGGGAAAATATGCGAGATGTTATGTTCAAGCATACTTATTAAACACAATATATTGACCTCTTTACAAGCCGATTGTTTTAATCGATTATTACCGGATAAAACCTGGTACTTTCCGGTTTAAGTACATAATTGTCAGAGATAAGGGACTTAGGAATAAACATATGCTGCTGCTGATAGATGCTGATAGGATAATTGTATCACAATAATTAGTATTATAATTATTAGATAAGTTAGGTATAAGAAATACGAGTGGAAATTGTCATTAAAAAATAATGGTGTAATTGAATTCATAGGCATCGTCTTAAGAGGATATAGGGTCGGTCTTGTCTCCATACAAAAAGTCATAATTCGAGGTTCGGCTCACGTCTATTTCCTCCTCCAATATTGAAAGAGATTTTATAAATTGAATAAGAAGGTTATTTACTGAGCCCCTATGTTTTTCTTTTTTCATTAATAATTGTCAAATTTGTACAATAGGCCTCTGATGACAGCGGTCTAAACAGGCAATTTTGAGCAATTTCTGAAGGTTCTAGTGCTTCTACAGATAATGTATCATCAAAACAGAAAACATAGCGGCATAGAACTAGTTGATATTCATTTTACTGTAAAAAAAGCATTGCTCTAAGGCCATAAACCAGAGAGAAAACAGGCGAGAGCGTTTGTATGGGGAGGGGACCGACCCTATTTCCTCTTAAGGGGTCATTGTGCACACGGCTACACATAAAGCTATACATTTCCAGTTTATGCTGATCTCGCATTGTATAGGATTTCTGTAAAATGCGAGGTCAGCTTATACTGGAAATGTTTAGCTTTATGTGTGTACTAATATGTATGTATATATGAATAATTTCACTATGGGAACATAAATGTAGGGAACAGCTGATTTCTTTCGCAAGCACATCTTATCCGCTCCGCGACAAAGCTTAGCATTACTGGAAATGGTCACATAGTTTCGTAGCTTAGCTTTCACATCCTCGCAGCATAGCTGCTTAGCACATCTCTGGTGGAAAAGCAGAGTTACTCATATGACCTGACCAAGTCTGTCTGGACTTTAAAAGAGACTGCGACCTCTGAGTTTATTTCGGCCTTTCTTCTCAGAGTAGTCAGATAGGAAACACCGACCTCATCTAGCTTATTTTTAATATGACGTGTAAAAGTAATAACATCCGCACGGGTCGATCCATCAGGTTAAGCTACGCTTGCCGGGGTTGGTCCGTGGATGGGTGACCATCTTTACATACGGAGACTCCTCCGTGTCTCGGAAAGCAAGTTAAGCTATTGGTCCCGGCTGTCATTTGTAGATCTTTGACAGTCGTTACGGGTCGTCAGAAGCCCGAAAGTCTGACAACCAGTCTTACCAAAGGGCGTATTACCCAGTCGCTCTACGTAGAATACTGGTATTCAGCTGTATCCGGTTAGATTGGACGCCGACACCAACGTAGTTGGGAAAAGGCTATGCAGATGATGATGAAGTATAAAAGTGATCCTATTTACAGAATAAACAATTTCATTTCATTTCATTAAACTTGTGCATTACCATTTTTTTTAAACGCATTTTTTTTTTATCGCTTCGTGTCGAGACGGCGACATCGCTGTATACTGCGTTTAATTTACCATCGATATCCAAGGACAAACTAAGGTTATGTATTCAAAGAAGTCGATTACATAAGCTTTTATATGCAGAGACGCAAAAAATGTAAATAAATATAAGGGACCTTGACTTTAGTAGGACCAGTTTTGTTGTTGTTGAAAAGTGGAATACGGTATAAGCGATAGCGTGTTAGAAAATGTGTCCGTTGTACCACAGTATACATATGGACAGTATACAACGTGTAACTGCGCAAAACCTCAGACACCCGAACTGATTTTTAATCCAATTGACCTCTTTCAGAGAGAGAAAAAAAATTAAGGTTTTATGTGCTGTTTTAGTTTTGGAAGATTCGTATTTGCATTGAAATAAAAGCTATTATTATCCCGCGTATGAGAAAATTTAAATTGGTGGACAACAATTTGTGTATGTTTACCTATTTTGGTTTGCGCATGTGATGGCTTGAACTACAACCCGTGCGCATTAACATGGCACCTGGGTTGGAACTCAATACTACCCCCGCTACCCGCGCGGCGCCCCGCCCTCGCCGTGCGGGGAAGCGAGGGGAGCTGCAAATGTCATTGAGCCAGGTGCCATGTTAATGCGCACGGGTCATATTAATATTGCGGCTGCCACAGAGTACATTGGCGGCTGCCGTGGCGAGACGAGCACTCGCCGCGATCTTTAAAAAATGGAGTGTGTAGGTAATCATTTCAACAAATAGGCCTAGTTTCCATACTGTCCATATTTATATTGTGGGTATATCCTGTGTCCTAACCGATTACAAAAATAAGTATAACTCACAATAAGAGGTCCTTTTGGTTAAAAAAAAAACAATCTCATTCGCCGAAGTAATGATTGCAAGCACCTTATTCGTCTAATTTGGCCCAATTTAGCTCTTCATTGAAAAACTGTAGGTATCTTTTTCACAAATAAAAGATAGGAAGAGAATTCCAATTCTATTCTTGTCTATAGAACGGATATTACAAAATAAAAATATATTTTTTTGCTAAAAATACCAGGTAGGTAACCCAAGTGTGGCATTGATACGACCAACACCTTTTAACTTAGACCACACACTAAAATCAGTATTGCAAAAAAATATCGTTGGCTTCGTGCAAACCTGTACAATAAAGTTAATCCTACAGTAAAAAAATGAAATTAGTTTATTTTTTTCTCCCTCTCTTTTACAAAACGTGTCGGTTTTTATAAAAACCGGTTTTTATAAAAACCGACACGTTATGTAAAAAATAAACTACCTAATTTCATTTTCAAGGTAAAAACTGTTTTTTACACATTTCTTGAAGTAATTTGACTGTTTGAGGTAAAAAGATTATAAAAAGACTATAAGAACTGCTTTTTGTAATACATTTTACTTCAGAGCGTGCCTTACGCTCTAAAGTTTCATAGAATATGGAGATCATAAAAAATCGTGGCTATATAATATAACAGCCAAACGGGTCGATATTCAAGGTTAAGCAACGCCTGTCGAGGTTGGTCCTTGGATGGGTGACCATCTTTACATACCGACACTCCTCCGTGCCTCGGAAAGCACGTTAAGCCGTTGGTCCCGGCTGTCATTTGTGGATCTTTGACAGTCGTTACGGGTCGTCAGAAGCCAGAAAAACTGACAACCAGTCTTACCAAGGGGTATCGTATTACCCAGTTACTGGGTTGTGGAGGTCAGATATGCAGTCGCGCGATATGTAAAATAGTACTGGTATTCAGCTGCATCCGGTTAGACTGGAAGCTGACCCCAACATAGTTGGAAAAGGCTAGGCAGATGGTGATGAACTTAGCTGGGAAAATGCTAGGTAGATGACGATGTTACAAAAAACACTTGAAATTAAAAATAACACGCATTTAGTAACCGTTTAGTGGAACACTGGAAAATTACCCGGTGATAACACACGCATTGTTTAGTAAGTACTGATAACGAATTATTTAATGCGTATACGTCTCTTTTTGAAGTGTCAGCCATCTTGGTTTGTAAGTACTTGGGTACGAATTGATAAAAAGGATTTTAAAAGCAAGTCTGGCGATACTTGAGTTAATCATTAGGCTAATTCTCGTACTTAAGAATGCGGCGACCGATAAATTTTGCATACAAACGTAATACCTAAATAATTTGCAATTTGAGCATATTTCCACCATATTATGTTGATATTCGGATTTAGACAGTATTTATCTGGGTTCCTACATCTTTTTATTTCCCCAAAAAACTTACCTAAAATGAAGTTTAAGCGAATTGAATTTCACACATTTTTACAGCGTAAATGACATATTTTCATATTGTTTTTTCTGTATTATAAACAACAATATTTGTAATATTGTGTCAGCAGGAACATAGCTTATATTATCAAGTTACAAATTATCGAAAAAAAATGAAAAATCCTTAAGTTTTCATTCATCATTTTAGGTATTACGGAACATATCCAAATTTATCAAAAAAAAACAATAGCTAGTAGTGGAATACGTCACTTAATAAATTAGTCACAGAAACATCGTATCTTTTTGTTGACAGATTAACAAGGCAATCACAATTTCTTATGCAAAAAAAAGTTACGTTCGAACAAAGTCGGATGCAAAAACATGGTAATCATGGGGTACCCACCCACAGCGCAGATTTTGAGATTTGCCCCGAAAATTACGTACGAAAACCATGTCGGGTTTAGATCGGTTTGTTACTAATTCTTTTCAAAGTCAAAGTCAAATCATTTATTTCAAGTAGGCACATTAAAGGCACTTTTGAACGTCAAAAACTAAGAAATAGAACTGACTAGTTGCCCCTTCCAAAAGGTAGTATTCGTAGCGAGAAGAATGGGTAAGAAACTCCACCGTTACTCTTTAAAAAAATGTTTTACAATATTTTGTATACAACAATTATAATTACAAGTGAATACGATGCACCTAGAATACGATTACTGTACCACAATTTGTAAAAAGAATTAAAAATGGAGCAATGACGAATAAATTGATTAATAAAATTATGCGATAGATACATGGTGCTCAAATATTTACAAACATTGTAAAAGTATACAATATCACAATATCCCTAACATTTTTACAAATAATACTAATAAGACAGTGTGTGAGTTTAAGTAATCATAAAATATATTATATATTTTCTATCTTTCGGTCCCCAGCGGAGGTCTATCAAACTTCCTGTATTACGTAGCCCTCCCCGATGACACCTCCAAATGGGGAGGCTACCAGAAAGGAGAGAGCTCACAAGATGATACCGACGAGTCCTCAGATACCGTGGAGACTAAACCCAGGAGCAAGAGTCTCATAAAAAGCTACTCCTTTACTTCGCTTGAGGAGCCTAGGAAGGTGAGTTTTATTTTTATTTTTATGATAAATTATAAATGATTTATTTTCTGTAAGTGGGTTTGTACAAACACTTTTACACGTCAATTACATATTTTAAAACTAGATGAGGTCGGCGTTTCCTATCTGAGTACTCTGAGAAGAAAGGCCGAAACAAACTGGCAATTTGAGTACTTTATGCGGCCTAACCAAATGTCCTTTGTTTGGTATTGTTCGGCGAGTCGTTGAGCTCCTTAAGTTCCGAGTTGAGCTCCACTATTACTGACAAATGCTTGCACTGACTGAACAGGTCCACCCAAATCTGTGTGGTTCTTTCCTCAAAATACCATTTCAGACATTAATCTACATGGTCCACATATGGCCTGACCAAGATTATGTCTGGACTTTAAAAGAGACTGCGACCTCTGAGTTTGTTTCGGCCTTTCTTCTCGAGAGTAGTCAGATAGGAAACGCCGACCTCATCTAGCTTATTTTAATTTTTTTATACAACGTGCCGCTACAATGGCGACATTAATTTAACCCACGGGTAGGGCTAGTGGCCAGTAATCATACAACACATAATAAAATAAAATAATTCGTAAATTGAAAAATTTACATTTTCAAACAAACTAAATAATAAAAACGTACCCAACATTGAGATCACTCTGTGCAATAGATTCATTCATAGAGCTACCTACCAGCTGGCTTACGTTCTATCGGTCCGATACCCTTTGCTGCAGGAATGCCGCGCAATTTCTTAGAAATTATGCCAAATTTCTAAGAAATTGCGCGGCATTCGTGACCCCGGCAAATGACCTCTGCGCTACAGTTCTTTAAGTACAAGTTGCTCCAAGATGCTAGTTTAGAAAATTGTTAATAAATCAATAAATACTAACGTTTAAGTAAAATAAAATATTTTCCCATAACGAATACACGAAATCTTATAAGTGTGTTAAATTAATGTCACCATTAAAGCGGCACGCTGTATGTTGTGTAACAGTAATTCCGATATCCTATTTACAGAATAAACAATAAACAAAAACTGTTTTAGCCAGGCTTAAATAGTTAAACTTTATCATTAAATTTACTAATCTTATATTCATCATACATTGCTGTTTCCCTTCAGGTGTTACTCCGCATTTACGGCCAGGTACACGGCGAGCGCGCAATGGACGCGATTGTGACAGAATCTGTCATATTCACACTACTGTCGGAGAGGCGGCTCGGGCCCAGGCTACATGGCGTCTTCTCTGGGGGCAGAATTGAGGAGTATATTCCTGTAAGTTGATTTTTCGTTAATTTTATTTGTTCTATTGTAAGTATGGTATATTTCATTCGCTGTATAACGTCCTGAAATGTAAAATAATGGGTGTAAAAATACGCTCAGTGAAGCCGAGACTTGTACTCCATTGTGATTTTTTTTTGTACTGGTCCCAATGATATTATATGAACAGATATGTTATACACTCACAAAACAACCGAAAAAAGTGTTCCGCGCAGCAGCGGCCGCACACATACCCACTTTTCATTCATTTTACATTTCACTACAAGTAAAAATAATAGAAAAGAGATGGCTTGATAAAAACAACAAGAAAAAAAGAGACAGCTAGTGTTGCTGCTTCAACTAAGCGTATTACTCGTCGCCATGGGTGTCACAGACTAAAGTCAATACGTCCCAATTAGGACGTTTTCGATTCTTCACGATTGCGCGCTCACAATATATCTGTTAATACATATAATATCATTGACTGGACCATACCTGCATATCTATTCACAACCGTTCGGTACGCTTCTATGCTGAATCGAACATCAGTCAATGTTATCACAAGATTTCTCTAAAGGATGCTGACAAATTGCAACACTCGAAAAAAAAAAAAAACAAATAGGCACACAAAAGGCAATTTTGAACGTCAAAAACAAAGAAATAGAACTGATTCTAGTTGCTCCTTCCAAAAGGTAGTTTTCGTATGGAGAAGAATGGGCAAGAAACTACACCGTTACTCTTTTTTAATGTTTTACAATATTTTGTATACATGAATTATATAATTATATGTGAAGACGATGCACCTACTACTGGATTACTGTACCACAAAAGGTAAAAAGAATTATAAATGGAGCAATGACAAATAAATTAATTATGTGATAGATACATGGTGCTCACATATTTACAAACATTGTAAAAGTAAATGATATTACAATATTCCTAACATTGTTACAAGTAATACTAATTGCCTATGGAGCATGACCAGCAAGTTTCCAAGCATTCTTATCTTGGATAGATTAATTCTTAGGCAAATCAGTAATCGAGAATCGATTTCGATATCATTCGCCTGTCGAAAGATTGTGAATAGCTATGCTGGGAACTTTGTGATTTTCAATTTTTTCACGAAAACTAATTTTTACATGTTATAACTTAACTTTAAATATTCCCATATATGCAACCAAAAGCACAATGTTTTGCGTGCGTTACATTGCGCGTCCGTAAACATTATACAGCGATTTTCACACCAAAAATAAGAGTCGTTTTCCAGCAATCATTTTTGCTCAATGCTACTCTTTTGATGTACAGGATGCGTACATAACGGCTATGTGATGGGTCTTTTTACACCCTGTTTAAATAATTTTCGCATTTTCGTTTTTTTTTTTTGACCGCTTTCATCACATGGGATATTTAGTGGTCAACACTCAAAACCATAGATTAAAGAACAGTTCAAAATATCAATTTGGCATATAATAGTCTTTTTTGGAATATAATCGTAAAAGTTTGCTAAGTTTGGGATAAGTAATTTTTTTTTTTACATTTTTAAATATTTATATAAAAAATAGTAGCCCATCAGGATCAGGGTCCAAGCTGCCGGTGGTCAGGGCTTATTTTTCTAATTCATGTCATTACAACTGAAAATATTATGTCATTAGCTGATAAAGCGCTCCTGCGAGGTTATTTTGGCGCGTAGCCAAAATCGGATCACGCTGCATTCATTCAAATCACTTTCCGATATACATACTTTTTTTTTTTCAATTATTTATAAGGTAAAAAAAAATATGAATAAACATTTAAAAACCTTTCATTCAAATTACTATCCGATACATATACTTGTTTTCAATTATGTATTTATAAGGTAAAAAAACGTACTATCCGATATTTTTTTTTTTTTTTCAATTATTTGTAAGTCGTTAAATTTCTATTATGTCATTGGTTGTCTACGGTGTTCGTATGTTCGGCTAGCAATGCCGGTAATTGGGTCTTTCTGTTAGGAAATTCTCAGTTGCAGCCCAGGTATGTCGCGATAGACCCGCTTTCGAGTGGGGCCTAATACCGGACATCTGAAGTACGTCATAAGCAGGAAACGCACGCGTGGTATGTAATTTGACATTTAATGTCTAAAAAATATGGTTGATTTTTGTTCGTAGTTGATTTACAGGGATTTTTTGTATTTATTTATTATGTATCGAAAATATAATATGGACGCTTTATAGACTGAAAAAATTAATTGGTCTATCTAAATGTTTAATTAGATTGTACTTTTAAAAAAAACGGGCCCAAAACAATTTTATTGAATTACTTGCAGCAATCTCCCAAAATCTACATTAGCGATCTCCGGCCGATATTAGGGTGATGGCCGATATTAAGAACTCAAAGCTGCACTTAGCCGGAATTAGGAATACATGAGCCATTTCCATAACATTCCCAAAAAGGCCTATTACTATCCATTTTAAGTTGATAACTGGGCAATGGCCGATATTTCGCATTCAAAACTGCACTCAGCCGGAATTTGGAATACACTAGCCTTTTCTCTAAACTCCCTCCATATAGCCACTCACAATTTTTGGCCGATATAAGGTGATGGCCGGTATCTGGACAATGGCATAATTAGGAAACACGACCCATGCATAAAACTCGCTATAAGTTCTATTACTCCCTATTTTAGGCCTATCACACTCTATTTCAGGCCTATCACACCCTATTTCAGGCCTACTTCGCCCTATTTCAGGCCTACTTCACCCTATTTTCACTCTATTCCAAGCCCAACCCCTATTTCACTCCACTGCCGTTCTAAACATATCCCCATTTTTCAGGCCCGTGCTCTCCTCACTAAGGAATTAGCGGAACCGTCGCTGTCAATGAAGATAGCGGAAAAGATGGCAGCCATACACTCTATGGAGGTGCCTCTGAACAAGGAACCCAACTGGATTTGGAAGACCATGTATAAGTGGTTGAAGACAGTCAATGATGAGAGGATGTCGGGGAATGTTCAGGGGAAGGTGAGTCTCTTGGCTGAACAAAATCCTAATCCTAACTATCCTAACTTTATATAATATTAATATTTGAATATATTAACATTTAATAATTTAATATAATAAATATAATATTTAATATTTTAATATAATAAAATACTTTATATAATATTATAAATGCGAAAGTTTGTTTGTTTGTTACGCTTTCACGCTAAAACGGCTGAACGGATTTGGATGAAATTTGGCACAGTACTAGCTGAGGCCCACGGCTTCGACTGCTTGAAAAATTATAAACTAAAACCTTCCTCGAGAACCACTCTATCCATTGATGAAAACAACATGAAAATCGGTGTAGTAGTTTTTGAGTTTATCGCGAACAGACAGACAGACGAATCGAAGGACTTTGTTTTATAATATGTAGTGATGTAGTGATTCTCTCTCCTTCTAGAACGAAGAAGAACAGCGTATTATAAAACACCTGAAGGAAACAGATCTGGAGAAGGAAATTGAATGGCTGAAGAAGTTCCTCGCTTCTGTCGACTCCCTTGTCGTGTTCTGTCACAATGATATGCAGGAAGGTAAGAGATACAAGAAAACCATAGCCAACAGATTTTACCCTTAAGGTGCTAGCAACAGGCAAACGGTAAAAGTAGGCTTGACTTTTACACGTGAAATATTTCTCAGAACTTGGTTGTTACCAAAACACGTTTTGAAAAAAAAAACTCGATCAAAATCAAAATATTTTATTTCACATAAACCTACACGGGCACTTATGAAACGTCAGAAGCTAGGTGCACGGCTCCAATTGTTCGTTTCCTATGGAGAAGAGCCGGCAAGAAACTCCACGGTTACTCTTTTAAAAATAATTGGCTTTTACAATATTTTCAAATTACAGTGTTAGTAGGCCAATGGGAGGACAATGTAGGCCTTTCAACAAGTAAGTACCAGGTACTTAACAAAATAGATGTTCAATAAATCTACAGTCCAATAAGCCTATAAAGTTCTCACATTCACAAAGTAGAAAATAATCTATATAAAAGACAAACAATAAAAAAAAACCTATTTCAGCCAAATGACGTGATTGCTATTACAACTGTAACAAATTGAATAATTATCATGTCCACAAAAGCCACTAGGAGTTGAAATTAAATTGGAGGTATCTATAATAATAGGAATAATGTCAAATACAATGATTATGTCAAGGATGAATGTAAAGAAAATAAACATAGTAATTTGGGAGCAGTTAATAGACTCTTACATAATTATGCCGTTTATAAGGTAACTACCAGGGAAGCCACATGTGCAGAAGGAATTATTGCCAAACTTCCTTGTCATCAACGTAGTCTTTAATCTTATAATATGCTTTTTTGATAAGGACACGTTTGATATGGGTTTTGAACTTTCCATCGCTAAGTTCTGTAACCGACTTTGGCAACTTTTTATAAAAGCGGATACTGTTTATAAGAAATGACTTGCTTGTATCGTCATATTGTAATGACTAGCTTGCTTAATCTAAATTTGGGTATGACAATTTCGTGTCTACTACGTGTATTTATATTATGTAAATCGCTTCTTATTTTGAAAAGTCCTAAGTTTTTGCGAACATACAAAATACTTTCAAAGATATAGAGAGAAGACAGAGTCAGTATATCAATTTCTTTGAATTTGTTTCTAAGGGACTCTCGAGGACCCATTTTATAGCCCGCGCGGATTGCCCTCTTCTGTAAAATGAAAATCGAATCTACGTCAGCTGCCGATCCCCACAGCAGAACGCCATAAGACATAATACTGTGGAAATAAGCAAAGTATACTAACCTAGCTGTGGCTATATCAGTCAACTGCTTTATTTTTCTTACTGCATATGCAGCTGAACTTAGTCTACCTGAAAGAGTTCTGATGTGGGCGCCCCATTGTTATTTTGAATCTAAAGTAATTCCTAAAAATATAGTTTCTGTAATTGCATCTAGTTTCTTGCCATCAAGTTTTAGATTTAGACCCACTTGAGGTACATTTGGTAATGAGAACCTAATACATTTAGTTTTGTTCGCATTAAGTAAAAGATTATTAGCTGCGAACCATTCCGAAAGAGTAGCCAGACTATCGTTGACATGTGAGACATCTGTATCTTTTCTATCTATTTTAAAAATAAGAGAAGTGTCGTCAGCAAATAGTATTATATCCGACAAGTTAGCGATACAAATTAACGGTAAACTAACCTTTTACCTTGAGTTCTAATCCAAAATATCTGTATTGAATATCAACGCACGTTGGTATTTTAATTAATAACAAGAATGTTTTATTTAAATGCAGAACTTGGTTATTTTAATTTTAGATTATTCAACTCATTTTGAATAAATAGATAATTGCTTCATATTTTGCAGTCAATTACAAGCGTTATGTCATCGCGCTTCTCTTTCTTTTCTATGCAATCTGACAGTGACCGCGGTTTATCTGTTGTCAGAGTCTTAAGTTAAAAAATTGAAAAATTAGAAACTTAAAGCTTCAAAATGCTTTTTTTAGTCTTCATAAATTTTTCAGCGAAATATATCCTGTCAAAAATGCTCTCTTATTTTTTTTGAGTAGTTTATTAACTGCCTACATTGATAGGTAAAGCCAAGCCATCATTTTTGTTCTTTACTATCGAAACCAGATAAATTTTCATGGAATTACAACTTGTGAACCCCATTTTTATTTCATGCCAGCGTAGACCCCCGTCGAGTCTCCCGTCGACCCCTGGGGGTACATCTGGACCACTTTGGGAATCACTGTTGTAACCGTTAAACTGAAAAAAAGGCAAAAGGGGATTTGGATAGTTTCCAAACACATTTTTTACATCTAAAACTAAATATTCGGTGTTATGATTATACAATTAATTCTTTAATTTCACAATCAATATTTTAGTTGTGGCAACACTAAAAACCACAAATTTTCTGTATAGGCAACATCCTCTTAATTGAAGACACGCAACAACCGGTCCCCGAGGACGACATCTCAGCAGTTTTCGTCCACAGCTTCGAGGCGGAAGAAACTCTCTCAACCAGAAAAAGCGAATCAAAAGAAAGTTTTGACAGATTACAATATGAGGATGCCAACACTTCGGACACAGTTTTAAGCCATTTTTCCGATTCGGGCGAGCCTAAACTCGTGCTGATCGATTTTGAGTACTGTGCGTACAATTATAGGGGATTCGACATTGCCAATCATTTCCAGGAATGGGGGTTTGATTATACGAACCCGGAGCACCCGTTTTATTATGAGAATCAGGATTGCACGCCCAGTTTGGAGCAGAAGGTGAGATCTATATCTATAAACTAACTTCTGTCCGCGACCGCGTCGCATCGCATCGCCCGCTCGCGCTATTTTTCGTTTTCGGCCTCAAACTATCACATCGTCTGCGCGCGCTATTACTTCGTTTTCGGCCTCAAACTATAGCATCGCATCGCCCGCCCGCGCTATTACTTCGTGTTCGGCCTCAAGCTATCGCAACGCACGCCCGCGCTATTACTTAGGTTTCGGCCTCAAACTATCGCATCGCATCGCATCGCCCGCCCGCGCTATTACTTAGTTTTCGGCCTCAAACTATCGCATCGCATCGCCCGCCCGCGCTATTACTTCGTTTTCGACCTCAAACTATCGCATCGTCTGCGCGCGCTATTACTTCGTTTTCGGCCTCAAACTATAGCATCGCATCGCCCGCCTGCGCAATTACTTCGTGTTCGGCCTCAAGTTATCGCACCGCACGCCCGCGCTATTACTTCGTTTTCGGCCTCAAACTATCGCATCGCATCGCCCGCCCGCGCTATTACTTCGTTTTCGGCCTCAAACTATCGCGTCGCATTACATCGCCCGCATAAGTTTATCCCCTACCAAAATTCGCTCAAAGAACCTAAAGAAGTATTCACAAAAAAAAAGTCTATTTTAAATTAATTCTTTTTATTTTTCAGGAAATATTCATTCGTGAATATCTTAAACACTACCATTCGAACAACCAGGATAAACCGGAGGCTACACTGGACGATGTGAACAAGTTACTAGACGAAGTCGAAGCGTTTGCTTTAGCAAGCCATCTCTTCTGGACTCTATGGTCCATTGTTAATGCTCCCAAGAGTCAGATTCCCTTTGGATATTGGGTGAGTGATAAAATTATAGTAATAGGGAATCAATTGACGTATTTGTTAGAGTTCAGGATGACGATTGACCAGTCGCAAACCAGAACACGAGGTGTTGCCACACTGAGCGCTGGACGCAGAGTAAGTGTAACCGATCTGTTAGGTATAAAAATATGTTAATGTTACCTCCTTCGCGCATGAAACTACATGCCAATAGCCCTTACTTAATGTCCATAAATATTAAGTTTTCCTCAAAAGACCATTTCAGACACCAATCTACATGGTCTTCACATAATCTGACCAAGATTATGTCTGGACTTCAAAAGAGACTGTGACCTCTGAGTTTGTTTCGGCCTTTCTTCTCAGAGTAGTCAGACAGGACACGCCGACTTCATCTAGTTTAAAAAAATGTGATTGACGTGTAAAAGTGTTTGTACAAACCCACTTACAGAAAATAAATCATTTATCATTTATTTATCAGTCAAAATTTTGCTCGAGTATACGCGAGTATTTTGCAGTTCAGTGTGCGCTGATTCTAACCCTTCGGCGAAGCAAGGGGTGATGTATAACCAATATTGGATTATAATATTGGGTACTAACAAATAGAGAACCTCGTCACTTTTATTATTTAAAATATTCATCAATTGCTTGGAATTATATCGAATAATGACCATCATAGACAATTACCAATAGTGAAAAAAACTTATTATTTATAGTTTTGTAAACATAAAAAAATACCTTAAAAATTACTCCTCATGTTGTTAGCAGAAATGACCACATTTTTTTTTTTAACTTAGCCAAAACTTATTTTTCTCGCTTAATCTCAGTGGCATACGTTATCTTAGATTTTAAACATTAGTCCTTAAAAACTTTAAGACATTAGTGTTATATGTAGAGATCGGATAATCGGATGCATATTTACCTAAAGTTAAGGTGTTGGCTATTATGGAATGCACTTTTGTATCGAAAAAATCCCGGTATTTCGGGATTGTCAAATTTAGAGTTGTGATTATAGAATCGAATGTTTCTTTACTTAGGCTCAGGTGTTGCCTAATAATTATGAATTAATGCACTTTTGTATCGATCGCAAAAATCCCGCGATTTTGGAATTTATAGGTTTAGGACTTTTTGACTATAGAAATGGTAGCTAGTGTACCTAGTAAAGTAGGTTGCTAAACTGGCATAACACAGTGACAAACAACTCGGTTCCTTGAGTTTCGTTCGAATTTTTATGTTAACACCGCGAACGTTACCTACCTTCATATGAGGGTTGTCGTTTCTATACCATGTATCCGAATATTTGTGCATTCCCGGTATTTTTTGGAATTCCGGGATTTATATTAAGAAATAAATTATTAAGAAGTCGCTTCTATAATTTCTTAGCCAAAAAATAACGCAAATATGCATGCGATTATCCGATGTCTAACTTATGTTATGTAAATTAATGTCTGACTCCATTTTTCCAGGAATATGGCCTCGCCCGTCTCGACACCTACCTCCGACTAAAACAAGAAGTGATAAAAAAGGACAAATATGGACTCCCCCAAAAGAGAAAAATTTGCGAGGTTGACATATGAGATGAAGTGGCCAACCTCGCGCTACACGACTGAGATGTTAGCAGCGAGCGAGTCGGGCCTATAAGGCTGTGTCCAGGGTGATAGACTTAAGCGGGAGCGGGTGCGGGCGCGATTTATCAAACTAACGCGTTGTCTGGAAGGATTTGGCAAGAGGTGAATAGTGCAACCACATTTCGCCGGCTATGTTGTAATGGGGGGCGAAATATCGTATAAAATACCACCAATTTCACCATAGGTGATATATCACAGAAATGAAACCACTGTTTGCTAAACTGAAGTTACTATGGAGCCAGTTTTTAAACGTCATATTATATCCTTGTTGTGGTTTTGATAGACTAGATCTAGGCAGAAATCAAGAAAATCGAGAAAGATTAAAATTTATTTTGGAAGCGAGATTTTCAAACGTTCCTTTCCGCTCATTTTGACTGGCTTAGAAAGAAAGAAATAAATAAAGAAAATCAAGAAAGAAAATGTGTTTGTTGACGCCTAATATGACGCGGAGTTCGTCTGTCCCTTATACTCGAAGTGACCAAAAAAAAAAAAAAACATAATAAACAATTGTAACATCTTGCAAACTGTTGTAACCTATGTTTACAAATAAAGACTCATCGGCTTCCAGTCTAACCGGATGCAGCTGAATACCAGTATTTTACATGGAGCGACTGCCTATCTGACCTCTACAACCCAGTAACTGGGTAAAACGATACCCCTCGGCGAGACTGGTTGTCAGACTTTCGGGCTTCTGACGACGTAACGACTGTCAAAGATCCACAATTGACAGCCGGGACCAACGGCTTAACGTGCTTTCAGAGGCACGGAGGAGTCTCGATATGTGAAAATGGTCACCCATCCACGGATTAACCCCGGCAAGCGTAGCTTAACCTGATGGATCGACCCGAGCGGCTGTTATTACTTAGCCACGAGCTCCTCCGAGCCGATGAAAAAAAACAATGCAGAAAGAAAAAAATACATGTTAATCACGCCTAATATGACTCAGCGAGTGACCCAGGAACCTTCAAAACGCTACAACAAATCGCTATACAGTGTGACCAGTCTCTCGCGCCCGCTACCGCCCTAGTCACCGCTTTCAGCCTGGATGAGCTCTAAAGGTTCAATAAGAGGTCAAGTTTTAATTTCTGAAGAAAAAAAACTCCAATTTTGAGTTTTGATGGACAATTTTGACGTCCATTTGTGAAAGTCAGAACTGGTTTGTGTGGTACTGATCAATGAACTCTGGTATTCGGTTTCAGACTGTCAAAAACCGTGTAAAGTGATGGACTATTTTTGGGTTCGAGTCTGGAGTGTTAGTTTTCGGATCAAATGGTAAAAACTACGTTTTTGAGTGACGAAAATAGTGATGAACAATTTTTTGTGGTCCGTCTTTGGAAGTCAGAGCTGGTTTTGTGTGGGACTATTAATTTTTGGAGGTACAAGCACAATATAAATATGGACAGTATGGAAACTAGGCTTATTGTTTTAAATAATTACCCGCGTGCCATTTTTAAAAAGATCCCAGTTGACAGCACTGTCGCAATCGCTTAGGGTGTCAATGAGCGCGTCGGTCGGTTCGAGTGTGCCATTTCGAACGTTTATTACGTAGTTTAGTACTGTCCATATTTATACTGTGGTACAAATGTGGTATAGCCTGATTCTGGAGTTGTGTTACTGATAAATGACCTATATGGATGTTTAGAAGTCCAGTTTGGATTTTTAGAGTCCAGAGTTGAACCCTGTTAGGGTCGGCTTCCAGTCTATCCGCATACAGCTGGATATGGGTATTTTACATGCAGCGACTGCCTATCTGACCTCCACAACCCAGTTACTGGGTAACACGATACCCCTTGGTAAGACTGGTTGTCAGACTTTGAGGCTTCTGACTACCTGAAACGGCTGTCAAAGATCTATGCGGAACTTTCGGATGGTCACCCATCCATGGACTGACCTCGGCAAGCGTTGCTTAACCTAACATCCAAACTGGATTTCTACATAGCTAGGAGTAGAGGTAAAAATTAAAGAAAGCCAATCATTGGTTCCTTAGACCCAGTATTTTTTTTAACCGACTTAAAAAAAGGAGGTTTTACTGTAAAATAAATGGATATTTTTAGATCCATGTTTAGTCCTTGCCAAGTCCAAAAAACTAAGTGATCGCTTTTAATGTTTCAATATTTAGATATTATTTCGTTAAACCACGTTTTCATTGGGAACAGTTGAGGAAAAGTTGCGTAACTGTTGCCGGCGACATCAAATGTTGCAGAAATTTAGTTTTTGATGTTAATGGAACATTTTTATGTTGCTAGCAACACTACAACATTCTAGGTTGCCAGCAACATTTTGTTGCATTTTTCAATATTTTTTTCAATAAATACGTGGTTTTAGTTCAAGACTCAATATTGAGATCTGCATATCCTAGCTATAATTAAACTAGAGTTTCATCAAAAACAGTTAAGCCGTTTTGGAGTAAACTCGAATATGTAAGTACAAAATATTGTTTTTGAGGTCGCTCTTCGACGCTGGGTGAAATCGACTGATATGATTGTATATGATTGGGTGCACAATATGCGATATATTGGTAATAGTTTAGTAAATGATAAGGGACTCTCTTGGAGTTCAAAACTATTCGGGCGATCTCGAAAAAGTTCAGGAAGTTACATCATGAATGAATTGCAACTGTGGCTCAACAGTTGGCCGACTTTAACTATGTTTATTTGTATAAATAATAATCATCATCTGCGTAGCGTCGGCTTCCAGTCTAACCGGATGCAGCTGAATACCAATATTTGACATGGAGCGACTGCCTATCTGACCTCCAAAACCCAGTAACTGGGTAATACGATACCCCTTGGTAAGACTGGTTGTCAGACTTTCGGGCTTCTGACGACCCGTAACGACTGTCAAAGATCCACAAATGACAGCCGGGACCAACGGCTTGACGTGCTTTCCGAGGCACGGAGGAGTCTCGGTATTTAAAGATGGTTGTATAAATAATGCAAATTAAAATTATGTTGCCAGTCTAAAAAAAATTAAAGAATACTGGAATTCATCAATATTTTTTTGCTCATGTATTGATAAAAAAAATGCAATTCGCGGGCAGTTTAGACCAGATTTTGTTGTCTTATGTTTTTCATAGCCATAAATAGCCCAAATCCAAATGTTCCAATTACATTAAAAAAATTGCCAAATGTTGCCTATTGTGCACCATTTCTCTCTATAATGGATATGTTACCTATAAGGATCTCTTAGATAGCAGAGTTCTTAGAAAATAAAATAAAAATAAGGTAAAAAAAAAAAATTGGAAGAAAGTACTTCCATATACGACAAAAAAAAAATTCTAAAAACTATGACAGAATTTAAAATTATTAATATTTATTATTGTAAAAAGTTAAATATCAAGATTAACAGTGCAAGCTAAAGTTATAATAAAAATAAAAATGACAAAATTTATAATTCGTTGTCATTCTATTAAATTCCGACTTACCTTCAAAATGTTGCTTTTCGTTATCTTTGGTAACCAAATATGACTTAGGTATCAGCCGATATTGTTCCCACTGCTGGGACACGTAATCTACCACGCGGGCCCAGTGCGGGTTGGTAGATGTTACATGTCTTCGAATTTTTGGTTCTAGGACACCTCACTATGTTTTCTGTAGCTGTTCTTGGATGAAATCTATAAAGCGAATTTAATCTTTATCCAATTTCAGTAGCGTTTCATGCGAAAATAAACCTTATTGGTATGACTTTATTCTGCATATTCCTATAAGCGACTGATCAAGCGATTCTTACGAATATAAACATTATATTCATACGAATAAGATTCATTTTGCTACATTAAAGTCTGAAGTCATATTTGGTTCGTTAAAGCGATACTAGCATAGCTATATAAAAGCTCAAAGTGTTAGTTGGCTCAATAATGTACATAATTACTTTTAAGTAACCAGGTGAAGTCGGGGAACACAACATATGTTTACGAATCTATATGTAATTAAACGACAAAAGATAGAAGTTACATTATGCGATCTTCTCTCATATCAACACGGAACTACATAAAAACAAAAAAAAAACAATATACGTAGATATATTTAGTAAACTATCTCTCAAAGCCTTTCATATGTACAACATTTGACTACAATTCATCATCACTTTTCACGCAAAAACATTTTTTTTTTAACTATTTCAAAACTAGTATCTTATCTTTAATTTAAACTGCTTACCTAGGCATCAAACTTAGAAATTCAGATCCAATCCAGAATACAAATCACTGCTGTTTTAATTCAATTCATCTCACCTGATGGTAAGTGATGATCAGGCGGAAGGTGGAAGCGGGCTTCACCCGGAATCCTCAACCACAGAGGGACTGGCTGTCTTAACTCTAATCATGACGAAACACAACAATGCTGTTACTACTGTTCTACTAAATTAAAAAAAAAAAACTTAGAAATACATGTAATGTAACTTCTATACAATGTCAAAGCTAATGTTTATTTCCAATGTCTTTGTCAAAATAATTATAAAAGAAATTTCCAAGCTAATAAATGTAAAATTTCTAGTTCATAAGTGATGTGATTCTAGAATTATAAGTCTGTGCCCTGCGAGGCATCGGAACGAATGAATTTCTCTTAGAAAAATAACATTCCTATCAAAATAATTACCCTGTATTTATTATTAGATAAAAATTGTAATTAAAAAAAAATCGCTTGATTTTTTGTCACATTGCCGTGGATATTTTGTATGTAGGACGCCGCAGCGACATTTTCGACCTTATTGAAGTTTCTAGCTTTGATTATTTATGTCTAGATAGACTGTCGTGCTGCGAAAGCCATCTTTGTTATGCTGGTGTGCGTGACAGCTACGTCTTACACTCGCGCCACGTCATTGTGCTTTTCTAGTGTGCGTGCATTTAGCGGCCAACAGTTGGACGCTATTTCTTTTTCATCGCTTTCACAGCTTTGACTGTCTATTTAGACTTGTCAAACATATTTAGGAGATCGGCTTTATGTCTGAAAAAATGACAGTGTTATTTTTGACAGCTGTCACTATCTTCCCTCATTCTGCTCTCACGCCGCCATTTTGAAAATTATTTGTTAATTCCAGTCTATTACTAGAGACGTAATATTAAATGGATAATTACCTTATAACTGCTAAGTCGTCATTATTAACTTTTTCATCGAAGTAATGTAATATAGTGAAATGAATTTGTAATTTGGTATACCCTTTGTAATTCCATAATTACTTATAATCTGCCCTCTAATTAAATTCACATAAAACAGGGACATAGTATTAATACCGGGTGTAAAAAGACGCTTAACGAAGCTGAAAGTCACTTGTTATTCCCGTTATTGTGATCATTTTTTTGTTCTGGACCATACCTGGGAACATTCTGGTTACGGAGATATTGAAGGTCAAAGTTCCAACTGTTTCAGATGTTTTTAAAGAAAACAAGTTTTATATAACTTAATTATAAATACCCCACGAAACCTAAGCCGTTGCATGCGCTCATAAACACAATGCTTTTCGTGCGTTACGTTGCGTCCTACCGTAAACAGTGATTTTTCACACCAAAAATAAAAGTCGTTTCCCAGCAATTATTTTTGTGCTATGTTTCTTAATTTGATGTACAGAATGCGTAGTTGACGGCTATGCGATGGGTCTTTTTACACCCTGTATACTGTGAAGATTTTATAAATAAACGGTTACGACACTAGTTTGACAACCAAAAAAAAAATACGGCCAACTATTGCTCAACTATTGGGCGTCAGTTGCGCCACAACAAAGGCACATCAATCATACCCTAGTATTGTATTTGCTAATTAGTATTAAATTCCTGTGCCTTTGATTAAAATGAAGCTTAATACTAAATGGGGTAAGCAGAGGCATGTAATGACTGAGTAGATATTGGAAAATAATTGTCAAAATTGTACTTAATAATTAATTGGTTACTTAACTATGATGTCTTACTTCTTGTTGTATCTCGTGTCGGCAGGTCTTGTATCTCGTGTTGGCAAGGTGTATCTCCTGTCCGCACGAGTTATAATAAGTCATGCCGTGGTAAAAATATTATCCAGGCAGCAATAATATACCGGGGCTGACCGTCCATGGTGCGCTGCGCGTACATTTAAGTATCCGCCACTCGTAGTCATTTTTAAAGCACCTGACCATTCCTTATATCGACTTAAAATATGACGAACACTTACTAACGCAGACATTTTATTTAAAAATAATAAAAGAGTAACGCAAAAAAAAACGTAGAAAAAAAAAAAGAATTTGCAAAAAAATAATGGATGAACCGAATACTGTAAAAAGATGCTTAGTAACTTTGTAAACAAATCAAAATATTGTATTCAAAATGTAAAATTGTTAAACTTATAACTGAATGTATTTATTTTCCTTCAGAATGTGTCACATTCCCTAATAAAAAATATATAGCGCTGCGAGGTTCTTTTGGCGCGTGGCTAAAATGAGCATGAACGCCGCCATTTTGTTTTTTCAATACAATTTCTGTGTCAATTTCACAAAATGTTTACCAACAGCGCCCCCTGTCAACGTCATTCGAGCGCCAAAAGGTCCTCGAATCAGTGAACAGTACCCGACAGTAAGACGTCATCTCTGCAGACGAGAGAATCGCGATCAATAGATACTATGAATCAATCTCCACACGGCGATATCATCGCAGCGATAATTTGAATGCACAGCGTGACTATCGCCGCGATTCGCTTGTCTATGGAGATGACGCCAAGACAAAAGGAGTTTAAAAAAAAAAACAGGTTTGTAGAGTGTCGATCGCTCATACCTGTGTGACAGTCATATTCTTATAGCTCATTTTCATTAGTCGATAACTGGGTCGATATACACAGGCCGGCTGATGACTCATAAGTCGATAACGCCGTCGGTACACCGCCTGCGGGGAATCGTAGCGAGCGACCAATAAAATATGAATTTTATTGGTCCCTCAAAACGGTCGCGATCGGTAAAAAGTGAGCAAAATTAAATTAAAATGAGCCTTCAATCGAGCGGTAGATGTTCGACTAATGAAAACGGTACCTTGCATGGGTCCTATGAAATCCCCGCACCCCGCATACGAGCCCTATCGACCAATGAAAATGAGCATATACGCTCGATGTGTCATTTAGATCCGGGTACTGTGAAATTAGATTCCATAATAATTTTTATAGCCAATTTTTTTAATGACAGCTAAAATTCTGTACCTAAAATAAATGTCTATAATGAAATACTGTAAATAGTTTTGTGATAAAAGAAATAATGATTTTATGTAATTATTTTGTAATTTTTAGTTTATTTTATATATTTTTTAAGGTTGTTTTTTTTTTGTAATAAATAATGAATGAATAAATAAAACATTGTTTCGAATAAAAGTTTTTTTTTATTGAAATAACAAATATTTTTTAGGAATACATTGATTTTGATTTAACAAAAAAGTACATACTATGATTTAATAGTTAAAACCTTGGCAATAATTTACTAAGCAGAAATCTAAATGGCTAAGAATCGCTCTATTTCGCCAGTTGTTTCAAGTCCCATATAACAGGGGGCGAGCCGTGTAGCATATTTAACTTCAGGGATTTTAATTCTGACAACACAAAAAATTAGTAGCTAATTTGTCGCCAAATACCAAAATTTTTCGGTCACTGGTTCAAAAGTTATAAGGGTTTATGAAACTCTTCGATCTTGCTCTTGGACTATGATATCGTATTGAACTCGTTATATCTTCTTAACTATACCCCATTTGAAATAAGATTAGACATTAAAACAAACCCTTTTACAGTCCGTTCAACCGATTTTGACTTCTATACCGTAGGCATAAGGATAGCATTAAAAGCAAAAAAAGTTACACAATACCAACTATCTACTGCGGCTGCCATTTGTCATGCCACCAATGCAATAGGATTCAAAATCGGTTGAACGGAATGTAAAAAAGGCTTATCTATACGTCTAATCTTATTTCAAATGGAGTATAAGTCCCGACAAAATCTGTGAGTTGGCGAAAAATTTGGGAGAAAACAGATCTTCGCTAGGTGCCCTAGCTTTTTTGGATCAATCTGGGGAGATAATAGTGCCGATTCTGTTGTACACCGAACTAAACTATCACTAAAATTCCTTACTTTTGGCTATGAGAATCATAACGCTATTCTGACAAAAAAAATCTCTAAATTTAAACATTATTTTGACACAACTAAAATCGAATTCGACAACCGCGCCTCCACTTGGTATTTGTTTTCTCGCCTCTCGGGGCCCTACACCGTGATTTTTTTTTAGAGCCGGAGGCGCGCAGGGTCAGCACCTTCGACGTGTTTTTTTAATGAAATTTTTCACATGTAGTATGGAAAATATGCAAAAAAAAAAAAATTACCAACATGTTGAGCAGCAGGGGTTTAAGAGTTTTGCGATAGGACCCACCATTTCCGAGATATAAGCAAAAGAAAATAAAAAAGTACAGTACTGTTTTGCAACTGAAGTCGAGGTATTGGTTCGAATTTTAGTTCGTGACATCTAATTTTATTCCACACATTTTTAATCGCGATTAAAAATAGTCAGATTTAGTTCAAATTCAGAATAGCATTTTCATTAAACTTATATCAGTGCCATCTTAGTGCTGTCAAACTAAATTATAGTTAAGTTGTGTCATTTATAGTCTATTTCAGAATGAGTTTGATCGTTTGACAGGACTAAACTAAATTTTAGTGATTTTTAGTTTAGTTTAGAGAATTTTGTGACAAGAGAATCGGCACCAATCTCCAGATCGGCCACCTATAACTTAGAACCAGTGACCGACAAATTCTGATATTTGGCGACAAATTTCGACCGACTAATTAGTTAAATTCGAGACAACGCTTGCGTGAAATCATCACGCTTTTAAAGCGTAGGTACATGCATAAGTCGCTCGGCCTAACTCTAATTATGCCGAGCCGACCCGAACATGATATAGCGAGGGTAAATGCCGAACGGAGTTTACCGATCGGTGTATGAGCCAAATGAAAGCCGAATATGTGTAGTAATTGCTTCAGGTCAGCATTCTTGTTCAACAAATACTACCGAGTTAAATGTGCCGACTACGAGCTATGCTTGGAGTATCTCTGAGAGATAGAATCCGGAATGAGGTAATCTGGCAGAGAACCAAAGTTGTTGACATAGCTCATAGAATAAGCAAGCTGAAGTGGCAATGGGCCGGCCATATTAGCCGTAGAACTGATGACCGTTGGGGTAGACGTGTTCTTGAGTGGAGACCGTGAATCGGAAAACGTAAGGTAGGACGCCCTCAGGCTAGGTGGAGCGACGAGCTTCGCAGGGTGGCTGGTAGCAGCTGGATGAGAGCTGCCGAGAATCGAGCTGAATGGCGTGCAATTGAAGAGGCCTATGTCCAGCAGTGGACTGCTATAGGCTGATGATGATGATGATGAAATGTGCCGAACCGAACATCATGTCATAGTATGTAGCGCCCCTCAGAATGCACCAAAGAGCAGTTTTTTGTTGTTTTTTAATAACTTATTACCTCTTAGATTCCTGCTTATTCAAAGACTAGAGTATATTAACATAGTAATAAAATACAATATCATTACATATGATACATAGTAAGTAAACACTGACTGATGACTCTCATATATCTCTCCCAAACGCTCTTCAAATCAGCTTCCCTGTAACAAGAAAATTGATTTTATTATAAAATATTCGCTACTCTATGATTAATTTGTATCTATACAAATAAATAAAATTGAATTGAAACAAAAACCCTATCCGATCCGATAGGGGGCGCCTAGGTACCACAATAACATTAGTAATTTTTTTTTAAATACAATTCTGACTATTTGAAATTCACGTTTTTAGTACCTAAATTACTCCAATTTCATTATAATTTAAGAAATTGTCTACAGAGGTCATACTATGACTTGTAAACACTCGCTAGACGACAGCCGCCCGCGCCCCATTTAATAAGCCGGTAAAATTCCCCATTGAAAAAAAATGCTGCAAATTCTCTTTTTCTTACAAAAAAAATCTTAACAACACCCTCACGAACACGATTTATTTTAAGATAAAAATGCTTCTCAATTATGTTATTTTTTTGGGTTTTGTTTTTTTTTTTTTCTAGCCTAGTAGAGTACTTTTTTTTCACTCCTGGGCAAACGCCTCCCTCCACTCCTTCCATCTTTCGCAAGGCCGCGTGTCCTCTTTCCAGTTTTGACGGAACCTATCCAACTCTCCCGCCATCGCCTACGTCGTCTGCCGCGACCCCGTATCACTGTCTCAATTAAATATTATAAAAATATTAAAATAAACCTAATTTACCTCAATACATCCATCTGCAACGCACATTGCTCGTAAGCACTCAGGAACTGCGCCAAATCAGTTTTGGGCCAAGACCCCAATCTTAGAGGTTCTACACACCTGAAAATTAAAACAATATACAGTATGTTAACTAACAAAGGGTGTACCCGCAATAGAATATCGCCAAAACATGACAAAAAAAAATACCAATAAAAAAACTATGTTGTAAACCCTTAATTTCTGAAAGTCTATTTGTCCTTTGTTTATAAAAGCCTCTCTTTTTACCCTTGATTATAAAAAGCCACAATATTTACCCTTGATTACAAAAAGTCTCTATATTTACCCTTGGTCGTTAAAAGCCTCTCTTTATACCCTTGATTACAAAAAGACTATATTTACCCTTGGTCGTTAAAAGCCTCTCTTTATACCCTTCATTGCAAAAGCCTCTTTAATTACCCTTGGTCGTTAAAATCCCCTCTTTTTTTACCCTAGATTATAAAAAGCCTCTCTTTTTACCTTTGGATTCTATAAAGCCTTTTTAATTACCACTATTTAAAAAAAAATACTGTAGACGTAGATATATTTAGTAACCTATTCCGCTTGACTATTCTTCAAGAGTCCTAAAAAACCCTGTAAGAAATCGACACGTGTTTCACCTCTCAACGAGGCATCCTCAGGATGACGATTGACCAATTGCAAACCAGAACGAGACGTGTTACCACACTGAGCGCTGGACGCAAAGTGAATCAAATAGTCGAGTGGTCGTCTCTGCGTCCCCGAAGGGGGCGCGAGGAATCGGTTTTGGGGCTTTTTGGCCCCTTGCCCGAGGAGTGGGTCTCTCGGCCCGCGCAATCGGGGACCGGTCTCTTGGATTCCCTCCCCCTCTGCGGAGGGGGTGGGACTGCTTTATTGCACACCTATGCGCCTAGAGGTATGCCTCCCCTTGGCGTTTTTGGGGTGTGTTTATGGGGTGTATCTGTAGGAGCGCCCTAAGTGCTTCGCGCGCCCGTGCGACCAGGCCCCCCTGAGATCCCTAGTTCCCTAGGGAAGGCCCAGCAAAGGTCGGTTCTAGCAACAAGGGCATCGGTTAACGTGTGGGTGGTAAAGTGGGGGTGACGGGCGATTTGATTCACTTTGCGTCCAGCTCTCGGTGTGGTAACACATCGCGTTCTGGTTTGCAATTTGTCAATCGTCATCCTGAGGATGCCTCGTTGAGAGGTGAAAAACGTGTCGATTTCTTACAGGGTTTTTTATGACTCTTGAAGAATAGTCAAGCGGAATAGGTTACTAAATATATCTACGTCTATTGTATTTTATAATGGATTTCCGCAAAGTCACGCCTGAATCAATTAACTGCCTCTATTTATTAAACTTGGGTTTTAAAAGTTTATGCAACTGAATCTAGATATTAGAAAGCATCTCTCAAGAAAAAAAAGTATAGGCATTTATATTTGTCTTTCATAAGAAAATACATGAATTTATTTATTCGTCTCAGCGTATTATTGGTATTCTTACCTCTCAAGTAGATCAATGAACAAGGATCTCAGTTCCCTGCCTCGATGTAGGTTGCACGCCAGACCGACCAATGCGCGAGTGTATAACCTAGAAAACATATTTAATTATGTAGGTACTAGCTTCCGCCCGCGGCTTCGCCCGCGTGGTATGTCAGTAAAAAGTAGCCTATGTCCTTCCCCGGGATGCCATCTATCTCCTTGCTAAATTTTATCGAAATCCGTTCAGTGGTTTAGGCGTGAAAAGGTAACATACAGACAGACAGACAGAGTTACTTTAGAATTTATAATATTAGTATGGATTTAAAACATATTTCAGGTTTGTAGATAAATAGAAGCGAGAGAAGTAGAGAAATATGGAAGAAAGGGACACATTGCGCCGGCACCAAATAAATTGGGATAAGGACAGGAGAATGAGGTCAATAGAGTCGGTCCAACGAAAGCTGTCCAAGAAAAATGGCGGCAATTTAAAAAAATCAGGAGCTGTGTGTCAGAGTCGACACTATTTATTATTCAAGACATATTATGCGATACTTATATCATCATTTCATATAATAATTAGACATGTTATATTGTATTTAGAAGTGAAGTAAAATATTCAACAGATACTAATTCGTGCTCAGTTTTCGTTGGACAGACTCTAGAAATCAAAACAAACTTGAGTGTTATCGTAACTATAATATTATAAATGCGAAAGTGAGTTTATTTGTTACGCTAAAACGGCTGAACGGATTTGGATGAAATTTGGCATATGGGTAGACCATAACGTGGAATAGGATATAGGATACTTTTTATTCCGATATTCCCACGGGACCAAGACTAACGCGGGTGACACCGCGGGGCACAGCTAGTAATAAATAGTGCTAACAGCTATTTTTCGTTTTAGTTTTTGGATAAAAATTTCATGTATTTATTTTTTTGTTGATATTTAAGAAGGTTGGGTATTTTTACCTGAAATTGAGCTCCAATTCTTGATAGGACTTCTCCAATAGTTTTGGTCTGAGACGCATGCAGATCAAACTGGAAAAGAAATCAATTTAGAAGTACCATAAATAAGTAAGACGAGTTTTTTCTTTTAATTTGTACCACCCTAGCCTTTTTCGAACTGTTTTCCAACGGCTTCCAGTCTTACCGGATGCAGCTAAATACCAGTATGATTACATGGAGCGACTGCCTATCTGACCTCCACAACTGAGTTACTTAGTAAAACTGGTTGTCCGACTACACATAACGAACTGTCAAAGATCTACGTGTGGCAGTCGGTACCAAATTGAAGCTTGCGCAAGTCTATTGTGTTTGCGCAAGTAAATCGTTACGCGTGTGGCTAGCATTACGGAGAGGTCTCGAAATGTAATAGATGGTCAGTTGGTCAGCCATTCACGAACCGAGCGCGGCAAACTTACCTAATGTTTGATCGACCAACGCCAACTTGTCGATATAGCCTGTAAATTATGATATTACACTCACTGCTTATGCTCTTTTTCCTTATCCAGCAATATGCGCAACTCTCGCAGCTCCAAGAGGAACTCCCTGTCCATCTCAGTGTCGTAGTACTCGGGACCCGTGCAGCTGTACGTCCAGCTGGTCATTATCGCCTGTAAAGACACTCTTTTAAATATAGATATTACAAAATCCTGGGTACAGTATTCTTGTTGCTTCTATATGTGAGAACAATGAAAAAAATTAAAACCATTCAAAATCAATAAATCTTCCTAGCCTTTTCCCAACTATGTTGGGGTTGGCTTCCAGTCTAACCAGATGCAACTGAATACTAGTATTTTACATGGAGCGACTGCCTATCTGACCTCCACAACCCAGTAACTGGGTATTGGGTAATACGATAACCCTTGGTAAGACTGCTTGTCAGACTTTCGGGATTCTGACGACCCGTAACAACTGTCAAAGATCTACGAATGACAGCCGGGACTAACGGCTTAACGTGCTTTCCGAGGCAAGGAGGAATGTGGTATGTAAAGATGATCAACCTGAAATTACCTGTGCGCAATGATAGAAATCATTGAATGTCAAGTAAGTAAGCTTCCTCTTCGCTGTCTCAAACCGCATGCAAGCGATGAACACCACAGCACCATACTTTCTGTAAAAATAATTAATAATTATAATTGCTGAAAATAAGGTACATATCTCCTAAGTTACAGAAGCTGCCAAGAAACTTCATGGTTACAATTTTTTTTTAATAATTGGCTTTTGAAATGTTTTCATGTTACAGTGTTAAAAGGTATGAGAGGTCAGTGTAGATCTGTCAACAAGTATCAGGTACTTAACAAAAAGGTGTAATGCCATCGGGCACTCTACTTGTAGAATATGTAGAAATTGGGCTATAGGCGCTATGTCCAGCAAACTTACTTGGCCAAAGGTTCAGACAACAGAAAAGTGCTTCTGATATTAGCGACCACATTCCCGGGCATTTCCTCCACAGCCTTGAACACTCGACGAACATTGTCGAACTGTCGGCGACAACAACGGAGCGGGGCGCCTGAGCGTTCAGCTACCTGAAAACAGGGGAATGATAAATTGGAGGTAAAATGGTGGCAGATGAATGATAAATAGGAGAAATATTGGGGACAGGTGAATGATAAATAGGGAAGTTTTGGGGCCAGATTGATAGGTTAACGATAACTATGCTGAAATATTGGGGTCGGGCAGTTGAATGATAAATAGCACGAATTGTATGTGGAAGAAAAATTATAAATAAAAAGAAATCGTGACAGTAGAATGATAAATAGAAAATTATTTTGGTGACGATTGAATGATAAATAAGCAAATATCTTATGTTTAAATCGCAGAAGAATTATATTTATTTCCACAAGTACAGTCAACAAAAATAGAAACAAATAATTTATAGTTAGGTACCTCATCTAGGTCTTTCCTGTGCCTGGAAGACAGTTTCCTTCCAAGTAGCTCTCTGATCACAGCATCATCAAGATCATAGTATCTGAAAAGAGGATTGGGATGCAGTTATTGCCTTGATATTATACTAGCTGTGCCCCGCGGTATCTCCCGCGTAAGGCACGATCCGTGGGAATATCGGGATATAAAGTATCCTATGTGTTAATCCAGGTTATAATCTATCTGTGTGCCAATCCGTTCATTAGTATTTGCGTGAAAGAGTAACAAACATCCATACTTACAAACTTTCGCGTTTATAATATTAGTTAGATAAGTGGGGGTGCCGGGCGATATAGCTCACTCTGCGTCCAGCCCTCGGCGTGGAAACACGTCGTGTTCGGGTTCGCGACCGGTCAATCGTTATACTCAGGATGCCTCGTTAAGAGGTGAAACATGTGTCTATTTCTTACAGGGTTTTTTGAAGAATAGTCAAGCGGAATAGGTTAGTAAATATATCTACGTCTATTGTATTTTATAATGGATTTCCGCAAAGTCACGCCTGAATTAATGAACTAGCCATATAGTTAAACGGTTCCGTTTCGAACCCAAAGGGCGCCAATGACAAGTTAGTAAGCCTATGCTGCCGTTTGTCTGTCGACACAGTGCAGTATCTTTTAATCGTTATAGCTGGCTAATAGACTGAAACAATATGGCTTTTTTCACATTAAATATTAAAATTACTAAAAGCACACTTTGAGTAACACTGGTCTAGCCAGTGTTCCTCAAAGTGTGCTCCGTGATGAAAAATAAGAAACATTTTCATACATCCCATTAGATTTTTTCTTCTTTTATTAATTCTATTATACTATAACTATATAATATAATATAAAACTATATAATAATTATAGTTTACACTTACATTGTAACATGATTACCAATTATTTAAGAATGCACGTAACTTTTTCTTTTATTTTGGTGTTCCGTCCAAAATTTCGCTTTTCAAAAGGGTTCCGCCACCAAAAAAGTTTGAGAACCGCTGCTCTAGACAATATATACATAACACAACTAACTTTTTTACATTAGGTACTACTTTTTCACAGAATATGTGTTACAGTAGAACTGTGAAGGATATGCATACGTCTCGACTCCCACTTGGCTAATTAGTTCTGTGGTAAACACTTACTTTTCAATTAGCATCTGTTTGGTAGCCTCATCAATTTGGAAAATCATCTGTTCTGATAACTTCGATGGTACTGTGAGCAGGCGCTCCAAGAGTGCGAATGTCCTGAAATACAAGAGTGTCACATTTTACAACAATTTTAAAATAAACTTTCTTAAATCTTAAATAAACTTTCTTGAATCTTAAATAAACTTTCTTGAATCTTAAATAAACTTTCTTGAATCTTAAATAAACTTTCTTGAATCATGTCCGATGATCTGAGTGATGACATGGACATGGAGAGGGAGCGGAGGTCGTTGGCAATCCGATGCAACATGCTGGCCCGCTGGTTTGCACGTTGTACTAGAGAAGTTAAGATCCTACTGTTCAAGGCCTATTGCCAGTCCACGTGCAGCTTGTGGGTCAAGTATACTCGGAGAGCCTACGACATCCTCCGTGTGCAATATAATAATGCCTTCAGAGTGTTGTTGCGGCTGCCCCGGTTCTGTAGTGCATCAGGCATGTTTACTGAGGCTCGTACGGATGATTATTTCGCAATTTTGCGCAAGAGAGCTGCCTCCCTGATGCAGAGGAGCTGTGGCAGTGGCAACAGCATTCTGAGGGCAATTTATGAAAATATTGATAGTCCAATGCGAAGGCACTGGGGGTCTTTGCATGCAATGTAACCTTGGTGCTCTGCATTCGATTTTCTTGGAATATTGTACACTTATATACGTACAAATATTATTCATATTGCTTTAATTGTAACTTTTTGATCTCATGTTAGTGAAATAATTAGACTAGTTATATAATAATTTAGTAACTAGTATATTAGAATAATACCTACACACTAATGTTTGTAACTATATGGATACAAAGTCTGAAATAAATGATTATTATTATTATTAAACTGTGGTCTTGCGACACCAATCGCTTTTTGTAAGTTTATAAAAAAGTATCGTGGCTCAGTAGAGGAGCTCGTGGCTAAGTAATAACGGCTGCACTGGTCGATCCATCAGGTTAAGCTACGCTTGCCGAGGTTGACCCGTGGATGGGTGACCATCTTTACATACCGAGACTCCTCCGTGCCTCGGAAAGCACGCTAAGCCATTGGTCCCTGCTGTCATTTGTGGATCTTTGAGTCGTTACAGGTCGTCAGAAGCCCGAAAGTCTGACAACCAGTCTTACCAAGGGGTATCGTATTATCCAGTTACTGGGTTGTGTAGGTCAGATAGGCAGTCGCTCCATGTAAAATACTGGTATTCAGCTGCATCCGGTTAAACTGGAAGCCGACCCCAACATAGTTGGGAAAAGGCTAGGCAGATGATGATAAAAAACCTGCGATTAGTGGTCAATTGAGTCAATCTCACGTGACAATTGCATGTCTGACTGCTACAGTGATAACCATTGTTATAAACATACGTCTTTTAGATATTAGTGTTAATTTAATTACCTATAATGGTCCAGCACATCGCTAGCAATAAGTTCCACCGAAGCTCCATGCTGCTTGGCGAAGTCTCTCTTATGTAATGTGGAGACTGCTTCACTTGCTGAAAGTTATGAAATAAATACTATACATCATCATGATAATGATATAGCTCCATAAACGACAACCAATCAAAGAGTTAAGTATACGGCGAAACAATATTCAATTTTCCAGTAAACTGTTAGTTTAATTTTTTATTTGCTTTAGACACATAAATGAATGTTATAGATGTTAAAAACTGGAATATTTAGCACACTCAAACCAGGTGCCTGTATCATTTTCATTGGTGAAATTCACCTTTAGTTGTCTCCAATGAAAATGGCTTTTAAGTATGTCAACATTGCGGGAAAGTCCGAAAGGGATACCAGGACCCTTGGCAACAGGCAACTGAAGGAACACGGATGGGTTTTAGTCAGTATAAAAGTCTGACACGCCCTCCCACTCCGCCCAAAACGGGAGAAGACATTTTAAGATTTCCCAAACACACAAAAAAAAGTATGTCAAGATAATTTAAATTTGGCACCAACTAGACAGTTTTTCAGCACTTATTATTTATTATTCCTTTATTAGATACCCAGATATAATAAAACCCCAGACAATTAGGAATGGCAGGTAGATGCTCTGCACATTTGTATATAACATAAAATTTGATAATATGCCAACATTTTGATGAATTGTGTCTCATTTTAATATATCAGCAATAAATTGTTGGTGTGTAGAAATTTTTGGTTATGTTTATATTCATAATACTTATCATAATCACGCCTGTATTCTTCTAAGGGTAAAGATAATAATAAAAGTTGATTTCGGAACAATAACACAAGACTAAGTACAAAGTAAAATGATGTTGGCTTCAAAAGTATGAATCTAGCACCGCCAACAACACTCTTCTCCAGTTACAGAATGGAATGATGTTCCATCAAAAGTTTCTGAATAGGTAATTAGGTTTGTTTAGTTAATTTAGAATTAGTTAATTTAGTAACTTTAGATTTAGTTATTTAATAATAACAACAAAAAAGAATAAAAAATAAAATAAGTATAAATATAATTATTATTCGATATTTTGGTAGATTCGGCCATGAGCATAGTAATTGAAAAACTTCAAGTATTTGAAACTCTCAGCAAAAATGAGATTTTTAAAATGATTCTGTTAAATTATATGCCATGATATATGTATGATGGTTTATGATTACTAGCCGGTAACGCGATACTGGATGTTGGTACCTCTTCAAACTTGAAAGGTAGAGATAACTTTGCTGAGACTATTAATGTGTTCAAGTCAGTATATTTTAGAACTGAACTTATACCTAGTGTTTAGTCAGTAAATGACCTTAAACCTAATGTTAGATGTTTGAGTAATAATACCAATAATTCACGCAATATCTCCTTACATAAAACAGACCCTAAATATAGAATTTCTAATAGATTCTTATAGAGATAATTAATGATAGCAAAATTTTAGTTTATAGGACAAATACTTACAAGAACATCCTTCAATCCACAGCTGATATATTTCAGGATCAATTAAAGTGTAATTACTGACGAATACATCAACTTCTGTGTACATTTCTATTTATTTTTTATTAATTTTCGCAATCTGAAATACGACTACGATTTTCGCCCAAATAATGTTTTTGACACTGACAGCCAGCAATGGTCGTATTGCCTAAACAAAAAATTAAAAGAAAACCGTAATTTTGCAAACATGGTGTATCCTCACCTTATATTACGGAGTGAAGCTAGCTACAATTAGTACAATGACAGCGGAAAATACGTTTGGAAAACTAGAAGTTTCCTGCTGGTGAAGCTGTCATAAAATTAGTATTCATTGGTGAACATTTGAACAATGCACAAATTAGTAAATTAATGAGATTGCTTTTTAACCTTCAAAATTAACATTAAAAAGGTCACAGGCTTAAAAAAATAATGGGAACTAAAGAAAGACGTTTATGATCTAATGATGCTGTAGTTTCCGAACGTAAAACAATAATGAAAGATTGATTTTTTTCGTGAGCGTTAGTGGAAATTATTGAAAAAGAATTATTTTAATTGCTCATACCTTCATGAAATAAATGTGTAAGTACTCATTTTAATCTTATATAGCAATAACACACATGAACCTTTCTTTAAAGGGAACGTGTTACGCACATAATCGGAGATCAGATACAGCGTCAAGTTTTTTTGTAGTATCCAAAAATAGATATGGCCCGTTGGAAAATCACCGATATGCTCAGAGGGCCGTTACCGCCTTTTATTTATTTCTGTTGATAACACACAGTAGGTCATACGCTTGCTTGAATTGTTAATTTCGTCGGTTGCTACGGCCCTTCTGTCGGCAAAACCGGTTACTCAAAACCAGCTTATAATTATGTTTTTTTTTGTTGTTTTCGGCATTTTGTGAAATGTGAATTCACTGTTAACTGTTGTTGTCATTGGGAAACTTTTCAGCAGTAAAGGTAAGTGTACAGGTTGATACAAAGTGTACCTATGAAATAATAATCTTATCTATCAGTCTCTGTGATCAGTCCATTCCATAAGAACACTTGGCTTCTAATTTGCACAAATTGAAGAAGCAGCTCTATTTGCGTCTTCTGATACAGCAATGGCTGTGTTGAATACAAATCCACAGTTTAATTTAAATTTCTGTAACCGCCCCAATCGGATCTCAGTCAAAGTCAAATAATTTATTTCAAATAGGCATTTTTATCAAAGAAATAGAACTGATTGTAGTTGCCCCTTCCAAAAGGTAGTTTTTGTATAGAGAAGAATGGGCAAGAAACTCCACCATTACTCTTTTAAAAAAAAGACTGAGCAATGTCATAAAAACAAAAAATAAACATAACCTATGTTTATTTTTTTCTACTTTATTTTATTCTTGCTCTACCCTATTCGTCATAGATATTTATTTGTTGATTTATGAGCTGGGCGCTCAGCAATTTACGTAAATCCAAGCAACGTTAATAGGTTAAGTATGGACATGTAACTTCCCGGGTTTTTCTTCTACAAGTTTCTCAGTAGCAGCCCGGAGTCTGGAATAGTGCTTGGTTGATAGCAATAGGCTCGCACCCTATTACATGGGCCTTAAATATAACCGGCGAAATGTGGGTGTACTATAGGCGTTAGGTGCACCTGCCCTAACCCTTCCAGGAATATAGTTGTTATGTCATGTAACTTCACAGGCTCCTGAATTAGCACGTATTTTAACAAAATGATTCCAATTAGTTTCAAGACTATACATATAAGAAGCAAAATAAACCTCCCAACTGTCACTAATGAGACACAATAGAATTTTAATTGTTATCACCTTCTAAAGGTCAATCAACAGTTCATCAGAGGTTAGAAATAACAAAAAAACATGAATGTATTGTATGTATTTTTGTTTGTTTTTTATTAAAATCTAGATGTCGCAATCAACAATTATGGCATAATAAATAATGTATTCACTATTTATTTATATAGGTTAAAACTCTATACAAATAAATAGTAGTGACCTTTCTAGACACCAATATGATGAACTCAATTAATTTTTCTATTAATTTCAGTTCATCATGTCGGAAGACTCAAAAGATTCGGACCAGCATGACAATGACATGCTAAATATGTTTGCCAGCGTTTGGGTGAAGGTCGAAGTTGATGAAAACTCTGACAATTCACTTGATGCTGAGGAAGTGTAAGTATTATCTCCTTATACATACAGGGTGTTCTGTGGCCTTCTGCAGACTAATAGGATCAATTCAGTATATCATACTAAGACGACCGTTCAGTACATTATTTTAGGAACGTCTTGGGAATCCAATAAATCTGATTTTTTTTATTACCTCACACGCAATGTATCGTTACCGAGGCACAACACACGTAGCCACACCCCCCGGGGGGGCGCGTCACGTGATTTATTTATTAATGTAAATTCTGGAGCTTCATGAGTCGTTTGCTATAATATTGCAACATCCATTACTGATTTTTTAAATTTAGTTGTTTTATTTACATAAATAGATTGCTGTGTACAGAGTGTGTAATTTTACATTGAAATAAAGGAATAGTAACTGAAAAAACGATAAAAAAAGATTAAAATTTTCCGGTGGAATATGATTCAAAATAAGGAGCTGAATGCCCTCTGTTTTTTGTGTAATTTGCAGAGGGGCTGTCCCTTACACCCTGTATAATTTAAATATTTGAATAAGTATTGAAAATATAAGTAGGTACCTAAATAATGAAGCCCAACAGTTTCGGGAACATGTTTCAAGCTACGCGGTCAGGGCTCCAAAGATAAGGAACCTTGCAATAGGAGCTAACCCTAAATATTATTCTTATTATCTCAAATCATAATGGGAGCAGCTGGCAAAAGAGACAATAGAAAATGATTTCCCTCTTTTTACAGAACAAGATGTCTTTAATTAACAGTCAGTTGCAGAAACGAACTTTACCTTTTAAATGTGTTTTTAATTTCCTTCCATTAACTTGTTGCAGAAAGCAACATTAGACTCAATTTGAATAGTTCTTTGTTGAAATTAATTCAATCATTAGCGTTAATGATCCATTAAGTAAAGGGGCATTAATTTTTGTCATTGTGCAACTGGTTGCTAAAATAGTCTATTTTTAGTCCAAGCTTAACATTTTCTAACGTCAATCTAATGTTGCAGAAACTACAAGAAAAAGAAGACCCCAACGCATCGAACCAAAAAGACGTTAAAATGTGATTCTTGTGATTACACTACCATCTACAAAAACTGCTTGAACCTACATGTATTAGGTCATACCAACGCTAAACCATTTTCATGCGATGAATGTGATTACACCACAAAGTATCCGACATCTTTGCAAAGACATATGATGATCCAACACGAATTGAAGGCATTACACGATAAGGTTGAAACTTTCAAATGCGATGAGTGCCCATACACTACACACTTCAAATGGAATTTAAAAGCACATAAAAGAAAGCATAAGTTGGAAAAACAGTACAAATGTGAGCATTGTGACTACGCTACTGCTTACAGGCATAATTATATGAAGCATAGTAAGGTACATAATAAGCAAGAAGTCATTTTTAAATGTGATAAATGTCCCTTTGTAACCAAGTATGAAGGACATATATCGAGACATCTCGCTAAGATACACAATGAAGTGTCTGAGAAAGCAAACAAATGTGATCTGTGTGATTTTTCAACTAAAGTAAGATGGCGACTGAATGTCCATAAACGGAGAAGCAAACAAAACAATATCATAAAATGTTCTAGCTGTGAATTTGAAACTACATACATGTGTGAGTCAAAAAAACATAAGTCGATCCATTACGATGAGGCTCCAGATTTAAAATTGAACGAAAGTAGCGGTGAATATGATCTTCCTGATTTTGAACCGATACCAAACCAAATCGATGAAGCCAATTTAACCGTTCACGAGAAAAGTAATAATTACATGTTGGATCCGGACTGCGAAATAGAGTGGAAGAGTATTAGAGTTGTTGAATCTAATTGTAAAGACCGTCCGTACCAATGCATAATGTGTAAGTACAAATCTCGATTCAAAGCTTCCGTACAACGTCATTTCCAAAGACATCATACTGGTAATCAAAACCGTCCCTACAAATGTGTGAACTGTGACTTTTCTACAAAAACTAAAGATCAAATTGCTTTGCACAATAAACGCAGCCAATCCGAAGCAGAGCTAAACTGTCGAGAGTGCCCATTTACAACTCTATTCAAATGTCAATTTGTAACACATCAAAAATGTCACTACCCGCATAAATGCAGCGAATGCAATTACTCCTGCAAACATAAGTACGAAATTCAGAAACATGTTTCTACTATGCATATGGGGAATGGGTTGAAATGTCGTTTTTGTGATTACAAAGCGACGAGGAAGGAAAGCTTACTTTGCCATGAAACCATTCATACCGGTAACAAACCGTTCAAATGCAAGTTCTGTGATTATAAGTCAGTAAGAAAGTCACTTTTGGATAATCATGTGAAGCGACACCATAGTGGTGTTAGCCATAATCCCGTGTTTGTTTCTGATAATAAAATTGAATCTCTAAAAATACCAGTTGGAGATAAAATAAGTAGTCAAGATATCATTCAGAATATAAGAGAGCAGAATATTTCATTGGAGGATATGTTGGATTCGCCGGATGTAAAAGATTTTACTGCTATTATGAAAACTAGTAACGGACTTCTATAGTTTTACTTGGTTTTGAAGCGGCTTTCGTCATCTGTCTGTCTTTTCCCAACTATGTTGGCGTCGGCTTCCAGTATAACCAGAGGCCCTAGACAAAGTGATATTCTATCAGCGATAACGATGATGGAAAATGTAAAAATGTATAGAACTGACATAAGCTATTGAAAAGCTTATGTCAATCCTGTTTAAAGTCGTTGTAGAAATACGAAACGCTTTCGTAGCGATTGACACTTGTCTAGGCCCTCAGATGCAGCTAAAAACAGTATTTTACGTGGAGCACCTGCCTATCTGACATCCATAACCCAGTTACTGGGTAACATGATAATGAGAACCTTGTCTTGCGGCTCTGGCCCAAGATTTTTTTCTGGTTGTTAAGTATATTTCTCAAAGTAATCCCTGAACTAGGAAAAAGGCCTTTACTGCTAAGGAATAGAGGCGCTACCAAGACAACTTGTTACCATGGAATTGTGACTGTAACTATACTCCATTTGAATTAAGATTAGACATTTAAATAAACCATTTTTACGATTCATTCAACCGATTTTGACTTCTATTGCGTTGGTGGCATGACAAATGGCAGCTGCAACTTTTTTTGCTTTTGATGCCATTCTTATGCCTACGGTATAGAAGTCAAAATCGGTTGCACGGACTGTATAAAGGTTCGTTTAAATGTCTAATCTTATTTCAAATGGAGTATAACTACTTTAAAATTTCATTCAAATTGGTTCAGGCGTTTACCTGTAAAAGCAAGGTTACAATTTGACGTGGAGTGAGTGCTTTTATTTCATAGGAATAAGAGCAATTTTTGTAGTGCAACCACTGATGTGCGTCTGCCTGTACCAATCAGACAAGACTTTGTTTCGTATTTGTTATAAGAATATATTTGTATAAAGTAAAACGTGCTGTTAGAATATATGTTTTTTTTGTTTTGATAACAGAATTTAGTGTCTTGGTTAAATTTGTAAATAATCGTGTAATAAATATTTCTTGCTTTTTCCAAAATGGTAGTTTTATTTTTATTATGGCAATTCCTTTTTGCTGACACTGGTATCCCTAATTTTGTTGCAAAGCGAAGTTATGAGAAATATTAAAAATACATTAGAACCAGAAATAGGATTGCCTCATTGATCTAGTGTTCACAAGCGCTAACTGCTCTAAGCATGAGGAACTGGGTTCGTGATTGTTGTTTCCATTATATTTTTTTACTCCGTGATAGTTCGGAGTCTGGATTTGTGACCGATTTGTGGCAATAGGCTCGCCCCCTATTACATGAGGGTTGAACATAACTGGCGAAATGTGGGTGTGTGTACACATTCCTGCCCCTTCGTGTATAGGCGCAGTGTTGCAAGTTTGAAAATAAATAAAACACATAAACAAGGACAATTACCTTTTATTAAAGTTCATTGTGCATTCGGTAGATATAAAATAAATGGCAAATTAACATTATATTTAGGCGTGCGAGTGGCATCGGGCCTATTAGATACATGTATGATTTAGTTTATATATATTAACGTACGCTCGTGAGACGGCAGCGTGTCTGCGATTCGAGACAACATTGTAGGCAAGGCTACACTTGTCACACCCGACGACACTGTTAAGGAATACACTAAAAAAGCCTGCGAAATTCAAATTTTCTTAGGTTTTTTTTTTTCAATTGCATGGCGATGTCATTTTTGATTAAAATATGTTTAAGACAGAATTATTATCATTAGAAACATCAGTACAACACGATGCATGATTTTACAGGATAATAAATAATCATTCAATAGGGTGAATTGATAATTTGAACTTAGACAGTTGGATTGATGATTTTAATTACTATAATTCTGTAAATGCATATATGTTAAGGTCGCGAATCATATTTCAATCAACATACAATCTATACAGCAAATTACAAGAAACGCAACAAAATTTGAATTTCACCGGCTACCCTAGCGATTTCGCCTTAACGTGTCACAAGTGTGTTCTTTTACAAGTCAGGCTACACTTGTGACACCCGACGGCAGTGTAAGCGTGTTACAAGTGTGTTCCACGCTTAATACAAGAGCGAAGCTGAGCCCAGCTTCAGATATTCTTTTTCTTTAATATTTAATAATATCGTAATACTTATTTCTATTAATATTTTAATAATAATCATTACATAGCAGTAACTAAGCAGCGAGACTAGAATTGAATGGCGATGGCGTCTACTTAATATATATATATATTTATTTATATATATACGTTTATACAGTATCGTGTGAAGTTGTGTGCGTGTGAGTACTTACTTTATGTATAACGAATGAGTTCAATATACACCAGAGGGCCTAAACAAGTGACAATCGCTTCGAAAGCGTTTCGTATTTCTACAACGACTTTCAATAGAATTGACATAAGCTTTTCGATAGCATATGTCAGTCCTATACATTTCTACCTTTTCCATCATCGTTATCGCTGACAGAATGTCACTTTGTCTAGGGCCTCTGTGCTCACCCTCTCGGAGAATACAGGCGTAATGTTATATAACTGCTTATAAACACACGCACACAAACCACATTACACATTATTGATATTACTATAATATTCAATAGATAACTGGCAACACATTTCATATCATTTTAACAGCTTCTGTGGTGGTTGAACCACCTTTCTCAAACCCAGAGGTCCCTGGGCTCGATTTTCACCGGGGGCAACATTTTCTCGGGCTCGGTTTGGTTGGTGGTAGGGCTTGTTCCAAGTCCGCCTGGCTAGCTACCACCATGTTATCTTAGTCTGTCGCCATAACAACAATGTTAATAGCATTGTTGTGTTTCGGCAGTTAGAGGTAAGATAGCCAGGTCCTCTGTGGTTGAGGATTCCGGGTGAAGCTCGCTTCTACCTTCGGCCTGATCATTACTTACCATCAGGTGAGATGCGGGCAAAGAGCTACATCGTTATGGTTTAAAAAAAATGATATTATGATCTCTTTGCGGAATACAGGCATGATGTTATAATATGTTACTCTCTTTTATTGTCTACATCATAGACAATTTAACTTTTAAAACGTTCTATGTTGTCTATGAATCTTGTGTTGCCAGTTACCTGAACAATATTACAATTACACCACTTAAAAAGTCGTGCCGAGATCATCAAACTAAACATACGCCTGATAGATTCGTTTTAAACTCGTCCATACTATTATTATTTAATAGTATAGTACTATTAAATAACAAACACAAAATGTGGGCGCGATGTTATTTGTAGTACTTATTTATTAGTACTGAGTTGCATTTTAAACTAATATTTTCACTTTCCTCTGAGCGATGTATACAGGGAGGTCTGTAAAGTGATGTCAAATTTTAGAGGGAGTATACAGGACAGGTTGGTTTTGTCTGGGGTCAAAATGACCCCTTTTTACCCTTTAAAGTTTAACATCGCTGCACAATGTATAATAAATATTACAACATAATCTTGTGACAGTCATTTATAAATCTATTACATTTCGTTTTCTGTTTTGTAAATGTTTTAAATGTCGATATATTTTGTGTTTTATAATTATTACTTTTGCGATGTCACGACATTAGGGAGAGCTAATGTCCAGCATCAGACTGCTATTTTGTTTTGGGATATGTAAAAGAGGTAAATATACTGATATGAATAGTATTATAGATTATCTGAGATTGCTTTGAAAGGTGTTATTAAATTATTAATTGATTCAGGCGTTACTTTGCGGAAATCCATTATAAAATACAATAGACGTTGATATATTTAGTAACCTATTCCGCTTAACTATTCCTCAAGATTCACAAAAAAACCCTGTAAGAAATGGACACGTGTTTCACCTCTCAACGAGGCATCCTCAGGATGACGATTGACCAGTCGCGAACAACGCAGAGTAGTGTTATTAATGTTATTTTAACTCCACACTCAACTTGAGAATAGTTTTTAAACCAGCATCTAAGAGTAGTGTACAAATAAAAACACGAAATATATCGATCATTCGAAACACAATAACAATATAGCCCAGTCGATAAGTTCAAAAGCATAAACATCATTATACCTTAAGGACCTTAACCATATCTAAGTATTTTAAAAATTACGCTATCCCACCATTTCATCGATATATCGATACTCTGCAAACTATCGATATATCGACGTAAAGGATAGAGAAGTATTAAAATATTATTTTCCAATCAGCCGATACATACATATATTAACAAATTTTGAACTATGTTGCACCCATTTTGTAAAATTTTATAACTTCTTTGAGGGTAGAAACGAATTTTGTACATTCGTTTTTATTTGTAGTTATGTAACAATTGTACAGATTGGTTTTGTAATGTCAATTCTTAAGGGTATTCCATTTTTTTTTTAAATGTACCTACATTTTTTTTTTAAATGTATGTACCTGTATTTTTTTTTTAATGGACTTGGCTTTTTTTGATGTACCTTAATTTTTTGCTTAATGTACCTGCATTTTTTTTTATGTACCTGAATTGTTTTATGTACCCGTATTTTTTTGTAGCCTCCGCAAATAGTGATACTTAAATGTAAGCGGGGCACACCCTGGACAGTCATCCTCGCTACCTCCTTGATGACTTACGTAAGGGCTTAGAACATGTTTTAATCCAAATTAAATTAATGGAAGCAAAATGAGTACGCTAAGATCGTAGCAGTTTGGGCTCTACCCCCATAGAAATATGGTGTGAGTTTATGTAGGTATGTCATCGCTATGCAAGTATTTCTCAAGGTATTAATATTACTTAGCTTTTTCTTAGGAATTCAAATATTTTGATTCATTCCGACTTTCTGACCAACTTTTTTAAATTGGCTTAACTGAAATAAATGCTTTAAAATTCATATTTAGTGCAAAGGTACTTCTGGGTTAAAATGACCTGCTTTAACCTACCCCATTTACCCTTTAAGAATTAACATTAGCCGACCAAACAACTTGTGTTTCTTAAATATGTGTTTTTAACTAAAACCACATCACTTATGCTTCAGTAGTTAATATATTAAATTGAGATATGAAAGGTCTTCGATTCAAAAATATTTAGCGTAACTTATTATTATTACGATAACATTTTCATCACAAACTTAGCATTTACTTACTAAAATCGTTTAAACAGCCAGCTGCTAGAACATCCATCCAATGAGGGGGACCCGCAGTGGTAACGCGCGAAATACAACGTTTTTTGCAATTTGTAGGTCTCGGTCTTCGGTCAATCGGTAGGATCTTGATCATAATATGACTCGCAACCGTAACAAATATGTATTTATAGAATTATAATGTTTCGAATCATTAATACATCTCTCTAACTTAGATTTCCATAACCTAGAGATATGTATTAATGATTCTAAACATTATAATATTGTAAATTCAAATTTGGTCGTGAATCATATCTTGATCAAGATAAAACCTAACAATAACCTGCAAAATGCAAAAAAACGTAAGAAAATTTAAGTTTCATGCGTTACAACTGCAGTTTAGTGAGATTTTAGTTAAAAACACATATCTATGCAGAGTTTCTGAATTATTTCAAGGAAATCTGCTGTCTGCATCTCATATTACGTATTCTAATTATTGAACAATAACAAGAACCCTGAATATAAGTTCACTTGACATTCAACAACAGTTATTCTATTCTGTAACCATCTCACCGTGAAAACTTAGTTGAAGTGAGCGTGAAGTGAACTGTCGCTGCCTTAGCATCAGTAGGTATCGATGACACTGACATCTCACTTCACCTAAGTTTTCATGTGTGGAGGTGAGATGGTTACATATGACAGATTCTATTGACAAATCTTTCAGAAACGGGATGTGTACTTATGTTATCGATAAAATACATATTATAGCACATTGCATTCCAAGCAATTAGTTTCAGCTTGAAATTATTACTATAATGAGAATCACCATCCGTAGATCACCATTTTTTTTGCCAAGCGAAATACAATAATCTCACAATTGTATAGATAATATCACTTTTAATTATCGATATTGATTAGAAAAGCCATTAAACTGTTGTCATATAACACAGAGCACGGGAGCGCTGCGCCGGCAGTACTAGTACAATTCTAAGATAGTTTCTTGATGACAGGCGTGACTTTGCAGAAATATATTATAAAATACAATAGACGTAGATATATTTAGTAACCTATTCCGCTTAACTATTCTTTAAGAGTCATAAAAAACAATGTACGAAATCGACACGTGTTTCACCTCTCAACGAGACTCCTCAGGATGATGATTGACTTGTCGCAAGCCCGAACACGACGTGTTGCCACGCCGCCGGACGGTGTGGCTCACTCTGCGTCCGGCGCTCTGCTCGCTCGGAATAGGTTACTAAATATATCCACGTCTACAAAATGTATTGGTGTAAGCTGGCATTTGAGATCACCAATCTCTTCACCAGCACATAATTGCGTAACACACTTTCAATCACAATCTGAATGATTTTGATGGATATTGCAAATCCATTGCTTCAAAATGTTCGAAAAAAAATCAGCTCAACACCGTAAATAACGCAATGAATTTTGTTGAACTGTCAAAATGAAAGCCATTGCGACTATAAGTGTGTTACGCAATTACCCCGCAATACTTGCGATTTTAGTCGAAATTACCAATAAGTTTGCAAAAAGTTTGTTGTTTGTATTTTCTTTCTTTTTTTTTAACGAAAAAAAGAAGGTTTTCAAGTCGACCCTTTTTTTTTTTTTGCGCTTAGCGATTATCACATTATTCTACGTTCATTGATATGTGACCACCAATCCTATAACAGAGCGTGGTGTTACTGGCAGTTCGTTTGTGTAGCTGTATTTTAGGAAGCCCTTATGTAACAGCGAACCTTATACAATGAAAATGTACCTGCATTTTTTTTATAAGATGATTTTTTTTGACAATGTACCTATTTTTTTTTATGTACTAGCATTTTTTTATGTAACTGCATTTTTTTTTAATGTACCTGCATTTTTTTTGAAAATGCACTCGTATTTAAAAAAAAATGTATCTGCATTTTTTTTATAGCCTCAGCAAATAGTGATACCTAAATGTAAGCGGGGCACACCCTGGACAGTCATCCTCGCTACCTCCTTGATGACTGACTAACATTTATACCGCGATAGAAGATACATTTTATTGACTTTTCTAAGCATTATCGATTGAAGAAAAGTGACTTTTATACATTTTCCCTTGTTTTTTTATTTATCTCCATATTTCAATGAAACTTTATTTATCTACATCGTACAATCGTATCACTTCGTCTATTAGAAAGAGACGATCGTACGCAATCGTATTTGTATAGCGCTGTCTCTGTCATCATTGTCATGATTTAGTCGTTGTCTCCGCAAATGACTTAAAAATACAAAACGTAGAGAGCTTTTTAAACCACATAATTATAATTAATAAACAAAACTAAAAGACTATTTTAATACAAGCATTTTCCCAACTACGTTGCGGTCGGGTTCCAGTCTAACCGGATGCAGCTGATTAAAAGTATTTCACAAGGAGCAACTGCCTATCTGACCTCCAAACCCAGTTACTGGGTAACACAAATTCCATTATAAAAGATTAATATTCGAGACAAAGACAGCGCTCTACAAATCCGAAGTTTGCCGATCATCTCTTTCTAACAGCCGAAGTTTTGTACGGCATAATGTATACCTATTCAATGTCACTTTGTATGCACGCGGACACTTTTAGTGTCAACGTGGTATTTGTAAACGTAACTAATAAATAATTAAGAGATACAACACTATATTAAGCATTTTATAGCAAATTAATGTTCTAGTGTTGTTTTTTAGGTGCCTAATGTGGTACTTTTAGTGACAATTATGGAAAAAGTTAGTTAACATTATATAAAGTTGTGATGATCTAGCCGTTTGGCTGTATTTTTCTGTTTTCAGTGTCCTAAATTACACCAATTTAGTTTATGGCTAAAAAGTACCAAATCGACACATAAAAACACACACACGATAAAATAAATAACGCACCGCTTTTTTAAAATTAACTCAATATTTACAAAACAAAATATAATTAAAAAATTTCAATTTCTAACACAATATACAGGGTGACTCGTTTTAAGGCGTGATAGTGGAGAAGAAATGCAATTGCGACCCCCTATAGGTCCAAGTTTTCTACATATCTCGAACGTTTTAATAAAAAAGTGTAATATTGGAAGTAATCTGAACAAATACACTTTTTCAATAAACTCTGTACATGCAGTACGGGCGTGTAGCTAGGGCGCGATGGACAGCGGGCGGAAGCGCCGCGCGCGCGCCGCGTTGTGCTGCGGCGCGGGCGCGGGCGGCGCGGCCGGCGCGGGCGCAGCGGGCGGCGGCGAGCCCGACGACGACGAGCCGCCCGACGCCGGCGGCGACGGCAGCAGCAGCCCCGCCACGCCGCGCGACGCGCTGCGGCTGCCGAGTTACCGAGTTACCGAGTTACACGGCGCACGTCATTTTAATACAGGGTTATACTTAGGCCCTACCCTCGCATAACCCCGTATACAAAATTAACCAAGTGTAACCGTATATAAAAAATACCCCAGTACAAGACTATAAAAAAAATACCCAAGTATAAGTAACCCTGTATACAAAATTACCCTAGTATATTCCTGTATAAAATAAAATATAACCCCAGTCCCAAGTATAACAATGTATACAAAATTAACAGTAACTTTATGTTGTAACAAATTATTACACCAGGGGACTTAAAACCCTGCCAGGGTTGCGGGAAAGTCCGAAAAGGATACCGGGACCTTGGCAATAGGCAACTGAAGGAACACGGGTGGGTTTTAGCCAATAAAAGTCTGACATGCCCTTCCGATCCGCCCAGAGCGGGAGAAATCATTTGATGACATCCCAACATCAAAAAGAAAAAAAAAATGGAACTTAAAACTCCCACTTTGGCAGAATCATAATAGGAAATCATCGTAAAATTTCACAAACTGACGATTCATAATAGTATCTGGAATGGTATAATTCATCTGTTTGATAGTTTTCTATTATGAATTGCTTTTGCGTCAAATTAGAGGAATTGCTAATGACAGCTGGGAATTCAGGAAATGAATTGCTTTTGGAAGAATTGGTAATGTGACCGTTTTAGACCCTCTGTTTAACGAACTTATGAAGCAATAAATTAGGAATTTCCTTCAACATTTTTCGAATTGTGATTACAATTGTGTTACACAATTACTTCCTTACTAATAAACGTAGAATATCAGGTGAATAGTTACACACCGATATCTCTCTTTCAATCGTTAATAATTTGACTTTCGAAAGAAGAAGACAAAGCTAACTACTAATACAGACGCTATACAACGTTTATTAGTAAGGAGGTTAGGGTGCAGTATTCTCTCTGAAGACAACAGTGCATTGGTGGCTCAGTAGAAACGGCCCCGACTAACGAGTAGTAGGTCGAGGATTCGAACCCAGACAGGTGCTTTACTTTGTGTAAATTAGTTCATCACTACTGCTCTCAAAAACGGTGAAGGAAAACATCGTAAGGAAACCGACATGTCCTAGAACCAACAATTCGAAGACATGTGACATCTCCCAACCCGCACTGGGCCCGCGTGGTGGGTCACGGCCCACTCCCTCTCACAGAGAGGAGGCCGCAGTCCCAGCAGTGGGGACGTTATATGCTGATTATGGTTATTTTCTCTACTTACCTAGAGTGATGGTGCGGCGGCTGTCGGTGCCTGGGGCGCGCGAACCGCAGGTTCAGTTCCCGCGCGGGATCTACTGCGTACTTGTCACCTGCGTTCTGGCGCCGCCGGCGAAGTGCTGCGGGGGGAGAACTAATGCTCTTTATTATGTTACGAGTCTATGTAGGGGATGGGGGGGGGAGCAATTTGGAAAAAAAGTTAACCATTTGAAGTACCAATGCTAGTGATCTACCTCTTTTACCTCACTTAGGCTGAGTCCTGAGTGACGGCGCACCGCGTAGGCGGAATGAACGGCGGATAAAACAGATGTTGAAATGTTCGAACTTGTCCGGAGTGCGAGCGGGCGTGCGCATTTGACGTTTCTCATTATACACGCCGCGATAACTTTGTATGAACGTATACGTAAGAGATCGAAAAATCAAATTCATAATCCTCATTAATTACTATGTTACCCATACACTAGAACAATGAGTATCATTCGAAAGCACCAAGTTTCACTTTATATTGGAAAAATGCACTGAAATACACGAATTAATCGTTGATTAATATTCAGGCCGACAGGACGATATTACAATGTTGTCGTTTGCTATGACAACGGTAGTGCCATAGCAACAAACAACGGCGGTGCATCGTCACTTATGACGCCCCGTCTGATAAATCCGCTCCGCAATCCGACTGCGCGGTGCGCCGTCACTCAGGACTCAGCCTGAGGGGACACCCAGAAAGAAGGTAAAGCTTCATCATTTACACGGTGTAAGATTCAAGCCTCACCGGGCGTAAGATCCGCCACGTCGGGCGACAAGGGCGCGTCGCCGCTCCAGCTGGCGCACTTGGCCAGGCGCTGCTCGGATATAGTACTCACCGGGCGTAAGATCCGCCACGTCGGGCGACAAGGGCCCGTCGCCGCTCCAGCTGGCGCACTTGGCCAGGCGCTGCTCGGATATAGTACTCACCGGGCGTAAGATCCGCCACGTCGGGCGACAAGGGCCCGTCGCCGCTCCAGCTGGCGCACTTGGCCAGGCGCTGCTCGGATATAGTACTCACCGGGCGTAAGATCCGCCACGTCGGGCGACAAGGGCCCGTCGCCGCTCCAGCTGGCGCACTTGGCCAGGCGCTGCTCGGATATAGTACTCACCGGGCGTAAGATCCGCCACGTCGGGCGACAAGGGCCCGTCGCCGCTCCAGCTGGCGCACTTGGCCAGGCGCTGCTCGGATATAGTACTCACCGGGCGTAAGATCCGCCACGTCGGGCGACAAGGGCCCGTCGCCGCTCCAGCTGGCGCACTTGGCCAGGCGCTGCTCGGATATAGTACTCACCGGGCGTAAGATCCGCCACGTCGGGCGACAAGGGCCCGTCGCCGCTCCAGCTGGCGCACTTGGCCAGGCGCTGCTCGGATATAGTACTCACCGGGCGTAAGATCCGCCACGTCGGGCGACAAGGGCCCGTCGCCGCTCCAGCTGGCGCACTTGGCCAGGCGCTGCTCGGATATAGTACTCACCGGGCGTAAGATCCGCCACGTCGGGCGACAAGGGCCCGTCGCCGCTCCAGCTGGCGCACTTGGCCAGGCGCTGCTCGGATATAGTACTCACCGGGCGTAAGATCCGCCACGTCGGGCGACAAGGGCCCGTCGCCGCTCCAGCTGGCGCACTTGGCCAGGCGCTGCTCGGATATAGTACTCACCGGGCGTAAGATCCGCCACGTCGGGCGACAAGGGCCCGTCGCCGCTCCAGCTGGCGCACTTGGCCAGGCGCTGCTCGGATATAGTACTCACCGGGCGTAAGATCCGCCACGTCGGGCGACAAGGGCCCGTCGCCGCTCCAGCTGGCGCACTTGGCCAGGCGCTGCTCGGATATAGTACTCACCGGGCGTAAGATCCGCCACGTCGGGCGACAAGGGCCCGTCGCCGCTCCAGCTGGCGCACTTGGCCAGGCGCTGCTCCGCGCCGCACGCGACCGGGATGCGGGACGTGCTGGCGCTGCCTGTGGATCTCTGGGGATGAAGAATAGTATATTATGCAATTAGTGAATAAAGCGAGGGCCATAGATGAATCACGAGCAAGTGAAGGATTCTAACGACGGAATCACGAGCATAGCGAGTGATTCAAGCGTGAGAATCTTGAGCGACACGAGTGATTCATGGCCCTCGATATAAATCCGTTTTATTTCGGAGTTGCATGCTATACTTTATACAATGACTACGAGAAAAAGAACTTGCAACTTCGAGTATGTTGTTATGTCAATGGTATGCCTTGTTTTTATAGTACACCGTAGCACAGAATACATACTCCATAATGTCGATGACTTCTTTTTCTTCGACAACTCATTAAAATAAGTTAAGAAAACAGACTCTGAAAAAGCTTGATTTTCATTTTTCCACTTGCAAAACTCATCGTAGGCTTTGATATAAACCAGCCGTGATGTTGTATAGGTACTTAATAAACACCACTAATAATTAAAGTTAATATTTATTCCACACCAGTTAGTTCCACATTAATACAATATGGCGGGTTCATGCGAGAGAGCGAGAGCCAACAGAGAGAGCAGTACCAACAACGGTGCGTTCCGATACCACACTCTCCGCCACCAAGAGATAAACTAAGACAATATTAAAATAAGATGATTACATTACTTAATTATTACCAAACTTATTTATGATGTTACATAATTTACTCGTCCACGGATTGTTCACATGTACGAATTTGGTTTACATGTCTTTTCCATTTTAATCCTCCCACATCAATGTAATACGTTACCCCTGGACAGGATTCATCAATTATAATTCCTAAAATCCAAGGTTTATGACCTTTTCTGTAGTCTCTAACCATTACTTTCTGACCTAATTCTAACGTTGGTGTATTTCTGCTACCTTTATAATAAAGTTTAGATTTTTCTTGCATTTCATAGGATTTCTCAGTTATAGGTGGCGGCCTTAGCAATGTAAATCGATTTCTAAGCTCTCTACCCAGCATTAATCGTACTGGTGTTACACCAGTAGTACTATGGGGTAAATTTCTATAATCAAATAAAAATAGATTAACAGCAGAACTAAGTGGGCTACCACTTTCCTTAATTTTAGTCACATGAGTTTTAAAAGTTTCGACAAATCGCTCTGCTGCCCCATTTGTTGCTGGGTGATATGGCGGTGTAAATGTATGTTTTATATTTGTAAGTCGACAGAAATTTTCAAATTCTGCACTAGTGAATGTTGGGCCGTTATCTGTTACTAAGTGGACTGGAAAACCAAAGGTGGAAAATAATTTTTTGAATATTCCAATTGTACTTGTTGCGCCAATATTAGCCATTTCGAAAGCCTCAGGCCATTTAGAGTAGCTGTCCACAATTACTAAGAACATTTTATTATAATATGGTCCCAAAAAATCGGCGTGAAGTCGGTACCATGATGATGGTGGTACAGGCCATGGTTTAAGTTGTGATTTTGGTGGATTTTTATTATTATTCAGACAGATTATACATTTTTTTGTTACATTTTCTATTTCTGTATCTAAACCTGGCCACCAAAAATATGATCGCGCTATTTGTTTCATTCGAACAATACCAAAATGGCTTTTGTGTAGCTCTGAAAGGATTAATTCCCGTAACACCATAGGAATTACAATTCTATAACCCCAAAATAAACATCCTCTATCAGTGCTAATTTCATCCCTTCTGTTGTAAAAAATTTGAAGTTCTTTATCAATTAATTTTTTATCTGGCCAACCATCTAGAACATGTCGAATAGTTTTTGACAAAATCAAATCTTTTTTTGTTTCAGTCTGAATAGTTTTCCAGTCTAAGTTATCCATTTTTGAATCGTTTACATGGTAGATATTACTTACATTAGCACCTAAGCAAATAGTATGTAATTCAACTTTTTCTGTACTTTCATCAATTAGTGCACGTGAGGCACGTGATAAGAAATCAGCTGGGTTTATTGTGGTGCTGATGTGCCTAATCTTATAGTTAAATGATGATAGGAAAATAGCATAATGTTGCAGCCTTTTTGCTGCCATTTTTGGTATACCTTTGGTGGGTCCGAATATTCTCACTAGTGCCGCATTATCTGTTTCTAACTCAAAATATCGACCATAAGTATAGTTATAAAATTTGGTCACACCAAAGATAATCGCCATTGCTTCTTTATCTATTGTAGCATACTTAATTTCTGTTGAGTTTAATTTCTTACTGGCATATGCAATTGGTCTCACAATACCATCATTATCTCTGTTTGACAATACAACACCCAAAGAGGTTTCTGACGCGTCACATGACAAAATTAATGGTAATTTCGGGTCAAAATGTCTTAAATTGTTTACAGAAGACAATTTCTGTTTGATTTTCTCAAAAGCTTTGTTACAGTCTGGGGTCCATTCAAATTTATTTTTCTTTACAATATCATACAATGGTGCCAACATACTAGCCATGTCCTTTAGAAACCGATTGTAATAATTAATTTTTCCCAAGAAAGACCTTAACAATGTCATACTTGTTGGAGGTTTTGCTCTCAACAGTGGTTCAACATTTGATTTGATAATGCTTATATCATTTTTAGTAACTCTAAAACCAAAAACATCAATACTTTTTTTGAAGAACTTGCACTTTTCAAGTTTTAATTTGAACTGACATTCTTGTAGTTTTGATAGAACCTTACACAATGTATTTAGCATATCTTGTATATCATTTCCTGCCATATATATATTGTCTATGAATACAGTGGTATTTGGTATGTTAGCAAGTTTTTTACACATTAACCGCTGGAAGGAACCTGGCCCTGTATTTACACCATATGGTAAGTATTGATATTTAAATGTACCTTCTTCAGTTACAATAGTAGTAAGCTCCTGAGACTCAGGACTTAGAGGTGCCTGTAGGTACGCCTCTTTTAGATCAAGCTCGCAGAAGTATTCTCCATTCTTAAGGGTGTTGAAAATTTCATCAACATGGGGTAATGGGAAATGGTCAATTACTAAATGTGGATTCAAGGTTACCTTGTAATCACCACACAGCCTTACCGAACCATCTGCTTTCAATACAGGGACCACCGGAGTACCCCACTGACTGTATTCCACAGGTGTTATCCTGCCATTTTGTAGTAAACGAGAAATTTCAAGTTTTACCTTGTCCTTTAAAGCAAATGGCACCCGTCGCGGAGTTAGACACTTTGGCTTTGCATCCTGTTTTAACTGTAATGTGATAACTTCACCTTTGAAATTACCCCACCCTGGACTGAATACTTCTGCAAACTTCTCTTTGATTAGATTTTCTGCTTCTGAAATAGTTTTATTTTCACATGAGTAGGTGCCTGAGAGCTTAGTCATAATATTAGTTTCCATAAATGTTGGAGGCCACAAATCAAATGCCTTTAACCAGTCACGACCTATTATTCGTGGGACATCATCATGAACTACAAATACATTCAATTTTCTCACCATTTCATTATATGTAACTGTTAGACCTTTTAATAAGCCAATTGGCTCTGAGATGGTCTGATCAAAATTTTTAAATTTTACTTTGGAATCTTCTATTAGTAATTTGTTGAACAGACTGGCTTTGTCTTTCAACGGAATTACTGTGACCTCAGAACCCGTGTCCAATAGAAAATCTAGATATGTACCTGCTACATTTATGGTTATATAATGCGGAGGCACCTTACTTACATTAACAGAGTACATTTCATACTGATTGAATAATTGCCCAATGGAAGCTTCAACGTCATCCTCCTTATCTGGCTTGATTTCCTGATCACTTCCCTCAATTGAGTACACTCTCCGTGGATTCTTTGAACAAACCTTGAAGAGGTGTCCTTGTTGTCCGCACTCTGAACAGTACTTCTTGATCAATCTGCATTCAGTCTTAATGTGGCCATTGGTTCCACAACAAAAACATCTAACTTCCTTGTCTTTTACTTGTTGATTCTTCTTTGATTTTGATTTATTTTGCTTCGATTTTGTATTTTTTTCATATTGGAACATCTCTGATACCTCAGTTTGCTTTTTACTGGTAGTATGCACTAAGGCTGTTTCCACAGTTCGCGCTAGCATCACTGTTTGTTCCAAACTCAGTTCTGAATCACTCTTTAATAATTCAAACTTTACCAGCCTTGAATGCACTCCATCAATAAACTTTTCTTTTATTTGGTCATTTACATCTTTAAAGTTGCATACTCCTGCTAGTTTTTTTAGTACTAATAAATATTCTTCAACACTTTCTGTTGACAATTGATTTCGACTACGAAATGTGGCTCGGTCTAAAACTGATGACTGCTGCTTCATATATTTTTTATTCAATATTGTACAGAGTTCATTATATGGCAAATCGATTGGTTTCGAAGGCGCACACAAACAAGTCAATGTCTCAAAAACTTTTGGTGTAATCTTGGTCAGCAACAACGGTACTTTTTTTGTTTCTGGGACCTCATTTAACGTAATTATACATCGTAGTTGTTGTTCAAAGGATTCCCAACACTCCCCATTGAATGATTGCAAGTCATAATTCGACATGATCGCCTTTGTTTTTGGAGAAGTACCGGTGGCTTTTGTTTTCAATATTAATCGTTGTTTCCAGTAGTTGCTCAGTAGTTTTCGTAGTTCCTCCACTGTTTCGTTTTGAGTGTCAATTCCATATTCTAATAGCTGTTCTTCCAATTGTGACTTATTTAATTTATAAATCCAAGAAGTCATTTATTTTTAATAGGAATTAGGAACCAAGATGGTGGCTCACATGGGTTCTTTAGAGCTCGTCGCCAAATGTTGTATAGGTACTTAATAAACACCACTAATAATTAAAGTTAATATTTATTCCACACCAGTTAGTTCCACATTAATACAATATGGCGGGTTCATGCGAGAGAGCGAGAGCCAATAGAGAGAGCAGTACCAACAACGGTGCGTTCCGATACCACACGTGATTTGTTGGGTAGCAAGTTTTCTACTATATCGGCCGACCTCTCTTTCATAAACTCAGGTGCTAACACATCTTCTTCATAAACTCCTTGTCGAAAATGTCGATCAATCAAATTGGAGTTTGTATCGAGTATTTTTTCGCAAGAAGGTTGTATAGCATTGAGATGGAGTTCGAATATATTGATGTGTTCTAAATTCAAACACCAAAACAGTGATGCGTGATGCTTTAAGTGAACCCAAAGGTGTTGTTTTCTATATGAAACTTTTAGCGGGCAGTAATGAGTTTTCCCTCTTTATAAGTGCGCCGCAATTATCTTTGCCGCGCACTTTTTGAATTTGGAACATCTTAAGCTTTTAGCGGACAGTAATGAATTTTTAATCCTCTTTATAAGTGCGCCGCAATTATCTTTGCCACGCACTTTTTGAATTTGGAACATCTTAAGCTTTTAGCGGACAGTAATGAATTTTTAATCCTCTTTATAAGTGCGCCGCAATTATCTTTGCCGCGCACTTTTTGAATTTGGAACATCTTAAGCTTTTAGCGGACAGTAATGAATTTTTAATCCTCTTTATAAGTGCGCCGCAATTATCTTTGCCACGCACTTTTTGAATTTGGAACATCTAAGATAATGTTCAGTTTTAATAATTGCGAAAATGTCTCAAATATAAATATAAGTTTTTAATTGTTTTATTATTAGATACTATTTAACTTCAATTTAGTTGTTACTCTATGTCTTATTAAATAATAATATTACAATAAAATATGAAACGCCTTTTATTTTCTCATAGTGGGTGATGAAAAGTAGAGTGTATCTCGGGCGCAAAATATATTGTGGCTCGGGCGCCGTACTTTGAATCCAGAGCGAAGTGAGGGATTATTTAGTCGAATCCTGAACGTAGCGAAGGATTTAAAGTACGGCGCCCGAACCAAAAATATATTTTGCGCCCGAGATACACTCTACTTTTCATCACCCACTATGAGAAAAGAATCCCTCACTACACTCACGATTCAAAAATGAGTAAAAATATTATTTAGCTCCCTTATGATACAATCTACTATTTATTGACTGTTTTCAGTGAATAAAATAAGCTTTTTAGAGGGGAATGGTATAAATATAATCATAATTAATGAGGAGCTCGCGGCTAAATAATAACAGTCGCACGAGTCGATCGAAGGTACGCTTGCCGAGGTCGGTCCGTGGATGGGTGACCATTTATTACATATCCAGACTCTTTCGTGTCTCAGAAAACCACGTTAAGCCGTTGGTCCCGGCTGTCATTTGTAGATGAAAGTCGTTACGGGTCGTCAGAAGCCCGAAAGTCTGACACCCATTCTTACCAAGGGGTATCGTGTTAACTAGTTACTGGTTTGTGGAGGTCAGAAAGGCAGTCGCTCCATGTAAAATACTGATATTCAGCTGCATCCGATTAGACTGGAAGACGAATCAAGTTTAGGGGCATGATGAACAGGGTGTAAAGTTCACTCATCCACCATAGAAAAGGGAGGATCCTCCGACCAGACGGGTGTTGTGTCTGGCGGGCAACTGCCCAACGATTGATATTGGGTTCTTGTATATATGTCCACTGAACGGTAAACTTTAATTGCGCGATGCAGGATTTATGTGACGTCTGTCTGACGTCAGGTCTTTGATGCGTAGTTCGCATGTGGCGATGTAGATACCGCCACACAAGCAGATTGAATGTACAACACAATAAAATACAAAACTTACATCTCGTAAGCTTTGTGATCCGTCGCCGCCCGCGCTGGTGATTTCTCTCTTACTAATTGCTATGATGCTCCTGCGAAAATTAATAAAAACAAATCATTAATTTTTACATAATAATATCCGATGGTACACACGGCTACACATCAAGCTATACATTTCCAGTATAAGCTGACCTCGTATTGTACGGAAATCCTATACAATGCGAGACCAGCATAAACTGGAAATGTATAGCTTGATGTGTAGCCGTGTGTACCAGGAGACAAAAAAAATACAACCGAATTGAGTATCTCCTCTATTTTTTGAAGTCGGTTAAAAAAATTAATTACTTAATCATAATTATTTAAAAAACCGGCCAAGTGCGAGTCGGACTCGCGCACGAACGTCAAAAAAATCATGTCTGTTGTATGGGAGTCCCCCTTAAATATTTGTTTTATTTAATTTAATTATTTATTTTTAAAGTGAATATCTGTCTACCTGTTGCCGTTATCAATATCGAGCAAAAACGAGCAAAAAAAAATCACGTTTGTTGTATGGGAGCCCCTTAAATATTTATTTTATTCTTTTTTTTAGTATTTGTTGTTATAGCGGCAACAGCAATACATCATCTGTAAAAATTTCAACAGTCTAGCTATAACGGTTCATGAGATACAGCCTAGTAATAGGGTCCCGTTTTACCCTTTGGGTACGGAAAAAGTAACTTCATTATCTGATCTATGAATTATAAAATAATCTATAGGATTAGACAGCGCCTAATAGGTGCTGGTATTAGGCGCTGTCTAATCCTATTTTCAGCACTACAAAGAGCATCTATTCTATAAAATGCCGATATTAGGCGTTGCCTTACCAAATATTCGGCAGTGCAAATGATGTGCAGTTTACTAGTGTCCGGTATTAGGCGACGCCTAAACCAATGTTTGACATCAGTTTTTTTTTTTTTTTTTGATCTAGGGCATCTCATAGTTGATTTTGTAAGAAAATCGTAACTATTTAACCGGACTTTCCTGTGGCTGCCTTAAGCTACTACACTCAAAGCCTCCAGCCAGGGGCATAAAACTATTCTAAATTAATACTAAGTGAGCGCTCGCTAAGGGCACCCCCTGTGGGGTACGGACCTCGGCTTAGGGCGTCACTGACGGGAGGGCGGCAAGACGGGACGGGCTGGATCAACATAGGATCATTATTATTATTAATAGGGGAATTTAAAGCTACGTGCTCAGCTTCGGCGCGGGCTGGCACTTCATCGGACAAGGGACGGGGGGGCGAATTTAATCGGGGTCGCGGACGTGCTGGACCTCGGCGGCGAGGTCGGAATGACGGGAAGCGTCTGTATTTGTAAACTGTTTTGACATCAGATAAAATCTGTTCTATTTATACTCCATTTGAAATAAGATTAGAAATAGAAATATGCCTTTTTTTACAGTCCGTTCAATCGATTTTGACTTCTATTGCGTTGGTGACACGACAAATGGCAGCTGCAGTAGACGGTTGGTATTGTTAAACTTTTTTGCTTTTAATGCCAAAGTTGAAGTCAAATCATTTATTTCAAGTAGGCACATTAAAGGCACTTTTGAACGTCAAAAACTAAGAAATAGAACTGACTAGTTGCCCCTTCCAAAAGGTAGTTTTCGTATGGAGAAGAATGGGCAAGAAACTCCACCGTTACCGTTACTCTTTAAAAAAATGTTTTACAATATTTTGTATACATCAATTATATATTTACATGTGAATACGATGCACCTAGAATACGATTACTGTACCACAATTTGTAAAAAAAAAAAAATGGAACAATGACAAATAAATGAATTAATAAAATTATGTCATCCATGCCATCCTTATGCCTACGGTATAGAAATCAAAATCGGTTGAACGGACTGTATAAACGTTTGTTTAAATTTCTAATCTTATATCAAATGGAGTATAGGCTATTCGGTGTTGCCTACCTGTCCGGTATGGCGTCTAACCGTGTCCGCTCCACTGCAGGACTTTGACTCTTCTCCCCGCTGCGGGTTGATGACCTGAAACCAAAGACAATGTATTTAATTTTATTTTTTGAGGGTTGGCATTCATCAAATGACTTCTCTCGGGGAGCGGAAGAGCGTGTCAGACTTTTTCTGACTAAAACCCACTCGTGTTCCTTCAGTTGCCTGTTGCCAAGGGTCCCGGTATCTCTTTCGGACTTTCCCGCAATGTATTTTAAGTTTGGGAATGTAGTTATTAGTTATACAGGATGTAATTGAAATCATTCACATTCTTTCAAGTTTCTTTCATGAAATTATTCATCGTCATTTTCATGAAATCATTCAGTCGTTACGGGTCGTAAGAGCCCGAAAGTCTGCCAACCAGTCTTACCAAGGGGTATCGTATGACCCAGTTACTGTTGTTGTGGAGGTCAAAAAATTTAAATATTTAATTTCACATAATACACCTACATGGCCACTTATGAAACGTCAGAAGCTAGGTGCACGGTTCCAATTGGTCGTTTCCTATGGAGAAGAGCCGGCAAGAAACTCCACGGTTACTCTTTCCTGCCAATGGGTCAGACAGGCCGCTCGGCCACACGTGCTGTCGGAGCCGGCGGCAGCCCAGTGTGTTAGCGTGACGCGGTTTTTTGCATAGCGATCTTCTATGGGCCGGAGAGTGATCCAGGATACTTTTTATTTCGAAGAATGAAGCTAAAGCTCTAAAACCTAGACTCGCGACAATCTAAGAAGTCCGTTTTGACAGCTATAAAAATCAATTATGTAGCGATGAAAAAAAAAATTGGTATAAGAAACCATTTTTTTTTCATCGCTACACTATTGATTTTTATACTGTTTTAATACTGATACTGATTTTCGAGACATATCGATTAAACATATTTAGAGAGTTTGTAATCGACGACTTATCTACTATTGCTTAAAACTGATGCTCAAGGCATAACGTTTTATTACAAGCACGAGAACGAAACGTCAAAACGGACTTCTTAGATTGTCGCGAGTATAGTAACAAAATTCAATGTAAATGTTTAAAATGTAAATATCTGCCCCTTTACATTTCACCACCCCGCCTGGGCCCTCGTGGTGGATTACTGCCCACTCCCTCTCACAGAGAGGAGGTGTGCAGCTGTGTCCCAGCAGTGGGGACATTATAGGCTGAATATGCGTATACTTTATGCTGACTGACCGTTTGTCCCGGTGGTGTTCCGTCGCGTCGTAGTACACGGACGCCTCGTCGTGATTCGGTCGCACCTCGCCGCTGATCACCGACTGAATCTTCACTGCAAAAACACACATTATTATTTTTATTTACTTTACAATGGTCTATGATATAGATAGTTATCTCAAAATGTATTCCATGACATTACTAAGGGCCGATTTTTCCAACACAAGATATCTTTATCCGAGGAATCATCATCTGCCAGCCTTTTCCCAACTATGTTGGGGTCGGCTTCCAGTCTAATCGGATGCAGCTGAATAAAAGTATTTTATATGGAGCGACTGCCTATCTGACCTCCACAACCCAGTAACTGGGTAATACGATATCCCTTGGTAAGACTGGTTGTCAGACTTTCGGGCTCCTGACGACCCGTAACAACTGTCAAAGATCCACAAACATCAACATCATTGTCGTCTTTATCTAAGGAATACGTAAATTTTATTCTGATATCTGACTTTCGCTATCGTCTTAAAGAGTCTAAGTCTTGTTATAGAAGGAAAACTGTTTGTTTGTTAGGCACGGGACAGGCGGAGGTGCGGTGCCGGCGTTGCGCCGCTCCTTTCATATTTTATACAAAAGTAAAGGAGCGACGAGGCGCGGGCGGGGTGCGGATCGTCGCTCTTATAAATTTTGCATAAAATATGAAAGGAGTGGCGCAACGCCTGCGCCACACCGCCTTGTTGCCCGCACTTCTCGCCTCTTGAGCATGTCCCGCGCCTAAAGGGTAATGTCTCAGATCATAGATCCATTTTTTTATGTAGGTATAATGAAAAATTTCAACCCTTGTGGGTCTAAAACTCTAGTATCATGTGCTGAATTCCATGATGACATTTTGTGCGTCGTCGACCTTGTATATCCCAAACTATAGTATGACACTTTGGAATATAATAGTTTAATGGCTACTATGTATGTTTTTTAAATATATTTTAGGTTAATATGTATAAAAGTAATGGGTAATAACATGTGTACGTTGTACCGGAGGTGGGCGGCTCGTCGCGCGCGGGCGGGCGCACGCGGATCTCCAGCCGCGACGACACCGTCGCGCCCGGCGGGGACGCGGGCGGCGCGGCCGGGGCGCGGCTGCTGGACGAGCTGGACAGGCTCTGGAATTAAGGGGAAAAATACGTTAACTGTGGAAAAAGATGAAGTAAATATAGGCATTAAACTGACAGCTCGATTTCGAAACGATTATGTATGAGTTGAGATTGGATCAACTGAGACCTGAGTGAAGCTCTACAGAACTTATAGCTCCATCTCTTTCCCCCACGAAGTAAGATTAAAATAATAATGCTGTAAGCGGTGGTGGTAGGCCCTCTGAGGGCCCAGACAAGTGACAATCGCTTCGAAAGCGTTTCGTATTTCTACAACGACTTTCAACAGGATTGACATAAGCTTTTCGATAGTTACGAGTCCTATACATTTTTGCCTTTTCCACCGTCGTTATCGCCGATAGAATGTCACTTTGTCTAGGGCCGCAGCAAAGTACGCAGGTGATTTTATAGTGCACAAGTATGTGCGTAAACACACTCTCTGTTCCTTTACTCTCCTAGTTCGACGAGATGGTAATCCGACACGACTGGAGAGTGTGGCTGGCAAGTGCTTATTAGTCGAAATCAATCGCCAAGTCCCAGATTTAGTCGGGTCTTAGTTTAGAAGATTTATTGAGTTCAATATAGCATAGTCCAAGAGCTAGATCGTATAGTTTACGCGTAACCTTTCGATCTAGTTCTTGGACTATACACCTAAGGCACCTAAGTTTTAGGAATATAATTAACATTTAAGCAAAACTGTACTAATTTTTATGCCTTGTAAATTTTTGAATAAAATAATACTAATTAGTTGAATCATCAACGCCAAAACCTTGAATATAGAAGCTGGAATTTGATTAATGATGTAGACAAACAATAAGTCTGGATTTTACGAAATTCCCACGTGATAGAGAATTTACGGGCGGCTGAAGTCGCTCGCAAAGTTCTAGTGTTTAGCTGCATCCGGTTAGACAGGCAGCCAATCCTATATAGTTGGGAGAAGGCTAGACAGATGATGATGACGATTCTGTGGGATATGTTAAATTATTTTTAAAACTCACGGGTGCACTGAGCGCGCGCTGCGGCGGCGCGGGCGCGGCCGAGTCGCGCGCGGCCACCCCGCGCATGACGTCGAGCCGGTAGCGCACGGAGCCGCCGCTGCCGTCGAACGACGCCTGCTGCAGCAGCGGCGCGCGCAGCGAGCGCACGCGCACGCCTGCGGGTGCGTTATTGTGTGTTACTGTTATATAACGGGTGTAAAAATACGCTAAACGAAGCCGAAACTTGTAGGACGTCATTGAGATCATTTTTTTGTTCTGGACCATACCTAGAAACCTTCTGGTTACGGAGATATTGAAGGTCAAAGTTCCAAGTTTTTTCTTTTATAATAATTGAATTAAATATAAAAATAAACGACCGAGTAACAAAAAAAAAAGGTTATTTCATTAAAAGATTTTAAAAATTTCTATCCGACACCGTGCTCGCTAGCGAAACAGCTGACTGACTGAGGGAGGGGTCGCGCTCGCGGCCGTTCAGGTCACATCCCGCGCCACTCACCCGTGTTGAGACGCAAGTTCGGTGCCCCAGCGCATAGGGTAAAAGGGTGAAAAATAATCTTGAGGTAAAATGTAGATTGTCTTTTAAAAAAAAGTTGTAATTTTCCATTGATTTTACGTTCTATAAATGAAACCAAACCACTGTTTTCAATCCTAACACCCTGTATAATAATGTTACTAATGTCACAGAATAGTACAGAAGGCGCACTGCGCATTTTAGGTATGGAGCTGCAAGTACGCGGCTCGTCTTGTCGGGCCAATTCAGCGAGCGTATATAAGAGTTAGTTATAACTGTAGGTAATTAGCGCTGTGCGACCTGAATTGCACTTTATTGTATCGTAGCAAGAGTTGCTTTTTATTTCAATAATTTTGCGGACTGAACCATCTGTATTAATCTGTGCTTGTATGCGAACTCACCGATAGCAGGCAGCGACCAACACCTCGGCAAACTGGGCTGCAGTTTCGGATAGGCATCAATCCCTGGTATATAAAGACAATGCATCTGTTTCCTTCTCGCTGTCGGCTCTGCCTTTCGGGCAGGCTCGCTTTGCTGTCTGGAAGTAGTTGGCCGCGAGGGGATGGGGGTGGGAGATGGGACCGGTGGGGGTGGAATTGGGGCTGCGGCAATGGGTGGTGGGGGAGGGGCTGAAGAAGTGGCGGGTGGCGATGTCTTTTCTGGCTGTTGGACGACCTGGAACAAGAGGCGAGTGGTTAGATTTATGAAATAGTGTAAACTGTTTTTATTTGAGGCACAAAAAGTATCCTTATCCTAATTAATATAAGGTGTATCTTTTCATACACGGAGGAGCTCGTGGCTAAGTAATAACAGCCGCACGGTTCGATCCATCAGGTTAAGCTACGCCTGCCGGGGTTGGTCCGTGGATGAGTGACCATCTTTACATACAGAGACTCCTCCGTGCCTCGGAAAGCACGTTAAGTCGTTGGTCCCGGCTGTCATTAGTGGATCTTTGACAGCCGTTATGGGTCGTTAGAAGCCCGAAGGAAGGTTCGCGTGCAAGGATCCACACCTGTGCAATTGAAGCTCACGCGCACGAACCGCACTGTTCTTGCGTGCGAGAGGACACTCTAGGATCTTGCACTCGAATTGCTCGCTAACCAATCGCGCACATGTTCAAAGATATCCATACTATATTCCTAAGATACACGCAAACCGCACTGTTCGTGCGCGTGCGCAGAAGTGTACCCGCCTTAACACCACGAGGCTATAATGTATTGCCAACCTTGGAGACAGAGGTAAAATGTATGAAGTGTCTATAATAGTAAGGGTGATTCTTGTATGCGAGTGTGAGAAATTGTGAGGATAATAACCGTGATTTATAATTATAACATGTCAGTAATTGTGGTGAGAACTGTGAGTCAATTTAAACGATTGAATTTTATTTGCGAATAATTTGAATTGGCAACTGCGGAATATTTTGGTGAACATTGTTGAATACTTTGGTGATATCAACACGTGATGTTTTTTTTATCTGCAATTTTTTTTGTGATAGCTACTGAATACTTTGGTGATAGCTGCTGAATATGTTGGTGATAACTGCTGAATATTTTGGTGATAGCTGCTGAATATTTTGGTGATAACTGCTGAATATTTTGGTGATAGCTGCTGAATATTTTGGTGATAGCTGCTAAATATTTTGATGATAACAGCTGAATATTTTGGTGATATCTGCTTGTGATGTTGGTGATGGCTGCAATTTTTTTTGTGATATCTGTTGAATATTTTGGTGATTTAGCTCGAGATTGATTTGATAACCGTTCGTAATGTAGATGATACCTGGTGTAGATGTGCGTGCTGCACGGTGTGCTGCGTGTGGTGGGTGGTGGTGGTGGTGTGCAGCTGCGTGCGCGCGCCGTGCGAGCACGACGACAGCGCGGACGCGCCGCGCGCGCGGTGCTCCGGCGACTGAGGGACACCGTACGCACGTGAACAAAGTATTCACTCTCTTTCTTATAAATATGGAAAGCGTAAGGAGTTCTTTTTTTGGACCTTACTTATTATATTCCTTTTTTACCCGAGTATTAAAGAGCCTATATTACCTCAAATTGTTTAGCATGATCGTCCGTTATATCGAAAATACTGGCAGCATACCTCTTTATCTCCGCAGCGCATCCCGAGCGACATTGCAAAAATACCGTTGCGACCATCGTCGCACATGAGCGACGGTCGAGTCACACAGTTATAATCTCTATTTCTACTGGATAAAGGGCTAATATCGTCTGTGGAAAGTTACACTACGGGGCATGATGGATAATTTTGAAATAAAACACCCGTAAGGGTAAACACCGTAGTCACTCAAACCGGGTACCAAATCGGGTAGTTGACAACAAAAAAAAAACGTTATTTTCATTAAAAGATTTTAATAAGATTCCGACACCGTGCTCGATGGCGAAACAGCTGACTGACTGAGGGAAGGGTCGCGCTCGCGGCCGGTCAGGTCACGTCCCGCACCCCAGCCCGTGTTGAGACGCAAGTTCGTTGCCCTAGCACATAGGGTGAAAGGGTGAAATACTCTAGTAGTAAAAGATAGAATTTCTTTTTTTTTAAGTTGCAATTTTCCATTGATTTTACGTTCTATAAATGAAACCAAACCACTGGTTTCAAGGATAACGGTGTTTACCCTAACACCCCGTGTATGTTAAAGTTGAGGATTAATGTTAAATACTATGTTTGACGAACACATGATTCCATAAAGTTTTATCGATGGAAAAAAAAAATACAAAGTTACCTCCAAACCGATAAATAAACCGCTAGTATTAAAAAAAATACTTCATATTAGATCATGAAACTTTGCATAATAACTGTACTAACTTTAAAGCCTTATTTAGTAACCTGCGCCGAGTTCCGGATGCAGACTTCTTTCCTTGGTATTGGTTCGTCGAGTCGTTGAGCTCCTTAAGTTCTGAGTTGAGCTCGACTATTACTGACAAATACTTGCACTGACTGGACAGGTCCACTCAAATCTGTGTAGTTCTTTCCTCAAAAGACCATTTCAGACTCTAATTTACATGGTCATCATATGGCTGGACCAAGATTATGTCTGGACTTTAAAAGAGACTGTGACCTCTGAGTTTGTTTCGGCCTTTCTTCTCAGAGTAGGATATAGGAAACGCCAACCTCATCTAGCTTATTTTTTTTTTTTTAATATGACTTGTAAAAGTGATTCCCATATCATCCTATTTACAGAATAAACAATTTTATTTCATTTCATTTCAGAGGGCACTCTGCGTCCGGAACACAGCGTGGTAACTTTTCGTGTTCAGGTTCGCGACAGGTCAATCGTCATCCTTGAGAGGTGAAACACGTGTCGATTTCTTACAGGGTTTTTTATGACTCTTGAGGAATAGTTAAGCGGAATAGGACGTTACTAAATATATCTACGTCTATTGTATTAAATAATGGAATTCCGCAAAGTCACGCATGAATTATTAACTGTGAAATATGATGATGATATCAATTAAATAACCAATATTTTGTTACCATATTTTGATTTAAATGAGTGTCCGTGGAGTTTCTTGTTTTTCTCCATAGGTACCTAAATGGGCAACTAGCTTCATCTTTCTGACTGACCGACCCCTTGAGAACGTGTATTCCCGTTCGTCCCACTAAATTTAATAAATAACTTATATTAAATTGTCGCGTGTGTCGCGGTCTGAGCTGAGCCTAAGGCTGAGTCCTGAGTGACGGCGCACCGCGCAGACAGAATGAACGGCGGATAAAACAAAATGTTTGAGATGTTCGAACTTGTCCGGAGTGCGGGCGCATTCTACTAGCAGATTCGCTCATATAAACGCGTATTTTTTTACGTGCGGAGTGGTGGATAGTTTTGACGTTTCTCATTATACATGCCGCGATAACGTTGTATGAATGTATACGTAAGAGATCGAAAACTCAAATTAATAATCCTCATAAATGACTATCTTATCCATACACTATAACAATGAGTATCATTCGAAAGCACCAAGTTTCACTTTATATTGGAAAAATTCACTGAAAAAACACGAATGAATCGTTCATTAATATTCTGACAGGACGTTATTATAATGTCATGTCTTTGGGTTCGCTGCTATGGCAACGGTAGTGCCAAAGCACCAAACAACGGCGGTGCGCCGTCACCCAGGAACCCCACTAGACACACGCGCACAAATCAACTTTTAAAATCCGCTACGTAATCCGCCTGCGCGGTGCGCCGCCACTCAGGACTCAGCCTGAGAGATATACGACATTATTTTGCAGATTTGAAGTGCTGTCCTAACGGTAATTGTAAAATAGTATATCATCACGCATACATCCCTCAAAGGAGTAAAGAGAAGTATACAAATACATCCACAACCACCACCAACAAAAAACGTTACGTACAAGGCCTATTAAAAAAAATAAAAAAAAATATGACTAACCTGTAACTGTTCTTGTTTCCATTCGTTGTCTGTGGTTTCTTCTGAATCGTCGAACTGTGACTTCCATAGTGATACCAGAGTGAGGGCACCGCCTTTTGTGACCTAAAACAAAACAAAAATACATGTATTCTACTATTCAACTAATTCTACTAATTCTACTAATTCTACTAATTCTACTAATTCTACTAATTCTACTAATTCTACTAATTCTACTAATTCTACTAATATTAGTAATACTACTAATTCTACTAATAATCTACTTAATATTATAAATGTGAAAAGTTTGTGTGTTTGTTACTCAATAACGCAAAAACGGCTGAAAGGATATGGATGAAATTTGGCAAACAGATATTTTATAACCTGGATTAACACATAGGATACTTTTTATCCCGATATTCCCACGGGATCGAGACCTACGCGACTGAAATCGCAAGGCGAAGCAAGTAAGATCTATACAACAAAAAAAAACCGCCAAAGTGCGTGTCGAACCACACACAATGAAGGCTTCCGTAGTTGAGATGAAATTATCCCAAGAACAAACTTAACATTGTAATTGAAAAACATGTTCTCCCATACATTCCAACCGCAAATGTAAGTTTGTACGCACAATATTGGGAGATTTACCATGTTATTTTAACACCATAGAGTTTCTTACAGGTTTTCCTGTAATTTATGAGTATAGATCGGTCTGTAGCGGGCACGCCCTTGTGCCTGGAGGCTTTTATTTAGATATTACTAGCTGCGCCTCGCGGTTTCACCCGCGTAAGGCACGATCCCGTGGGAATATCGGGATGAAAAGTATCCTGTGTTAATCCAGGTTATAAACTATCTGTGTGCCAAATTTCATCCAAATCCGTTCAGTAGTTTTTGCGTGAAAGAGTAACAAACATCCATCCATCCATCCATACTTACAAATTTTCGCATTTATAATAATATACATTACTTATTATTTCTGCTCAAGTACATAATAGTTCTTGATTTTTTTTTTTGTTTGGTATAATGGCGTGTGCCAGCTGACATATGGCTAATAATAAGATTTATGTTATTTTGTTCCGTAATGTAAATGATTTTGCATACTATTGTATAGAATCAATTTCTTCTAACTAAACAGACAGCTGTGCTGCTGGACAGTTAGTTGCGCCACTTCTCCCCAGCTAAAGCACTCGGGAGTGGTGAAGGGTGGGCGTGCCGGGGACTGGCTCATGTCATTTTGACGTTGGAAAAGTGCTGATTCTGTTTTCCTAGTTTGAATAAATGACTTTTGATTTTTGTTTTTTTTTTGTACCTGCTGCAAAGCAGACACGTTCTCGTCATCCATGACGGCGAACTGTGTGAAGCTCTGGTCTGCACGTGCGCGGGCTGTGCGACGCGCTCCTGTTGACAAAACATACATACATAGATATAGTATAGATACAATATAATATCATCATCATCTGCCTAGCCTTTTCCCAACTATATTGGAGTCGGCTTCCAGTCTAACCGGATGCAGCTGAATACCAGTATTTTACATGGAACGACTGCCTATCTGACCTCCACAACCCAGTAACTGGGTAATACGATACCCCTTGGTAAGACTGGTTGTTAGACTTTCGAGCTTCTGACGACCCGTAACGACTGTCAAAGATCCATGAATGACAGCCGGGACCAACGGCTTAACGTGCTTACTCGCGGAGAAGTCTCGATATGTAAAGATGGTCACCTATCCACGGACCAACCCGGGCAAGCGTAGCTTAACCTGATGAATCGACCCGTGCGGCTGTTTTTATTTAGCCACGAGGTTTACAGATTATTTTTTCCAATTGATTTAATAATAATAGCAAAGATTTTTAAGTAAAAACTTAAAAATCTTTGCTATTATTATTAAATCAATTGTTAAATTTTTTTAAAAGATTTTTTTCATTTTTTTTATTTAGCAAAGATACTCACCGCTCAACATGTTAGCTACCGAACTGTTTCACAAAAGACAGTTTCACCTTCGTCTCGCTAATTACTTATTTATTTATAATACACGTCTATTTAGAACGAGGTCAGATGTTTAACTGTTTTTTTTTTACATATCGTTGTGACAATAGCTGTCAAGTGCATGTCGGAGTTATTTTGTAGGGTTCCGTTAGCGAGATTGTTTTTGGAGACAATCATTCTTGAAAAGCATGAGTAGGTAGGTGGTTAGCAACTAACCTGGCTGAGCCCCTAGACAAAGTGACATTCTATCAGCGATAACGATGATTGAAAAGGCAAAAATGTATAGGACTGACATAAGCTACCGAAAAGCTTATGTCAGTCCTGTTGGAAGTCGTTGTAGAAATACGAAACGCTTTCGAAGCGATTGTCACTTGTCTAGGCCCTCTGGTGTCAGAGTTTTAAAGCCGCCCTACGGCCTCTGACTTGGCTTCACATGTCGTCGAGAAATATCTACATAGTAAAATGTCACGACAATTCACAATAATTATGATCTGCGTGCAATTCATATTACGAAATAATTAATCTGTTTGACAGTTTTCAGTTATGAATTGCTTTTGTGTCAAATTAGATCAGTGTTTTTTCAACCTTTTTCATGGCACGGCCCCTTTAGTATGAAGAAATATTTCGCGACCCGTTGCTTTTTATTTATGATTTATGTATATTATTTTGTGACAAATATTCAATCCAACATATTTATTCATTTTTATAATTAGGGTTCGGATAAAATAAGTAATTAAGTACGTAAAACACATTTTTTTACATCGAACGCGTAGCCAATATATAACGCAATTTACGCGCATACGTACAACCACGGCCGATGCCATGATTTTTTGGTTATTTGATACAAATGATTACAACCTTTAGTTAACAATTTTCTTAAAAAATCTTTTTAAACTTTATAGTTTTTTTTTATTGCCAACCTTTTGCAACTCCCCTATAGAGCTTCGCGACCCCCCCTAAAGAGGCTTCGCGACACCCCCGGGGGTTAGATGAATTGCTAATGACAGCTGGGAATTCAGGAACTGAATTGCTTTTAGAGGAATTGCAAATGTGGCCGTTTTAGGCCTCTAGTAGTACTTTCCCTAGGGATAATTTCCGACACCAACGCGGGCGAAGTCACGAGCAAAAGCTAGTAAGTAAATAATTGATAGAACTAACCTCTTTTGAAATGCGTGTCTGAATGTACGCTGTCCACGTCGGCAGCTATGATCCTGGGACTGACAGCTTCACCTGATCAAAAAAAATAGTTTATTAATCGTCTGCGTAATGTATTGGATAGGATCAGTTGATGTGACGATGATTGGAGACGTTTATATCTAGCAGTGGACGTATTTTAAGGAGCTCGTGGCTACGTAATAACAGCCGCACGGGTCGATCCATCAGGTTAAGCTACGCTTGCCGGGGTTGGCCTGTGGTTGGGTGACCATCTTTACATACCGAGACTCCTCCGTGCCTCAGAAAGCACGTTAAGCCGTTGGTCCCGGCTCTCATTTTTAGATCTTTGTCAGTGGTTACGGGTCGTCAGAAGCCCGAAAGTCTGACAACCAGTCTACCAGTCGTAGCGTAGCTTAACCTGATTGATTTACCCATGCGGCTGTTATAATTACTTAGCTACGAGCTCCTCCCACCCACCAAATTAAATTAGTTGGCAAAAGTCCAGTGTGCACTGGAGTTTCACTAGCTAAAGAGATGGCTAAAAAAAACCCATAATCGCCAGAAATTTCATATGCACCGTTTTTATAAGCATAATATATACATCAAAAACACATCATAATTTACTGGAGAAATGACGTGGTATACTAGATATTTTATGATCAATGAACAATAAAAAAATCTATTGTAGCCGTGATCTAAGAATTCTTTGGGGTCCTTAAATACAAAAATGTTGTTATTACGAAGTATTATAGGAATGGATTTTTTCGTAGAATGTTAATTCAACGAAAAAATCATATAATTATGAAATAATAGGTACACATCAAACATCGTGATTAAACTCAAAACTCAAAAAATATTTCAACTATTGTCGTTACTATACACCACGAACAATAATGACTAACATAACATTTTTATCAGTCTGATGAATGTAAAGAAAAGGATAGAAAAAGTTTGATGTTAAAAACAAGAGTAAGAGAAACTACCTGCTCTAGCTAGGCGCCACCTACCGCGTCTAATTGTGCATGTAAACCAACCAAGGAGTCACTCAAACGCACAAAAATAAAACATGTTCAAGTCCAGTTTAGTTCAGTCACATACGTGACACACACACACACATACAGAAGAATAACATAATATACCTGGTACCTTTGTACTCATATCATACTTGTGTCGTATCTCTATGTATTTTACTGTGTGTACATAAATAATAAAATAAATAAATAATATTTGTAAAGAGTATTAATAATTACAAATATTTATTATAGGGTATACTTTTTACATTATTTTAATATACTATCAATCATATAATAAAGTGATAGTGATAAAATAAAACTTCAGAAAAATCAATTGAAGTATTTCAGAAGATTCTCATACAGTATTATAACTTCTATACTATATGGTTTTGGAGGCTGATTTTTTGAAAACGTAATGGGTTTAGTATAATAGTGAACCCATTTTTATAAATTTTGTTGCTGGCGATTCTGGGTTTTTTGTATAAAGACTCTTTAGCCATGTCCTTTAATTAGACTTTGTAGAATCACTGGTTTTGTTGTTTGGTCTATCAAAAACAGTTTTAAATGAGAATGAAAATGAAGGGTAAATACAGTTTTTCCACAGTTATTTTACCTTTATTTATGCATTATTGTCAAAATTAAAATGAACTTTATTGTTGTTCCAATAAAGTCACTGTTGGGTTGTTACTCTGGGATGTAAAATAATTGTAAAATGACTGTACAATTCGCGTCAAACAACTTTGCCGCTCTTGAGTAGGATACAAATGACTGCGCAGGACTCAATCTTAGTTATACAACAGTAGTGCGCATGCGCAGCCTAACTTCAGCGCGGCAAAGTAATTGGACGCGAACTGTAGGTATCTCACGACTCGTGGAACATACAGTAGCTACCTGGCGCGTGCGGCGCGTGCGGCGCGGCCAGCTCCTGCACGCACGTGGGCGGCGCCGTCACCACGCGCAGGCGCGCCAGCGTGGGGCCCGCGCCTGGGGACATGCACAGTCTAGAGCGTGCACAGCTGGGACACAGGCCTGCTCTCCGCGAGAGGGAGTGGGCCGGGACCCACCGCGCGGGGCCAGTGCGGGGTCGGAGATGTCACATGTCTTCGAATTTTTGGTTCTAGGACATGCCGGTTTCCTCACGATGTTTTCCTTCACCGTTTTGAGAGCAGTGTTGATGAAAAGTAAAGCTCTTGACAGGATTCGATCCTACGACCGTGAGTGACGGCCGGACGGACGGGTTACCACTGAGTCACCACTACTCTCCTCAATAAAAAACATCTCTTTTACCAAAAGAACCATGACCACCATCCTATATATACATACCCAAACCAAAACGATTATGACCAAAGCTACATATGGTGCATTTAAAAGCACAGCAGATCTAGATTCTGAAATAATTCCTCTATTTTAATTTAAACTTAAAGTTTTTGTATATTTCAGAACAAAAAAAATACTTTTCCGGACAAATAGCTAATTCGTTACACTTCAAAAAACGATTGATTGCTAATCATTTTCTGTCAGGCGTTTTTGCATATCTTGTTCAGTAACGAATTTAGATTTAGCAACATAAATAACAACATGATGTGGCATAACTCGCCACTAAGTCCGACTGGGACCAGCTTAAAATGTCAGCCAAGACTGTGAGAGGCAGAATAAAATCAAACTATGCTATGAAAATCAAACGATCCTATTAGATACATCTCTATCGCTAAGCACGTCGCTGGTGGAGAGACTGACTTTGGATAGTTAAAAACATCTGGAGTGGGTCTACCAGATGCTTGTAACTTATCGAATAATTCCACATACTAGTAAGGCGATCAGTGTAAAACAAATCTCTCACAAACAGCGTAGGTACGCCTTTTTTATTCAATCTTTAAGCATTTATTTAAAAAACCTAAATAAATATAAGCCATGGCAGTGAAGAGATGGGCAGTCCCAACAAAATGCGTGGATCAGCACCATTTAGCCATTTTGAAAGAGACTGAATTATCCAACACGTCATGTTGTTTTCCATCAAGATTTCATGCAGTTGCGCGGATAATTCACTGAATGCACGTCTCTAAATACGTTGCACGCGTAAAACACATTTGATTCACTGAAACAGTGACGTACGATTTAAATCATCAAAGCACCGCAATATCGTATCCAATTACATTTCACCGATAAACTGACACGTATCGTAAGTCCAGTAGGAAAACCAAAATCGTCAATGAGATATCGCTTTCAAGAATATGTATAAACGAGATTACAGTGCAACAAATGTACGGCTTGTCGTTAAGTATTTTGTGAGGATTGTATTAGTTACCTACTTTAAGATCTATATTATTATAATCTATGCACCTTTGTAACCATTTATATGCACTCTTGTATGAAATATAACTCAGTCTTATTCTGGTCTTCACTCGTTTCATTTACCATCAACACCGCACCTTACATGGCGACCCTGCCAGGATAACTGTAGTTCAAAATTATCCATGTCCAGCAAGCACAGAAGAAGTAAAAAGATTTGTAGCATTCACTAATTATTACAGAAAATTTATACCGAAATTTGCTGAAATAGCGCATCCTTTAAATTCATTGACTAGAAAAGGTGTACTATTCGAATGGAGTGAGGCATGTCAACAAGCATTTGAAACATTAAAGCAAAGTTTAACTCATCCACCAGTGTTACAATATCCTGACTTTTCAGAACAAAATCGTTTTATTGTTCAAACTGACGCATCAAACAATGCTATAGGAGCAATTTTATCAAATAATAATGGACGACCGGTAGCTTTCGCTAGCAGAAGCTTGAATAAAGCTGAAAAGAATTACCCTACCATAGAAAAAGAATTACTTGCAATTGTATGGGCTGTCAAATACTTTCGTCCATATTTGTATGGTCGACCTTTTATGATATTTACGGACCATAAGCCACTAGTATATTTGTTCAACATGAAAGACCCATCAAGCAGACTTATGAAATTTAGAATGACTTTAGAGGAATACAATTTTGAAGTACAATATATAAAAGGTTCTGACAATGCAGCTGCTGATGCACTGTCTAGAATTACTTTAAAAGACTTGAAGGAAATGCATGAAAGTTTATTGAACGTCATGACAAGAGCACAAGCGAGAAATTTAAATAAAACAAACTCAACGGTGGATATGAATATTTCAGACTTGAGGCCTGATCAACCAAAAGTCGTAAGTACTCATATCAGACCTAAAGAATCAGTCGAATTAACATTTATAGGAGTTAAAGAATTAGGAATTTTAAATAAAATAGGAGGTATAACTAAAGAAAATAAAATATTCTGTTATGCAGAAAATAAATCAACAATATACGTGAAATTCCTAAGTTCTCAATCGCAAATGACGCGAGACGAGTTTGTGAGAGAGTTAGATGAATTTTGCAATTTATTAAAATTAAAAGAAATATACATATTAAAAAATAAAGACAATGAGGACTTTATAAAAAAGCTAGTAACAACAATAACAAATAATAAAAGTAGGTCCGGACCGCGCATATGCATTTTATGTGATGTAAAAAGGATAGAGAATACGGATGATAAAAAAGTTATTTTAAATGACTTTCATCTCTTACCTAGTAGTGGCCATGCTGGTATGAGACGAATGTCAAATAACATAAAGAAATACTATTATTGGCCTGGTATTGATAATGATGTTCGGGAGTTTGTAAGGCGGTGTGACAAATGTCAGCGCCAAAAGTATTCAATACCCAAGAAGGAACCCATGGTGATTACTAGTACAGCTAATACTGCATTTGAAAAAGTATATCTAGATTTGGTTGGTCCTTTGGAAACAGACAATGAAAACTTTTCGTATGTGCTAACATTACAATGCGAACTCACAAAATATGTAGAAGGTTATCCCTTAATTTCTAAGAAAACAGATGAAGTGGCGAGAAGTTTTGTCAACAACTTCATTCTCAGATACGGTGTGCCGAAAGCAATTGCAACAGACAGGGGAAAGGAGTTTCTCTCAGAAATATTTCAACAGGTATGTAAATTATTAAACATAAAACAACTTAATTCTACAGCATACCATCACCAAACCATAGGAGCATTGGAAAACACTCACAAACATTTAAATGCATTTTTGCGTATCCAAACAGAGAACCATCCAGAGATGTGGAGTAAGTGGATTCCGTTTTGGTGTTTTTCTTATAACACGGGCGTACATACAGAAACAGGATTCACTCCATACGAGTTAGTTTTTGGTAAGAAATGTTCCCTACCTAGCAATCTGACAACAAATTTAGATCCATTATATAATTACGACAGCTATCCTCATGAATTAAAATACCGATTGCAACTTTCACAAACAGAGGCAAGAGAAAATCTATTAAAAAGTAAGTTTAATAGAAAGATAGAATACGATAAAAATGTTAATCCTGTAAACTATAAAGAAAATGATTTAATTTTAGTAAAGAATGACACATCCTGTAAGAAATTAGACAACTTGTATTCAGGCCCTTTTAAAGTTGTAAAAGACATACCACCAAACGTAGAAATAATTAATCAATTTGGAAAAAAGGACATTGTTCATAAAAATCGGACAAAACCATACTATGTATCTTAATTTAAGCTAACGTATAAACAAAAAAAAAAAAAAAAAATGTAATCATTTTTTTTTTTTTCTATTAGTTCGGTGATGTGAGGATTGTATTAGTTACCTACTTTAAGATCTATATTATTATAATCTATGCACCTTTGTAACCATTTATATGCACTCTTGTATGAAATATAACTCAGTCTTATTCTGGTCTTCACTCGTTTCATTTACCATCAACACCGCACCTTACAATTTAATAAACAATGAATAAACAATCAAACAATAACACACCAAAGAGCTCAACGTTTGAACGTAACAGTAGGTTTCTATGGCGACGACTGACATAAATGAGTGAATGAGCGAGTGACACCTAATATCAGTGTTTTCAGACAGATAATTTTTTTTTACCCACAGATCAGAAACACAACAAGAATCTGCTTCGGAAAAAATACTATACCTACAAAAGAACTTATTAATCTATACTATATCACTATAATATCATGTTGGATGTTGTTCTACAGATAGTGCTGTGCACTTCTGTAAGTGACGAATTCACAATACCTTCCTTAAACTGTATGTGATTTTTATTTGTGTATGTTTTAGTGCGTTAATGGTTGAAGTGCCATATCAATAAATAATATCGTGGCCTCCATGGTTATCTCCTGTACCTCAAAAATAAGGTATACTCCTACCACTAATCTGATCACATTGACCGAATGAACGAAATGAACTGTAATCTTTCACACTGTCGCCATTAAATCGAAAATGTAACCGGAACTACAAATAATATTTATTTTTATTCAATTTTAAACATTGGCTTTGATTGACTCTAGACTATTATCTTAAATCTAGTTTGAATAAATGAAGGACACTTGAAAATATGAATTGGCTGTAATCGATTAGGGCAGAAATGGTCATGGTCTTTTTAGACAATTAGCGCCACTTTAGGAAGAAGCCTTCCATTTCGAAAATGAATACAAAATATACGATGACGTTAATCATTCATTCATTCTTTCGTCATTCAATCACAAATACAGAAAATATGGGTGCTTTGACCCTTTTGACAGGTGCCCTGAAATCTCAATATTGCTGTGCGTTTCATCAAATAGTTCCTATAAGTACCGCAATGTTGGCTTCGCTGTTGTAAAACCAAAACGAATACGCTACAGCGTGCAGCGTCACCTAATCCTAAATACCTTCTTCGTTGACTACGGAACCCTAAAAACCGACCTCTTTAGGGTTCCGTAGTCAACAAAGAACCCTTATACAGGACGTTAGGGTAAACACCGTTATCCTTGAAACCAGTGGTTTGGTTTCATAACGTAAAATCAATGGAAATTGACTTTTATTTTTTTTTATAGAAAATCTACATTTTACCACAAGGGTATTTCACCCTTTCACCCTAGGGCGCTAGGGCAACGAACTTGCGTCTTAACATGGGTGGGTGGCGCGGGACGTGACCTGACCGGCCGAGAGCGCGACCCCTCCCTCAGTCAGTCAGCTGTTTCGCTAGCGAGCACGGTGTCGGATACAAAACTTTTTTAAATCTTTTAATGGAAATAACGTTTTTTTTTATTTTACTCGGTGATTTATTTTTATATTTAAGTCAACTACCCATGGTTTGAGTGACAACAGTGTTTACCCTTACACCCTGTAGTTTCGCCATGTCCGTCTGTCTGTCTGTCTGTCCGTGGCTTAGCACAGAAGAAAGCTGTATGTTGGCATGGGTGTACAGTCACGGACTTTAATTGATAAGCCACCTTCAAACTTTTCAATTTTACAGTTTCATACATTCACGAGATTACACGACTAAACACGAACTCAAACCGCACGCTCGTAAACAAGATGACAAATAAATGTCTTATAATCGGAAATAGTCTTATCCATAGAGGTTGACTAATAAGTTCTCAATGATAAAAATAAATAAAATGTTGCATAAAGGTTATCCAATCTATTCGATACTGACCTCCTTTGAATCAGAGCTCATTAACTCGGTTATTCTGAAAACATAACTGAAGACAGTTACAGTTGAAATGTCGATAGAGAGACGTTAATTTCGAAGTTGCCGAAATGACTATTAATATTTCTCCGTACGCTAACGTTACTATAGCTACGCTTAAACAATCGTTGCTAGGTTACTGTTGCTAGACCTGCAATTGATTGACTTTGGGTAGTCACTCTGCTGTCAAGTTTAGTAAAGTTATTAAATATAATTTTCTACTGCTAATACGAAGACATTATGACTTTCCGTGTCGGGAACCAAATAAACCCGATTTGCATTACACGGCTAAAATACGAACAGTGCCAGGTGGCTCATCAATTAAAGTCCGTGACTGTGCATATTAATCACGCCGACGAAGTGGTACAATCAAATCATGAAAAAAATAATGTTTTAGGGTACCTCCTTTTGTAAGAGTCAAGTGTTGCCCCACTTTTTTTTTTTAAGTTTGCTATCATCAAATGACTTCTCCCGCTCTGGGCGGAGCGGAAGGGCGTGTCAGATTTTTACTGACTAAAATCCACCCGTGTTCCTTCAGTTGCCTGTTGCCAGGGACCCGGTATCCCTTTCTTCCCCCCCCCCTGCCATGTAGATCATATTTTTCAACTACAAGTTTACAACTTAAGTTTGTTCTTAGCATAAATTCATTCCAATTACGGAACCCATCATTGTGCGTATTCTGACACGCACTTGGTCAGTTTTTTTTAATTTTTCATTACTGCGAAGAAACTATTTGAATAAAAGCACTGTAGTGAACGTCATTTCAGAAAAAACTCATTACAAGCAGGTAAATCAGAATCAATTAATATAATGTACGTTACCGGGCGCGGGCGCGCGCGGCTTGCAGGGCGGCACGCTCTGCCGCTCGGGGCGCGCGGGGCCCGTGAGCGCTGAGTTGCTCGTCTCTTGTTGCTGCACAACACAAATATAACATTATTCACCCATAAACAATACTTTGACAGTGTTTTTTACCCACAATATCGAGACTCCTTCGTGGCTCGGAAAGCGCGTTAAGCCGTTGGTCCCGGCTGTCATTTGACTGTCGTTACGGGTCAGAAGCTCGAAAATCTAACAACCAGTCTAACCAAGAGGTATCGTATTACCCAGTTACTGGGTTGTGGAGTTCAGATAGGCAGTCGCTGCATGTAAAATACTGGTATTCAGCTGCATCCGGTTAGACTGGAAGCCGACCCCAACATAGTTGGGAAAAGGCAGGCAGATTTTTCGTTTTCTAAAATAATAATAGCCAAAGTTATCTTCTTATAACATCAGCTATCTGCCAGTGAAAGTCCATTGAAAATCGTTCCAGACATTTCGGAGATTAGGTGGGACAAATAGATAGACAGACAAAAAAAAAAATGCTTTTTTGTTTTAGATACCTTAAGTAAAAGCTGTTATTTTGATATTGCAACGTGCTTTCTGAGGCACGGAGGAGTCTCGATATGTAAAGATGGTCACCCATCCACGGACCAACCCCGGCAAGCGTAGCTTAACCTGATGGATCGACCCGTGCGGCTGTTATTACTTAGCCACGAGCTCCTCTCTATTGCACAATGTGTGATGTAAATAAGAGAAAATAAATAAATATTTACATTATTCACCTTTGCATGTCTGTCGGGAGAAGGCGCGGGTGTCGTTCTAGGTTCCGCTTCCTTGTCTGTTATTGGCTTGTCTGTGGTTGACTGCAAATAAACAATTTATATTCATTATATTAAATGTAGGTTTTGAAGGATAATAGGGATGCGGGGATGGGGGGTATAATAGGGGGTATTATATGTAAAAAAAAGTAATTGAAAACTTTCCAAATGCCTTTTTTACACCTAAAACGGTTACAACGTCAAATTCAGTGATACAATTGTAATTCATGATTAATATTCTAGTTCACTAGTTAGCGTTATTTCGTATTTCCATACAGTTTATTTATACAGTATTTCATATAATATGCAAGCGGGCACGGCTTTTTGAAGGCTTTTATTTAGATATTAATTTATATTTACATTTTATTTCTGCAAAAAAAAAAAATCGAGAACTATAATGTACTCAACATTATAGTTCTCGATTTTTTTTTTTTGGTTGGTATAATGGCGTGTGCTAGCTGGCATACGGCTAATAATTCGATTTATGGTTTTTGTTGCGTAATGTAAATGATTTTGCATCCTTTTGTATGAAATCCATTTTTTTAACTAAACAGACAGCTGTGCTACTGGACAGTTAGTGGCGCCACTTGACCCCAGCTAAAGCACTCGGGAGTGGTGTAGGGCGCGCGTGCCGGGGACTGGCTTATGTCATTTTGACGTTCGGAAAGTGCTGATTATCAGCCTCGTTTGAATAAATTACGTTTGATTTTATCATATTTAATTTTGAGTATTATTGCCAAATTAATCAAAGCAGGTAAATACTTGACAGCAATTTGTTTTTTTTTTTTAGAATGAACGCTCTTAAACGCCCGGCGAGCACAAACAATAATAAAATATTTTGGTTGAGCTAAATACTGAGCTGTACGTGGGAAACCTAAGCCCAACAGTGAACTATTCATGGATAAAATATATCAAACGACGGGCTATATGTGGGCAACTTAAGCCCAACAGTGGGAACTTTTGTCCAGCTTATATAGTTATGTTATTTCAATAGTTTTACTTACATATCCATTCAGATGGTTGGGCGCGTGTCTTGGCGAGGCGGGATGCACTCTCTTGTCTGTGTGCTTGTCTTTGTGAGCGCCTGTCTGTGTGTCCGTTGCAACTGCTGTAGTTGCCTCCGTTTCTAGGCGTCGTCGAGTCTGTAAAATAAAAATAAATTAAAATAACTTATTTAAATCCTGGCTAACGGCACAGTATAATACAGCAACAGTATTGCCACTGAAATCGAGAAAAAAACATCTGATGTTTCCCATATGTAGCTCGTCAAAATGTAGGGAACAGCTGTTTTTTTTTCTCGATTTCAGGGTTGGTCCCATGGTGAATGTTGTTCAAAGCCAAAGTCAAATAATTTATTTCAATTAGGCACATAAAAAAACAAAGAAATAGAACTGATTCTAGTTGCCCCTTCCAAAAGGTAGTTTTCGTATGGAGAAAAATGGGCAAGAAACTCCACAATTACTCTTTTAAAAATGTTTCATAATAATGAGTACAATGACACCTTAAAGAGATTTCGTGTATGTAATAGAACAGAGTTGTCTGAGCAATCCTCACCGTGTCGGGCAGCGCGTCGTGCGGCGCGGCGTGCTCGGGCGCGGCGTGCACGGCCGCGCGCGTGCGCGACACCGACACGGCCTGCCGGGCGGGCCACAAATATACTTCACTATAGCTTTTAAATTCATTAGTAACAATGTTATGTGAAGAGATGGTAAGTTAGTGTTGAAAACCCAAAAGTCTGGAACGATGATACTGAACCCCTCTGTATATTGTCGGAGTCTAAACTGTTAGTAGTTCAAAACTACTTTTTACAATCAAAACTATTTTTGCATTAAAAAGGTTTAAAAAAAAAAAGACTTCCAAAAGTAAAAATAACTTTAATTTCGGAAGTCGGTGTATTTTAGTTTTTTACCATTGACTTCCGAAATTAAAGTTAGTTTTCACTTTGTAGTGTTTTATCAACACTAATAATAAGTAATATTTAAGCTAACTCAAAAACCAATTATCAGAACCGACTAAATTTATATGGGACCAATCTGGAAGTACGTATGCACAAGACAATAAACTATAAATGAGAATCGAGCTTCAATCTTCTTATTATAAAAATCTATATCTTAAAAAAATATCCCCCATTTTCACATAAAACGCCACAGATGAAAAATAACAAATAATAAATAAAAACAGACATTTCACAATGATTTCCAATGCCAAATTTGAATGAAATGAAAAACGTACATAAACTCAGACATCTAGGACAAACATACACAATGTAACTAAAACAATTAGCTAATTGGTGACTCGCACGAATTATATTGCCCGAATACGGGCGAATCGACCCTTTTAAATAATATTTGATTTTCCTGAGGCGATTAGCACGAAGTTAATTTATTTGTAGGCGAATCGACAGTTCCAGAAATCGATTCGGCTAAAAATAAATTAACTTCGTAATATCGCCTCAAGAAAAAACAACAGAATCGGCACCAATGTTCGCTTTTTTCCACCGTTTTTAGGGTTCCGTAATCAACAAGGAACCCTTATAGTTTCGCCATGTCCGTCTGTCCGTCTGTCCGCGGCTTAACTCAAAGACCGTTGGTACTAGAACGCTGTAATTTGGTATGGATATACATATAACCGACGCCGACAAAGTGGTAAAAAAAATCGTAAAAAACTATTTTTTTTTAGGGGACTTCCCCTACACGTAAAGTGGAGATGGCTTTTTTTTCTCGTCAATCCCATGGTGTGGGGTATCGTAGGAAAGGTCGTTCAAAAATAATGGAAGTTTGTTCAAACCATTTTTGGATTCAGTTATCCGTTTGCAGAATATTAAGCTTTAAAGTGCTAATTTTTGTTAGAGCCAAGTGTCCCCCCCCCCCCCCTGCCAGCTAAATGGTTGGGTTTGGATATGTCAAAAAATTCACGGCAATAGTATATATAACGAAATTAAAAGGAAAACTATCACCGAAACGTAGGCTCCACAAATTACAGAGTAATAATCGACCAACTTAAATTTGCAGTTGTAAAAACATGTTCTTCCATACATTCTGTATCGGAGAACAAGTTTTTGAACTAAAATGTTAAGCTTGTTTTATAAATTCATCCCAACTACGGAACCCTTCATTGTGCATGGTACGACATGCACTTGTTTTTTTGGTAAGTCGGTTGGTGTTTTTTTGTAAAAAGTTTTTAATTTTTAGCTGTGGTGTAGGTACCCCAATTAAAAAGTGAAAAATAAAAACTTTATTTAAGAGTGTCGACTCGCCCATTTTCGGCCAAGTAAATTCGTGCGAATCACCAATAAGCCTAAAAAACATATACCAATGTAAATATAATACAAATAATGATAAACCTATTCCGTTTATTTCATTATTATTCTCACCTATTCAATTTTAATGATGTTGTCAAAACAAATATGCCTGAAATATAATTTTGCAGTTTTATAATAGATCGAAAATCGGCCACCTTAGTGAATGCCAGAACTAAATTATTCTGACTGAATTAAAACGTTTTTTTTGGCATGGCAATGCTGCCAACCTTTTGGGCACTTTTCCTACTGACAGCGATGCGGAAGAATTTTTTGATGCCCTATGAGCTCTATTTTTATATTTTATTCTTTCCCATTGTAAACACGGCTACACATTTCCAGTATAAGCTGACCTCGCATTGTACATAAATCTTATACAATGCGAGATAAGCTAAATTTTTTTTTTTTTTTTTTAAATATAAGATTTTTTTTTATTTTATATAAAAGTTTTATTTTTATTTTATATAAAAGATTTTTTTTCATTTTATATTAAAGTTTTTTTTCGTTTACAATTTTTTAAATAAAAAAAAAAAATGTAAAAGTAAAAGTTTAAAGTCTTTGGTATATTTACTAACATTCGTTGGTAATCGATTGTATATTTTATTTAAAATTTGTCAAAAAAAAAACTTTTTTTCTTTCAGTAAAATTAGAGATGTGCCGATTACAAGTTTTACCGAGTAATCGAGTAAATACCGAGTATTGATCGGTATTACATTTTTCATATACCTACAAGAAGTGTATTTAGTAAGTAACTCACATCTTTCTCCCAGTCATAAGGGTCCGTATCCCTGATGCCTCGCCTCTTGCAGCACCTCTCCAGCAGCGATGTCAGCATGGCGTAGTCTGGCGTATCGGCGTACTCTAACTGTTGGACATGTTCTAGAAACTGGCGTAGTTCTGATGGGAGATGCTTGAGGAGCAGACGGTGGTCGTACTTCTCTTTCATGAGGCCGACCTGTTGAGAAGATGGTTGTTAAGCTCCTTCACAATACATAGCCTATAAGGTTGCTGGAGGAGCTCGTGGCTATCACGTTAAGCTACGCTTGCCGGGGTTGGTCCGTGGATGGGTGACCTTTATACATACCGATATCTCCCACGGGCACGTCAAATGGCAGACTTTATGAGTCGTCAGAAGCCCGAAAGTCTGACAACCAGTATTACCAAGGGGTATCGTATTGCCCAGTTTCTGGGTTGTGTAGGTCAGATAGGCAGTCGCTCCATGTAAAATACTGGCATTCAGCTGTATCCGGTTAGACTGGAAGCCGACCCCAACATAGTTGGGAAAAGGCTAGGCAATAAGACTGTGGTCTTTTCGGTCTACTCACCTGCTCCTTGTTCTTGATATTCCTCCACGGCTGCTGTCCGTTCACAAACTCCACGAGCATAATTATTATATAGGGTGTAAGGGACAGCCCTCCGCAGACTGATGGGAATGAATTCAGCATATCATACTAAGACAACCGGTACAAATTATTTCAGAAACGTTTTGGGAATCCAATAAACCTGATTTGTTTCATTACCTCACACGCAATGTATCGTTACCGTGGCACAACCCACATAGCCGCACTCCCCATGGCGGGGGCGCGCTCGAGCCACGTGATTTATCAATGTAAATTCTGAGCTTCACGCGTCGTTCGCTATAGTATTTCAACATCCATTGCTGTTTTTTTTATATTTTATTTACATAAATGGAGTGCTAATACAGAGAATGTAATTTTACATTAAAATAAAGGAATAGTAACTGAAAAAACGATTAAAAAGATGTAAATTTTCCGGAGAAAATTTCGGGTGGAATATGATTCATAAGGAGCTGAATGCCCCCTGTTAATTTGCGGAGGGCTGTCCCTTACACCCTGTAGAATACGGACCATAAATCTACTGCGTGCAGTAGACTGCGGTCTACTTAGTCTATTGATGGTCTACTCACCTGCTCCTTGTCTTTGATCTTCCTCCACGGCAGCTGCCCGTTCACAAACTCCACGAGCATATAGAACAGGGACCATAGATCGTCGTGTCTGCCCATTTCCTTGTTCTTGTGCGCGTTTATTGAGGCGTAGCGGACGGTTCCTGAAATCAATTACGACTGTTAATTATTAATAATTAATAACTTAATCCTAACTAATTTAATAAATTCGAAAGTAACTCTCTGTCTGTCTGTATGTTACCTTTTCACGCCTAAACCACTGAACGGATTTCGAAAAAAATTGGCAAGGTGATAGATGGCACCCCGGGGGAAGGCCATAACCTATTTTTTATCGACATACCGTGCGGGAAAAGTCGCGGGCGGAAGCTAGCAATATTATAAATGCGAAAGTGAGTTGTTTTTATTTGTTTGTTACGGTTTCACGTTAAAACAGCTGAATGGATTTGGATGAAATTTGGCACATGGGTAGACTATGACCTGGAGAAGGACATAGGATACTTTTTATCATGGATGGCAGACGAAGTACCCCAAATTCGGCAGTACTACTTGAGCAATGAGGCATGAGAATTAAATAATAATTCCAAACATTCATGAATAAGTTACAAAAAATGTAGGGACCATCGAGTTCCACGCATCAGAATCATGTTTTTCTAACTGAACAGACAGCTGTGCTGCTGGACAGTTTAGGACAGCCACTTCTTCTCCCCAGCTAAAGCACTCGGGAGTGGTGTAGGGCGCGCGTGCCGGGGACTGGCTCATGTCATTTTGACGTTCGGAAAGTGCTGATTCTCAGCCTAGTTTGAATAAATTACTTTAAGATTCAGATTTTGAGTATTATCGCTAAATTAATCAAAACAGGTAAATATTTGACAGCTATTTGCGACGTTGCCAACTTTTAGATTGAGCGCTCTTAAACACCCGGCGAGCACAAATAATAATAAAATATTTTGGTTCAGCTAAATACTGAGCTGTATGTAACTCAGCCTAGTTCGAGCGCGTACCGCGGAAGCCGGCGGCGGCGCGCGGCGGGCGCACCTGGCCGTTGCTGGTGGTGTACTGGCGCGCCAGCCCGAAGTCCAGCATGTACACTTTTCTGCAGTTGGAAGGATGGCGGCCTATACTGAAATTACTCTGAAAACATAGAAATTTTAGTTCAATATTTTGATAAAAATGTCTTTTTTAATTGCACAATAAGTAAATGAATTTCTATCTCTCACTTAGGTCAATTTCACCATTGAAACTGAATGCTATCAGTACATCTAAAGGCGAATTACACCATTGAAACTAAATGCTATCAGTACATCTAAAGGCGAATTTCACCATTGAAACTGAATGCTATCAGTACATCTAAAGGCGAATTTCACCATTGAAACTGAATGCTATCAGTACATCTAAAGGCGAATTACACCATTGAAACTAAATGCTATCAGTACATCTAAAGGCGAATTTCACCATTGAAACTGAATGCTATCAGTACATCTAAAGGCGAATTTCACCATTGAAACTGAATGCTATCAGTACATCTAAAGGCGAATTTCACCATTGAAACTGAATGCTATCAGTACATCTAAAGGCGAATTTCACCATTGAAACTGAATGCTATCAGTACATCTAAAGGCGAATTTCACCATTGAAGCTAAATGCTATCTGTACATCTAAAGGCGAATTTCACCATTGAAACTGAATGCTATCAGTACATCTAAAGGCGAATTTCACCATTGAAGCTGAATGCTATCTGTACATCTAAAGGCGAATTTCGCCATTGAAACTGAACGCGATGAGCACATAACACGTTTAAGAGATGTCAATGTCATTATTTTTTGTGGAATTTTGACAATGACAGCTCTTGGTCGCGGTTTAGATGTGCTGATCGCATTCACTTTCATTGGTGAAATTCGCAATAAACCGCGTAAAACAGTTGTCAAGTGTCAATATTCCATAAGAAAAGTTACAGTGACAGCACTTGAACGCATATTGCCGTTGTTAAGATCGCAAATCATATTTTAATCAACATACAACCTAACACTGACCTACTAATTGCAAAAAACATAAGAGAATTTGAATTTCGCATCCCCCTTAATGATTTGTGGTACAAGTGGTTCTAAAACTATGACTTCTGTTTTTTTTAAGAAGGTTGAAAATATAATAAATTTTACTTGAATTTAGTCTAGTGTTTCAGTATCATGGTAGAAAGATATTATACTTACAGGTTTAATATCTCTGTGTAGAAACCCTACAGAGTGAATAGAGTCTATAGCTTTGAGTATTTGTAGTCCCAATCTGAAACAATAAACATTTTCATCTATACTCCATACAAATTAATAAAATTGAAGTGTCTGTTTGTAATATCAAAACAAGAGCTTTTGTACTAAATGCTTAAGAAAGTTTAAACAGTATTTATAATAAAAAAACTTTTTTTAAAATTATATAGTTATCTGTTGTCCGTCTGTTTGTTCCGGAAAATCTTCAAAACGACTAGACCGATTTTGACGGGACTTTCACTAGCAGATACCTGATGATATTGCTTTTATTTTAGAAATGTCGAGCTGGCCGCTTACAGCAGTATTATTTTAATCTTACTTCGTGGGGGAAAGAGTTGGAGCTATACGTCCTGTAAAAAAAAAAAAAAAAAAAAAAGGTTCATCTCTTTCCCACACTGAAGTAATATTAAAATAATACTGCTGTAAGCGGTGGTGGTAGGCCGAGCTCGAGTTTGATTTACAGTTTTTCCTGGTGATGCTCCATGGCGTCGCGTCGTCGTTCGGTTTTATCTTCTTCTAATATATAAGATTGTCGTGTCACAGTGTTTGTTGTCATACTCCTCCGAAACGGCTTGACTGATTGTTATGAAATTTTATATGTATACTCGGTAGGTCTGAGAATCGGTCGTAATCTATTTTACATACCCCTAAGTGGTAGGGTTGGGAGGTAGGGTAGGTAGGTAGGGTAGGGAGGTAGGGTAGGTAGGTAGGGTAGGTAGGTAGGGTAGGGTAGGTAGGTAGGGTAGGGTAGGTAGGTAGGGTAGGTAGGTAGGGTAGGTAGGTAGGGTAGGTAGGGTAGGTAGGTAGGGTAGGTAGGTAGGGTAGGTAGGTAGGGTAGGGTAGGTAGGTAGGGTAGGTAGGTAGGGTAGGTAGGTAGGGTAGGTAGGTAGGGTAGGTAGGTAGGGTAGGGTAGGTAGGTAGGGTAGGTAGGTAGGGTAGGTAGGTAGGGTAGGTAGGTAGGGTAGGTAGGTAGGGTAGGTAGGTAGGGTAGGTAGGTAGGGTAGGTAGGTAGGGTAGGTAGGTAGGGTAGGTAGGTAGGGTAGGTAGGTAGGGTAGGTAGGTAGGGTAGGTAGGTAGGGTAGGTAGGTAGGGTAGGTAGGTAGGGTAGGTAGGTAGGGTAGGTAGGTAGGGTAGGTAGGTAGGGTAGGTAGGTAGGGTAGGTAGGTAGGGTAGGTAGGTAGGGTAGGTAGGTAGGGTAGGTAGGTAGGGTAGGTAGGTAGGGTAGGTAGGTAGGGTAGGTAGGTAGGGTAGGTAGGTAGGGTAGGTAGGTAGGGTAGGTAGGTACGGTAGGTAGGTAGGTAGGGTAGGTAAGTAAGAGCGGACAGCTAGTACTTAATATAAATGTCTACCTCACCTAAGAGTGGTAGACAGAGAGAAGGCTCCTCTCGGCTGCGCTCGCCGGAGCTCGGCCAGGTTGCGGCCCTGCAGCTGCATCACTACGTAGTTGAAGCGAGCGTTTCGGCCGCACCCGATGAAACGGCACACGTGTTCTTTGCCTGGAATGTAGAATCGGATATTTACCTAGACCTAACGCGACCTATTTTAACTTATATACATATTTTCACATCACAAAGTTTAAAAGAGCTTTGCTCAATAATAATGTAATTTTTTTTCAATAATAATTTTATTTTGTGTTTTTTATTGTTTCTTATTATGTTTTTAGTCTTATTTAATAAATTCTTATATCTAATTCAAGTTCATTTTAAGTAAGTATAAAAGATTATTGATATTAGTTCTAATTACATTGTTATCCATCATCATCTGCCTAGCCTTTTCCCAACTATGTTGGGGTCGACTTCCAGTCTAACCGGGTGCAGCTGAATACCAGTATTTTACATGGAGCGACTGCCTATCTGACCTGCACAACCCAGTTACTGTTACCCAACACGATAACCCTTGGTAAGACTGGTTGTCAGACTTTCAGACTTCTGACGACCCGTAACAACCTTCAAAGATCTATAAATGACAGCCGGGACCAACGGCTTAACGTGCTTTCTGAGGCACGGAGGAGTCTCGGTGTGTAAAGATGGTCACCCATCCACGGACCAACACCGGCAAGCGTAGGTTAACCTGATGGATCGACCCGTGCGGCTGTTATTACATAGCCACGAGCTCCTAAAATAAATGTCGCCGTTAACCTCTAGTATTTTTTTGCTATTCAAGTGTCGAGTTATTTTAGACCCTTTCGCAAACCACCCACCTTGCAACTTCTTCAGCACCGCCACCTCCATTTTAAGAACCTGCTTCGGCTGCCGTGCGGACTCCACCTTCAGGGCCACCTGTTCCTGAGTCACCAGGTCTAAACCCTCGTAGATCTCGCCGAAACCGCCGCCACCGATCTTCTTTACAACCTGAAGATGAAGATGAGGGGATGAAGTTATAATTTGAAACGGATTTTCAGGGGTTTCAGCTTGTGCCCTCGTCTCAACACTTGATCCGGGTGATCTTTTGCTTCCGGTCGTGATTCAGTCCATTGGCGGAAGCAAAAACGCATTGGATGCTTTCGCCTCTTTTTGCGAGGAGGTGATGTATGCAAAAGAGGCGGTGAAGAGGGAGAGAGAGCATATCTCTCATTCCACTCGAACCAGAAGAGCAGCCGGGCGCTTAACGATCTCCGGCCACCATAAGAAGGGGCCTGCGGGCGGCGAAATTGGGGGCTATGTCGACGCTCGAACAGTCAGGTCCAAAGAGTTGACACGCAGCACATCATGCGTGCCTTTATAGGAGGGCGGCGGGCGTGGGCTCGGCCGCACTTTGTGCTGGGGCCCGCTAGGCATGGCGGGCTGATACCAGTCGGGGTTGCGGCGAATGTACAAGTCTCTCCCGGGCCCCCGACTGATGGTAGAAGTAGGAACAGTAGGGTTTGAGTCGGTAGGACTCCGAGATAACCCTCCGTTCGCCCAAGACGGAGGGTATCTAAGAGGATTTCCCCACGGAAAAAAAAGGGGTTTCAGCTTGGTGAAGGACTGGGTTTCGTAGTACCGACGGGTACAGTGTGATGCACACTTTATGGCAGCTCTGAACATGAGGCAAGTCTCTGAGCAGTAAAAAATTCATGAGGCTGCGGGGGTGAGGGGTGGGGTACAACACAGCGAGAAGCTCACTTCAGAGGGCCTAGACAAGTGACAATCGCTTCGAAAGCGTTTCGTATTTCTACAACGAGTTTCAACAGGATTGACATAAGCTTTTCGATAGCTTATGTCAGTCCTATACATTTTTGCCTTTTCCATAATCGTTATCGCTGATAGAATGTCACTTTGTCTAAGGCCTCAGAACTGCCATGAAGTTTGAAGCTCATCGTAGACAATTTAAAATCCATACTTCCTAACTAATATTATACATGCGAAAGTGAGTTTAGTTTGTTTGTTACGCTTTCACGCTAAAACGGCTGAACGGATTTGGATGAAATTTGGCACATGGGTAGACCATGGCCTGGAATAGGACATAGGATACTTTTTATCCCGATATTCCCAAGGGATCGAGAATGACGCGGGGGAAACCGTGGGGCGCAGCTAGTTAACTGTAAGTCCAGGTTTCCAGTTCAAAGTAGTCCAAAGTGTTTACCTTCCAGCGCTCCTTAACCACGTGGCCCGGCTGCAGCAGATCCTCGGACGCCATGGTGATGTGGTGAGCGCGGCGGGAGGTGTCACACCTCGACGCCTCGCGCGACTGACGGCCTCCGAAGTTCGGGAGGGTTCGGGACCTGGAATGCAACATGTGTTTGATACAATAGACGTAGATATATTTAGTAACCTATTCCGCGTAACTATTCTTTATGAGTCATAAAAAACCCCGTAAGAAATCGACACGTGTTTCACCTATCAACGAGGCATCCTCAGGATTAGTCAGGATGACGATTGACCAGTCGCGAACCAGAACACATCTATTGTATCTTATAATGTATTTCCGCAAAGTCACGCCTGAATCATTTAACTAACATTTGTGTTTGCGATTTTTTTTTATTTTTATTAAATATATTTTTATTTTTCAGTTGTGGTACCTTCCCCAAACAATTAAATACAACCTAATACCACCAATTATATTCCTGATATATGTATAAATAACAGTGACAGGAACTTATAACATCATCCCCATAGACTCAGTTCGAAAAATACGTAGGTTATTGAAGCCATGTAAAAAAATTACCAAGCAAAGTTAATAAAATTTATATGGGACCACCATGCAAGCTTCCTCTATCATGAAAAAAAGAATTTCCAAATTCGGTCCCCAATTGACAAAAATCTCGATAGACATACATAAAAAAAAACACACTGACGAAGATAGAACCTCCTCCTTTTTGGAAGTCTGTTAAGGGGCCGGCGGAGCATCGGTCGCAACTACAAATGTTGCGCTAGTGTGCATGTCGGAGCGATACACACAGCTACCGTGAACTGTACGACCACGCACACATTGGCATTGACATGACATTTGCTTGACGCGATAGCACTACTAGCTATTGAAATTTTCTACTGATGAATGAAAACTTAAGGTTTTTTCATTTTTTTTCCATAATTTGTAGCTATGTTTCTGTTGAAACAATATTACAAATATTGTTGTTTATAATACAGAAAAAACAATATGAAAAAGTGTCACTTACGCTATAAAAATGTGCGAAATCCAATTCGCTTAAAATTCATTTTAGGCAAATATTTTGGGAAAAAAAAAGATTTAGGAACCTAGATAAATACTGTCTACATCTGAATATCAACATAATATGGCGGAAATATGCTCAAATTGCAAATGATTTAGGTATTACGTTTTTATGGAAAATTCATCGGTCGCCGCATTCTTAAGAAGCTGAATAAAAGTACCTAAAAGTTCTGATACATTAATAGCATTTTTGTTTGTGTTTTATTAACCCTAGTTGTATACCAGCCCTGGCTGGCCAAGGCTGCAAGTTCAATCGTGTATACTCTAATAAAACGCTAAACCTTTACCTACCTTTGCATTTAACCTTCGACCTTAACCGGAGAGATCTCGGTTTAAATTACGACGAGCGCTCCGCCTACACAAATGCGGCTGAATTTATCAATGTTTTATACCGTATGTTAACTAACAAAGGGCGTTCTCGTTAACCCGCAATAGTATAGCATCCATACATGCTTAAAAAAACATTACAACATATAAAAAAATGTAAGTTGTGAAATATTCACAAAACTAAAAGAAACACTCTGTACACGCACACTTGTCACACTTGTCTTACTTGTCTTTCTACGTTTTACAAGTGTGCGTGTACAGAGTGTTTCTTTTGCGTACCAATTTAATATATTTTGTGAATATTTTACTATAAAAAAATAAAATAAAAATTTTATTTTAATTTTTTTTTTCACGGACTACCAGGTTTATTCGCAAATTCAATTTTTATTCGCTTTTGCTTTAATATATCGGGTGATTCTATTCATAGTTACGTCACTTTAATGTGTACCTGAGCGTAAATTTACGCTCGTCGGCTCAAGGGCACAACATAGATAGGTCACAGAATATTACAGAAGGCGCACTCCGCATTTTAGGTATGAAGCTACAAGTACGCGGCGGGCCCGTTTTGTCTTGCGGGAAAGTCCGAAAAGGATACCGGGACCTTGGCAACAGGCAACTGAAGGAACACTGGTGGGTTTTAGTCAGTAAAAGTCTGCCACGCCCTCCTGCTCCGCCCTGAGCGGGAGAAGTCATTTGATGATTTCGCATCTTCAAAAAATAAAAAAGGGCCCGTCTTGTCGGGCCAATTCAGTGAGCGCAACGTAGACAGAAGAAAAATAGTTACGCGATAGAAAGAGAGGCAAATTCGACGTCAATATAACTGTAGGTAATTAGCGCAACTACACAATAAATTAACCTGAATTGCACTTTATTGTGTAGTAGCAAGTGTCGCTTTTTATTTAACTGATTTTGCAGAGTGAATCATCTGTATTTATCTGTGGATAGGTACAGAAGGTCTGCTCCAACAACGTGCGCTCAACGCAATGCACGCACACATATACTCCCTCGTTGGTCTAGTGGTTGCAAGTGCTACTGCTGAGCACGAGGTCCTGGATTTGAATCCTGAGTCGGATAAAAAAAATCCAGCAGGAATTTCTCGGTAACTGCTCGAAGTCTGAATTTATGCCCATGCATAATCAGCCTAAAATGTTCCCACTGCTGGGACACAAGCCTTCTCTCTGTGAGAGGGAGTGGGCCAGTGCGGGGCGTATTTGCGAATGTTATTTGTCTTTGATTTTTTGGTGATTTTTGGTCCAACACATGCCAGCACAGCACATGGTTTCCTCACGATGTTTTCCTTCACCATTTCGATAGCAGTGGTGATGAAAATATTTTTACACAAAGTGCCTGCTTGGGGTCGAACCCACGACCTACAACTCGTAAGTCACGGCCACCACTGCTCCACTGGGCCAACACTACTCCAGGAGCAGATTTATGCCCGATTGATGGCAATAGGCTCGGACTGACATAAGCTATCGAAAAGCTTATGTCAATCCTGTTGAAATTCGTTCTAGAGATACGAAGCGTTTTCGAAGCGATTGTCACTTGTCTAGACCCTCTGAGGCCCTAGACAAAGTGACATTCTATCAGCGATAACGATGATGGAAAAGGCAAAAATGTATAGGACTGACATAAGCTATCGAAAAGCTTATGTCAATCCTGTTGAAAGTCGTTGTAGAAATACGAAACGCTTTCGAAGCGATTGTCACTTGTCTAGGCCCTCTGATATCCAATCGCAGAGACACGCCTGTTGAGTATCTTTATTGCCATTTATTTATGCTATCATGTACATAATATCATCAAGGTATACTCCCACAAAGGTAAGTAGAACCTACAAAACGCAATGTGCTACTTTCAACACCTCGTCTCATTTATTCATGAAAGTTTCTTTTCATACGCGCCGTTTGTCGAACGTCAAAGAGAGACCTCGGGGCAAAACTCAGGGTTTTAAGAATGTCCTACGTTAATGTTGGGGCCATTTCAGAGCAATAAAATAGCATATGGTACGTTCAAAAAGTATCTAAAGCATGTAAAAAGTTAAACAAATCCGACCAATGCACGCGGGGCCAGAACCAGAACCAAAAAGTGAAAAATAAAAGTCGGTGGCAAAAAACGAAAATTGAAAAGCAGAGCTCCGACTTCCGAAATTAAAGTTATTTTTCACTTTTTTTGGAAGTCGGTTTTTTTTTTTATAAAAAGTTTTAATTTGCTCGACGAAATGAGAAAAGTGCTTCTTAGTAGCTTAAGCTGGTTGACGGGTGCATCAAGCTGCTTGAGCAAGCAAAAAAAAATTACTAGCTTGACGGCAAGTCGCTTGACCGTGTCGGAACTAGGGTTGCCAACCCTACTTTATAAATTATAGTATCCTACTATATTAGAGGCCTAAAAACTATATTAAAAAATATATATAAAGTAGGCGGAACTACTATATTTCCGATGTTATCATTAGGTATTGTTTTAAATACCATCCATAATACCATTGATGGTCGTACCATCAGCCAGGACCAACTTGCTGGCCAAAACCGCTCTGACTCGAGCAATTCGCACCATCAATTATATTCAGGTCGAAATTGATATACCTACAACATTATTTTTTATATCATCATTGATATAAAAAAAAAACAGCTGTTCCATACATTTTGTCGATTTAACTGAACACAAATGTAGGGAACAGCTGATTTTTTTTTCGCGATTTCAATGTTGGTCCCATAGAAAAGTTGTTCAAAATGATGAGTACAATGACCCCTTTTCGGGTTTAGAATAAAGAAAAAATTACGTATTTACATGTCACTGGGGTGAATTCGCAAAAGTACACACTATTTATATTATTTATAAACAATTATCGTAGTTTTAATTTTATAATATTCCTTGGCTATCGCATTAGGCCTGACCTGTAATGGTAGTTTTAAGGCATTTAAATAAATAAATAAATAAATTGACAGTAAAACGAAACGCAGCCATTATTTGTTTTTGAACGAAACTTGTCAAGTTGACAGATTCGTTCAATTGATTGTTTATCTGTCAAAGTCAAACGGTATTTTTTCTCTGTAAATCAGCAACATAGGGCCAGTATTTAATCTAATAAAAGCGGAATTAGTGGTATTTTTTAAACTTAATTTAGAGTGTTATAAAAGCTATGAGACATTAAAAAAGAAAGCCTGCTAATAAAGGCTCAAAGTAGCAAAAAATATACATTAATTTATTTTTTTCTAAACATACTATCTTTTTTTTTTTTTTTTTCTCCATCTACTATATTTTTACAGACAATAACTTCGAAAATACTATATTTGGTGCAAAAAAAGTTGGCAACCCTAGTCGGATCCCCTAAATGATGTAACACTCACCTCAACAAAGGGTTGGGTTGTATCCGCGGGGCGCTTGCCGCTTCCTGCCGACGCTCCTCCCTCTGCGAACAAAACAGGATAAATTAAAAACAAAGATTATACAATGAAAGCTTCTGATCGAATCACTATGAACATAGAACGTACGAGTATTGAACCCCTTCCATCTTTATAGAATAGACTAGCTGCGCCCCGCGGTTTCACCCGCGTTAGGCACGATCCCGTGGGAATATCGGTATAAAAAGTATCCTATGTGTTAATCCAGGTTATAATCTATCTGTGTGCCAAATTTCATCCAAATCCGTTCAGTAGTTTTTGCGTGAAAGAGTAACAAACATCCATCCATCCATCCATACTTACAAACTTTCGCGTTTATAATATTAGTTAGGAGTTAGAAGTACGGTCAGGGAAATTAATCCTAACTAATAATATAAAGGCAAAAGTTTGTTTGTTACGCTTTCACGCTTAAACGGCTGAACGGATTTTGATAAAATTTGGCACAGGGGTAGACCATGACCTGGAATAGGACATAGGATACTTTTTATCCCGATATTCCCACGGGATCGAGACTTACGCGGATGAAACCGCGGGGCGCAGCTAGTAGTACAATACGCACATGAATCCGATAAGTCAGAGGTGTCTTGGGTTCGAACTCGAGACCTATGACTTGGCAGTCTGACGGTCACGCCTAGGCTATCATCATCATCTGCCTAGCCTTTTCCCTATGTTGGAGTCGGCTTCCAGTCTAACTGGATGCAGCTGAATACCAGTATTTTACATGGAGCGACTGCCTATCTGACCTCCACAACCCAGTAACTGGGTAATACGATACCCCTTGGTAAGACTGGTTGTCAGACTTTCGGGCTTCTGAAGACCCGTAACGACTGTCAAAGATCCACAAATGACAGCCGGGACCAACAGCTTAACGTGCTTTCCGAGGTACGGAGGAGTCTCGGTGTGTAAAGATAGTCACCCATTCACGGACCAACCCCGGCAAGCGTAGCTTAACCTGATGGATTGACCCGTGCGGCTGTTATTACTTAGCCACGAGCTCCCCTAGGCTATCAGTGCTCTCGCTACTACTTCAACAAACTTACTGGAACAGTGACACACTGTATGAACTGCAACACAGCTTGTTCTAAAGACTTCATTATTATTTATCAACACTGATTTCTTATCAGTGTGTTGCTAAGATCACAACAACTAACACCAGGTGACACCTAAACAAATGCCTAAATAAATGCGCGCTGTTGACTTTTCAACGCTCGGCTTAGTACCAATCAATCTGCCGAGCCCTTTGCCAACTATGTCGGTGTCGGCTTCCAGTCTAACCGGATGCAGCTGAATACCAGTATTTTATATGTAGCGACTGCCTATCTGAACTCCACAACCCAGTGACTGGATAATAAGATACCCCTTGGTAAGACTGGTTGTCAGACTTTCAGGCTTCTGACGACCCGTAACGACTGTCAAAGATCCACGAATGACACTCCAGGGACCGACGGCTTTCTGAGTCTCGGTATGTTAAGATGGTCACCCATCCACAGACCAACTTCGGCAAGCGTAGCTTAACCTGATGGACCGACCCGTGCGGCTGTTATTACTTAGCAATGAGCTCCTCAAGCAAGAACATTGAAAATACAACAGCGCGCTTAGTGTCGCCTATATACAACGTTATTTTTTCTTTATGCTAAACCCGAAAAGGGGTCATTGTTCTCATCATTTTGAACAACTTTTTCTATGGGACCAACATTGACATCGCGAAAAAAAAAACAGCTGTTCCCTACATTTGTGTTCACTTAAATCGAGAAAATGTATGGAACAGCTGTTTTTTTTTCGCGATTTCAATGTTGGTGCCATAGAAAAAGTTGTTCAAAATGATGAGAACAATGACCCCTTTTCGGGTTTAGCATAAAGAAAAAATAATGTTGTATAGACAAACTTCGAAGACACGTGTTACATACATACTATACATAAACTCACGCCTTCTTCCCATGGGGGTAGGCAGAAAAGACAGAACGCTACCTGCTACGATCCTTACATACTCCTTTTGCCTCGTTTACGTTCATACATGAGGTCTAGACAAGTGACAATCGCTTCGAAAGCGTTTCGTATTTCTGCAACGACTTTCAACAGAATTGACATAATTTTATGCTTTTCGATAGCTTATGTCAGTCCTATACATTTTTGCCTTTTCCATCATCGTTATCGCTGATAGAATGTCACTTTGTCTAGGGCCTGTCATACACGCACGCCGGTTGCGAGTACTACGCAGTACGCACCTGACCTTTCTCTAGAACATCACCAAAAAGGTCACTATATGTCCTTCAAGGGCCTAGGGCCTCTCCCGGCGTTTCCACTCGCTTCTGCCTTGTAAATACCTTTTGTAACTCGCCCTTCATTCATCCTCTCGACATGACTCAACCATCTAAGCGTACGCTTTTCAATTTTTGTCACTAAAACCGCACCGTTTGTCACCGCAGTCGACACGTGTTATGTATCACATAATTTGTCGAATACTGAATACATCCTTTTGACAGTTCCTTATAGAGAGTGGAAATAACCAATGAATTAGTATGTCTATCGCATACACGGTATACAGGGTGTTATTTTTTTCAAACCAATTTGTTTAGCTATATTTTTAAGTTCCTTCTAGGAAAAAAACGCTGAATCTTTAAATTTTCTTAAAAACTAAACCCAATAATACCCATGGTTCATAGTGATTCATACCATGGGCTAAGTAAGTTTTACACAAAATTTAAGAGACATTTTTAGGGGTCCGTAGGTTCAATGAAAAAACGGAACCCTTATAGAATCACTCGTGTGTCTGTCTGGCTGGCTGTCTGTCCGTCTGTCACAGCCAGTTTCCTCCGAATCTACTAGACCAAATGAAAGGGCTTATTGTGAGCTCAGACCAAATAAAAACCAAGACAGAGCGCTGCAAACAATACAGTGAAGCATGGCAAAACTACACCTCCGCTCTGTGCGTATGATATGCATGCTCAAACGCACACACTTGCAACCTAAAATAACCTAAAATTTTGTATTTTTGAAAATAAAAAAGGAACACCCTGTATAAGTTTTATATGATCTATCAGGTATAACGATCTATGATTGTGATTGTAACTATGTCGGTCGACGAACCAATGGTTTTAAAAAGCAAACAATTTTTTCGATGACGTAATTTTAATAACTTTTCGTTCAAGAAAGTCGGATTTTTCAAAGCACATTTGGTTAAATTTGACTCATAATTTCACCTTAAGTTCGGGAAGTTCCTGGTTATCCCAAGTTCGGAACATACTGCCTAGTACAACTATGGTAAAAAAAACCCATGCCTGTCCATGGGTTTTTTTTTTAACCATAAATTACACACGACCTGGGCCCTGTTTGTCAAAAGTTACAAGTCTACACGTTCACAAGTTACCTAGAATGTTCATTTTCATTAAATTCATAGCTCATCTCGATATTTATAATCAGCCATAATGTTCCCACTGCCGGGACACGGACATCAGGTCATCTCTCTCTTTTAACCACATTTAAAAAAGAAAATCGAATTTAAACATTTATTGCGGTACTAAGCACGACACTTGTAAGACGGAATAGAGAGTCGCGGGACACTCTCAGGATTTATTATGATTTTCTACAAGTTGTAACGTACAAATAATTGTTTGATAAACAAAATCACGTAATAAAAGTGTCAAAATATAAGTACTCGTGAACTAAATAATGACATTTGGCACTACAAGGCTTGTAAGTTTTGATAAACAGGGCATTGTACTACTCCCCCGTCTCGTCGCGCACATACCTAAAGCGCGGAACAGCAGCGGTCGTATCGTTCAATCTATAGTGGTTAAAAGTTTTTACCAACTTTTAAAATTGTTTGAAGCATATGGTTAACTTGACTCAAGGTTGCTAGAAGCGCTTGGTTACCTGTGGTTCATGTCGTCGCGCTCGCTGTGCGGGGGCAGCTGCAGCTGAGCCTGAGCCCTGAGACGCTGTGTCTGCTGACGATGTGGAGGATTCTGTAACCGAAGCAAAAGGTTGCTGTAGACTTTAATTTAGAAGCACCTATTATGGTATCTTTCGATGAATTCGACGCCGATGGTTCAATAAATATGGCCAGGTAGTGATCGAGTACGCGGAATCTGAATGTCAACATTGATTGCAGACCTCCTTAGTTGTGAATAGCAACTAAGAAAATGGCAGAAGCGTTTTTCTAACTTCTAATAATAATGCCATAGTCACCACACTTTGCATCCTAACTAATCCATACTATTTTTACCCCGATATTCCCACAGGATCGATATTTACGCGGGTGAAACCGCGGGGCGCAGCTAGTAATATTATAAATTCGAAACTAACTCTGTCTGTCTGTCTGTATGTTACCTTTTCATGCCTAAACCACTGAAAGGATTTCGATACAATTGGGCAAGGAGATAGATGGCATCCCGGGGGAGGACATAGGCTAGTATTATATGTTAGGCTTTCAGGCTAAAACGGCGGAACGGTTTTGGATGAAATTTGGCACAGGGGTAGACTTCAGGTTCTTCAGGTCATGCCTGAAGAAGGACACGTTTTATCACGATATTCTCCGGATCGAGACTTATGCGGGTGAAACCGCGGGGCGCAGCTAGTATGTCATAATTAAGATTGCAGTTTGTTAATATCAGGTCAGAGGACGCTACTACTAAGACAAACAAAATTTAACATTACAGTTTGTAGGTCATCAGTTCATCACACTCATCACAGACGCACTGGAAAAACACGGTTTTGAATTATCGATAGGTACATAAAAAGTTTTTACAAAAAAAAAAACAACCGACTAAAAAATTACTTTACTTTCGGAAGTCGGTGTCTATAAGCAAGTAGGGTAGGTAGGTAGGTAGGGTGGGTAGGTAGGTAGGGTGGGTAGGTAGGTAGGTAGGTAGGTAGGTAGCTAGGTAGGTAGGGTAGGTAGGTAGGTAGGTAGGTAGGTAGGGTAGGTAGGTAGGGTAGGTAGGTAGGTAGCTAGGTAGGTAGGGTAGGTAGGTAGGTAGGTAGGTAGGTAGGTAGGTAGGGAGGTGGGTAGGTAGGTAGATAGCTAGGTAGGTAGGTAGGGTAGGTAGGTAGGTAGGGTAGGTGGGTAGGTAGGAAGGTAGCTAGGTAGGTAGGGTAGGTAGGTAGGTAGCTAGGTAGGTAGGGTAGGTAGGTAGGTTAGGTAGGTAGGGTAGGTAGGTAGGTAGCTAGGTAGGTAGGGTAGGTAGGTAGGTAGGTAGGTAGCTAGGTAGGTAGGTAGGTAGGGTAGGTAGGTAGGTGGGTAGGTAGGTAGATAGCTAGGTAGGTAGGTAGGTAGGTAGGTAGGTAGGTAGGTAGGGTAGGTGGGTAGGTAGGTAGGTAGGTAGGTAGGTAGGTAGCTAGGTAGGTAGGGTAGGTAGGTAGGTAGGGTAGGTGGGTAGGTAGGTAGGTAGGGTAGGTGGGTAGGTAGGTAGGTAGGGTAGGTGGGTAGGTAGGTAGGTAGGTAGGTAGGTAGGTAGGTAGGTAGGTAGCTAGGTAGGTAGGGTAGGTAGGTAGGTAGGGTGGGTAGGTAGGTAGGGTGGGTAGGTAGGTAGGTAGGTAGGTAGGTAGCTAGGTAGGTAGGGTAGGTAGGTAGGTAGGTAGGTAGGTAGGGTAGGTAGGTAGGGTAGGTAGGTAGGTAGCTAGGTAGGTAGGGTAGGTAGGTAGGTAGGTAGGTAGGTAGGTAGGTAGGTAGGGAGGTGGGTAGGTAGGTAGATAGCTAGGTAGGTAGGTAGGGTAGGTAGGTAGGTAGGGTAGGTGGGTAGGTAGGAAGGTAGCTAGGTAGGTAGGGTAGGTAGGTAGGTAGCTAGGTAGGTAGGGTAGGTAGGTAGGTTAGGTAGGTAGGGTAGGTAGGTAGGTAGCTAGGTAGGTAGGGTAGGTAGGTAGCTAGGTAGGTAGCTAGGTAGGTAGGTAGGTAGGGTAGGTAGGTAGGTGGGTAGGTAGGTAGATAGCTAGGTAGGTAGGTAGGTAGGTAGGTAGGTAGGTAGGTAGGTAGGTAGGGTAGGTGGGTAGGTAGGTAGGTAGGTAGGTAGGTAGGTAGCTAGGTAGGTAGGGTAGGTAGGTAGGTAGGGTAGGTAGGTAGGGTAGGTAGGTAGGTAGGTAGGTAGCTAGGTAGGTAGGTAGGTAGGTAGGTAGGGTAGGTAGGTAGGTGGGTAGGTAGGTAGATAGCTAGGTAGGTAGGTAGGTAGGTAGGTAGGTAGGTAGGTAGGGTAGGTGGGTAGGTAGGTAGGTAGGTAGGTAGGTAGGTAGCTAGGTAGGTAGGGTAGGTAGGTAGGTAGGGTAGGTGGGTAGGTAGGTAGGTAGGGTAGGTGGGTAGGTAGGTAGGTAGGGTAGGTGGGTAGGTAGGTAGGTAGGTAGGTAGGTAGGTAGGTAGGTAGGTAGCTAGGTAGGTAGGGTAGGTAGGTAGGTAGGGTGGGTAGGTAGGTAGGGTGGGTAGGTAGGTAGGTAGGTAGGTAGGTAGCTAGGTAGGTAGGGTAGGTAGGTAGGTAGGTAGGTAGGTAGGGTAGGTAGGTAGGGTAGGTAGGTAGGTAGCTAGGTAGGTAGGGTAGGTAGGTAGGTAGGTAGGTAGGTAGGTAGGTAGGTAGGGAGGTGGGTAGGTAGGTAGATAGCTAGGTAGGTAGGTAGGGTAGGTAGGTAGGTAGGGTAGGTGGGTAGGTAGGAAGGTAGCTAGGTAGGTAGGGTAGGTAGGTAGGTAGCTAGGTAGGTAGGGTAGGTAGGTAGGTTAGGTAGGTAGGGTAGGTAGGTAGGTAGCTAGGTAGGTAGGGTAGGTAGGTAGGTAGGTAGGTAGCTAGGTAGGTAGGTAGGTAGGGTAGGTAGGTAGGTGGGTAGGTAGGTAGATAGCTAGGTAGGTAGGTAGGTAGGTAGGTAGGTAGGTAGGTAGGTAGGTAGGTAGGGTAGGTGGGTAGGTAGGTAGGTAGGTAGGTAGGTAGGTAGCTAGGTAGGTAGGGTAGGTAGGTAGGTAGGGTAGGTGGGTAGGTAGGTAGGTAGGGTAGGTGGGTAGGTAGGTAGGTAGGGTAGGTGGGTAGGTAGGTAGGTAGGTAGGTAGGTAGGTAGCTAGGTAGGTAGGGTAGGTAGGTAGGTAGGGTAGGTGGGTAGGTAGGTAGGTAGGTAGGTAGGTAGGTAGGTAGGTAGGTAGGTAGGTAGGGTAGGTAGGGTAGGTGGGTAGGTAGGTAGGTAGTTAGGTAGGTAGGTAGCTAGGTAGGTAGGGTAGGTAGGTAGGTAGGGTAGGTGGGTAGGTAGGTAGGTAGGTAGGTAGGTAGGTAGGTAGCTAGGTAGGTAGGGTAGGTAGGTAGGTAGGGTAGGTAGGTAGGTAGGTAGCTAGGTAGGTAGGGTAGGTAGGTAGGTAGGTAGGGTAGGTGGGTGGGTAGGTAGGTAGGTAGTTAGGTAGGTAGCTAGGTAGGTAGGGTAGGTAGGTAGGTAGGGTAGGTGGGTAGGTAGGTAGGTAGGTAGGGTAGGTAGGTAGGTAGGGTAGGTGGGTAGGTAGGTAGGTAGGTAGGTAGGTAGGTAGCTAGGTAGCTAGGTAGGTAGGGTAGGTAGGGTAGGTAGGGTAGGTGGGTAGGTAGTTAGGTAGGTAGGTAGGTAGGTAGGTAGGTAGGTAGGTAGGGCAGGGTAGGGTAGGGTAGGTAGGTAGCTAGGGTAGGTAGGTAGGTAGCTAGGTAGGTAGGGTAGGTAGGTAGTTAGGGTAGGTAGGTAGGGTAGGTAAGTAGGGTAGGTAAGTAGGGTAGGTAAGGTAGGGTAGGTAAGGTAGGGTAGGTGCACCGTATTTAAGTACTTGCTACCCGTGTCGGGGCGGGCAGCTAGTAAAAAATAAATGCGAAAGTCGGCACGCAGGTACACCATGTCCTGGGTACAGTAAGCACATTTAGTGACACTCATTATTTGCACAACTAGTGACGATGGATAATAATAATTATAAAATACCTGATCTATTAGACTGATGCGGCGCCTGTTGTTTGAAAGATGTGTCTCTCTCGCACGTCGGCTCTTGTTCCCTGCAACAAAATGAAAGGAACGTTGTAAAAGCATAGCCAAGTACGGTAAAGTGTTCCGTAATTTTTTTTTAAAGTGTTTTCCCAGTATTTAATTTACAATATTTTTTTCAACTACTAACGCTTGGTTTCTATCCCTACAGCTAACATTATTATTTGACAGATCATTTATTGATCAGAGACGTACGCGATACGAGGGCAGATTAAACTCATGATAAATACTGTGTCTGTGATTGGCTGACAAAAGTCAACACAATCAAATTAAAATCAAATTACTTGACATGTCAAATGAGTTTGTCAGTTTATCTAGCTTATGTTAGACCTGAGTTCTGTAATGCAGTAAAGGGCTTTCAAATACATCTCTATAATTTACTAGCTTCTGCCCGAACTTCATCCGCGTGGAAGAAACGAGGCCTTATCACACTGGCGATTTGCGAGCGTGTTTCCTGAGAGGCGATTTTTCAACGCGAAACGAGAGTGATTGACGTATGTACATTTACAAGAGCGTAGTCGCGGCTAGCTCGCTTCGCAGCTACGGAGAGCACGCTCACAAATCGCCTCGCTGGAAACACGCTGGCAAATTGTCATTGTGAAAACGCTCTTATGGCACTCGGCATTCAGTGAATGATTTTTTGTAATCGGATCAATATTTTCAGAGAATCTAACCTCTGAAAATACTGATCCGTTTCTCGACATCTGACAAACAAACAATTCTACCACATTATAATATTAGTTCAGTGAGATTTAGATGACTAATAATTTGAACGGTTTAAAAGGTGACAGAAAAGCTGTGAAAATTATTTCCAGCTTAGTTATAAGACGATTGGAAAAATACGTCCAGGTAGGTAAATATTGCAAGCTAAATGTCACCACAGATGCCTAATGATGTATAGTATTTCGTTACGCTTGTGGGCCTCAAAAGGTCATGCAAAGGTGTGCTGTAGACATAATATCTAATGGATGTATGACATAATGCTGCATGGCTCGATCCATCAGGTTAAGCTACGCTTGCCGGGGTTGGTCCGTGGATGCGTGATCTTTACATACCAAGACTCCTATTTGTCTCGGAAACCACGTTAAACAGTTGGTCCTGGCTGTCATTGATTTGTAGATCTTTGACATTAGTTCCGGGTAGTGAGAAGCCCAAAAGTCTGACAACCAGTCTTACCAAGGGGTATCGTATTACCCAGTTACTGGGTTGTGGAGGTCAGATAGGCAGTCACTCCATGTAAAATACTGATATTCAGCTGCATCCGGTTAGACTAGAAGCCATCCCCAAGATAGTTGGAAAAAGGCTAGGTAGATCATGATGTGTGACTAATAAGTACTCAAGTAATAGATTCCGTAAGAATTTATACTGAACAGACTTACTTTACACCTTCTTCAGATAGTGTTTCGGCTGTTGCCGCTGTGTATTTTGGATTTAGGTACATACTATGGGGCGTCAGGGTAAACACTCTTTTTATTCAAACCATGGGTAGTTGACTTAAACATAAAAGTAAATGACCGAGTAACAAAAAAAAAAAAAAAAATTAATTAAAGATTTTAAAAAGTTTCTATGTGACACCGTGCTCGCTAGCGAAACAGCTGACTGACTGAGAGAGGGGTCGCGCTCACGGCTGGTCAGGTCACGTTCCACGCCCCCCCACCAGTATTGAGACGCAAGTTCGTTGCTCTAGCGCATAGGTGATAGGGTGAAATACTCTAGTGGTAAAAATTACATTAAAAAAATAAAAGAGTATTAATTTTCCATTGATTTAACGTTCTATAAATGACACCAAACCACTGGTTTCAAAGATAACGGTGTTTACCCTAACACCCTGTATAGTTCGGGAAGCTGATTACTGAATACTTGAGCGGAAATTGGTTGACTTTCAAAGTTAAAATTACTTTAGAGTAGGCAAACTACTCGTAAGTAGGTACCTAATGTTTTATGTCATAATACTAAGCCTTCAAAGAACTAGTCACGCGAAAAATATCAGCTGTTCAGCCAGCTGTATACAACAGCCTTGGGTTTTTCTTTGCCTCAGCTGTTTTTTTGTTGCCATAGACAAGTTATTTTTATTCATGGAAGCTTTGATTACAGGCCTTAAAGCTTATTATTTAAAACTACCAACTGCTACTGCTATTTTTTTTTGTTTTTAAGTTTCCGTACCCAAAGGGTAAAACGGGACCCTATTACTAAGGCTCCGCTGTCTGTCTATACGTCTGTCACCAGCCTGTATCTCATGAACCGTGATAGTAAGACAGTTGAAATTTTCACAGATGATGTATTTCTGTTGCCGCTATAACAACAAATACTAAAAAACCGAATAAAATAAATATTTAAGGGGCTCCCATACAACAAACGTGATATTTTTTGCTCGCTTTTGCTCAATATTGATGGTAGACAGGTAGACGCTTGAAATATTCACAGAATAGTTAGTAAATAATTAAATTAAAATAAAACAAATATTTACGTAGTGTGTTTTAGTTTAATTTGTGATTTCCTGTACTCGTAGCATGACCACCGTAGAAACGGGTTTTTTCGACGGAAGAATAGACAAATTGACAGATAGACTACACTAATTGACAGATGGACTATAGACTATCTGTAATTTAGACTATTCTTCCGTCGACAAAACCTGTTTGCGTTACGCGTAGGTACTGTGTGAGAACCCTTTGCCCTGCAGTGGGACTAATAAGCTGGTATTCATAATTAGGTACTAGCTAACTACCTTCATCTTTCTGACTGACCGACCCTTTGACAATTCAAGTGCCTGTAATAGGTATAACTAACTAATATTATAAACGCGAAAGTTTGTAGGTATGGATGCAAAAACTACTGAACGGATTTGGATGAAATTTGGCACACAGATAGTTTATAACCTGGATTACCACATAGGATACTTTTCATCCTGATATTCCCACGGGATCGTGCCTTACGCGGGTGAAACCGCGGGTCGCAGCTCAAACTTTCACATTTATAATATTAGTAGGATTAATTATCTTTCACGTTATTTAAATACAAATAGTGTTTTTTTTTATCCATTCATAATTATAAACGAATTTAATATTTACTTATCCAACAATTAAGAACTTGGCGGATGCACTACCACCCACAGATAAATGGTTCACAGCTAATGAACAAATAACAATCAATGAATCAATTAATTTGGCCTAAATAGATACGACAGAAATACACGATAATAATTCGTTATTTATTGGTTTATTTAATTGAATTTGATACCAAACTGCACTGGGCCCGCACGGTGGACTATGGCCCGCCTGCTCTCACAGATACAGCAGAGGGAATATTACAGGTTGATTTGATTATGTTTTTTTTTGTTTGCCATCTAAATCTGAATTCGATTAGCTATACAGGATGTTAGGTAGACACCGTTATCCTTGAAACTAGTGGTTTGGTGTCATCTATAATATACTTTTTCAATGGGAACAACTTTGAAATAGCAAAAAACAAATCAGCTGTTCCATACATTTTGTCGATTTAAGTGAACACAAATGTATGGAACAGCTGATTTTTTTTTCGCTATTTCAAGGTTGGTCCCATAGAAAAAGTATATTATATGTGACACCAAACCACTAGTTTCAAGGATAAAGGTGTCTAACCTAACACCCTGTATAATGCAGTGCACAAACTTACGCAACGTCCACATTAGTGCAATGTAACAATTTCAATTATGTTCATAGCCTGAACGCCTCGCGCGAGCATTACAAGGCGCGCCCGGAGCGATTCGTGATTTGTCGGTTTTTTGAACGAACATAAAGAGTGCTCAGAGCGCCAGTGTCAGAGAGCGTAACGGCCCTTACATACTGGCGCGATATGCGCGCGCGGCGCGACGCGACCCCGCCGCCGCCGCATTGTTCGCGTGAAGTTTTCTCAGAAATTGTTTTGTTAAAGTCGTCGCGCTGTCGCGTCGCGCCTGTTTGTGGGAGCCTTTTGGATAATAGTGTTTAGTGGCCAGTTTGGACAGGTTGTGTTGAGACGAACTGAACCAGCACGCTAAGCATGACAACCATAGAAACGGGTTTTGTCTTATTTTTCCTGTCTGTCATTTTTCCGATTGTCTATTCTTCAGTCAACAAAACCAGTTTCTATTGTGGCCAAAAAAAAAAAAAAAGGCGTGCAGGTATAAAAAAAAAGGCGTGCAGGTATGGACGCTACGTTCGCGCGCACACCGGGAACATCCAGTATGGTAACTATCAAAGGATGTTCCCGTTAACCCTCAAAAGTATAGCGCCCACACATGTTTTTTTTTTTATGTAACTCGTGAAAAATTCAGTAAACTAGGTATTCTATTGATATGTAAAAGAAACACTCTGTACTGTACACGCACACTTGTATTTCAACGTAGAAAGACAAACAAGTGTGACAAGTGTGCGTGTACAGAGTGTTTCTTTTCCGTATCAATTTAATATATATTTTTTGTGAATATTTATAATAAGATTAAAAAAATTAAAAAAACTTGTCATATTTTTTTTTTGCATGTATCGACGCTATACTTTTGCGTGAACGCACTTCGTTAGATAACATACTGTTTATGCGAATAGCTATACATGTTCGGTTCATGCGAGGGGCGCTGCCATGTGGCGCTGCATCCAAACCTGATGAATAAGCTTCTTTCGCGTTACATTGCGTTGTGTACCTACAATGTAACACAAAATCTTACTGCACGTTTTAGTTTTATCTATTCTAATTCTAACTACTAACTAATGTATGGAATAGTTAGTAGGTAGTTAGAAATATAAATTCGAAAGTAACTCTGTCTGTCTGTCTGTCGTCTGTTTTCACGTCTAAACCACTGAACGGATTTCGACAAAATTTATGGCATCCCGGGGAATGACAGAAGCAGACTTTTCAAAAAGGAGGAGTTTCTCAAGACGTCTGTTTTTTGTATATTTGTTAGGTGATTACTCCGCCGCAAAAAACGAAAATAGAAAAGCAGACATTTTAACCGACTTCTTCAAAAAGGAGGAGGTTCTCAATTCGTCTGTAGGTTTTTTTTTTTTTTTTTTATGTTTGTTACGCGATTACTCCGCCAATTATGAATCGATTTTGATGATTCTTTTTTTGTTTGGTAGGTCATGCTTCCGAGGTGGTCCCATATAAATTTTATTAACTTTGCTTGCGTCATTTTTGAGTTAGCTTCAATATTACGTATTTTTCCCACTTAGTTTATCTAGACGATATCCTGTTTGACTCCTTCACTGTTATTTACACAGCAGGTAGTGGTATTCGGATTTGTGTGGGGTAGGTACCACAACTAAAAAGTGAAAAATAAAAACTTTTTACAAAAAAAAAACAACCGACTTCCAACAAAAACACTAAAAAAGTGAAAAATAACTTTAATTTCGGAAGTCGGTGGCAAAAAACGGAAATTGAAAAGCAAAGACACAGACTTCCGAAATTAAAGTTATTTTTCACTTTTTTAGTGTTTTTTTTGGAAGTCGGTTGTTTTTTTTTTTGTAATTTGTATAATGTTTTTATCTACATAAGTTCATACCGCGCGTCCGGAAACTATAATCCATACTAATATTATAAATTCGAAAGTAACTCTGTCTGTCTGTCTGTATGTTAATATATAAGACAGGATAATTCTATTTTATCCCGATATTCCCACGGGATCGAGACTTACGCGGGTGAAACCTCGGGGCGCAGCTAGTGTATAAATAAATCAATCTGTTTATACATATATGAAGTGAACCCAAAACTAGATAATAATGATAAATTACACAAACAATTAATATCAGTTAGTAAGTAAATAATGTGCCACTGTTGATACCGATAACTTTGTTTATATTATTTGATATAGTCACATCTCTGAGGGTTCGTGCTAAATCTCTAGGTTTTACACGACCGATTAAATTAATATTTTTGCGGGGATACGGGTTATTCCGTTTATCCACCCCAAAAAATCTGTAATATGTATGTATTAATTAGTATTCATTATTTTCGAGTTATATGTACCTATATAAATTATGTTGCACCTGCCATGTTTGTCTCTTCATCACCCTGAGGTTGACTGGTAGAAAATATCTCAGGCATTAAGTCCGCCTTTGTACAGTATTTTTTTAACCGACTTCTTCAAAAAGGAGGAGGTTCTCAATACGTCTGTATGTTTTTTTTTTTTTGTGTATGTTACTCGATTACTTCGTCAATTATGAATCGATTTTGATGATTCTTTTTTTTGTTTGGTAGGTCATGCTTCAGAGGTGGTCCCATATAAATTTTATTAACTTTGCTTGCGTAGTTTTTGAGTTAGTTTCAATAATTACGTATTTTTCCTACTTAGTGTATGTAGACGATATATTGTTTGACTCCGTCACTGTTATTTACATAGCAGGTAGTATTCGAATTTGTGTGGGGTAGGTACCCCAACTAAAAAGTGAAAAATAAAAACGTTTTACAAAAAAAAAAACAACCGACTTCCAAAAAAACACTAAAGACGTGAAAAATAACTTTAATTTCGGAAGTCGGTGGCAAAATACGAAAATTAAAATTGAAAAGCAAAGACACCGACTTTTTTTTTACTTTTACGAAGTTTTTTTTTACTCGTGCATAAAGTTTTAATAAATAAAATTTGCGCTTATACGCTTAATAATATATCCCGCCTATCATTCGACGGTCTTGACAGTCGTTGTCGTTACGGGTACTCAGAACTTCAGAAGCCCGAACGTCTGACAAACCAGTCTTACGAAGAGGTATCGTGTAAAGAGCGTGTATTCTGAAAGTGGGCAACGTCGTAAATAGATGTCAAATATTTCGCTGTTTTGATTAATATTACTGTATGGAAATATGAAATATGGCTAGACAACTGTCTAAAATATGTATTATGAAATGCAATATATCGTAACACCGAATATTTAGTTAGTGTTGTAAAAAAAATTAAAGTAATAAAAACTAAAACCCAACTACGACTAATTAGGGCATAAATCGAACAGATTACGTGTCCGGATTTTTAATTTGTCTGTCTGTGGTGTCTTGTTTATACCTTTTTAGTCGTAGTTGGGTTTTAGTTTTTGTAACTTTAAAAAAAAAATCTTTTGGGGTTATAATATATAAAAATTAAAAAAAAATAAAGGTATAAACAAGACACCGCAGACAGACAAATTAAAAATCCGGAGTCACACGTAATCTGTTCGATTTATTCCCTAACACGTGTGACTCCGGATTTTTAATTTGTCTGTCTGCGGTGTCTTGTTTATACCTTTTTAGTCGTAGTTGGGTTTTAGTTTTTATTACTTTAATTTTTTTGTTTTTGTTTTGGGGTTATAATATTAGGTCTTTACCTATGAAATTGCCGTTCTGCAGTACTGGCCATTTCAAATCAAAATAATTTTTGTTTGGCTAAGAATTCTAATTTCAAATTAATTTTATTTTAAAAACATGGATTTTTTTTTCCAAAAGTAGTCATTTCTTTATTGATTAGTGTTACATTTTCATCGCATTTCAATCTTTTTCGTCATCATGGATACGTTAAAAATTCGAGTAATTATGGAATATGAGTACCGTCGTGGCAGCAACGCGGCACAAGCGGCACGCAACATCAACGACGTTTACGGAGCTAACACTACAAACCAACGCACCACCTGTTATTGGTTTGCTCGCTTCCGTTCTGGAAATTTCGACCTGAAAAATGAACCTCGGTCCTCCGAAAACTTTGGTCGACAATGACGAATTAAAGGCGATTGTGGAAGCTGATGATACACAATCTACGGCTGAATTAGCAGCAGCTTTCGACGTTAGCGTCAAAACAATATTGGTCCATTTGCGTCAAATTGGCAAGGTAAAAAAGCTTGACAAATGGGTGCCCCACGAACTCAATGATCGCCAGCGCGAAGTACGCGTCGAGACGTGCCTTGCACTGCTCAACAGACACACAAATGAAGGAATTTTGAACCGCATTGTTACCTGCGATGAAAAATGGATTCTGTTTGATAACCGCAAGCGCTCAGCAAGTTGGTTGGATCCTGGTTCAGCACCTAAACAATGCCCTAAACGAAAACTTACCCCTAGAAAAGTGATGGTCACTGTTTGGTGGTCTAGCGCCGGTGTGATTATTCACAGCTTCTTACCAAACGGGGTGAGCATTACTGCAGATGTGTACTGTGAAGAACAGAACACAATGATGGAGAAGCTGGCGCATCTCCAACCAGCATTGGTCAATCGCTCGTCTCCGCTGCTCCTGCACGACAACGCGCGACCTCATACTGCACAGCAGACGGTCTCCAAGTTGCAAGAACTGGGGTTGGAAGCTCTCCGTCATCCGCCCTACTCACCAGACCTTGCGCCTACAGACTACTACTTTTTCCAGAATTTGGATAACTTCTTGGCGGGAAAAAAATTCAATACCCGAGAGGCAGTACAAAATGCCTTTGAAGAATTTATTGCCTCCCGTCCAGCTGATTTCTTTAAGAAGGGCATCAATAAACTGCCACTGCGATGGCAAAGATGCATTGATTGCATGGGTGATTACTTCGATTAATACAAATAAAAAATTCATGAAAAAAATTCGTTTAAATTTTTTCATACAAAACGGCAATTTCATAGGTAAAGACCTATTATATATATTTTTGAAATGTGCTCATTAAGCGCTTTCACTTGATACCCAACATAGTACGATTAAACAAATTTTTTTTTAGCTACTGACTTTATGCCCTTTAGAGGGCGCCATTTTTAATTTAATGTGACGTGACATAGCATATATATAACCAGCGGACGATCAAGACGCTTCCAACGATACCTCACTTGTCAAATTGTGATGAGTGGTTTAGAAGATATGAGGGAACAGATGAACATACATACATACCGGTCAAAATCATAACCCTCCTTTTTTCTTCGCTGTAGTCGGGTAAAAAGGATGGGGGAACTTTCCAAATAACTTTTTACACCTAAAACCGGTTACAACTTAAATTCAGTGTTATAATTGCAATTCATAATCAATATTTTAGACAGTTGTCTAGCCATATTTCATATTTCCATACTTACAGTAATATTGCCAAATTAATCAAGACAGGTAAATATTTGACATCTATTTGCGACGTTGCCCACTCTCAGATTAAACGCTCTTAAGGTGTGTACTAACATTGAGCGGCAATCGTGCGCGGATGGCCGCGCTGTGTTTGGATGATTGCCGCGCGCGAACGCTTCTGCCTACCTGCCGCGAATTATAAGCAGAGCTACGACACACGCAACCGCTTTCATGCCAACTATAGTGAGCGGCGTGTCCCGAATATGCCGCGCAGTACTGCCGCGCACACATTCCTCGGTTTAGTCCACACTAGAGCGCGGCAGAAATGCGTCCTGCAAACGCCGCGTGTTCCTGCCGCGCTCTACGCGCAATGTTGGCTCACACATTTACACAGACTGGGTAGATTAGGTTAGATAGGTATTCGCTCCATATAAAATACTAGTATTCAGGTGCATCTCGTCTGCCTTTCAAGACTGCTTTCTGCAAAATTTGTCTACTAAGTTGTAATCATCAGCAAATTCAGGGTTTTTTCCTTTCTGTCACTCCCCTCTCAACGTCATAGCTCTAAAATATGCAGTCTCTCTTTAACTATCTTGTGTACTTACTTTCTTTTAATAGCACATGTAAAATTACTATGCATTAGGTACACCCACATGCTCTACTAACGCGACGCGATAAACTAAAAATGCGAGTGATATGCATGCATTATAAACAAATAACATACTGCGCTAATAATATTCTCGCATTTACTTAAACATAACATCACGCCTGTAATCTACGAAGGGTTAGACAGAGGTGTACCTATAGAAGACCCACATTTCGCCAGTTATGTTTAAGTCCCATGTAATAGGGGGCGAGCCTATTGCCATATTCGGCATCAATCAATCTGCCTAGCCTTTTCCCAACTATATTGGGGTCGGCTCCCAGTCTAACCGGATGCAGCTGAATACCAGTATTTTACATGGAGCTACTGCCTATCTGACCTCCACAACCCAGTAACTGGGTAATATGATACTCCTTGGTAAGACTGGTTGTAAGACTTTCGGGCTTCTGACGACCCGTAACGACTGGCAAAGATCCACGAATGACAGCCAGGACCAACGGATTATTAACGTGCTTTCCGAGGCACGGAGGAGTCTCGGTATGTGAAAATGGTCACCCATCCACGGACCAACCCCGGCAAGCGTAGCTTAACCTGAAGGATCGACCCGTGCGGCTGTTATTACTTAGCCACGAGCTCCTCCCATATTTGCCATCAACCGGGCATAAATCAAGGCTTCGGGCTACGACTGAGAAATTCCAGATAGAAAAACACCAATATCACTTTGCCTGACCCAGGAATCGAACCTAGGACCTTATGCTTAGCAGTAGCGACTTGCGACCACTAGACTAACAAGGCAGTCACTAATAACACTGCTCTATTAATATACTAGCATGCGGAAAATTATAAAAATACTCAAAAGCACTTTGTCGCGACCCGGCAATCGAACCCAAAAGCTCCACTCAGTATTCGCGCAACCGACCACTAAACGAGGCAGTTCAAAGGCAAAGTCAAATCATTTATTTCAATTAGGCACATAAAAAGGCACTTTTGAACGTCAAAAACAGAGAAATAGAACTGATTCTAGTTGCCCCTTCCAAAAGGTAGTTTTCGTATGGAGAAGAATGAGCAAGAAACTCCACCGTTACTCTTTAAAAAAATGTTTTACAATATTTTGTAAACATCAATATTACATGTGAATACGATGCACCTAGAATACGATAACTGTACCTACCACAATAGTTAGAATTTAAAATGGAGCAAATATATTAATTAATAATGTGATAGATACATGGTACTCACATATTTACAAACATTGTAAAAGTACCTATACATAATCAGCCTATAATGTTCCCACCGCTGGGACACAGGCCTCCTCTCTCTCTATGAGAGGGAGTGGGCCGTAATCCACCACGCGGGCCCAGTGCGGGTTGGTAGATGTCACATGTCTTCGAATTTTTGGTTCTAGGACATGCCGGTTTCCTCACGATGTTTTCCTGCACCGTTTTGAGAGCAGTGGCGATGAAATAATTTACATAAAGTAAAGCGCCTGTCGGGGTTCGAACCTACGACCTACAACTCGTAAGTCGTGGCCGTTACCACTGGACCACCACTGCTCATAAGTACCTATACGATATCACAATATTCCTAACATTTTTACAAGTAATTAAGTTCTTAATATAAAGTCTATCAAAAAGTCTACGAACAAAACGTACATCAAATGTCAGATATATATAATTTCGTTCCAAAAGATGGTACCCGATAGGCGTCTGACCTATATTCACGATGTTCTCAAATGTACTAGGTATTCAAAAATAAGTATTACAGCACTAGCGAAACAAAATCCTGAGAGATATTTCTCGACGACATGTGAAGCCGAGTCAGAGGCCCATGGGCGGCTTTAAAACTCTGACATCGTTATTCACTAACCACACGAAAAGAACAATTAAGAAATTACCATAAATCATAAAAGCATCATCATCTGTCTAGCCTTTTTCCAACTAAGCTGGGGTCTGCTTCCAGTCTCACCGGATGCAGATGAATCCCAGTATTTTACATGGAGCGACTGCCTGTCTGATCTACACAACCCAGTTACTGGGTAACACGATACCCCTTGGTAAGACCGGTTGTCAGACTTAGATCTAAAATCTTGGCTCATGGAATGATGGCCGAGACAGAGCAAAATCAATAAATGACTTTTACAAAACATTGTAGAAGCCATTTATTTTTAAAAGAGTAACCGTGGTGTTTCCTGCCAGCTCTTTTCGATAGGAAACGACCAATTGCAACCGTGCACCTAGCTTCTGACATTTCATAAGTGCCCATGTAGGTAATTAGGTACATGTGAAATAAAATATTTTGATTTTCGAAAGAAATCTGGGTTGTGGAGTTTGTTGCGCCATTTCTTCTTCCCAGCTAAAGCACTAGGAAGTGGTGATGGTCGGGCGTGCCGGGGACTGTCTTATGTACCTAATTTTGACGTTCAAAAACTGCAGATTCTCAACATTATTTTGGCTCTACTTAAGGAACTTCTGTAGTCTGTACTCAAATCCTTAGCAACTGGGTTAGCGTCTTCAAATTGACAGAGGTTTTGTACTACTTAATATTCCCCTTCCGATGTTAAATTAACATAGGAGGTAGAACCACGTGAACAAAACGCATCGATTATACAAATTGATGTAGGCTTAAGCCTACTTAATGTCGTATTAAAACATGACTTTCTTCAAGCAAAGTATATCTAACTAATATTATAAACGCGAAAGTTTGTAAGTATGGATGGATGGATGTTTGTTACTCTTTCACGCAAAAACAACCGACTTCCAAAAAAAACACAAAAAAAGTGAAAAATTACTTTAATTTCGGAAGTCGGTGGCATAAAACGGAAATTGAAAAGCAAAGACACCGACTTCCGAAATTAAAGTTATTTTTCACTTTTTTTGTGTTTTTTTTGGAAGTCGGTTGTTTTTTTTGTATAAAGTTTTTATTTTTCACTTTTTAGTTGTGGTACCTACCCCACACAAATCCGAATACCACTACCTGCTATGTAAATAACAGTGAAGGAGTCAATAAGGATATCGTCTAGATAAACTAAGTGGAAAAAATACGTAATATTGAAGCTAACTCAAAAACTACGCAAGTAAATTAATAAAATTTATATGGGACCACCTCGGAAGCATGACCTACCAAACAAAAAAGAAGAATCATCAAAATCGATTCATAATTGGCGGAGTAATCGCGTAACAAACATACAAAAAAAAAAAAAACATACTGACGAAATGAGAACCTCCTCCTTTTTAAAGAAGTCGGTTAAAAATTAGACGAAAAGGTTTCTTTGAAGAGACAAGAATAATAATTATAAAGTTACCGAGGATGATGCTGAACCAAGTACCGATGTGAAGTAATTGCGTCGGTTTTGTTTTGTTGTTCGAGACTCCTCCGTGCCTCGGAAAGCACGGTCCCGGCTGTCATTCGTGGATCTTTGACAGTCGTTACGGGTCGTCAGAGGCCGAAAGTCTGACAACCAGTCTTACCAAAGGGATCGTATTACCCAGTTACTGGGTTGTGGAGGTCAGATAGGCGCAGTCGCTCCATGTAAAATACTGGTATTTAGCTGCATCTGGTTAGACTGGAAGCCGACCCCAACATAGTTGGGAAAAGGCTAGGCAGATGGTTTTGTTGATCACCAAATAGGTACTGAAAATGTGTGTAGCTCCACAAAGACGTTTTAAAGAAATGAAATTAATAAACGGCTTTATTATTTTTTAACGGGAGCTTAATAGGAGTTGGTGCGAAACATACCCTTAAATTTTTTTAAACTACCTAAAAATCCTGCGTCAGACAAAATCGAGACCGAAAACTAACATAAAATGAAGTAGGCTGAAATCCAGACTGACCTAGAATTGCGAGAACGTCCTTGTGACGGTCTAGGCCGAGACAAGGACAACCTAAGAGGCAGCATCTTACAGATCAATACTGAATAGGTACGACACAGAGAAATGCTAGCAATTGTTTGCGTCAAACTTCATTCTGAAATTTGACAATTAACGAGGCTAATAGCTGTCAAACACTTGGGTACTTCTTTTCATTAATTTGTCCATCTGTATGGAAATATTACTCTATAGTGCACTAAAATATTGATTGAACACTAAATATAAAGTTTTAGGTGCAGAAAAAGAGCATTTGTAAAGTTCACAAATGCTTTTTTTGCACCTTGTATATACCAATGCCAATTACGGCTTTCTAGTACTAGCAGTCTCTGAGGTAAGCCGCGGACAGACAGACGGACATGGCGATACTGGAAGGCTTCCCTGTCGACTACGGAACCTTACGGAACTTTGGGAATTAGTTAGCTAGTTTAGAAATCATCATCTGCCTAGCCTTTTCCCAACTATGTTGTGGTCGGCTTCCAGTCTAACCGGATGCAGCTGAATACCAGTATTTTACATGGAGCGACTGCCTATCTGACCTCCGCAACCCAGTAACTGGGTAATACGATACCCCCTGGTAAGACTAGGTGTCAGACTTTCGGGCTTCTGACGACCCGTAACGACTGTCAAAGATCCACGAATGACAGCCGGGACCACCGGCTTAACGTGCTTTCCGAGGCACGGAAGAGTCTCGATATGTAAAGGTGGTCACCCATCCACGGACCAACCCCGGCAAGCGTAGCTTTACCTGATGGATCGACCCGTGCGGCTGTTATTACTTAGCCACGAGCTCCTCATCATGGCTAGTTTAGTAATATTGTCAAATTAATCAAAACCGCGAAATACATGCTTGACAGCTATTTACGATGTTGCCAATTTCTGATCACACCCTCTTAAGTGCCCATACTTCCCTGATAATTGAAGAAAACAGACCTCCTTCGTAGTTTACTATTACAATAACATTACTTGGAACACCATGAGTCACCTTATATCGGATTCCTGAACCGTGGCAGTTATGTCTAATGGTCTAATCTAGTTTTCGTCATCGACTACTTTATAGGTAATGTCGTTAGGATGCCTGTCGGTCGGGAGGCTATTAATCATTGGCATGTAATACCTTGGGGTTAATGTTTCTTCGGGATATATGGAGCAATTTAGACGATTGGGAATTTTGTTTGGGTGGCGAAATAGTAATAAAATCAACGCCATTTTATGGAAAGTTGTCGGTATTTGATATTACCGTCAGAGGTATTTATTTTGGGCTTGTACACAAAACTGCGTTACGACGTCGCATCGCAAAAATCAGCGACATTACCCTAAGATTTTCTTACAAAAGCTTCTTTGTTGCGAATTCGCATCGCGCCGATTAGCAGTTTGGTGTACAAACCCTAAGGTATGTATTTAAAACATCGTGCGGAAACCGGAATGTCCTAGAACCAAAAATTCGAAACCGTGACATCCACTAACCCGCACTGGGCCCGCGTAGTGGATTATGGCCCACTCCCTCTCACAGAAAGGCCTGTGTCCCAGCAGTGGGAACATTATAGGCTGATTATGCATCATTTACATAACACATACTAGAGATAAATACGTAAAGATAGAAAAGCACAAAGGTAATGTCTTTTTCAGGTGGATAATTGACGACGGAAAAAATAACATGTCTCGATAAAAAGTTCAAAACATTTAATTATTCTCCCATCCATACTAATATAAATTATCGTCACGCCTTATTTCCCTGAAGGATTGGGCAGAGGTGTACCTATAGTACACCCCCATTTCACCAGTTATGTTTAAGTCCCATGTAACAGGGGGCGAGCCTATGTGTCACCATTGGTGCCGAGGAATATTTTTAACCGACTTCTTCAAAAAGGAGGAGGTTCTCAATTCGTTTGTATGTTTTTTTTAATTTTTTGTATGTATGTTACTCGATTTCTCCGCCAATTATGAATCGATTTTGATGATTCTTTTTTTGTATGGTAGATCATGCTTCCGAGGTGGTCCCATATAAATTTGATTAACTTTGCTTGTGTAGTTTTTGAGTTAGCTTCAATATTACGTATTTTTACCACTTAGTTTATCTAGACGATGTTTTCATTTACTCCTTCATTGTTATTTACATCAACTTAGTAGTATTAGAATTTGTGGGGTAGACCACAACTAAAAAGTGAATAATAAAAACTTTTTCCAAAAAAACAAAACCGACTTCAACACCGAGTCGGTGTCTTTCCTTTTCAATTTCCGTTTTTTGCCACCGACTTCCAAAATTAAAGTTATTTTTCAGTTTTGAGTGTTTTTTCTGGAAGTCGGTTTTTTTTTTGTAAAATGTTTTTAGGGAAATGGTTACCTAATTGATAAGTACCTACTCTAAAAACTTGTATGCCCATTAGTTGTATATGCACATCAGTTAGTAAAGCACGTAAATCATTCAGTCTCTCGACAACTTGAATGTTTTCGGGGGGGGTCATGACCCCCAGGAACCCCCACCCCCTCGGACCGCGCCCGTGTCTAACTTGGAGAAGAACATAGGCTACTTTTCACTCGGATCGCAGACGAAGTCACGGGCAACAGGTAGTTTCAGAATAAAAAGCGTAGTAACAATAAGGTCACAAAATAGTCCATAACGAAACTAGATTAGTTCTAATCAAGTGTCCATTGCATCATGGCCAGCAAATACATCCTACGTCCCACCCACGCATTTTTTTATCTCGTCCTTGTCGCATTGCCGTGACAAAAGATGAGAAGTGTCACGAATCTTGTCGATGCAAATTAAACAAGGTGTTGATTTCGTTACTAACCCCTAGGACACGGCGTATTTTATACGCGCAGACGACGCGCGTAGACGCACTTCAAACGAGATTTTAACGCAACCTTGTAACCTAAGCACACGGGGCGATCGTGAAACGCGCGTATACATGCAGATACAGCGATACAGACGCGCTGTAGTCGCTCGTAGCTTCCGCGTTTTGGTCAGAGACTCCTCGTCAGTTGTACAATCAGGGTACCTTCTGTATCCCTCCTCCAACCCTTTTTACGCGCTTCAAACGAGTTTCAAACGCACTTCACACGCGCGTTTGTATCGTGTTTCACGCGCGTTTGAATCTATAAAATCGCAAAAATCGGCGTAGAAAACACGCGTTCTAGAAACCCACATCGTCTGCGCGTTTAAAATACGCCGTGTGCTACCGCTCTTATATTTGCTAAAGGACTTTTACACATTTTGACCTTTTCTTGAAGGAACGGAGGCAAAAGATCAATTTTACATTCCCAACAGTCAGTATAAATTATTTACCTAAAATGTTTAATAGGTAGTACAGTTTATCAAACCCCAAGGAGTCACGAGAAAAAAATGAAGTGTGACAAATTGACAATATACGGAAGACGACTGCCGAGGTGAGATTTACATTTTCTGAGTGCGTTAACACCATGATTCGCTATAGGAGTCGTCGATGAGGGCAATACAGTCTCCTAGGCTGAAGAAGAATTGGATGGACCATTTATGATGTTGCTTATTGCTGTAGTCATAGGACACCACATTACTTACTACATTCACAATACGTTAAGTCTCACGTAATAGGGGGCGAGCCTACGATGAACGTTCTTAACGTTCTTTCTAAAAGTTGGCAACATCGCAAATACCTGATGAATTTGGCAATATACTACTGTACTTATGGAAATATGAACTATCGCTAGCTAGTGAACTAGAATATTAATAAAGAATTGAAATTATAACACTGAATTTGATGTTGTAACCGTTTAGGTGTAAAAAAAGGCTTTGGAAAGTTTTCAAATACTTTTTTTACATCTAAAACTAAATATTCGGTGTTACGATACTATTTATTGCATTTCATAATCAATATTTTAGTTCACTAGCTAGTCATATTTCTTATTCCCATACAGTTGTATTGTCAAATTGATCAAAACAACGAAATATTTGCTATCTATTTTCGATGCTTGCTTTTAACGTGCACGTCTCTTTTTTTTCCTTTTTTACATTGTTCTCACATGTTTAATTTCAAAATGAATGATGTAACCATACCAATATATTGTAACAATATTCTGATTTAAAAGAGTGTCCGTGGAGTTTCTTGCCCGTTCTTCTCTATAGGAACCTACTACGCTTTGGAATGGGCAACTAGCTTCATTTTTCTGACTGACTGACCCCTTGACAATTCAAAAGTACCTGTAATTGGTTTATTTGAAATAAATGCTCTGAGTTTTGAGTTTGAGACGTTGCCCACTTTTTTAATGACTCTCCGATCGCAAACCAGACTAGGCTTCTACTGGGTAATTCCTATTGGAAAAACCCAATACCTACCAGTTTACCCGACTTTACTGGACATCGTACCACGTCCAGCAACCAGCGACCACTGGACCATGAGCACAGCTAGTTAAAAATAAACACAAACCTAACAAGGTCTTTTGTTCACTGGCTTCTGAACAAAGTTTTGTTTGAGCTAAATGCATCAAAGTTTTAACTTTTAGAACTATTAAAGGCTGTGTTCAATTTAATTCGTTCTTCTATATTAAACTGCCTCGTTGGTCTAGTGGTCGCAAGCGCTGCTGCTGAGCATGAGGTCTTGGGTTCGATTACCGGGTCGGGCAAAGTGTTATTGGGTGAAATCTATCTAGAATTTCTCAGTAGCAGCCCGGAGTCTGGAGTCTGTATTTGTGCCTGGTTGATGACAATAGGCTCGCCCCCTATTACATGGGACTTAAACATAACTGGCGAAATGTAGGTGCACTATAGGTACTTCTGCCTTACCCTTTGAGGAAACAAGGCGTCTTGTTATGTTTATTACCAGACTACGGCGAACAAAAAAGGAGCGTTATGATTTTGACCGGTATGTAAGTATGTTCATCTGTTCCCTCATATCTTCTAAACCACTCATCACAATTTGACAAGTGAGGTATCGTTGGAAGCGTCTTAATCGTCCGCTGCTTATAGGCTATGTGACGTCACATTAAATGAAAAATGGAGACCTCTAAAAAAAAAAAAAATCGTACCATGTTGGGTATCAAATGAAAGGGCTTAATGAGCACATTTCAAAAATATATATATTATAATCCCAAAAGATTTTAAAAAAAAATTAAGTAATAAAAACTAAAACCCAACTACGACTAAAAAGGTATAAACAAGACACCACAGACAGACAAATTAAAAATCCGGAGTCACACATAATCTGTTAGATTTATGCCCTAACACGTGTGTTTTTTTTTCTATTTATTTTTTTACTAGCCGAAGTGCTTACAGCCATAATTCTATGTTCCGTTAGCCGAAGACTCTGCTAGTATTTATACAAATAACTACTGCATTTTTCCAGGTATTATAACCACCCTCTCACCATTGTCAAGGTACAAAGGTCAGTCTGGCAAATACCACAATCGATTTGGTGGTTCGCTCATAAAATCATAACAAGCAGAAGTCGCATCGATTCGCATTTAAAATGGAGCTAGATATTGAAAGGACCTGATTGAAAACGAGAAATAGAATAGAAATACGTTGCTCGCCAATTAAAAAAAACATCACAAACACCTGTATTTCCTAAAGAAGACAGATTTACAGTACGTAATAGGAGGCGAAGTACGACAAGGCAATATTGATCTCATTGGGTTTCATTTTGATACTTCACGAACGTTCATTGCGATTGAATCGCCGAACATGTCGCTACCGCGGCACCCCTCGCTTTGCTCGCTCGGCTCGCGCGTGGTTGCTCACTTTTTTAACCTTTTAAATTTTTTTGACAGTCTAACGAAATACGGTTTAAGAAATTTATTTCGCTCAAAAAGAATACAATTATACACTCGTATGAGGGAAAACATAATAATTAATAGATAAGCGATGGTTTCACTTGGTATTCGCTTGGTATAAATGAACTAAAATTAAGTTATTATTAAGTATAATTATATTTATTTAATTTGACAACATTGGTTAGTACAATAACAAACTTATCAACTAAGGGTTAGTATTATTATTAATTAAATAGGTACACACAATTATTTTTATCCCTGCCACACGAGCAAACAAATGAGTTATGAAAACGGTCAAAACTTACAATTCAAACATTATTCAGGTGATGCTTTTAAAACATGCATTAAACGCACACTATGTAGACAAGCATATTATAAGTTGGATGATTATATCGTAGATAAAAATGCTTGGCTTAACGCTGGTCCTACTCCACAGGCACTTGGGCTCACTAGTTAAAATTTCATAATTGTATGTTGACTTGAAATAGCATGGCAGATGAGAGTATGTCATGCTCACTTAAATGTCTCGCAACACACGCGCCACCATCAGGTGGCGCGTGTGTTGGATCATTCGGTTCCCTACAAAATAGTTGAGCTGGATGGTGCTGATCCACATGTCATGTTCGTGAACGGGCGCCGTCAGTTGAGACTGGTCACCTCTTATTTGCCAGAGCTTATTTTTAATCTTAAATTTTGAATTGCTTTTGATTCTTTTTTTGTTTTACATTGTTCTCACATATAGAAGCAACATGAATACTGTACCCAGGATTTTGTAATATCTATATCCATTTGTAAAAGAGTGTCCTTGGAGTTTCTTGCCCGTTCTTCTCCATAGAGATCTACGTTTTGGAATGGGCAACTATCTTCAACTCTCTGACTAACTGACCGACTCTTAGACAATTCAAAAGTGCCTGTAAATGGTTTAATTGAAATAAATGCTTTGAGTTTGAGTTTTGAACTTTAATAGCCTTTTAAAAGTTGAAAGTGATTTTGATTCCTGAATTATTTTAGGTACCTATATAATAATAATTATGTTAGGTAGGAGCTCGTGGCTAAGTAATAACAGCCGCTCGGGTCAATCTATCACGTTAAGCTACGCTTGCCGGGGTTGGTCCGTGGATGGGTGACCATTTTCACATATCGTGACTCCTCCGTGTCTCGGAAAGCACGTTAAGCCGTTGGTCCCGGCTGTCATTTGTGGATCTTTGACAGTCGTTACGAGTCATCAGAAGCCCGAAAGTCTGACAACCAGTCTTACTAAGGGGTATCGTATTACCCAGTTACTGGGTTGTGGAGGTCAGATGGGCAGTCGCTTCATGTAAAATACTGGTATTTAGCTGCATCCGGTTAGACTGGAAGCCGACCCCAACATAGTTGGGAAAAGGCTAGGCAGATGGGAATTATTTTAGGTATATGTAGAGTTATAAGAGTTCAGCCCCCTCATACAGGACAGTTTTTCTACCGCAGTTTGTCCTTGGTACCTACTCTTAAAATTATATGGTTAGCTTGTCTCGTCATGCGCGTTTGATTTTGAAATTCATAATTAGTGACATAAGCAATTATGCATGTCAAACATAAGTTTAAACCGTATAGGTCCAAACTTCCTCACAATGAATTACATCAAAGTTGCTGAACTGACAGAAAATTAAAAGCTAATTAAAATACCCTAACTTCATTGCAAACCGAAATTAATGTCAAGGTCACTTCAAGCTGCATAGAAAATAACTTGAATGACCTTAGCATAATTTACTACTAAATTAATTATTTATGGAGAAAGTATGAGCAAATATTTGGCAAGAACAAAGTAATTTAGTTTAGTGGCGGCATGCGTACTACGCATAAAAGTCCTGACGTCACATAAATCCTGCATCGCTTATACAAGATTCCGACATCAATCGTTGGGCAGTAACCCGCCAGACACGACACCCGTCTGGTCGGAGGACCCCCTTTTCAATAGAGGATGAGTGAACTTTACACCCTGTTCCTCATACGCCTAAAGTTTAAAAAACAACTATAAAATCCATCATCTGCCTGCTTTTACCCAACTATGTTGAGGTATTCCTGTCTAAATGGATAAACCTGAATACCAGTATTTTTACTAGCACTAACTCTCAAAATACAAGCTTGACTTAGTTTGGAAGTTGGTATATCAACAATTATGTGCTGCTATACAACCACCAAACACCTTTAAAAAATGTATCTCTTTGATTAAGTTTTTGTGTACTTTGAGCGTGAAAAAAGAAAAAAAATTTTTTTTACGAGCCACTGCTTATCTGACACTCCAAAACCCAGTTACTGGGGTAACAATACCCCGTAGCAAGACTAACAAACCACTGCCTTTTGTAAAATCAGAAATCTGATCAATTCCTTCATAAAATCTAAATAACTTTACCATACTCGTTGATCATGAACTAGAATCCCCAATTGTGTTTACACACACACACAGACATTTGTATATATGGCTATTGTGTACAGGAATAACACAACCAGTTATTATGGGTTTTTATTATCAAAGAGGTTGTCTGAGTCATCATAATGCCTTTATCTTTATTTTTATTCCATACTTCTCTATCAGTCGTCATCTCAGTAATCCCCCCATTCTAGCCATATCATCTTTCAAACAATCCATATTTTCTTTGAATTGACAGTTGTCTTTTCTGTCTTTTAATCATCACGTGGCCAAGTAATAACAGCCGCACGGGTCGATCCATCAGGTTAAGCTACGCTTGCCGGGGTTGGTCCGTAGATGGGTGACCAATTGACCATCTTTACATAACGAGACTCCTCAGTTCCTTGGTCCCGGCTGTCATTCGTAGATCTTTGACAGTTGTTACAGGTCGTCAGAAGCTCGAAAGTCTGACAACCAGTCTTACCAAGGGGTATTGTATTACCCAGCCACTGGGTTGTGGAGGTCAGATAAGCAGTCGCTCCATGTAAAATGCTACCAGCATTTCAACTGCATCCGGTTAGACTGGAAGCTAACCCCAACATAGTTGGGAAAAGGCTACGCAGATTAATTGAACCATAATTTTAGAACTTTTCACCATTCTCCCAATTCCTGAAAGACTGGCATTCTGTTGCATCCAGTTAAGAAAGGACCACGACATAGTTTAGAAAAGGCTAGACAGATGTTGATGCTCTTCATTCCTCTGCATCACACATACATACATGACATGCGGTGACACCTGAGTTTTTCAGACAACAGTGTTACATTCAGACTTCCTCTTACACTGACATACAAGATATAGTCTGAATATAATAAAGATGAAAGATTTAACCACCCGATAAGTTCCAGTTACATTATCCAAAGCAATAAATTCAAACCAATTCTGATCCATTTTTTAATTTATTCAGTTGTTTCTGCCTATAGTATGTACATTAATGAAACCGGCCATTTCACACTTAAATAATGTTACAATATTACTGTACAAATAATGGTTTGGAGTACCAGGAGAGCATACTCTTCAAAGGGATAGAAAGTTCATTAGTGTTGACCTTCTAAAAGGTCAAGTTTACAGCAGCATAAGCAGAATATTATTTATGGTCACTGCATAGCTTAGCATAATCAGCCTATAATGTTCCCACTGCTGGGACACAGACCTCTCTGTGAGAGGGACTGGGCAGTCATCCACCACGCAGGCATAGTGCAGGTTGGATGACCCATTGGCTTCATGTTATTAAAGGCCATTACATATTAGGTCCCTACATCATAGATCTTGAGGAGGAGCTCTTGGCTAAGAAATAACAGCTGGGTCGATCCATCAGGTTAAGCTACGCTTGCCGGGGTTGGTCCGTGGATGGGTGACCATCTTTACATATGGAGACTCCTCCGTGCCTCGGAAAGCACGTTAAGCCGGTGGTCTCGGCTGTCATTCGCAGCAACCAGTCTTACCAAGGGGTACTGTATTACCCAGCCACTGGGTTGTGGAGGTCAGATAGGCAGTCGCTCCATGTAAAATACTGGTATTCAGCTGCATCCGGTTAGACAGAAAGCCGGCCCCAACATAGTTGGGAAAAGGGATGAGCAGATGATGACAGATCATAGATCTTTGACAGTCATTATCGGAAGTCAAAAGCCTGAAAATCTAAAAACTAGTCTTACTAACAGTGTGATAGTCAGTTACTGGGCTGTGGAGGTCAGATAGGCAGTCATTCTATTTAAATACTGGTATTCAGCTGCATCTGTTTAGACTGGAAGCTTACCACAACATATTTGGAAAAGGATACCTGAGGATGCCTCGTTGAGAGGTGACACACGTGTCGATTTCTTACAGGGTTCCTAATTATATCTACGTCTATTGTATTTTATTTGGAAAATGGCTAGACAGATGACAAACAAAATTCCAATCTTTTTCTATTTATGTCTACAACTACGAGATTATTATAATCAGCATAGCTATGAAATTATTGCAGTTGATATGATAGGTTTTATGTCAAACCAGACATAGCCGAACTTCAGATTTTAACATGAAGAAACTTCTCCAACTCTTTGGCCATATTAAAGCAAAAAATTGTAAAGAAAATACCTACTTACTTTTTTCTCCAGACTTTATGAATCAGTCTGTACCTGTGGTCTCTACAGATTGTTTCCTAGGTGTTGTAATATAAAATGATTAAAAGGACATCTTACTGCAGTCACCTTTTGACCTTAGGGTCTGCGAAGCTGGTAATTTGTAGCAAAGTAGAGACTAACCAGATTGTATATTGTTATTATAGAGTAAGCTACTTGGTTTTGAACTACAAAAAAAGTTATAAAAACTGCAAACATTACCTATTTCCTTATTCGAGTCACAGATCTAAGCTCAATCTTTCTTATTTAATTAAAGAGATTGTAATCAACAAAAACAGTTTTTTGCAGGCACTAATTTGAGTTGAGTTTGACATTTATTTATTTTCAGTCCCAATCAAACAGGACAAGGCAAGTGGATTATACAGCCAATAAACTCGTATTGGAATCTTATCACGTACTTTATTGTTATTTCTAAAGGGTGGAGAGACACACCTGTAATACACGACACTCCTTCACCGCAAATTAATTAATTCGACGCCAAAACCATCTTCAATTTATTACTTTTTGCACTCGCGACATTTTCCAATATTAAAAATATCACGCAACTTTCGCTCTTACGGGAGTATCGTCCGATTAGATGAACACTCATTATCGATTAAATACAGCACTATTTAAGAACAAAACTATCGGTCTGTCTATCGCGAATGACGCGCAAACTCCCATAGAATACATTCGTAACGTGATTAATTTGAGTTTTACTTAGAAAACTGTGAAAGAATCCCGAAAAAAATAACTAAAATTAATAAGACATTACGTTAGAAAGAAACAGATATGGTTACCCGACCGATTTGAATAGACTGCGACGCGATGCAGACGTCGCATTGTTACGTCACTCTCACACGCTGCCGGGTTATACACAAGTGAGACAGGGACAGGTCCCAGCAATCCCACCCACTTATAATCGATTTTTATTCAAGCAAAAGACATTTTTTTCTCAATTAAATACACATATTTACATTAAAAAAACACATTACTATCTTTTAAAATGCCGCCTACACACATGTGAGTGTCGCAAAAAAACACAAATACTCACCGTGAAAATTTTCACGACTGGTCCCGTCTGACAAGGAACAAATTTAGATACGCTCGAAATTCATACAATAAACACTTTGCTAGTTACGTAGATACGTTAACTAAAATTATTATAGTTTTGTGAAGGCGCGAGCGACGTCCTTCAGCATTTGCCGCGACATATTTTTTGTTTTCCAGTAATTTTTAACTGGGGACTAGCATCGATCGCGTAGCCATGACAGATACATTTTCAACTGAATGAAGTTGGTCGCGGTCGCTCAGCTGACGGACAAGTTTTTTTTCTGGTTCATGTAGTGAAGTGAGCGAGTATCGCTGTAAGGAGGTTAGTGACCTATGCGGTGTAAAATTAGGGTTCCGCACGGTACCGCAATGTATGGTTTACAGGTGACATTATGTTGTGCGGAATAATGTAAGACTTTTTAAATTGTTGTACGTTTAATTATGACCTACGGTGTGAAGTTATTAGATTTTATTTTCATTTGACCTATCGTTCAAATTATATCAAACGGTAAATAAACATCGTTCTTCCTTATATTCTTTATAATGATGACCCATCTTTTCACCCGCTTTTTCAGGGTTTGTTGTTAGCTAGCAATACAAAATGGAGATCCGAGGCCTTCGCAGAGGACGGCTGTTATTAGCAGAAGATTAATGATGAATATGATGTGATATGATTGTGATCTGATCGTGATGTGGTAAAAACAATAAATATATGGGTTCTGAGTGAAATGTTAGTAATCAGCGTATAATGTCCCCAATGTCGGGACACAGGTCACACGGGCCTCCTCTCTGTGATAGGGAGTGGGCCGTAATCGGCCACGTAGGCACGAAGGCCCAGGTGAAGGCGGGTTATGGTGGATGTCAATGGTGCCGATTCTCTTGTACACCGAACTAAACTAACTAAACTATCACTAAAATTCCTTACTTTTGACTATGGGAATCTTGCAGCTATTCTGCCAAATAAATTCTCTAAATTTAAAACTTATTTTGACGCAACTAAAATCGAATTTGACAACCGCGCGCCTCCACTTGTTATTTGTTTTCCCTACCCCCTGTTTTTTTTTTAGAGCCAGAGGCGCGCATGCACAGCAGCCTCGACGTGTTTTTAATGGAATTTTTCAGTTTTTGTATAGAAAATAAAGAAAAAAAAAATTATTACATTGTTGAGAATTAGGGGTTGAAGGGTCTCCTAAAGAGGGTCGAAATTTTCATTATTTTTGCGATAGGACAAACCGTTTTCGAGATATAAGCAAAAAAAAAAAAACATACAGTACTGTTTTTTGTAACTGAAGTCGAGGTGTTGGTTTGAATTTTAGTTCATGACATTTAATTTTATTCCACACATTTTTAATCGCGATTAAATATAGTCAGATTTAGAGCATTTTAGATATAGGACAAAATTTTAGTTTAAATCGTCAAATTCAGAATAGCACTTTCACTAAACTAATCTCAGTACCATCTTAGTGCTGTCAAACTAAATTATAGTTAAGTTGTGTCATTTAAAGTCTATTTCAGAATGAGTTTGATCGTTTGACAGGAATAAACTAAATTATTGTGATTTTTAGTTTAGTTTAGAGAATTTTGTGACAAGAGAATCGGCACCAATATGTCTTAGCATTTTTAGTTCCAGAAAATAACTTTCCGGTTCCCTCACGATGAGTTCGTTCACCGTTTTGAGAGCAGTGGCGATGAAATAATTTACACAAAGTAAAGCGCCTGGCTGATCTTTGACAGTCGTTACGGGTCGTCAGAAGCCCGAAAGTCTGACAACCAGTCTAACCAAGGGGTATCGTATTACCCAGTTACTGGGTTGTGGAGGTCAGATAGGCAGTCGCTCCATGTAAAATACTGGTATTCAGCTGCATCCGGTTAGACTGGAAGCCGACCCCAACATAGTTGGGAAAAGGCTAGGCAGATTGAAAGTGCCTGGCTGAGTTCGAATTCGCGGCCGTTTCTACTGGGCCACCACTGCTCTGTGCACGAATTTATTTGTGAAGGAGTTTTTGAAGTCGATGCCAAAAATAATCAGATCAACTAAATAAAATAAATCTGTCTGCCCTCTCCACACAATCCCTTTCTTTCAAGTTTCAACCCATAACCAAACATCGCTTTTCAAAGTTGACCAGCACTCTAGTGCGCATGTCCAGGAACAGGGAATAATACAGGCAACTAGGAGATGCCTTGACCCACTTTATCTGAAGACCCGATCGTCGTCTGAGTTAGTGCTACCTTTCTGCGGCCCTTTGGATTTTCTTTACTCATCAGGATCTGACGGCCGATTCTGTAAGAAGCTCAATGTAAACATTTGGGTTTTACATTATCTATAAAACGACAAAAAAAGCATGTCTGTTGTATGGGAGCCCCCTTAAATATTTGTTTTATTTTAATTTAATTATTTATTTTTAAAGTGAATATATAACTAGGTAAATATTCTGTAAATATTTCAAGCGTCTACCTGTTGCCGTTATCAATATCGAGCAAAAACGAGCAAAAGAACACGTTTGTTGTATGGGGGCCCCCATACAACAAACGTGTTCTTAAATATTTATTTTATTCTCTTTTTTAGTGTGTTTGTTATTATAGCGGCAACAGAAATACATCATCTGTGAAAATATCAACTGTCTAACTATCACGGTTCATGAGATACAGCCTGGTGACAGACGGACAGATAGACAGCGGAGCCTTAGTAATAGGGTCCCTTGTTACCCTTTGGGCACGGAACCCTAAAAATGAGCTTGAAGTGAGCTCTCATTCCAAGGGATTGACACTATTGACAGCTCACTTCACCTAAGTTTTCACGGTGAGATGTTCACAAAATAGAACGACTGTTTTTGGAAAAGTAGGCAGGGGTCGGTGAAAGGTACGCTTGCCGGAATCGGTCAGTGGATTGACCATTCATACCAAAACCCCTCCGTACCTCACTATCATTCGTAAATCTTTGACAGTTGTAACAGTTAGTCAGAAGGTCGAAAGTCTAAAAATAAGACTGGTTGTCAGACTTTTGAGCTTGTGACTAACCCATGACCAACCAAGGCGTATATTGTGCGGTGTAAGGTATATCCGAGTTATCCGGGTTTGGTGGTTTGCTCCTTGTGAAATACTGGTATTTTACTGCATCCAGTTAGACTGGAAGCTGACCCCAACATAGTTGCTGGTTGCTGCTGTATTTAAACTTGACAAGCAATGGTGTCCACATGACGGCAACAAGTAAGAGCCAGCTGTGATTTACACAGCTAAGTAAAAATTTCAACATTCAAATAGGACCAAGCAAGCGAAGCTCCACGAAAACACTAAATATTACCTGCCTTTTCGAAAATTGAAACGTTTTATAAACCGTTAATAGATGGCAGGAAAATATTTTGCCAGTCACCCCACAGCTCACAAGCAGCCGTAGATGGCAAAGAAAACAACATGCCTTCAGTCTAGTTGAGTGCTACATTTTCAAGACAGATGGCGCTAGTTGCCGCATTTTTATAAATTCTATAGCTTTCTTTACAATAGCAATTATAGCCTTATTTAGAATTAAATAGTCTATTGTTTATTTAGTTCCATATTTGAAAAAGAGACTATTGGAAACGTGTAAAACTGGTAGCACCTTCGTCTTACCGTCACTGAGCCGGATTTATAGGTGTGGAGGCCCTGGGTCAACCAAAAAGTGGAGGCCCCGGAAAATTTCGCTGGCGAAACATTCACGATAAAACATGTTGAAATCTCTATTTTCTGTCAATGTTCCATACAATTTTTGACAGGAACTAGAAATACGTATCCGCATAATCAGCCTATAATGTTCCCACTTCTGGGACACAGGCCTCCTCTCTGTGAGAGGGAGCGGGCCGTAATCCACCACGCGGGCCCAGTGCGGGTTGGTAGATGTCACATGTCTTCGAATTTTTGGTTCTAGGACATGCCGGTTTCCTCACGATGTTTTCCTTCACCGTTTTGAGAGCAGTGGTGATGAAATAATTTACACAAAGTAAAGCGCCTGTCGGGGTTCGAACCTACGACCTACTACTCGTCTCCCTCTACAAGTCGTGGCCGTTACCACTGCTCAAAAAGACATGTTTTGTTGTAATGTTTCGCTAGTGCAAACGCACGGTAATATAAACTGTGTTAGTGGTAAAATGAAGTGGATCCTGCGAATCTTACCATGGTATTATCGAAGGCGCCCAGTCAAGTTGGACTCTCCTTGGAGCAACCAGCGACATTTTCTGTCCTTTTCTATCCGCCACACTCAATATTAATCAATCTCTTTCACAAAAACACTTATTTACTTTATTTCTTTTCGAAATGCCATTTATTTTCGTTTATTTACATAATAATATTCACAACTAGTGTAAATGCGTATCTATTTAGATTTTCTATTTAAAAAGTATTTCTTTTGATTTTTTGGCGGGAATTAATATGCTTGGTCGATTTGTCATACCTGTAACAAAAATAATATCGATAAATAATAGAAAAAACATAATACATGATAAACACCACTAAAAACAATGGGGTTTATTTATAAACGTTGCTTAAGTTAAGTAATGATTAGCGACTGTTTAACCATACATTTTTGACGTTTGAACATCACAAGGTGAAATGGTTCCAAAGCAGATATTTCGACGCGATTCGACTTCACGCAAAATCAATGTTTCTCTAAAAAAAACAACGCATTTGCGTTTTTTTTATGATTACGAAAATTGAAGAGTGTCTAGTGAAGTATGAGGCCCGAAACACGATTGACAAAACTTGCCTCGATACAAAAAAACCGCAAAGTTTCCTTAAAATCTGCTTTTTTAAAGAGAAAAACCTATTCAATTCGATTGTTATCAAAGCAATTGTAATAAAATGTTGTCTACGTGTTCACTATTAAATACTTTAAGGGATTATGGACTTATTTTTTCTATATAAACAGAAATAAAATTTTAAAATTAAATATTTGTTTATGAATAAACCCCTTATTGTGAGGACTAATAAATCTCACCGTGACAACTTATGTGAAGGGAGCTGTCATTCCACGATGCTTAAGATTGACACTATTGCTCTTGAGTGATATGGCCCTAACCTACCTCAAATTTCCTCAAACTTTGCATAATAACTGAACTAACTATAAAGCAGGTCTTATGTTTTTTAGTTATTTAAACTGCCATTATTTTTACCTAAACAATTCGAGGCTTGAGAGTCACCAGCACCCCCACTCGGTCTCAGAGCGAGACCGAGTGGGGCTACTGGTGACTTTCTCTCACTCAGGCCGCGAGTAGTATTGTCAATAGTGCACAGAATATTATGGCCCTACTATATTATGGCCGAGGTAGGGTAGGGTATTCTGTGCACTATTGACAGCTCACTCCAAGCTGACTTCACTTATGTTTTCACGGTGAGATTTATACTTATTACATCGGCTTGTTTAAATAAATTATTTGGCCTAACCGGAGTATAAAAAATGCCTCTCAAATAAAAAAAATATGAGCTCTAAATATTATTTAGTCTATCTGTTGAAAAACTAAATCTAACAACCATGTCAATGTCATCGTATATTCTGCGACGCAAATTGTACAAGCAATATTTTTAGTTAGTAATAGGTTTTGGCTGACGAAAAAATTGCACTTTTATATTTTTTGTTGATGGTTTTGTCGGTCACTTAGGAGACTGGTCAAGTGGTTATCAGAGTTTTACGTCAGGAATTTACTTAGCAGCGGCCAATTGACTGAATTTTTATATTGAATTGGCATAAATATGAAACGACGTAATCTGGTTGTATAGTCGACCTCGTTATTGCTTTACTACTTTTGACAACAATTCCCAGTAAATTGAAACTTCACTAAGATCGAAACGATTGAAACTATCTAATATCATCATCGTCATCATTTAATTTTCAGCCGAAAAACGTCCACTGCTGGACATAGACAAAATAGACGAATAATCATGTCATACATCAGAATCACACACCGATCGAACGGCACGATGTTATTTACGCGAACCACACATGTTTTAATTTATAGACAATCTTTTATTTTTATGGATTTAACACACAAACAGGAGCCGACTCGTCAAGATATTTAGGACAATATAAATACTTGGGACGAGGTATTCTTGCATTCGTTTGCAGCAGGTGACGGTGACGCCTACGTGAAACGTAAATAGAATTTGACTACAAATGATTCTGAAATTCTGAACGCTCTCTGTTGTGTCAAAATTTCAAAATGGCGGTCTTACTAAAATGGTATTTTCGCGCGCTTTTCAGGTTTCATTTCATGTTATGCAAACGCCAAGGTAAGAATAAATGCTAGAATTATGTTATGTTGTGTTTTTATTTCTTAACATTATATCAATGAAAAACCAAAATACAATATTTTTGTTAAACGCCTGTTACTATGTAAATAGTACACAGCGTAACGCCAAATATTGCAGTGAAAAAATGTCAGGCGCTTTATCAAAAATAATAAATAAAAGTTTTTGGTGGAGTTTAAAATGTGTCAGCTGATTAATTTTATTTTCTGAGTAAGCCCAGTAACAAACATGTTTATGAGAATCATTCTCAAAATAACTTAAAAGAAAGCGAAATTTTCATTTCGCTCCATGTAAAATAATGGTATTCAGCTGCATCCGGTTAGAATGGAATCGACTGTACACTGTTCTTTAGAAGCACTCCTCCTTAATATTTGATCCCCTCTTTATCTCAGGAAAACGCAAGCAACACTCAGCCTGCAATACTGCCAAAGGTCTAAGAACGAGCTTCTCTCACAGATTTTATACTTTCTTAGGTTCCCATTTACGTTATAAAATAAATCGTATTACCTCGATCTATCACCTAACAACAAAGGCTTGTAACTATGCGTTTGCACCAGAAAACATTCAACATGTAGATGTTTCGAGACTTGTCACATTAAACAAATCTCATTACTTGTTTTGTTAAACTTGCGTTCGCACTGTACAAAACATGAGTAAGTCATAAGACAGATCTCAAGATTTGTTGTAAACTGCGTTCGCACTGTCTAGAAACATACACAATAGACATGTTTTGTATAGAGATTTGTCACGTTTGCGTTCGCACTGTTGTTTGTTTACGTCAAATTATGTCTCGGAACATGTCTATTGCTTGATGTTTAGTGTTATCCGAATATGGTGGTAAACATCCCGTGTTTAAATCGAAACATAGAGTGGTCCAAAGTAGACACGATGTAGTTTATAGAGCTTTGGCAAGGTGTCCATGTTTGTGGAATACAAAATGTGTGGACTATAAAAACCGACCAGTGTCAAAATAAATCTTACAACATGTTATTAGATTCATACAGATACATTTTGATACGAAATTGGTTTGTAAAGACATGTGGAGAAACATGTCGAGTGATTTGAAATGTCAAACATTTTTCGCGTTAAGAAGTTGCATGATAATGCGAACGCGAGTCGATACATTGACACAAAACAGAGATTTCAACATGTTTTTATGTGAATGTTTCGCCAGTGCAAACGCACGGTAAGAGTGCTCTGTTTGAATGGCTCCATAACTTGGATTGTAACGCAACTGAAGACTTACTAACTCATCCAAAATAGTCCATCCCTCTATTTTCCCGATACATTCTTATTCACGCTTTTTTCAATTTACTTTGTTTTTTTGTTTTATTGTTTTAAATCAGTGAATAGATCCATCATTGATTGTTATGATATGCCCTATCCCTTCATATTTACTATATAACTAATTAAGTTTACATACCGTGTGGTGGGACCCTGGTGATCTGCCATACAGGTATTCCTAGTACAGACACCAGTCTCTCACAAACTATACCCCATTTGAAATAAGATTAGACATTAAAACAAACCCTTTTACAGTCCGTTCAACCGATTTTGACTTCTATACCGTTGGCATAAGGATAGTATTCAAAGCAAAAAAAGTTACACAATACCAACTATCTACTGCGGCTGCCATTTGTCATGCCACCAACGCAATAGAATTCAAAATCGGTTGAACGGAATGTAAAAAAGGCTTATCTATACGTCTAATCTTATTTCAAATGGAGTATAGTGTCACATAGTTCTTTAAGCATGTCTAAATTATAAGATCCTATTGTTTGTGAACAGAAAATAAATTTTTTGAATTTGAATTTGAAGCCAACCCCAACATAGTTGGGAAAAGGCTAGGCAGATGATGAGTGCATAGTGAATACTATACACATGGTCTTTTTAATTAGGTAGGTACAATAGTAGGTAGTAAACATGCTAAAGCCAGTAGGTAGGAATTTATCAACGAATAGTGATGCTCAAAACTAGCTTTTACTCGGTAAAAAATATCTTGATAAGTTACCAATATCATCTTCATGCTCCTGTCCGATTTTCATTTGAGGAGCTCGTGGCTAAATAATAACAGCCGCACGGGTCTATCCATCAGGTTAAGCTATGCTTGCCGGGGTTGGTCCGTGGACGGGTGACCATCTTTACGTATAGAGACTCTTCCGTGCCTCGGAAAGCACGTTAAGCCGTTGGTCCCGGCTGTCATTTGTGGATCTTTGACAGTCGTTACGGGTCGTCAGAAGCCCGAAAGTCTGACAACCAGTCTTACCAAGGGATATGGTGTTACCCAGTAACTGGGTTGTGGAGATCAGATAGGCAGTCGCTCCATGTAAAACACTGGTATTCAGCTGTATCCGGTTAGACTGGAAGCCGACCCCAACATAGTTGGGAAAAGGCTAGGGAGATGATGATGATGCTCCTGCCCAATTTATTTGTAGTTGGCGCAACAGTTCCCTTTCTTCGATACTTCTCTATCAGTCGTCATCTCAGTAGTCACCCCGTTTCTAGCCATATCATCTTTCACACAGTCCATCCATCGTTTCTTTAACAAGATTAAAATAATACTGCTGAAAGCGGTGGTGGTGGGCCCCCTGTTCAATCGGCGAACTAACTGATCAACGATATATTTTATTTTTGTATGTTACGCGATTACTCCGCCAATTATGAATCGATTATTTTTTTGTTTTTTAGGTCATGCTTCAGAGGTGGTCCCATATAAATTTTATTAACTTTGCTTGCGTAGTTTTTGAGTACGATATTACGTATTTTTTTCGACTTAGTCTATGTAGACGATATATTATTTGACTCCGTCACTGTTATTTACATAGCAGGTAGTGATATTCGAATGTGTGGGATAGGTACCACAACTAAAAAGTGAAAAATATTTTTTTTTACAAACAAAGTAGGTACAGGATCAAATTAAATTCGCTGGCGAAACTCTGCCGGCGTGATTGGTATCGATATCCAAACACTATTTAATATAAAAACTTTTTACAAAAAAAAAAACAACCGACTTCTGAAAAATAACTTTAATTTCGGAAGTCGATGTCTTTGCTTTTCAATTTTCGTTTTTTGCCATCGACTTCCGAAATTAAAGTTATTTTTCACTTTTTTATTGTTTTTTTTTTGGAAGTCGGTTGTTTTTTTTTTTGTAAAATGTTTTTATATTAAATAGTGTTTGAATATCGATACCAATCACGCCGGCAGAGTTTCGCTAGCGAATTTATTTTGATCCTGTACCTACTTACTTATATTGGTAAGTAATTTCCTAACTTGAACTACAAAAAACTTTGACAAACACCATCACAATAGATTACAACAGAGGCGTTAGAACGATCATTAAGTATTCACAATAACCACACAAATAACCGGAAAGATGAGCCAGCAAAAACGGGCCCAAGGTCGGCAATATCGTACAATATATTCTCCAGTCTACAAATAGCTGTTCACCGGAAAACTCGTCGACCTAAAATGGCTAAAAATCTCCTCATAATCATTGCTATAATACACATATGCAATGGAGCAGTAACTGATAATCTATTCCCGCCTCTAATACAAACAGTGTCTAGGAATATAGTTGAAGGAATTGCCAAGGATCCGGTCATAAGTTTGACAACACACGCATATACCAACGCGTTCGCAGCAGCAGTGAATGCAGTGACCTGGATGCCTCATGCCGTAGCTAGGGCCTTAGGACCTGTTGCACTCCCAAACTTCATCAGTGACACAAACAATGGAGACAGAATCGACCAATTCGTAATCGATTTTAGTAAAGCAACTGTAAATGAAGACGCGAAGTTAGGAATAGCTGATTTAATCAATAAATATGGGTTTTCAGTTGAAGTTCACGAGGTGGAAACTGAAGATGGATATAAGTTAACAGTGTTCAGGATTCCCGGGAATGGGCAAGCTGTGTTCCTCATGCATGGACTGTTGGGCAGTGCTGATGACTTCGTGGTTGCAGGCAGAGAGAGTGCACTAGCTTATTTGCTAGCCGATGCAGGATACGACGTTTGGATGGGCAATGCTCGCGGCAACAAACACTCCAGAAAGCATATTACTTTGGAACCCTCAGGAGCTGAATTTTGGGACTTTTCTTGGCACGAAATTGGTGTCTATGATTTACCAGCAATGATTGATTATGTACTGAATAAAACAAATGAAAAATCATTGAAATATATCGGACATTCGCAAGGGACGACAGCATTTTTCGTCATGGCTTCGGAAAGACCAGAATATAATGAAAAGATAGCATTAATGATTGCATTATCTCCAGTAGCTTACATGTCACATGTCAGATCACCAATAGTGCGTCTAATGTCTCCTGGAACCTTCATTTTGCAAGGATTATCAAAGAGTTTGGGTCTTTATGAGTTTCTACCAGACAACAATTTGATTCGGACATTAAAACTCCTGATTTGCGGTACGGGACCTATAGCAGAGATTCTGTGCAGTAATACTTTATTTCTCATGTCTGGCTATGACTTTCCTCAGCTAAATGTGACGAATCTGCCAGTGATTCTCGGGCATATACCCTCAGGAGCTTCCATGAAGCAATTCGCACACTACGGCCAAGGAATTTTGTCGAATGATTTTCGGAAATTTGATTACGGTGTTGAAGAAAATTTGATAAGATATGACGCTAAAGTCCCTCCGAGATATGCTTTAGAAAATGTAGTGGCTCCAGTGTCAATGGTTTGGAGTGAATCGGATTGGCTGGCTCATCCTACGGATGTGGTTAGATTGTACAATAGTTTAAGTAATGTGGTAGGTTTTTATAAAGTCCCCTTTAAACAGTTTAATCATTTAGACTATTTTATGGCGAAAGATGTGAAGCCGTTGGTATATGACAAGTTACTTATGGAGTTAGATTCATTTTAATTATTATTGTGTGATAGTAAAGATGTGTATTTATTCATTCGATATTAAACAAATGAGTTTTAATTTCAACATATATTACCACATTATATGGAGTTTGACATAAAACTGACAGTAAACACGTAAGTTATTGTGGTAAGGCCATTATGTTTTTACTTCAATAGAAAATACTTATGTAAGTATAGTCTGTTCTAAAACTAGCTGAAGAGAGTGTAAACGAACCCTGTTTAGGTTAATTAAATCCTAACGCAATCATTTAGTAGGCAATTAGTAAAACATTCTTCAGTATGTAGAAGCTTTCAACTTAAAATCTCACCACTTTTTCACAAAATTTAAAATATTGTTTAAATAAAATTATTGTGGCGGTACCTACATCGCCACATGCTAACTACGCATCAAAATCCTGACGTCACATAAATCCTGCATCGCGCAAATAAAGTTTACCGTGCAGTGGACATATATACAAGAACCCAACATCAATCGTTGGGCAGTTGCCCGCCAGGCACAACACCCGTCTGGTAGGAGGATCCTCAATTTTCTATGGTGGATGTGTGAACTTTACATTACACTCTGTTCCTCATACTCCTAAATTATTAGATGTTAATAAACTTTCAATTACTTACTACATGAACAATTATCGATGTAAATTGAGGTTATTAAATTAACCTCAACGGTGAAATGAGAAGCATTTTCGTGATTTAAAAATTATAATTTCAAGTTTATTTAAGTATGCAAATAATCAAATTGAAGCACACACAATTAGTAGTTAAGTGGCACTACGAATTTGCATCCAAATCTGATCCATTTGTTTATATTTTCATCAGATACTTTTGAGACGAACTATACAGCGTACCTACGGTCTACGTTTTTCATAAGTAAGTCCAAGAGCTAGATTGCAGAATTTACGCGGTCTATTTTGCCGATATCTGTAAGTATAAATATTATGTAAGTAGGTAGGTACCTAAGTTACAAAAACCCAATAATATGAGATGAAGATGGCTTTTTAACTAGGATTGATCATCATAATTATGTTTTTGTCTCCATCTAGCGGAAATTACCACGGCAAGATTGTCACAAATCTGTGTTACATCCGTAAGAGCTGGCACACACGGCTACACATCAAGCTATACATTTCCATTATAAGCTGACCTCGCATTGTACGGAATTCTATACAATGCGAGATCAGTATAAACTGGAAATGTATGGCTTGATTTGTAGCCGTGTGTACCATGGTGTTTTTTTTTTGGCAGGTATATTATTTAAATAATTTTAGGCTAGGAAGACTCAATCAATCTGCCTAGCCTTATCCCAACTATGTTGGGGTCGGCTTCCAGTCTAACCGGATGCAGCGGAATACCAGTATTTAACATGATTAGACTGCCTATCTGACCTCCACAACCCAGTAACTGGGTAATACGATACCCCTTGGTTAGACTGGTTGTCAGACTTTTAGGCTCCTGTCGACCCGTAACGACTGTCAAAGATCCACAAATGACAGCCAGGACCAACGGCTTAACGTGCTTTCCGAGGCACGGAGGAGTCTCGATATGTGAAATGGTCACCCATCCACGGACCAACCCCGGCAAGCGTAGCTTAATCTGATGGATCGACCCGTGCGGCTGTTATTACTTAGCCACGAGCTCGTCCTCCAAGGTTAGGAAGACTATACATATAGTATTTACTAATATTTTTTGTCTTTCAGTCACAAAACAAAAGAGATTCACGAACTCACGCCCGCGCGGCCTGAAAATGTAAACAACGCTTTTTTTACTGTAGGTATTTTAAAAATACGCTCAGCTAATACCTAATGGTCTTTTAAGGATTAAATGTACATTTAGTACGACTAATATTTATGATAGCACTTTATTATGCTGTTAAAAAGGTTGTGTAGGTACCTAATAACAGCCGCATGGGTCGATCCATCAGGTAAGGCTACGCTTGCTGGGGTTGGTCCATGGATGGGTGACTATCTTTACATACCGAGACTCCTCCGTGCCTCGGAAAGCACGTTAAGTCGGATGGTCCCGGCTGGCATTCGTGGATTTTTAACAGTTGTTACGGGTCGTCAGAAGCCTGAAAGTCTGACAACCAGTCTTACCACGAGGACTTACCAGTATTACACAGTTACTGGGTTGTGGAGGTCAGATAGACAGTCACTCCGTGTAAAATACTGGTATTCAGCTGCATCCGGTTAGACTGGAAGCTGACCCCAACATAGTTGGGAAAAGGTTAGGCAGATTGTTTGAGATTTTCACAGACCTACCTATATTTATCTACAAGAAGAAAGCTTGTGATAGGCTTATGGCTAAATAATATGTACCTACCTACATAATAACAGCTGCACGAGTCGACCAATCGTTTTAAGATTCAAAATACGTGCTCATTTTACTTGCAGTTGAAATAAAAAAGGCATTTCCTAAAAATGACTCGCACGTTTTATTTTAATTCTGTCTTTCTTAAAACTCCACTGAGTTCGTTGACTTTTATGAGTTTAAAATTCAAAATAACTAAATTCAAATAATGATATCTTCAGTCTGCTTGTCTACCGTTTGTGAAAACGTATATTTGTCATGTTTTCCTGTTATAATCGTTATTTATTTGATCTCTGTATCGCCGCCATCTTGGATTCCGCGTCAACTATTGAACGAAAATAAAACGACTTAGTTATGTTTGTCTGTGACTTCTAAAGATCAAAATGATCAGTAATAATAGAAGACTACAATGCTTTATTTTTTAATTTTAGATGGGTATTCTTGTTTTCTTTTATTACCGTTTTATTTTAACAGTTATTATTTTGACAGTTATTACCATTGCTTTGAAGATATTTAGAGACGAATATGATCTTATATCCAGGCATTTACCTAAGACTAATCTTATGCCATTACCAAGGGACCTACCACCACCAGCAGCATTACAGCAGTATTATTTTAATATTTCTTCGTGGGGGGAAAGAGATGGAGCTATACGTCCTGTAGAGCTTCATATCTTTCTTACACTGAAGTAATATTACAAGTACTTACCTACATATGTGAAGGCTGTCTTGTAACTTTTGAGGTATTCAAATACTTAAAATAAAAGCACTGGCACTACAAATTGGGATCAACGAGTATGTTTTCTGATCAATTTGTTCACATTTTCATCTAATACTTTTTGAACCGACTATAAGTATATAGCAGTGCGTGGTCGAGTTTAACCGACGATAGACTAAATAGGGAATAGGCATTTTTAAATATTTTTATTCGATAGTTTACATCGCCAAATAATAGTTATAAAAAAAAATCGACGCCAAAAAAGCGATTTCAAGTACTTAAAAAATGTTAAATATATCCAACCAACCCGGGCTATTTAAACGCCCTCCATTTGGCGCGCTTGGTGTGGTGACGTCACATTCTATGAAAACAAACAACAAGTGTCAAGTCAATTTCAAACACTCCTACAAAACACATTGACATTTTGATTGTTGTTACAGATTGTTACGTCACATCCGCTATGACCAACAGCGTCGCTTTTCAAGTATTTGAATTTCCCGCAGTATTTTGGCACTTTAAAAAAATTAATTAATCTGCCTAGCCTTTTCCCAACTATGTTGGGGTCTGCTTCCAGTCTAACCGGATGCAGCTGAATACCAGTATTTTACATGGAGCGACTGCCTATCTGACCACCACAACCCAGTAACTGGGTAATACGATGCCCCTTGGTAAGACTGGTTGTCAGACTTTCGTGCTTCTGACGACCTGTAACGACTGTCAAAGATCCACAAATGACAGCCACAAATGACTTAAAAAATAATTACTCGCTCAAAAACAAATATTATTCAAAAATATTATAGAGGCATAAATCTGAAGTAATATAGTTTATAAAAAAAAATACTTGGCCCTTATTTGAATCACATGCATATTCCCTATTATTTAAATAGCTATTAGCAACATTGTCAGAAAGTGATAACAGACAATCGAATGTCAAATAACACCGCCAAACGTCTGAAGAATGCCAGCATACCGTCCATCTCTCAACAGTTAATTTAATACAATGACCTGATTATGAACCAATAATAGCTGGCAACACCCGCTTAACCTTGCCAGTATTAAATATTAGTTTCTGATTCTCGTCCATCGATATTTCTGTTATTTGCAGAGAAACAGATGGAGATTTAGCGTAAACTTACCGTGAGTTCAACCTTTATGTACCTACTAGCTTCCGCCCGCGGCTTCGCCCGCGCGATATGTCGATAAAAAGTAGCCTATGTCCTTCCCTAGGGTGCCATCTATCTCCTTGCCAAATTGTGTCGAAATCCGTTCAGTGGTTTAGGCGTGAAAAGGTAACATACAGACAGACAGAGTTACTTTCGAATTTATAATATTAGTATGGATGTATAAGTACCAAATTTGTTTTGGTAGTACCTAGAGGTCAGTGGGTTTCCGATTTAACTATCTGTGTGCCAAATTTCATCCAAATCCGTTCAGTAGTTTTTGCGTGAAAGAGTAACAAACAAACATCCATCCATCCATCCATACTTACAAACTTTCGCGTTTATACTATTAAGGCTCGTGCAAACAGACGCGAAATCGCGGGCGCGACAGGCAGCGGTACCTTTGTCGACAAAGGTACCGCTGCCTGTCGCGCCCGCGATTTCGCGTCTGTTTGCACGAGCCTTAATAGTATAAACTGGTAGTAGAGGTCAGTTTCGTAAATACTGCTATTTTGGTACATTTTATTTGAGTTAGCCTGTAATAACAGCGGCACGGGTTGATCAAACAGGTTAGGTTAGGTTCTGCCAGGGTTACGGGAAAGTCCGAAAGGGCTACCGGGGCCCTTGGCAACAGGCAACTGAAGGAACACGGGTGGGTTAGACAGTAAAAGTCTGACACGCCCTCATCAGAATCCATTTATATGATTTCCCATCCTCAAAAAAAAAAGGTTAGGTTAGGTTAGCGGTTATGTAAAACAGCGTATTCAGCAATAAATCTGCGACATAAAAACAATGTGACAAATGAAAACTATCTATAATATTGTGAATATTGTGATTTAATTTAGGGTAAAAGTTTTCAATTAATCAAATCAGATCATTGAATTTGTAAGCGACACTACAATTTGCAATCCACAGGTACGTTTTTCTGACCCATTTGTTTACATTTTAATCAAATTATTTCCGAACATGTTATACAGGGTGTAGGTAAGGTGTAGGTAGGGTTAACACCGTTGTACCTTTGTCGACAAAGGTACCGCTGCCTGTCGCGCCTGCGATATCGCGCCTGTTTGTACGAGCCTTTATCCTTGAAACCAGTGGTTAGGTTAGGTTAGCATTTATAGAACGTAAAATCAATGGAAAATTACAACTTTATTTTTTAAATTACTTTTTACCACTAGAGTATTTCACCCTTTCACCTATGCGCTAGGGCAACGAACCTGCGCCTCAACACGGGTGTTGGGGCGTGGGACATGACCTGACCGGCCGTGAGCGCGACCCCTCTCTCAATCAGTCAGCTGTTTCGCTAGCGAGCACGCGGTGTCGCATAGAAACTTTTTAAAATCTTTTAATGAAAATAACGTTTTTTTTTTGTTACTCGGTCATTTATTTTTATGTTTAAGTCAACTACCCATGGCTTGAATGACAAGAGTGTTTACCCTTACACCCTGTAGATTTATTTTTAACACCAAACCGCACACGGAACGCATTATTCAGTTCCTTACATCACACACAATGTTTATCTGAGAAGATCACGTTTTCAAAACAAGAGTCAATGATATAACGGGCATAGACAATCATTTATAAGAAGACAGAAATAAATAGTACTATTTTGTAGCGCGTAAAATATAGTTGGCGTTACATTCCGTAGCTGTACTCTAGTGCATTTTCTTTACTAGCTTTTACATACTGCTTTGCTATCATAAATTCAACAAAATCATTTCACGATATAAACATGGGCACTTATGAAACGTCAGAAGCTAGTCAAAATCAAGCTTGTGCAGGGAGTGGGCCGTAATCCACCACGCGGGACCAGTTGGTAGATGACACATGTTTTCGAATTTTTGGTTCTAGGACATGCCGGTTTCCTCACGATGTTCTCTTTTCACCTTCAACGGCTTAACGTGCTTTCCAAGGCACGGAGGAGTCTCGGTATGTAAAGATGGTCACCCATCCATGGAACAAACTCGGCAAGCGTAGCTTAACCTGATGGATCGACTCGTGCGGCTGTTATTACGTAGCCACGAGCTCCTCTACGTCGTATAGTCGACAAACATACAACTCAACATATTTCTGCATACGTTTTTCTGCACGTGAATAGTCTCCTACGTTTTGATACACAGTTTTTCTTTGGAATCCATAACACACGTGCTATTTTAACATGCCAAAAACTACACATGTTTTTAAATAATAGTAGATTACAATTTTAATAGTGACAAATCATTATTTGTGATTCTATAAAAAAAGTAAAATAATAAAAATTGTCTTTGAATTTTGTTTGACAGCAGTGCTTGCAGTGTTACGTCGGCCATAAAATATAAAAGGATTAGCAATGAATTTATGACGGATGATATTGCCAAAAGATTGTCTCTTGGTCTAGTGGTCAAAAACGTGCTTTATGCTGAGTCCCAGCAGTGGGAACATTATAGGCTGAGATTTTGATGCATCGAGGTAGTGAACTTTGGCGCTCATAATTTATCGATTTCGAGTACTATCGAGTTAATGTTTTCGAGCACGTGTTATTCGATCTTTCGTCCTTCGATTTCAAGTAAGGAACCCGCCCGAAAGCATCGATTGTTAAGTCAGCCAATAAATCGAAACAAATCCAGATCTATTTGTGAAATTATCTAGTAGTTACTGCCTATTGTACATTATGAAACAGGCCTTATTATGATATTGTTTCGGTAAAAATAATGGCTTGCCAAGCAAACTCTACTTATTTATGGATGAGTCACTTTAGCTTAGCAGGGGTTCCATAATGGCTGATTTAAAAATCGATGCTTTCGGGCTTCTGACATCCAGTAACAACTGTCAAAGATCTACAAATGACAGCCGGGACCAACGTGGTTTCCAAAGCACGGAGGGATCTCGAAATGTAATGGATAGTAACATTGGTCCCGGCACACCAAACAAACGACAAAATAATTTAAAACATACCAAGCAATTATTTGAAAGTAAAAAAAATAAACTAGGTACCTATTCAAATAATTTCACCTTTTCCCAATATATTCTCAGGACGGACAATAAACAACGCTGGTAACAATCGCGTCCATTTTGGATTCGTTCCAAGCGCGTTTGTTTTATAAATTGCTTGTCAAAACTTTAAGTATTTTGATAGGAAACTATTAAAACGAATTGATTAAGATAGTATTATTGTAATAGCAGCTGATATCATTGATCTATTACTTCCTGGAACTTGTTTTGGTGAGCAACGAGTAACGAGACTAATATTTTGGTTAATTTGAGTTATGGCCCGCGCCATTTTGAATTAACTGATTATTATTGTTGAAGAGGCTGTATTTTGGCGTGTTGCTCAAAATTGGAACTAACACTGCCATCTTGTTTTTTGAATTTGACATTTCTTAAAACAAGATGTTTACCAACAGCCCCCTGTCAACGTCATTTTGAGCGTCAAAGATCCATGTACAGTGCGTTCAAACTTGACCCGTGACGCTATTGGTAGTATTCAGGGCGTAGACAAGTGACAATCGCTTCGAAAGCGTTTCGTATTTCTACAACGACTTTCAACAGGATTGACATAAGCTTTTCGATAGCGTAAATCAGTCCTATACATTTTTGCCTTTTCCATCATCGTTATCGCTGATAGAATGTCACTTTGTCTAGGGCCTCTGTTCTGTCAGTCGCCGTCAAGCTTAGTTTCAAATCAAATAGAGTTCAAAAAATCTCTATTTGATTTGAAACTAAGCTTGACAAACAATAGTGCCAACATGACGGCAAGGGACAAGTTACAGTGAATTGTCTTACTAAATATATCTACGTCTATTGTAGGTATTTTAACAAATTATCTGATGTTGTTTTCCCCAAAAGAAGAAATAACAACATAAACAGACATGCTAACATGAAACGTCATACATAAACACTGCTCTGCCTACCTTCTTAAATGACTTAGCGGGATATATATAGTTTTATAATTAAACCACAGCGGAGCAGCGCAGATTTCAAAGAATTAGCAATAAATGTTCAATACGTAACGTAGTGAAACTGTTTTAAATTTTCTTTTGCAGCTGGATTAGTTTGTGAGTCATCGGATGTTTTTGTTCCCACGGTATGGGTTTTGAAATCCACCTTGCTTATCTGTCTTTATACCTACTTGTAGAAAGGGTTATTTTTAAAACGGCCACTTTAGCTATTCCTCTAAAAGCAATTCATTTCCTATATTCCCAGCTGTCATTAGCAATTCCTCTAATTTGACACAAAAGCAATTCATAATTTGTGGACCATTTTACGTGTAAAACTGTCAAATAGATGAATTATTTCGTAGTAAGAACGCAGATCATAATTATGAATTGTCAGTTAGTGACATTTTACGATGATTCATAATATTTTCTGATTCTGCTAAAATGCCCCCTGAAGGGTCTTTAGCCAACAACATAAAACAATACTAATTATGTACCTAAAGTCTGCTTTTTAACCGACTTCCAAAAAGGAGGAGGTTCTGTGTTCGACTGCATTTTTTTTTGTCGTTTTAGTTCATCGTTATATTCGCCGATTGTGAACCGATTTAAAAAATCTTTTTTTAGTTCGAAAGGGTGGTGCCATATAAATTTTATTAATTTTGCTTGTGTAGGTAGTTTTTGAGTTAAGGCTCTTACATACTGGCGCGACTAGAGACGTAAAAATGCCTACTCCCATGGGAAAAAGCGTGATAATATATTATGCCAAGTAAAAGGAGAGTCTGTTGCATATTTATATAAGTACTTATATTTATATAATAATTGAAGATTGCTCCGAAAATACTCAGAGTTTGTTTAAATTTTCTCGTGGATCGTTCTGTTTGACGTTTTCCCGGTTTGTGTTGCAACGTTATAAAATTATGCAATGGCTGGCTAAAAGTATAACGGGATCAACGACGGGGAGGCGCTTTTGCCTCCCCGTCTGAAACTTGATCCCGTAAAAGTCTGACACGTCCTCCCGCTTCGCCCAGAGTGGGAGAACGCATTGGATGACTTGCCATCCTCAACAAAAAAAAAGGCGTCTGCCACGCGACTGACGCTCCCGCTTCGCAGTCGCTTTGGTGCGATTTGGAAGCTTTATAGCTCATAATTTATTGCACTTTCCTCAAAAGTTACGTAAAAACTTCACTTTCGTCCGACAATAATATGCAACAGATACATAAGCGCCATCACTCTCGCTACTAAACAGAGAAACATTATTATTTCGAGGAATATTTACATCTTTCTACGAAACACTACGCGCATTCTATTATTTTATTCTTTCATGTTCCTACTGAACGGTAGAATAACAGATTGTACGAAATCTTATAGATTTCGAATTTGGCAAACTTGAAGCAGTCCTCTATACCTCAGGAGGAATTCAAGTTTGCCAAATTCGGACATATTTGACAAATCGAGCCTTTGAAACGTCACGCAAAATCCATTCCAGTCGTTGAGTCTGAGTTGTGGTCCACTTTTACTGACACTGACAAATGCTTGCACTGAATGGACAGGTCCACTCAAATCTGTGTGGTTCTTTCCTCAAAAGACCATTTCAGACTCTAATTTACATGGTCCTCATATGGCCTGACCAAGATTATGTCTAATATAATAATAACCCCACCGCCGTATCTCTACGTTGACGTCGTGGTGGGGCTTGCGCGCTCCGAACTCTGGGTCTGTGCCGGTAGAGTTTACTTTGCCGAAACAGGTCTAGAGTGAGGAGCCAGACCAAGAGAGATACAAAAACCCGCAGGGCAGCATGTGGCGAGCTGTTGGGCAGTTGCGACCCCACGGATCCGATCTCCCGGGAGAAGTCTTGTTCCTCACCTCTGGCTTGCCTTTATTGGCTGGCTGGAGTGAACAATGACGAGGAACAGAGCTCCCACCTCATTCTTGCCTTCATTGGCCGGCTTGAGTGGAGACTCGCAAGAGCAAACGTGCTCGGAGGAAGGAAGTATTCCAGTGAGTGCTCGTAGGGATCTTGACCATCTTCCGGGATCTGGGATTGTTCTGAAAGCCGTGGAATACCTCTCCACTCCTCAAGCAACTCAGGAAGTGTTGCCCCCTTGTCGCTACGTCACTATGTGCTAGCGACTGTTTTCGGGGGCCCATTATTGAGTGTGCAAGTCACCCCCTGCCTTATTATCCGTGTATATATAAAACATTGATCAGGCAGGGGCCATAGTCCTTCCATAGTTCCAAGTTACCAGTCCACTTTAGCCACCCAAACTCATAATCCATTATCTTTGTTTCCCAATCCTACAATAGTCCTACTCCAACCGGGGATTGTCCTTGGCTGCACTTGTATTGTGCGAACAGGGATAATCGTCGGTTGGTGCCTCATTTCATTAAATACGTCTAACGGGCCTCTGCGAGTTGACTTCGGCCCCTCGTACGCCTTCCAAAAGACCGGGACCCCATGGTCCCGAGATGTATGAACATATAAAAAAATAAAAAAATGATGATGTCTGGACTTTAAAAGAGACTGCGATCTCTCAGTTTGTTTCGGCCTTTCTTCTCAGAGTAGTCAGTTATAAAACGCCGGCCTCATCTAGCTTATTTTTAATATTGTTTAATATGACGTGTAAAACTGATTCCAATATCCTATTTACAGAATTAACAATTTCATGTTCTGCATCGCGCGAGAGAGAGTTTACCGCGCGACTAGCATAATTATTATACTACGTCCCGACATCAATCGTCATTCGCCGGGCAGTTGCCCACCAGACACGAAATCCGTCTGTTCATCCTTTACTATGGAGTATGTATATGGAGTGATCTTTACACCCTGTTCCTCATACCTTTATAATGTCATAAGCATAATCTTTATCGGTTACCACACTGGACAAACCAAAAAACGATGGATGGACTGTTTGAAAGATGATATAGGATTGATAGAGAAGTGTGGGAGAAAACACATAAGGATATTAACAGGAAAATGATGATTCTTTCTTTCTTTTTCGTGTGGTTAGGGACTAACCGCTTTTATGCCGCCCATGGGCCTCCGACTTGGCTTCACATGCCGCGCCGTCGAGAAATATCTCTCAGGCATGCCGGTTTCTGCCAGGGTTGCGGGAAAGTCCGAAAGGGATACCGGGACCCTGGCAACAGGCAACTGAAGGAACACGGGTGGGTTTTAATCAGTAAAAGTCTGACACGACCTTCCGCTCTGCCCAGAGCGAGAGACGTCATTTGAAGATACCCCAATCGCAAAAAAAAAAAAGTGTATCTATTTAATAGATATGTAAACACTATCTCATGCACGTCAGCAGTGAGGTCGTTGTCACTAATGTCAGCTGTCAGTTCACGATGAATGGCGCGAAATGGTTAAAAGTGAAGCGTGCCTGCATGGTGTGGTAATGAGCCAGTATAGTGATATGATGAGCATAAATACGGGATTAACAGGATTCTACCAATGATAAAGATGACTACACGAAAACAAAAAGAAATTATAATATAAAAGCACAGACATGTCATTTACACACAATTTATTTAACTTCTAAAGAATAAGATAAAACGCAAGGTGTAGACAGCAGGAAACCATACGAAAATAAAGAAATAATATTATAAGGAACTGTCGCAGGAAAATGTTCATAAAAACAATAATATCATTATATTTATAAACGTTTTTTACGGAGAAGAGAATAAATCAGGGAGACTAATCGTTACATGTTCTATGAGGTAGGGCTGCCAACACATGATTCTAGAAATCTAGACTAAAACTAAAGCATTGGAAAGAGCAATTTGTATCTTGGCGGTGTCGGACGCGAAATATTGACAGATGTCTATCATGTGCGATTGTTTTCATTCGTGTTCCATTCCGTAGAGTGTTGGTCGCGATCGGGTTGGTTGGGCCCGCCTGACGAAGGGTGCGAAGAGCCTGATCGCAGATTAAAAATTTACTTTTTATTACAGACAAACCGTGCACCCGATGGAATGTCATCGATAACTGACGAACTTGCATGTAACAAACTTTCATCCCCTATTGTAATTCCTTTGGGGTTCAATTTACAAAAATCCAAGATTGAGACCTAGCTGTATCGATTTTTCGCTCCCGTAAATCCACCCTATTAATGTAATTATTAAACTAATTATTTAATGTAATTTTCATCGAAATCGTCTGAGGCTTTTTTTTTTTTGAGAACCTTATTGTAAATGTAGGTACACAAATATTGCTTATTTAATAGTACCTATAGGATATTATCTAAGTATGTATGTAGCTACAATCACTGTCTTTCCAAGGCAATTTCGGCTAAAATCACAGACAACCCTGAACTACAGACTCTATGCGTAACTCAAACGTTTTTAAACTGACATTGACCTTCACGGACGCCATTTTAAATCGACCAAAATACGCGGGAAAAGTTTAATGTAATGCGTTACTCGGTACTGGGTTTTGAGGTTAGACATTTTAGTTTTTTTTGTAATTTTATTGATTTAGAAAAGCTGTCTAATTTAATGCGACTAACATTGCCACATTGTAGAATGTGGATGAGCTGTAAATATGTAAAAACTCTGTTTTTTTTAATAGACTGACAAATAATAAAACATATCCCATCATAGAAGCCCGAAAGTCTGACAACCAGTCTTACCAAGGGGTATCGTATTACCCAGTTACTGGGTTGTGGAGGTCAGATAGGCAGTCGCTTCATGTAAAATACTGGTATTGAAATAATAAAACATATCATTGAATTGACGTCAGAACCAAAGTAGCTATATTGGTAAAGAAATGTGGAGAGTGAGAGAGAAGAGTAAAGAAGAGTAACTATAACCGAATTAAAAATTAGAATAGGTGTATACGTTTACAGCTTAGATACCAAAAACCCTGACAAGCCTTTACAGGCTTGGAAGTATTTAAATAGACTCTGGAAGTCTGGACCCAGGTTGGCAGCAAGGAAAATTGGTTCAGGTGGAGATTCATAGACGACTCCGCCTTGGAGTGTAAATGTGGTGCTGAGGTCCTAGACAAAGTGACATTCTATCAGCGATAACGATGATGGAAAAGGCAAAAATGTATAGGCCTGACATAAACTATCGAAAAGTTTATGTCAATCCTTTTGAAAGTCGTTGTAGAAATACAAAACGCTTTCGAAGCGATTGTCACTTGTCGAGGCCCTCTATTCTACAAACGAAGGGACACATAATGTCGTGTCCTGCGTGTCAGCTGCACGTCACAGGAACTGATGAACGTAGTGATGGCGCCAAATACGTGGCCAAATTCTGGGCCGAGTCTAAGTTGGCAAGACAATGATTCTGTAAAACCTTCTAAAGCATGAATGCCAAACTGTGGACAACGCTTTGAAAACGAGGATGATACAAGTCAGTTTCAAACCATAAACAAGATGCTATTCAAGGAAATGCATCACCCACCACGCATCACTAACCACGCTAAAAACCAGGTTGCTGACCGCCCATTAATTCCCCTCGGACCAGTATTTCAACACAATTTCAAAACATTCACATTTTTAATTTCCCCGCATTCCTGTCTATTTTAAAAATATTACAATCAACATTTGGAAAGCTAACGCAAGAGCCATCAGAGAAAATACAACTTTTTAACAAGAAATAGGTTAAGCATAGCATAATCAGCATATTCCCACTGCTGGGCAAAATGTATCCTCTCTGTGTGAGACAGTGGGCCATCGTCCACCACGCGGGCCCAGTGACGTAGATGTCACATGTCTTTGAATTTTTGGTTCTAGGACATGCCGGTTTCCTCACGATGTTTTCGTTCACCGTTTTGAGAGCAGCTGATGAAGTAAATTACACAAAGTAAGGGTTGGACCTCATCTGGCAGCACGGAATTGCCTTTTTCCGTCGCCCTTTCTCTTTCTGTCGCTTAGAACTGCCATTTGCTAGACCGAGACAGAAAGCATAATGCGATAGCACGCGGCGGAATCCTCGAGGCGATCTGCATTATGCTTTCTGTCTCGGTCTAGCAAATGGCAGTTCTAAGCGACAGAAAGAGAAAGGGCAACGGAAAAAGGCGATTCCGTGCTGCCAGATGAGGTCCAACCCTAAAGCACCTGCCTGGGTTTGAACCCTCGGCCTAAGTCAGGGCCGTTACCTGCCACTGGGCCACCGCTGCTTACCTATTGAATCACAGCTTCCCCATTTGGGAAGACCATAGTTATAAGAATCTATGAAGAAAACAGACATGATGGTAATACTATTTGATTTTTTTAACCGCGTTCTTCGAAAATGAGGAGGTTCTCAATTCGTCTGTATGTTTTTTTTTGTTTGTTAGTCACGCGATTACTCGACCAAATATAAATCGATTTTGATGATTCTTTTTTGTTTGGTAGGTCAGTGGGCCTAAAACGGTCACATTAGCAATTCCTCTAAAAGCATTTATTTCATTTCCTGAATTTCCAGCTGTCATTAGCAATTCCTCTAATTTGACACAAAAGCAATTTTCATAATAAGTGGACGATTTTACGAATCTCCATATAAAACTGTCGAACAGATGAATTATTTCGTAATATGAATCGCACGGAGATCATATTATGAATTGTCTGTTTGTGACATTTTACGATGATTCATAATATTTTCCTACTATGATTCTGCCGAAGTGACTATCTTAAGCCCCCAGGCTTCGTTCGTATAAATGGATGACGTTTTAAGTTACTCTGTCACTCTTATTTACTCAGATAGTGGCATTGGAATTTGTGTGGGTTAAGTACCACAACAAAAAGTAAAATATTAAAACTTTTTAGAAGCTGGTTTTTTTTTTTTGTAAAAAGTTTTTCTAAACTACAGACAATTTCTTTGATAAAGATGTTCACGCACTACTGTAAAACAAAGCGTCATCTATTTACAATGGTTTGGCGCCAATACACTTAATACTAGGATGAATAATGGAGGACTCATGACAGCTGATTTGTAGATGGATAAATTGGACATGTCAGATTCAAAATGCAAATGAATGTACAGAGAAATCCAGAAATTATTTTGCGTGATGTAAGAGCATAGATTTACTGCAGTTAATACCCGGATATTCGAGAAATTCTAGTAATCTCTGAATCTCTGATATTCCTATTTAATCCATTTTTTTCAACTATGATAATTATATATTTATAATAAATATGATATATATTATAATTGCCTTATTTACAAATAAGGCAATTATAAATTGTGCTTATAATATGAGTAAATTCTTGTAAATAGTTCAATGGGCGTTTTTTCATAATCAAACTAGGCTGAGAATCAGCACATTTCGAACGTCAAAATAAAAAATGCCCACCCTTCACCATTTCCTTGTGCTTTAGCTGAGAAGAAGAAGTGGCGCAACAAACTGTCCAGCAGCCTGCAAGTGTCCTTTAGTACAAAATCAAAGCTTTTATTAATATTTTTTAGACCATTTACTGGCACTTTTGGTAGACCATTACCTAGGATACCTAAAAGTCGTTGCATTTTCAGTTTTGAGCCAAATAGGCCACCAAATCGAGCACTGATTTTCAGAAATGCCTAGACAAATACTGTCATATTAAACCGGAAGTATCACTCCGTTTCTTACATCGTACTAAATCTGTCATCTTGTTGGCACACGACACACGTAGTAGGTGTCCGGGCTGTCCGGCTAAGACACGACTACGTGGGACACAATATCTTCGGGGCATTGTAACGATTACTCTCGCGTGGGAATCGACCAATGTGTTTTAAAGACTATGAGTAGGAACTTAAGGTCCAATTCTGAAGGCGACGGCAGACTGCAGACTGCAGCAGCTGTGCCGCCCATGTGCAATGATAGACCGCAGAGAAACTACTTGGTTTTGTGAAAACGCCTCGAAACGTCCTCATATGGCTTGACCAAGATTATGTCTGGACTTTCAAAGAGACTGTGACCTCTGAGTTTGTTTCGGCCTTTCTTCTCAGAGTAGTCAGATAGGAAACGCCGACCTCATCTAGCTTATTTTTAATATTTTTTAATATGACGTGTAAAAGTGATGCCAATATCCTATTTACAGAATAAACAATTTCATTTCATTACCGTCTGCTGTTGCGGTCGACCAGTGACTGCAGACGGTATACCAATATTGCCAGAGAAATAGGTAAAGTACTGACTGGCTGCTACCACCAGTTTATCTAAGTCTGTCGCCATAACTGTAATGTTATCAGTATTGTTGTGTTTCGGCAGTTAGAGGTAAGATAGCCAGTTCCTCTGTGGTTGAGGATTCCGGGTGAAGCTCGCTTCCACCTTCTGCCTGATCATCACTTACCATCAGGTGAGACGCAGGCCAAGAGAAAAAAAAAAAAAAAAAACTTTCGTGATATCAGTGACTCATCATGTTTTTTTTTCTAAGACAGATGTCGGTATTTCGCGTCATCTGAGGCCTGATTTTTCAATAGACAGATATCTTTTATCAGAAAATATGACGGTTTTGACTGTATAGAAAATAATGATGTCAAACAGTCTTTTTTATTTTCCACTAGCTGATGCCTGCGGTTTCACCCGCATGGATGTCGGTTATTATATACTAAAACCTTCCTCGAGAACCACTCTATCCATTGGTGAAAACAGCATGAAAATCGGTCGCGAACAGGACGACAGACAGACGCGGCGGAGGACTTTGTTTTATAATATGTAAGGATTAAAAAAGTTATCTGACAATAGAAAAATCTGCTCTTAGAAGAGACGGTGCCAGTGCTGTTGTAGTAGTGACGTTGCGTTCGGAATTGAAACCGCAGCGACACTGTCAGTCGCTTGCGGTTATTATCAACCGAAACCTGTGGTGTACCTTTGGAAATGTACCTGAAGATATCATTTTTAATAGTGATGCTCCTCTCTTAATTTGTTAAAATGGCTGAAAGGCTTTAGAGGCAAATATGTATACCAGAAAAAAATCTTGAAAAATATGCATTACACTGCAGTAGACGTCAACAGTTAAAAAAGCTTAATTATGAAAGCAGTTTATGTTTATTTTGATTCAAAGGAATATCGTATTAACGCTGAATTGTGCTCGTGCCAATTCCAATGTTTGGATAGTGGACTCTGGTTTAAAATAGATGCAAGTGTAGAATGTAACTAGGGTGATGTACCTATGTGGTGGGGGGATTGACTTGGGTGCAGCACATTCTGGGGCGAGACCTTGAGTTGATAATCACGTCCTGAAACTACTGAATCTAGAGCCCTCAATAGAGGAATGAGGAACCAAAAATAAAAGTCGTTTCCCAGCAATTATTTTTATGCAATGTTTGTTAATTTTGAAGTACAGAATGCGTAGTTGACGGCTATGTGATTGATTTCATTACACTCCATATAATGTCAGTAGTATCAAATATACAGGAAGAAAATAATCTTTATTTACCCTAAAAATACATACAGCTTTCGGAAATGTCTTTTCCACTAAACCCACGGTCTGTTTGGCAAAGTTTGTGCCCCATTAATGCCAAAGTTGTCCTCGATACCTTGCCAAACGATTCATTGTCCTTTTTACGTGGATCGACATTACTTGACAGCCGCTGGCAAACTGATTGCATTGTTTTTATAGGGTTAATAACTTCAATCTTACAGGTGCCCAAAACAGAAGAATTTCATTCCCAACTATGCTATGTTGGGGTCGGCTACCAGTCTAACCGGATGCAGCTAAATACCAGCATTTTACATGGAGCGACTGCCTATCTGACCTCCACAACCCAGTAACTGGTAATACACCCCCGTGGTAAGACTGGTTGTCAGATGGGTTTCTGACGACACGTAACGACTGTCAAGGATCCACAGCCGGAACCAACGGCTTAACGTGCTTTCCGAGGGACGGCAGGAGTGTTGGTATGTAAAGATGGTCACCCATCCACGGACCAACCCCGGCAAGCATTGCAGTCGCGGGCTGTGGGACTTGTTGAGGTCAGAGGGCCTTAACCGGCCACATTAGCAATTCCTCTAAAAGCAATTAATATCCTGAATTCCCAGCTGTCATTAGCAATACTCTAATTTGACACAAAAGCAATTCCTATTATGTGAACCATTTTACGAATCTCCATAGAAAACTATCAAAAAGATGAATTATTTCGTAATAGGAATTACACGCAGATCATATTATGAATTGTCAGTTAGTGACATTTTACGATGATTCATAATAATATTTTCCTAATAAGATTCTGCCAAAGTGGCCGTTTTAAGCCCCCTGATAGGCAGTCGCTCCATGTAAAATACTAGTAAACCAGCATCTGGTTAGACTGGAAGCTGACCACAACATAGTTGGGATAAGGCGAGTCAGATGATGCTCCGGAAACGGATGCAGCCAACCACATCACAGAGCTCTCTACCCGTCATCGTCATTTCTGGAGACAATGACACACGCGTTTAAACAAAGCTTTTTGTTGATTTGTCCTAGTTTTTAAAACGAGATGTTTCCTAGAGCGGTCACCTATAAGGTCATTGTCTCTTCATTCCGACACAATAACAAAAATAAACCGTCTGGAATCGTTTCAATGCGCATGAGTGTGCGGTTTCAGGGGGCCTAAACCGGCCACATTAGCAATTCTACTAAAAGCAGTTTATTTCGTGAATCCCAGCTGTCATTAGCATTTCCTCTTATATGACATAAAAGCAATTCATAATTTGTGGACCATAGATAGATAGATAGAATACTCTTTATTATGTACCTACACCATAAAAATTACAGACATAAACCACCACCGCCATACCATTTTACGAATCTCCATAGAAAAGTGACAAACAGATGAATTTCTTCGTAATGTGAATTACACGCAGATCATATTATGACTGACAGGGTTGCGGAATTTGTCAGGGATACCGGGACCCTGGCAACAGGCAACCGAAGGAATACGGGTGGGTTTTAGTCAGTAAGAGTCTGACACGCCCTTCCGCTCCGCCCAGAGCGGGAGAAGTCATAAGATGATTTCAAACCCAAAAAAAAAAAAAAAAAAACATATTATGAATTGTCAGTTGGTGACATTTTACGATGATTCATAATATTTTCATATTATGATTCTGCTAAAGTGACCGTTTTAAGCCCCCAGATGAATGAATGAATGAAACCCGACTAGGGCGGAACAAAAAGGAGGGATATGATTTTGACCGGTATGTATGTATTTTTATTTGTATGAATTTGTTATTTTAGCTTTTAATGCCTGCATTGTGTGCCGTACACAGGCGCGGTGGGGGAGCGGTGGTGGCCCAGTGGTAACAGCCGCGTCTTACGTAGGTTTGAACCCTGACAGGCGCTTTATTTTGTGTAAATTATTTAATTTTGCATAGGCACTCGCTCGTGGCTAAGTAATAACAGCTGTACGGGTCGATCCATCAGGTTAAGCTACGCCTGCCAGGGTTGATCCATGGATGGGTGACCATCTTTATATATCGAGACTCCGCCGTTGGTCCCGCCTGGCTGTCATTCGTAGTTGTTGGACAGTCGTTACGGGTCGTAAGAAGCCCGAAAGTCTGACGACTAGTCTTACTAAGGGGTATCGTATTACCCAGTTACTGGGTTGTGGAGGTCAGATAGGCAGTCGCTCCATGTAAAATACTGGTACTCAGCTGCATCCCGTTAGACTGGAAGCCGACCCCAACATAGTTGGGAAAAGGCAGGCAGATCGATTGATAGGCATTCTTTACGGCAGTCTAGATGGCACCACTATTATGCCGTAAGCTGACGGCACTTTATCCGATGATACAATGCCGCTTGCGGCACTGCCTTAGAAATGAATGGATTTTACTTTGACTCAACGGTGTGTATCCGATCTGAATGTTTGTAATTCGATGCAGTAGTAACCTAGCTTCTCTATAATTATCTTGGCCTATATTTGTTAGTTCGATGACCTTTATTGATGGATCGTGGCAGCGTGTCAAATTATTTCTTGTAGTGATTATTGATTTAGGTATTCATACTGTATGTTAAGGAACAAAGGGCGATCCCGTTAACATGCAATAGAATAGCATCTACAGGGTGTAACGGTGAACACCGTTGACACTCAAACAATGGGTAGTTGACTTAAATATAAAAATAAATGACGGAGTAACAAGTTAACAACTAAAAAAACGTTTTTCATTAAAAGATTTAAAAAAGTTTCTATCCGACACCGTGCTCGCAAGCGAAACAGCTGACTGACTGAGAGTGGGGTCGCGCTCGCGGCCGGTCAGGTCACGCGTGTTGAGACGCAAGTTCGTTGCCCTAGCGCATAGGTGAAAGGGTGAAATACTCGAGTGGTAAAATATAAATTTTAAAAAAGTCGTAATTTTCCATTAATTTTACGGTCTATAAATTAAACCAAACCACTGGTTTCAAGGATAACGGTGTTTACCCTAACACCCGTATACATGATAAAAATTATTACCTATTTACCATTAAAAAAAGTTTTTTTTTATGGTACAATAAGTATTCACAAAAAATATTAAATTGATACGTAAAGAAACACTCTGTATTTCTACTAAAATTTTGTAATTATAGAAATAAACGACATACTAATACATACATAATATTATACGAGAGAACATATCATACGGTGAACGAATTCCTAACTGACACATTATAAATACCTTTTCTTTTTTGTTTTTATTATTTATTTATTTATTTAAACATATTATTATTTTATTTTATTATAATTTATTGATTTACACAACTTATACTAGAATTTATTATTATTAAGTATATGTTAATGGAATGTTTTATTGCACCGACATTATATTAGTATGACATTTTGTAATATAAACTTTTGACTTAATTTTGTATTATTCTAATTTCTTAATTATTATTTAAAATTAAACTGTCTTTTTTAATATGATTTGCATGCCCATGTGACGGTAGAACAGGAGCACTATTAGAAAAAAGGAAAACATCTATGTACTTATTACCCATGTTTGCAAACGAATAAATGATTTGATTTGATTTAATTTGATTTCTACGTTTAAATACAAGAATGTGTTTCTTTTCCTGCCAGGGTTGCGGGAAAGGGATACCGGGACCTTGGCAACAGGCAACTGAAGGAACACGGGTGGGTTTTAGTCAGCAAAAGTCTGACACGCCCTTCCGCTCCGCCCAGAGCGGGAGAAGGTTTTTTGATGATTTATCACACCCAAAAAAAAAGTGTTTCTTTTACGTATTTATTTAATAGTTTTGTGAATATATCACTACCTATACTTATATATAACTAGCTGCCCGCCCCGGCTTCGCACGGGTAGCAATAAGTACTTATCTACGGCGCACCTACCCTACCTACCTACCTACCTACCTATCCTACCTATCTACCCACCCTACCTACCTCCCTACCCTACCTACCTACTCTACCTACCCACCTACCCTACGTAGGTACCTACCTACCCTACGTACCCTACCCTACATAACAAACTACCCTAAAAAAAAAAAAAGTAAAATCCTATGTCCGTCTCCTGGTTCTTAGCTACATCCCCACCAATTTTCAGCCAAATCGGTTCAGCCGTTCTTGAGTTATAAATAGTGTAACAACTAACACGACTTTCTTTTATATATATAGATTAATTATTTGAGTTTTTTTTTCTATTGCAGGTTCACGGGAATGCTCTTTGTTAGTTAACATTTGAACAGTTACTGTATAACGACGCCTTAGAGTGAAAACCTCGTAAATGTAAAACAAGTAAATTTTCAGAAGAAAACTGACAGATGCGAGTATTTACGGGGTTCTCATTTACTGTCATAGATGGCGCTACAAGTATTACATGAACAAATTAGTCATTTTCTTCCTAGAAATGCAATAAAATAAATTTAAGCAAAAATGCATTCCCGAGGTTTTCACTCTAAGGCGACGATAAATACATAGATGTACAGGAAATCAATAGTTAAGCAAATTGACATATTGTTCATAGGTGTGTTTGTGTGTGTATATTGTTTCTAAATATAGCATACGCGACACTCAAGCGCAAGCCAAATTGTCTTTCGACAACCAGTTAGTATGGCGCCATTGTTATTGTGTAGGTATATTTATAGTTTTGTTTGTAAGTCTATGTAACAACAATAATTATTATATCAGCCTATATCTGTCCCACTGCTGGGCAAAGTTCTCTTCTGATACAGAGAAGGAACGAGCATTGTATCACCGCGAGTTGACGACGTCAGAGGTAACCATTTTTTTATTTAAAAGAGTGTCCGTGTAGTTTCTTGCTCGTACTTCTCCATCCATAGGAACCTATTACGCTTTGTATTGGGCTAGCTTCATCTTTCTGAGTTAATGATTCCTTAACAATTCAAAAGTGCCTGTAAATAGTTTAATAGAAATAAATGGTTTGAGTTTACTTTTTGCGTAGGTACTTGAAATTTCTTTTTTTTCGTATAGTGACTAACTCGGTGTCAGAGTGTTTATTCCGCCCATGGGGCTCTGACTTGGCTTCACATGCCGTCGAGAAAAATCTCTCAGGCGTGCCGGTTTGAAGAAACCGGTATGTCCTAGAAACAAAAATTCGAAGATTCGTGACATCTATCAGATTCTACTGCTGCGAGATAATTAAGAAGTGCTGGGTTTCCTATACAAACTTCCATCCCCCATATCAACCCATAAAGGATTATTTTTGAAACAAAAACTACCCTATTCCTTCCCCAGGATGCCATCTATCTCCTTGCCAAATTTTGTCGAAATCTGTTTAGTGGTTTGGGCGTGAAGGTAACATACAGACAGACAGAGTTACTTTTGAATTTATAATATGAGAATGGATATCGTTAGGATTCATTGTCGAAAGACCTCTTATCAAAGTGGCTCCACCTGGTGGCGTGAATTTTTTCATGAAAACCCCTCCTTGGACATAGCAACTAGTACGATCAATTTATAAAGACATGAAGAATTCAATTAGGATATAATTAACGTTACACGAGTCACGATGAATGACATAAATGCATAACGACACATCAGTGACGTAAATGAATAAACTCTCAATCGAGAATAAACTGCATACTTTGCATATCTAGCTAAGAATATTATGCACTTTGCATCGAGAGTTTGACAAGTGCCAAAATACAGAAAATGCCAAACGACAAGCTGTGTGCCGGATAGAATTTCCCATCGAGAAACATGAGAGCAAGTGGCGGCCCAGAGGGACAAGTGACAATCGCTTCGAAAGCGTTTCGTATTTCTACAACGACTTTCGACAGGATTGACATAAGCTTTTCGATAGCTTATGTCAGTCCTATACATTTTTGCCTTTTCCATCATCGTTATCGCTGATAGAATGTCACTTTGTTTAGGGCCTCAGGAGTAACAGCCGCGACTAACGAGTTGTAAGTCGTGGGTCGAACCGATCCAGGCGTATTACTTTGTGTAAATAATTTCATCGCCACTGCTCTCTAAACGGTGAAGGAAAACATCGTGAGGAATGGTTTACTCATGGCATGTCCTAGAACCAAAAATTCGAAGACATGGGACATCTACCAACCCACTCTAGGCCCGTGTGGTGGGTCACGGCCCACTCCCTCTTACAGAGAGGAGGCGGCAGACCGAGCAGTGGGAACATTATAGGCTTTTAGGGGTATGAGGAACAGGGTGTAAAGTTCACTCATGCACCATAGAAAAGAGAAGATCCTCCGACCAGACGGGTGTTGTGTCTGGCGGGCAACTTGGCGATTGGTGTCGGGTTCTTGTATATATTATGTCCATTGCACGGTATACTTTAATTGCGCGATGCAGGATTTATGTGACGTCAAGATTTTTGTGTGACGTCAGGTCTATGATGAGTAGTTCGCATTTGGCGATGTAGATACCGCCACAGGCTGATTATCCAAACATGACGAACTTCCATACAAAGTCAAAGGGGAAGAATTTCTTTATCTCTTCCTCAATCTGCCTGCCTTTTACAACTATATTGGAGTCGGCTTCCAGTCTAACCGGATGCAGTTGAATACCAGTATTTTACATGGAGCGACTGCCTCTGACCTCCACAACCCAGTAACTACGTATTATATATGTATGTAGTATAGTATGTATGTATTCGTATGTATACACTACTAGCTGTTGCCCGCGAATTTGTCTGCGATCCAGGATGAAAAGTAGCCTATGTCGTTCTCCGGGTCATGGTCTACCCATTTGCCAAATTTCATTCAAATCCATTCAGTGATTTTAACGTGAAAGCGTAACAAACTAACTCACATTCGCATTTATAATATTAGTTAGAATTTAGTATGGAACAGCTGAGTTTTTTATTTTTATTTAAGGGTTCTTAGATAACAAGACCACCACTATTCTAGAGTGCATATAATGCTCTATGAACATAAACAAATTGCAATTTGCACGAGATGTAGATTATTAACTCCAGTTTAAAAATAGTTTTATGTTTAAGAGGCACGTGTGAGTGTGGGGAATTGTCTCCATTAACTGTGACGAAATTATCTTCAGGAATAAAATAATCTTTTGTAATATACCAAAATATACTGTGAGGAATTTTCCCACTGCTGGGCAAAGACCTCTTCTCATAAAGAGAAGGAAACCGGCCACATTATCAATTCCTCTAAAAGCAGTCCATTTTCTGAATCCCAGCTGTCATTAGCAATTCCTCTAATTTGACACAAAAGCAATTCATATTTTGTGGACCATTTTACGAATCTCCATAGAAAACTGTCAAACAGATTATTTCGTATATTACGATACCCCTTGGTAAGACTGGTTGTCAGACGTTCGAGCTTCAGACGACCCGTGACGACTGTCAAAGATCCACGAATGACAGCCGGGACCAACGGCTTAACGTGCTTTCCGAGGCACGGAAGAGTCTCTATATAAATACATATTTACAAATACTACGCACTGAAAATTTGCAAGAGTAATTAAATAAACTTGGCTGGAAGATTTAACACGTATTTGATATGATTAATTAATTTCTATGTTTGTAAATAAACAAATAACATCACAAGCCAACGGCTGAGACGGAGTCCGGCGAACTCCGGACTCTGAAAAAGCTTCTATTACCTTTTTAGGGGTATGAGGAACAGGGTGTAAAGTTCACTCATACTCCATAGAAAAGGGAGGATCCTCCGACCAGACGGGTGTTGTGTCTGGCGGGCAACTGCCCAACGATTGATGTTGGGTTCTCGTATATATGTCCACTGCACGGTAAACTTTAATTGCGCGATGCAGGATTTATGTGACGTCTGTCTGACGTCAGGTCTTTGATGCGTAGTTCGCATGTGGCGATGTAGATACCGCCACATCACTCCCCTCCGGAGACCGGAGGTCGATAGTGGGCTGAGTCTTGTATCTTGCGATGCTTGCCAGTGCCAGTTGTGGTTCCAGTGAGTCGGAACCGGGTGCCGCATTGTTCGCGGTGGGTCGGAACTGTTTGCGGCGGTTGTGGTGATTGAGGTGATTGCGGTGATTCCCCAGTGAGTCGGGGTGATGAGGTGATTGAGGTGATTGCGGTCATTCCCCAGTGGGTCGGGGTGATGAGTTGATTGAGGTGATACCCCAGTGGGTCGGGGTGATGAGGCTGAGGGTGATGACCAGGAATGCGCGTTCGCTGCATGCTGGTGGTCAGGATACCCGTTGACGCCTCGGGTGTTGGCTTGGCTGTGTGACTCGCCTCACTGAAAGCTTGCGGGAGTGATGATGATGACGTCACGCTGGAGTAGTTGCACGAAGGCTGCGTTGACGTTCATATTCGGGGTCACCAATTTAGGGGTATGAGGAACAGGGTGTAAAGTTCACTCATACTCCATAGAAAAGGGAGGATCCTCCAACCAGACGGGTGTTGTGTCTGGCGGGCAACTGCCCAACGATTGATGTTGGGTTCTCGTATATATGTCCACTGCACGGTAAACTTTAATTGCGCGATGCAGGATTTATGTGACGTCTGTCTGACGTCAGGTCTTTGATGCGTAGTTCGCATGTGGCGATGTAGATACCGCCACACCTTCATTAGAACTCTCTCACAAAGATTTGCTTCAACATCTTTTCAAAGGACTTTACGCATTTCCGATTTGCGATATAATACCTATTTCATAACAGGGACTTGAAACAAAAATAACGTTAAAATACCGTTACTAAAAAACAGAATAATATGTATGGGAGCCATACGACAAACGTGATTTTTTTTTCCTTTGAAAACCATTTTTGGATTCAGGGATCCGTTTGCGGAATATTAAGCTTTAAAGTGCAAATTTTTGTTAGAGCCAAGTGTCCCCCCCCCCCCTTGCCAGCTAAATGGTTGGGTTTGAATATGTGAAATATTTCACGGCAATAGTATAACGAAATTAAAAGGAAAACTATCACCGCTACGTAGGCTGCACAAGTTACCGAGAAATAATCGACCATCTTAAATTTGCAGTTGGAAAAACATGTTCTCCCATACATTCTATATGGGAGAACAAGTTTTTTCCAACTGCAATGTTAAGTTTGTTTTATAAATTCATCCCAATGACGGAACCCTTCATTGTGCATGGTTCGACATGCACTTGTTTATTTTCTTTTTTTATACTCCGAACCACAAAAAAATGCTGCCAAGAATTGTTCAATAACTATGGACAAGCTCGTATACACCTAACATCAAAAGGTTTTAAGAAAGGGCAGAAAAAGTCACTCATATAATTAATTGAAGAACGGCTGTTCATAGTTTTGGCAAAAACATGCGACTGAAACTGATTCGTGGCTAAGATAGTACGCGGCAATATGTGTAGCTAGATAATTCGACACAACACATACAGGTAAACCAGAAAAGGTTTGAGTTTCGGTAATCTTCGTGTTTCAAACGAACGTCGCGACACGTAACCACCCACAGAGGCAAAGCTTTTAAGGGCGCACCCTACCTTGCTTAGCATTTTTTTTTTTTTTTAAACTAGGAATTTCTTTTCCCACTAGGAATTTCTTCCTGTATCGTGGGTGCGTTTACAAACATAGAAACTCACATACACTAACACCCAGACCCGGAACAACTACTTGCAGATCATACAAAATATTTGTTCCGTGCGGGAATCGAACCCACGGCACGTTGCGCAGCAGTCCATCGCTCAGCCACTGCGCCAACCGTGGCGTCTGCATCAGTCAGCATGATACTGCGTTATGCCGAAAATACTGCAACATTTTAATTTTGAAATAAATATATGTTAAAGTTGAGGATTGATGCTAGGTCCTATGTTTGACAGAAACGCGATCACCTAAAAAAATCTCAATAGAAAAAAAACGACTAGGTACCAAACGGAACTTTGACAAACGGTACTAAGACATGATCTTACTTCGACATTACGGAACTCCGACACTTCTTTATTTCGACAATACTTTAGTTGGACATGCCTTAAGTCCGACACTACTCCACTCCGACAAGACGTTGCTTCGACATGACTTAACTACGAAATGATGTGACTTCGACGACATACTACTTCGACAATAATGCTAGTTCGACATGATTCAATTTCGACATACTCTACTACGACATGCTGTACTTCGACAGTATCTTAAATGAACGTGATGCGTCTCAGACACGATGCTAATTCAAAATTTGTTATTCTGCGACGTTGAGAAACAACTGAGAGTGTGGAACCTCCAAAGGTGCTTTTTGTGAACCAAGGTATCTGGAAACAGTGGTTTATATGAACAAAGTTTACGGCAAGAAGTGCTATCTATGAACAGAGATCTCTGTCAACAGTGCTTCCTATAGACCGAGATATCTACAAACAATGTTTTCTATCAAAAAAGTTTTAGGCGAAACGTGCTGTCTAGGAATAGAGATTTCTATCTGCTGTGCTTTCTATATGAAGTCGTATCGTACAATCTATCTTAGGTTCCACACTCTCAGTTGTTTCTCAACGTCGCAGAATAACAAATTTTGAATTAGCATCGTGTCTGAGACGCATCACGTTGATTTAAGATACTGTCGAAGTACGACATGTCGGAGTAGAGTATGTCGAAATTTAATCATGTCGAACTAGCATTATTGTCGAAGTAGTATGTCGTCGAAGTCACATCATTTCGTAGTTAAGTCATGTCGAAGCAACGTCTTGTCGGAGTAGAGTAGTGTCGGACTTAAGGCATGTCCAACTAAAGTATTGTCGAAATAAAGACGTGTCGGAGTTCCGTAATGTCGAAGTAAAATCATGTCGTAGTACCGCGAGTAGTATGGTGCGAGCAAGATAAAATCTGAGGTAGGGTACGCCCTTAAGTTATGTATCTTCACTGGTTTTTATGACTTGAGAAAACATCGACATTTCTTTATTAATGTAAAACGTTCCGGAATAAATTCTCTAAACGATGGTGAAAACCTCATCAAAATCTGTTGCGTGGTTTAGAAGAACAACGCGAACATCCAGACACGAAAAGCGACTTTAATTTATAATATGTATAGATATAGAAGATATATCAACAGATAAAACAGCCAAAATACTTCGCAAAAGAAAGTTTCGAAATAAAGGAATCAAAAACAGTAAAAAAAAAACAAATCATGAATAATAAATCCCTGTCATATTTAGCTTTATGACAACACATAACAGCTCTATAATTCAAAAATAACATATTGTACTTTAGCCTTCACAGAATAAAGGCTCGTACAAACAGGCGCGATATCGCAGGCGCGACAGGCAGCGGTACCTTTATCGACAAAGGTACCGCTGCCTGTCGCGCCTGTTTGCACGAGCCTTAATGAATACAGGAAGGTCGACTCCATACAACACCAGCGCACACGCACGCACTCATACACACGCGTCACGTACAGCGAGTGCAAGTGCACTCGCGAGCGGCATTTGTTTGAGATCGCTGAACGCACACGTTTATGAGAGCAGTGGTGGCCCAGTGGGCAGTGGTGGCCCAGAGCAGTGGTGGCCCAGAGCAGTGGTGGGCCAGTGAGCAGTGGTGGGCCAGTGAGCAGTGGTGGCCCAGAGCAGTGGTGGCCCAGAGCAGTGGTGGCCCAGTGGGCAGTGTTGGCGCAGAGCAGTGGTGGCCCAGAGCAGTAGTGGCCCAGCGATCAGTAGTGGCGCAGTGGTAACGGACGCGACCTACGAGTTGCAAGGTCGTCGGTTCGAACCCAGTCAGGCTTAGTATAAATTATCTAATGCCACCACTGCTCTCAAAACGGTGAAGGAAAATATCGCTAGAAAACCGGAATTCCTAGAACCAACATTTCAAAGACATGTGACATCTACCAACCCGCACTGGCCCCGCGTGGCCCACTCCCTCTCACAGAGAGGAGGCCTGTGTCCCAGCTGTGGGAACATTATAGGCTGATTATGCTACGCGACTATATGTGCGTGCGCCTGTTTTTGCTCGCTATATGGAGCTGGTATTCTGAACCTACTATTAGGCTACTCTATACGTTAGGTACCATCCAAAGTCAACTGCTGATAATCTATAAATACAAAACGATTTGTAGTGGCTTATGTGACAGCTACGTCATCGTGTTGGTAAATAATACAGCAGACATGTCTAGGAAACGTTATATAGGACAGACTGACAGAGTAAGACTGTGTGAAAGATGATATGGCTAGAAAGGGGGTGACTACTGAGATGACGGCTAATAGAGAAGTGTGGGAGAAAAAGACATGTTGTGTATTGTGTTTTACAATATTTGTAAATTATGTAACTATCACATAATTAATTTATTTGTCATTGCTACATTTTTAATCCTTTTTACCTATTGTGATACAGTCATCTTATTCTAGGTGCATCGTCGATGTATACAAAATATTGTAAAACATTTTTTAAAAGAGTAACGGTGGAGTTTCTTGCCCATTCTTCTCCATACGAAAACTACCTTTTGGAAGGGGCAACTAGAATCAGTTCTATTTCTACTTTTTGACGTTTTAAAGTGCCTTTTATGTGCCTAATTGAAATAAATGATTTGACTTTGACTTTGATTTTAGGTCAGAAAATAGAATCTGGTGATAAATAAAATGGCATTGATCTTGAATTAGGTCACTAACTACCGCACTGAGAGATCGTCCGCCTTGCCTTTACGAAGTATGTTGGAGTCGGCTTTGAGTCTGCAGCTGAATACCAGTATTTTACATGGAGCGACAGCTTATCTGACCGTAACAACTGACTAACACGATACCACGCGGTAAGACTGGCTGTGGCTATCAGGCTTTTGATACTTATAGTAATCAATATCATAATTGCATTTTACATTTTTGCCATTTTTACAAATCTCCATAGAAAACTGACAAACGGATGAATTATTTCGTAAAAATGATTTATGCATTGTCAGTTTGTGACATTTTACGATGATTCATAATATTTTCCTATTATGATTCTGCCAAAGTGCCGTTTTATGCACCCTGGTTAGTAAAAGTTTATGATTTATTATTATTAATTAGCATCTCTTATCAGTTTGACTTGTAATTCCACTAGAAATATGATAAGTATTCTGAGAAAATGAAGGAAATTGCAATTTTTACTGGGACCTTCCGAACTGGGCAGAACAATACGGAAAACTGATAAACGTACCTAAATTCCTGTAGGAATTGTCCCTATTTCTGCCTCTCACAATAAAGATGTGTTGAATGATACTCGAAAGAAAAAAAACAAGTGTTATTTGCCAAAAGTCATTTAACAAGCAAATAAAAATAGATCAACAAACTGGCTTAACATTTGTGAATGTAAAAACTTTTTATATTTTTGTGAAATTAGGTGAGTTTTTGATAATTATTCAGATGCATTTTCCTTGTAAAACAAATTGGGGGGGGGGGGGATTACTAGCAGTCCCCCAGACCGAATTAAAGGCTATTACATACTGGCGCGACGCCGCCCCATTGTTCGCCGTGAAGTTTTGTTAAAAGTCGCGTCAGTATGTAAGAGTCTTTAGGCCATGGCGACCAATCTCGCCCGGGACTAGCCCTCGACGCAGGCGTGTACGCAGACACAGGTGCACTCCGTCTTCCCTCACTCTCTTAGTCCGATGGGACGGCAATCCGACATGACCGGAGAGAGATCGTGCTTTCCGAGGCACGGGGGTATCACCGCTAACTTCAAAATAGAGATGGGTTGTAACAGGTTAAACACGACATGTGTTATCACTGCTACTGTGACAAAAAAATAACTCCAAATATCTGTTATTAAATCATAGTCACTTATTTTTGTACGGACGAAAAATACGTATTTAAATCTCAATTGAATAATATGTTCTTTATTTCTTTTCACTTAAAGTCGAACATCGTATCCGAAATTTTAACAGTAACAGCCGCAGTAATAAGGACAGTCTTGAGGATCTGTTATTTTATGTAACAGGTATGTTTTATTGTTAGGAACAATTGTTATTTGTTATTTTTTAATATCTGTTATTTCTATCTGTTACTATAAATACGCCTCACTCGTACTTCAAAACTTCGGGCTGTTATTGCGGAGTTCCTAAAGCCGTATACAGAAAGAAAGCTGGCAGCCTACCAGCGCTTATAGGAACCGGTCCACGGAGGTAACCGGCGCGGGCAATATGAACAAGCGCCGATAGGCGCCGAACGCCGCCGACAAGTTCCGGCACTCTTCGACACGCGCCGGTCAGCGCTGGCTTCGTCTCCCATTTGACTAACTAACCTAACCGCTTGCTTTATGAAACTGTTACCAGAATGGACCAGCGCCGATAAGCGCTGGTAGATCGGCGCCGGCTACCAGCCTACTTTCTGTATACGGCCTAATGGAAAAACTCAATGGGGTACTACTACTTCTGTGCCGTCTGGCTTTGCTGAGTTCCAATTTGAAGGCTATGGGTGCCGGTGACATTAGAAGTACGAGACCTCAAGTTTAAAGTAAAGAATTCAATTGGAGACAAATATGTCAAAACGTGTCGCTAGGGATGTCGGCCGAAGTCGAGCGATGTTGGGCGAATGAAAACGATGAGAAAGATCGAGAGACAAGATGTCTGGTGACATGAGTCGATATTGCCTGACGTTGCCCGACATTTCTAACGACACGGTGTCGCGGGACATTTGTCCCTATTGTGAGAGATAAAACCGCATATAGATAAAGCGAGGTATACGCCGCGAATGGTTTGTTGCGTATACCTCACGCTAATAGTACGTAATTACGTATTGCGTAGTAGGTACTTTCAATCGGCGCGAGATGACCAGCACTCTAATAGCGTAACACACTTTCAATCCGAATCTGAAGGAATTTTAAGGAAATTGCTAATTCATTGCTTCATTAAATTTCACACAATTATGTTTGAAAAATTCGGCAGTTCATTTTGAATTATTTGTGAAAACTTGTAATTGGCCATGTTTGTAACAATTTATTGTTCATGCCTAGCTGTACCTAAATTTTCCGAAAATTAAATAAAAAGAAAAAACAAATGGTGAAGTTTTTCCTTTAGCCTCTACAGGCTACGAGATTACTACGACGCGCTACGAAGTGCTACGCCGGACCACAGAATGACAAATTCAAAAATATTGTTACAATTTGGACAACAATCTATTCTTACTGAAAAAGAAATATGCGTGATTTAATGTTAATTCACATTATTTTATATTTGTTGGCATTTAGTAGAATTGGTCATGTTTATAGTAAGTAATATTTATTAGAAGTAGAATTCGTCATTATTATATACCTATAAATAGGTTTCCCGTGTACCTAATTGATTTACCGACTGAAAAAAAAAAACGAAAATCGAAAGCGAAACTCCGCTCCGGGTATCGTTATATACAGGGTGTTAGGGTAGACACCGTTATCCTTGAAACTAGTGGTTTGGTGTCATCTATAATATACTTTTTCTATGGAACCAACATTGAAATCGCGCGAAAAAAAAAATCTGCTGTTCCATACATTTTGTGTTCACTTAAATCGACAAAATGTATGAACAGCTGATTGTTTTTGTTGCTATTATTAACACAATAAAACAAAAAAAATATAGACCCTATATTAGAGCACATTGCATGCATATTTTCCGATTTGTTAGCACACACGGCTATATCAAGCTCCAGTATACGCTGATCTCACATTGATTATAATTTCCGTACAATGTGATGTCAGTTTATACTGGAAATGTATAGCTTCATTTTTAGCCGTGTGTTTGTTCATTCCTTCATCCGATATCTACTGACTGATGTTTTTTTTTTTAATAAATTTTTCCTAGCCAAAAATCCTTCCTCAATAATCCATAGCTTTCTAAATAAGTAATACACTGACCAACAAAATCTCATTAAGTACCTACCGAATTTAAATTATCAACTCAAACATACATAACTGTTGTTTTTCTGTATAAAAAAAAATCCAAAAAAACTTTTTTTTTTTCTAAAGTCTTAGTAATGGATTACAATCTAGCCTAATAGGCTAATAAGCAATTTAACTTTATCTTAATAATTTACGAGATTGATTATGTTATAACTAAGAATAGTGTCAATTTGCACTTTTACACAATTTCGTAGCACTTTCTTATGCCAGGGTTGCGGGAAAGACTTTCTCGTAACACTGGCAAGTGTTGCGGGAAAGTCCGAAAGGGATACCGGGAACCTTGGCAACATGCAGGCAACTGAAGGAACACGTGTGGGTTTTAGTCAGTAAAAGTCTGACACGCCCTCCCGCTCCGCCCAGAGCAGGAGAAGTCATTAGAATAAGATGATTTTGCACAATAAAATAAAAAGGTCTGATAATTGATAAAAACACTTTGTTCATGTGTTATATGTATAGCACAGCATTGTTACTATGATTTATACACTACACTAACTCAAATGGTTTAGTTATCTTGTGTTGTTCTCAATAAATAACAATGTTTACATTTTAAATCTTAGCGTAGCAAATCGTCTAGAAATTAACCAAACATCATAATAATAAAAACCTAGCGACCTGCTCCTGTTTCGCACGGTTTTTTCGACTTGACAAAACATTGAGATTTCCTAATTCTAAACAGCAGATTTTTTTTTACAGTGAAGTATTTCAAAAGTTGTTCATTTTCACAAGTACACTCCCTAAAAATTCAACCGAACTTCTGAAAAACACAACAAAGTGAAAAAAATCTTTAATTTCGGAAGTCGCTGGCAAAAAACTGAAATACAGATCCAATGACACTGATTTCCGAAATTAAAGTTTTTTTTGGAAGTCGGTTGTGTATATTGTATTTATTAATTCTTTATTTCTCCCTTATAATAGTACCCCACACAAATTCGTATACGTACCACTACTTGTTATGTAAACAACAGTGACAGGAAGTATTATAACATCATCAATATACACAAAGCTGATTAAATACGTATTATTGAAGCAAACTCATAAACTACCCAAGTTAATACAATTTACATGGAACCACTGCGCAAGCTTCCTCTACCAAATGAAAAAATAATTTTCAAAATCGGTTCACAATTGACGAAAATATCGATGAATACACATTAAAAAAAATACTGAAGGACATAAAACCTCCTTGTTTGAAAACGGTTAAAAAGAATCTTCCTCGTTTAAAAACCCAACACAGATATTAGTAAAATCGTAAAACTTAAGAAAACCGTGTGCAAGATATGATAGTGACGCCGCGCCTTAGTAACTAAAGTTTTATTACACATAGCTCCTGCCTGCCCACATGGTAGTCAACTATACTATCATAGACACGTATTTACATAATTTTAAAAGCTTAAAATAATCATAATAATATGTACAAATAAGTATAAAAAGTGGAGTATATATTCGTGCCCGGTAGATGGCAATAGGCTCGCCCTAGCACATGGGACTTAAACATAGCTGGCGAAATGTGGGTGTACTATAGGTACACCTCTGCCTAATCCTTCGGGGATAAGGCGTGATGTTATGACTGTTATGTGTAAGTATATGAAAAAAGAGGGGGTAATAATCATCGTGCACCAAAAAATTCGTCCGCATTGATGTCAACAGGAAAAGTGCCCAAAAGGCTGGCAGCATTGCCACGTTTTGGATGGCAATTTAAAAAAAAATAGGCCAGCCCTCTGGGGGCCAAGTCTACTAATTTACTAGCATGTCAGATGTCTCACAATGATCAGTTTTTGACAGATATGCCATACAAAATCTGTCAAAAACTGATCATTGTGAGACCACTGACACGTTTGTAAATTAGAAGTCTACTAATTTACAAACGTGTCAGTGGCCGCCTGGTCACGTGATGAGTCGACCAACCGTTTGGCGTTGTCTTGAAAGACTAAGTGAGCACTCAGACGTGTTTGTGTGTTTCAATCCTATACTATTAAACATATCCTAGATGGCAACTCAGCAATAACATTTTCTGCCAGTGAAAGTACTTTTGAAATCGGATCAGTAGTTTCACACATACAAACTTACAAATAGTGTAGATTAAAAGAATTCTCGTAACTTTTGAAAGTACATAAAATAAGTGGGTACACAAACAAAACAAGTTTAAATAAAAAATACATTTAAAACTTCCTTATAGAAACAGCTGTTAAAAAACAATAATTGTAAAAAAAAACCGTCCAATAAAGAAAACAAGCGAAAAAAATAAATCTACTTACTTACCAATTCAAAATCATATTCCACACACAAAAAAAAAACACAGAACTGAAAATAGAAACGTTTTATTTTTAACTTTGAAATATCACGAATTACTGTGGAGAGTAAATATAGCCCAGCCGCGACCGATCCGCGCTCCGGCTCAAATACATCTGAAACACAGATCTGAAACTACAGTCCAGAGAAACTAAAGCGAATTGGGGAAATATAAAATTACTCCCGTAGTGATGGGGTTGGGAAATATCGATAGATTAGAAGCAGTGGTGGCCCAGTGGTAACGGCCGCGACTTACAAGTTATAGGTCGTAGGTTCGAACCCTGGCTGGCGCTTTACTTTGTGTAAATTATTTCATCACCACTGCTCTAAAAACGGTGAAGGAAAATATCGTGAGGAAACCGGCATGTCCTAGAACCGAAGACATGTGACATCTACCAACCCGCACTGGGCCCGCGTGGTGGATTACGGCACACTCCCTCTTACAGAGAGTAGTCCTGTGTCCCAGCAGTGGGAACATTATAGGCTGATTATGCTTATGCTTATGCAGAAGCCGTAGAACCGATGACCGTTGGTGTAGACATATTCTTGAGTGGAGACCACGAATCGGCAAATATAAGGTAAGACGCCCTCAGGCGGCTCTTCTCAGTATCAGTGGACTGTACAGCAGTCCACGTTTGATGATGATGAGCCGACCTTTAAAAAACCGTTAGTTGATTCAGGCGTGACTTTGCGGAAATCCATTATAAAATACAATAGACGTAGATATATTTAGTAACCTATTCCGCTTGACTATTCTTCAAGAGTCATAAAAAACCCTGTAAGAAATCGACACGTGTTTCACCTCTCAACGAGGCATTCTCAGGATGACGATTGACCAGTCGCGAACCCGAACACGACGTGCTGCCATGACGAGCGCTGGATACATTACACCATCTAAACATTTCGTAGTAAAAATTAAGTGAAATGAGCTTAAAGAGAACTGTCAAGAGTGTCAATCCCAAGCATCAGGAATGGAATGACAGCTCACCTCACCCAAATCTTCGCGGTGAGACTTTTACTTTTACCGGCTGAGAAAATCATTTTCATCTGCCTTTACTAACCTTTTCCTAACATTATAAATGCGAAAGTAAGTCTATCTTTTTACGCTGTAACGGCTGAACGGATTTCGATGAAAGGCAAATAGATAGACTATGACCTGGGTTAGAATATAGCATATTTTTTACCCCGGTAGTAAGTTACCGTGGGATAATTTCTGACATCCACGTCGGTGAAGCCGCGGGTAAAGCTAAGTAGTACCCTAATATTATAATCATCTGACTACCTGGACTTCTCTCAACTCTACATACGTTGGGTCGATAAAGAATCTAAGCATAAAACACTTCGTAGGTATGTTAATTGCAGTACATCATGGGCTACTATATTGTCTCCCAAAGGTTATCTGGCAAATATACGTTGTACCCTGAATATTAAAGGTTTTGTAAATGAAATGTTTGTTTAATTTTGGCGTACAAAAAAACGTATTCGATCTGGACAGATAGAACCATCGTCACAAAATATATCGACACGTCCCATCACTAAGCGCCTAGCACCTGGCATTGCCGTTCCCAGAAGCGATTGTTTATTTTAGAAACATCATGTATATTTTGTTTTAGCAACAACATGTATACGGCTTTGTTTTCTACTCTCTTTGTACGATTTTAATTGTTTTTTAAGAAGTCATGGAACGGGGTAACCTTTGATTATGAAATGGGGGTAACCTTATAGTAGGACAAACACATATTTTAGTGGTATGGAGGACGGAGGTCAGCTCGTTTATTCTGAAAAATCTTACCATGAAAAGGTGAAGAGAGCTGTCATAGTAAGAATTGACACTAATTATTTATTAAATTCTTTTAGCACAGAAATGCACAAAGGTGGACTTAATGCCAATAGGCATTTTCTACCAGTCAACGTTTTGGGTGATGCCGAGACAAACATTGGTAGGTGCAATAACGAAAAAATTATGAATAAAAAGTTATTTAAATATAAAGATACATAATAATATGTCGAAGTAAGATATATAGAAGATAACGATGATAAATAAAATGATTGATAAAAGGCTTGACTGGAAATCGCATATAGAGAACCTTTGCAAAAAAAATTGTAGTTCTGCATTTGCATTGCACTCTCTAGCTGCAGTTGTGAATGTAGACACCTTGATTGCAGCTTACTATGGCTTAGCTGCGTCTCACCTAAGATACGGCATTATATTCTGGGGAAATTCTACCGACGTTAACACGGCATTCAAGGCTCAAAAGAGATGTATTAGATCTATGTTTGGGTTAAAAACGGTTGATACATGTAAACCATATTTTAGAAAGTACAAAATATTAACACTTCTAACCCCAAACTGTTTGTTAAATTTAACCCCAAAATGTTCCCACGTCTAGAGGACGCCGTACCGCGTAACAGAAGAGATGCGACTATTCTTCGCATCTATCGAGCAAAAACGGCACTCATGCGCAAGAGTATCGTCTACATGGCTCCCACTATATTTAATATACTGCCTAAACGATGGAAAGAGTTAAATAGGAATGCATTCAAGCGTCAATTAAAACTGTTCCTTTTGCATAAAGCATATTACAGTGTCTCCGAATTTCTAGCCGAAAAAGTTTTTTAGTTTGACATAAATCCTGTAACCTGATTATTTAACTCATAATTTTGACATAAATCCTGTAATTTTGACATTCATCTTGTAATTTGACATGATCTAGACGTTCACATTGTAATTTAGCAATCAACATTGTAAAATCGACATAAATCTGTTAATTTGGACTTCGGTTGTAATTTTGACATGTATCTTTCAAATTTGACATACAGTTTTAAACTTTGACATTGTTCTTGTATTTGTGATTTATTTTTTCAATCTGAATGTTGACATTGGTGCCGATTCTCTTGTCACAAAATTCTCTAAACTAAACTAAAAATCACTAAAATTTAGTTTAGTCCTGTCAAACGATCAAAGTCATTCTGAAATAGACTTTAAATGACACAACTTAACTATAATTTAGTTTGACAGCACTAAGATGGCACTGAGATTAGTTTAGTGAAAATGCTATTCTGAATTTGACGATTTAACCTAAAATTTTGTTCTATATCTAAAATGCTCTAACTAAATCTGACTATATTTAATCGCGATTAAAAATGTGTGGAATAAAATTAGATGTCATGAACTAAAATTCAAACCAACACCTCGACTTCAGTTACAAAAAACAGTACTGTATTTTTTATTTTCTTTTGCTTATATCTCGAAAACGGTGTGTCCTATCGCAAAAATAATGAAAATTTCGACACCCATTAAGGAACCCTTAAACCCCTAATTCTCAACATGTTGGTAATTATTTTTTATTTTTTTTCGTTATTTTCCATACAAAAACTGAAAAATTCCATTAAAAACACGTCGAGGCTGCCGTGCATGCGCGCCTCTGGCTCTAAAAAAAAAACACGGTGTAGGGAAAACAAGTACCAAGTGGAGGCGCGCGGTTGTCAAATTCGATTTTAGTTGTGTCAAAATAAGTTTTAAATTTAGAGAATTTATTTGGCAGAATAGCTCCAAGATTCCCATAGTCAAAAGTAAGGAATTTTAGAGATAGTTTAGTTAGTTTAGTTCGGTGTACAAGAGAATCGGCACCATTATGTTATAATAATAATTTCGAATTAACAGGTCTCTAAGTTAAAAAAATTGTATTTGCAATTCTGGGTAACTTTCTTTCTTTTTGTGAAATTTTATAATAATATAACTCATAACTTTCTTTCTTTTTGTGAAATTTTATAATTTTCTAGTTGTCAATAAAAAGAATAATAGTTTTCAATATTATAGAAATATTTATACGCCGATACTTACGGCTAAACATGACTGGACTTAAACAATTGATTTTAATCTTGCATGCTCTTGTATGTATACCATGTTTAGACAAATAAAGAATATCTTATCTTATCTTATCTTATCTATAACTTTAAATACCTCGGGTATTTAAATTTATATTACTAGGAATATAGCGTCCCGTAGTGAAAGTTGTTCATAATGATAAATAGGTACAATGAACCGAAGATGCCCATGAACTAGATTTCACGAATGACGATGATTATGAGTTTTTTTCGGCCTTTCTTCTCAGAGTAGTCAGATAGGAAACGCCGACCTCACCTAGCTTATTTTTGATATTTTTTTATATGACGTGTAAAAGTGATTCCAATATCCTATTTACAGAATAAACAATTTCATTTCATTTCATTTATGATACGAGCACGATATAGTAATATAACTATCTTACTAGACTAATCTAGTGAAATGATTGTAAAAGCGGAGTACAGATTGCACGTCACGGGGGTCAGTTGATGTCCTAGGACCCACCGCGTGAGCTTCCTCTATCAAATGCAAAATGAGTCACGCAAATCGGCCCAGTAATAACGGAGAAATCGAAATACATACAGAGGAACATAGAACCTCTTCCTTTTTAGAAGTCGGTTAAAATAAATAATAATAATGACAAACAGTTCCTCACAACCGGAAAAGCATTGAAATGAGTCGTCAACTAAACTGGAACAACCTTCTTTAGTAGGGTAATATACTCTATTTTTATACACAGCTAATAATATCCGTCAACAGTTTCCAATGATAAGGAAAATTGTGGAGGAAACTCGTGTTTATAATGAAAATTAAAAAATCGTATCTGGCAACGCTGCATAAGTGTGTCGCTAGACACTTATGCAGTGTTGCCAGATCCGATTTTTAAAAGCCCGGGCGACGCTGAAATGTACGTCGAAATCCGCAGATTGCCTCTGATCCGTATGAATGATGAATAAGTGACTATTTCCTGGACTGGCCTTAAAAGTTAAAAGCTTATGCATAATCAGCCTACAATGTTCCCACTGCTGGGACAGGCCTCCTCGCGGTGGGAGCGAGTGGGCCATAATCCACCACGCGGGCTCAGTCTCACATGTCTTCGAATTTTTGGTTCTAGGACGTGCCGGTTTCCTCACGATGTTTTCCTTCACCGTTTTGTGAGCAGTGGTGATTAAATAATTTACACAAAGTAAAGCGCCTGTTGAGATTCGATACTCCGACTTACAACTCGTAAGTCGGAGTTGTTACCACTGGGCCACCACTGCTCTACTGCTTACTGGGGGCCGCTTTAGCAGAATCATAATATGAAAATATTAGTAAAATATTATGAATCGTCGTAAAATGCCACAAACTGACAATTCATAATATGATCTGCGTGCGATTCATATTACGAAATAATTCATCTGTTTGACAGTTTTCTATGGAGATTACAAGTACAACTGACGTAATAATGCGATGGGCAGAACATTTTAATGATGTATTGAATCCCGATGCACTGAGCGCTGATCTTTCGTACATAAATACACTAGATGAACTGCCAGTTTGTCAAGATTTAGAAGACACACCTACTTTTGAAGAGTTTGCAGAAGCAGTCATGCGTCTCAAAAACAACAAAACACCTGGAATGGACAAACTTCCAGCAGAAATCTACAAGTACAGTGGAAAACACATTGTAAATAAGGTCTACCACATAGTCAAAAGGGTGTGGGAAAGTGAAGAAGTTCCTCAGGACTGGAGAGATGCCGTGATCTGCAAGCTGTACAAAGGGAAGGGAGATGTCTCCGATTGCAGCTCCTACCGAGGCATATCACTTCTATCTAGTGCTGGTAAAATTCTTGCCCACATCATCAATAGCCGCCTTAGCAAACTTGCTGAAAAATACCTGCCTGAGAGCCAATGTGGCTTTCGTCCTTGCAGAGGTACTATCGATGCCATATCCGTCGTAAGACAACTCCAGGAGAAAAGCTTGGAACATCAAAGGCCTCTCTACATGTGCTTTGTCGATCTAGAGAAAGCATTTGATAGAGTTCCGCGTGAGGCTCTTTCTCGAAAAATCTGGATACCCAAAGAAGTTTGTCAACCTCATACGCCAGTTTCATGTTGGCATGAAAGCCCAGGTTCAACATGAAAACGAACTTTCTGAGGAGATCAAGATCACAAGTGGAGTAAAGCAAGGTTGCGTCATGGCCCCCACACTCTTTGCCATTTACTTCGCAGTTGTTATGAGAGACGCCCTGCAGTACTGTGGTGACCAAATTCAACTGAATGTCCGGACCGATAAGGGCGTCTTTGATATTTCTAGGTTTAGAGCAAAATCGAAACTGCAAAAGATTTCCATTCTGGAGATACTTTACGCTGATGATGTGTGCCTCATGTCTGACAGCATGGCGCATCTCCAAAGCTATGTCGATGCACTACATCAATCCTGTCAACGATTTGGATTAGTGATCAGTGCTTCCAAGACGCAAGTCCTCAAACAACCACCCCGAGGCTGCGAAGCTGATAAAGCCACACTTAATCTAGAAGGGAAACCACTAGAGGAAGTCCCGCAGTTTAAATATCTTGGAAGCAACATACGGCATGATAACACCCTTTCATCGGAGATACCATCGCGCATTGCAAATGCCGCAGCGACCTTTGGACGACTCAATGATCGTGTCTGGAAATCCCATGACCTCAAGCTAGGGACTAAGGTTAGTGTTTACAAGGCATTAATCTTACCTATTCTTCTCTATGGCGCAGAAACATGGTGCCTCTACAAACCAGACATTAGGAAACTGGACACATTTCATCTACGGTGTCTCAGATCGATCTTGAACATTAAGTGGCAGGACCATATTCCTAATACGGAGGTCCTGCACCGTTCCGGCTTGTATGGTATGGAAGCCCTACTCATGGAGCGTCAACTCAGATGGTGTGGACACGTCCTTCGAATGGAAGACAACCGTTTACCCAAAGTGGTATTTTACTCTGAGATGGCAGAAGGTAAACGGAAGCATGGCGGTCAACATCTCCGCTATAAGGATGTACTCAAGAGGCATCTTAACGCTTGTACTATTGATCCTACAAGTTGGGAGAGGCTCGCTTTACACAGGTCGAGTTGGCGCTCAACTATTCACAAAAGCATTAAAGCTTTCGAAAAAAAGCGACACGAAGCTATTTTCGAGAAGCGCCAAATACGCAAAGAGAGACCTAAGCCCTCCTACACGTATACATACAACACTGCAGGCCAACTTTATTGCTCTAGTTGTGACCGGGTGTTCAAAACAAAATTCGGTCTAGCGAGCCATCTAAGGGCACACGCAAGGAAGTGATTTCGAAGGATCGCCGTTATCGAAATCGGTAAGGAGGACTATATATGTGGAGATTCGTAAAACGGTTCACAAATCATTAATTGCTTTTATGTCAAATTGGAGGAATTGCTAATGTGGCCGGTTTAACAGTTCAGTTGTTGTGTTGGTGTGGTGATTTGAGTGGACCGGACAGTTGACAGGTCCACTCAAACTGTGAGGTTCTTTCGTCATGCACACATCACAGATAATAATATCATATGATCTGACTGAGAGGAGCTTGTGGCTATAATAACAGCCGCACGGGTCGATCCATCAGGATAAGCTACGCTTACCGGGGTTGGTCCGTGGATGGGTGACCATCTTAACATACCGAGACACCCTCATGACATGTCATTTGTGGATTTTTGACAGTCGTTACGGGTCGTCAGAAGCCCGAAAGTCTGACAACCAGTCTTGCCAAGGGGTATCGTATTACCCAGTTACTGGGTTGTGGAGGTCAGATAGGCAGTCGCTCCATGTAAAATACTGGTATTCAGCTGCATCCGGTTAGACTGGAAGCCGACCCCAACATAGCTGGGAAAAGACTGGCAGATGATGAACTTAGTCAGAATATTCTCGAAGATGCAACATTAAAATGTCCTGATTGAAAGTCAATTGTCTCGACATCAGTATGTATGATCAATAAATATTGATTGAATCAATCGAGGGAGCTAATGGATGGAGACTGAACATCTTTATTGATTGCTTGGGAGATATATATGAGTTCAAAGAAATGGAGGAGCTTTCAAGGTCGTCAAATGGACCAAGAAATTGTATATAATACCACGCCTGTATTTCCAGAAGGGATATAAAAGCTAGGTTTTGTTATTATAAAATAAATACAAAAATAAAACACAAAAAAGTGAAAAACAACTTTAATTTCGGCTGCGGTGTCTTTGCTTTTCAATTTTCGTTTTTTGCCACCGACTTCCGAAATAAACGTTAGTTTTCACTATTGTTTGTGTTTTTTTTTTGGAAGTCGGTTGTTTTTTTTCTTTGTAAAAAGATTTTATTTCTCACTTTTTAGTTGTGGTACCTACCCCACACAAATTCGAATACCAAATACGAATACTACACCTGCTATGTCAATAACAGTGACGGAGCGGAGTAACTTAAAACATCGTCTACATATACTCAAGTGGGAAAAATACGTAATATTGAAGCTAACTCAAAAACTACGTAAGCAAAGTTAATAAATTTTATATGGGATCACCTCTGAAGCATGACCTACCAAACAAAAAAAGCATAATCAAAATCGATTCATAATTGGCGGAGTAATCGAGTAACATACAAACAAAAAAAAACATACAGACGAATTGAGAACCTCCTCCAAGTCGGTTAAAAATGGTGGCGGTGGAAAAGCAAAATGAATGCTCTCCACCACGGAGAGCAAAAACTCGCTATGTCTTCTTATCAATCATTATCACATTGATCACTGAATAAGTTTTAGGAATGTCTCAGTAGCAGCCAGGAGTCTGGGTTAGTGCGCGGTTGATGGCAATAGGCTCGCCCCCTATTACATGGGACTTAAACATAACTGGCGAAATGTGGGTATTCTTTAGGTACACCTCTGCCTAACCCTTGGGGGAATAAAGGCGTGTAAGCTAGTATTAATAATTTATCAAAAGTACCAAATAAAGTTATTGAGCAGATTTTTTTTTCGAACTTACGAAGCAATGTATTACACACTAGCTGCGCCCCGCGGATTCACCCGCGTAAGTCTCGATCCTGTGGGAATATTGGAAAAGTATCTTATGTCCTATTTCAGGTCATTGTCTACCCCTGTTCCAATTCAGGGGGCCTAAAACGGCCATATTTATAGCAATTCCTCTAAAAGCATTTCATTTCCTGAATTTCCACCTGTCATTAGCAATTCCTCTAATTTGACACAAAAGCAATTCATAATGTGTGAACCATTTTACGAATCTCCATAGAAAACTGTCAAACAGATGAATAAATAATAATATGAATCGCACGCAGATCATATTATGAATATTGTCAGTTTGTGACATTTTACGATGATTCATAATATATTCCTATTATGATTCTGCCAAAGTGACTGTTTTAAGCCCCCTGACCAATCGTGCATTATGCAATTAAGGTGCAGGAATAAATGAGTTATTGACTAACAGCTGATAAGAATGGGATAATATTTTGATAATTTTCTTTAGTGATATAGATACATCAGAAGCCATGGTCTTAAGATATATATCACAAATAGATATCGTGAACCATACGTCATTGGCAACACGTTCACGTTATACTTGACTTGATATGTGCGTGTCCAGTGTTTGATACGGTACGGTAATGTTAAGGCTCACAAACAGGCGCGATATCGTGGGCGCGACAAGGGTAGCGCTGTCTGTCGCGCCCGCGATATCGTGCCAGTTTGATCGAGGCTGTATCGTACCGTAGCAAACACTGTATCCCAAATTAAAATTATTTATTTTTTCCAAATGAGATCATTCACCGTCCATACATTTTTGGGCAATAATTGTGAAAGCGCCGGCCAAACAAAAAAAAAGCTATATTCCGAAAGAGTACGTTTTTGTCTGCATTTTTATTACTTCAATCTATTAATTAATTTAGTTTACTATTAATTATTTGAACTAAAACATACTGAATACAGTATTTTTCAAAATCGTATTTAAGCGCTGGGAATTACCCTACAGGTTTGGTCCAATAGTGAAAAGTGAAGAGAATAACATGTTCTAACGGAATATAACATTGTTTTTGTTAGGCACTTTCATAATTTAGCCCAAAATGAATGATGTCCTTTGGGGTACATACGTCACGTTACCGCGTTGCATTATTTACGTTATGATAGATAATTGATTCAGGCGAGACTTTGCCGAAATCCATTATTAAATACAATAGACGTAGATATATTTAGTAACTATTCCGCTTAACTATTCCTCAAGAGTCATAAAAAACGTTGTAAGAAATCGACACGTGTTTCACCTCTCAACGAGGCATCCTCAGAATGACGATTGACCAGTCAGTAGGTAAGTACAAAAATAACGCCAAGTTATTTCGGAGATAAGCCGACCAAACAAACTTGTGTGATTTGCGATATTTTTTGGTATAACTTGCAATGCAATGATAAGGAAATAGATTATAAATAGATATCGGTAGGTATTACGTTGTACGTGATGGTATGGTGATGGTGTCCATTGTCGGTACGATACGGTACCTATCTTGTTTGCCTGATGACGAATTCTAATTAAATGGGGAGTAAGCGATTACTCTTCTGTACCTCGGAAAGCACGTTAATTTACATGTAAAAGTGTTTGTACAAACCAGCTTATAGAAATAAAATCATATATCATTTAAACTTTTATCCCGGCTGTCATTCGCAGATTTTTGACAGTCGTTACTGGAAGTCACAAACTCAGAAATCTGACAACTAGTAACCAAAGGGTATCGTATCGTGTTACCCAGTAACTGGGTTATAAAGGTAGCAGTCGCTCCATGTTAAATAGGTACTCGGCTGCATCAGGTTAGACTGGAAGCCGACTGTAATAACGGTAAACGTGATGAGAGAAAGCTGACTAACGTGATTAGGTATATGGTGAGTGTGGCAATACTATTGCTAACAAAATCATGAGGTTTTTAAACCTCGTGCAGAATGGCGCGACGCGACGGGCAGCGCGACGCGATCGGTAATTGTTATACCGTGAGGTTTTCTTAGGGCCGAGTGACACCGGAATGGCAGCGGCCGGTAGCGACGCGGCGAGCACTTTCAGTGTGAAATAACTTTAAACTTTATCTACGTACTTAAAAGACCGCGTATCGCTTACCGCGGGCGGCTCGCGACCTTTTCAAGCTTTTCGCGCTTTTTAAGCGCACGCCACGCGCCTCTTGTCAGTGGTTCTGCCCGCGGCTGACAGCGGTGTCGCGAGGCTGGTCGCGGCACCGCGGGCGTCCGCGTGTCGAATGTAGAAACTATAACATAGTCAAGAGGAGACTAGGCGCGTGGGGTCTAGAAGTCGCGCGAAGCCGCCAGCGGTGACGCCACTTTATTTTCAGGTTTCAGTTTAGAAAACATGAATCTTTACACAGAATGCAGAAAACCTCTGATGTCACAATTAGGTGGAAATAAAAAACAAAATGGCGTCGGCACCAGGACCATAAGGTAAGTGACAGCTGACTGGGCTGCAACATTATCGAGCAGTACCTAATTGATAATGAACTTAATCACAATTTTATTCATCTTGAAATCGAAATATTTTAGTTCACATAAGCCTACATGGGCACTTATGAATCGTCAGAAGCTAGGTGCACGGTTCTAATTGGTCGTTTGAGTTCCAATGGAGAAGAGCCGGCAAGAAACTCCACTTTAAAAAAAAAATTGGCTTTTACAATAATTGGCTTTTGCTTGAGTTTAAAATAGCATGCAAGAGATGATGACCATGTTGTGTTAGCGCATGCTAGCGCACATGCTCACTGAGTCAGCATTTTGTTAGGTACCCTTTCTCTCAGACCAAATAAAAAAACAAGACAGAACGCTGCGAGCAATACAGTGACGCATGCCAAAACTACACCACCGCTCTGTGCATACACGCTTAAACGCACACATGACACACAACCATTTACAATCAAACTACACCGAAATATGTGCACACAATGTTTACGAAACTGGCCTCACGTCACTGTTGACAGCGCTCTGCCTTGGTTTTCTATTTGGTCTGAGCCCTTTATGTGCTGACCTCAGACACAGATATTATAATTCTACGCCTCAGAGCACGGAATCGACTCACCAGCAGTCTACACACGGTAGTACCTACTATTAAAATAAGTGGCGCCGCAATTTTGAGGGGATTTTTTTGTAAAAAGAAATCCGAGGGCGTCCTGGGAAACATCTTCATTTTATCCATGTCCGGGTGTTGACCCATGCATTGAGAAACCAAACAGTTTTCCATTTCCAGCGCGTCTAAAAAATAAAGTGTTCGATTTTCAACTTTCGAAGAAAAACCTCTATACTCCATTTGAAATAAGATTAAACATTTAAACAAACGTTTTTACAGTCCGTTCAACCGATTTTAACTTCTATACCGTAGGTATGAGGATGGCATTAAAAGCAAAAAAAGGTTAAACAATACCAACTGTCTACTGCAGCTGCCATTTGTCGTGCCACCAACGCAATAGAAGTCAAAATCGGTAGAACGGACTGTAAAAAAGGTTTATTTAAATGGCGAATCTTATTTCAAATGGAGTCTAAATACGAGGACTACGAGGGCTAAGTAGTAGACGAACATTTTGTTAACCGATTTAAAAAAAAAGTCGCCATAGGTTTGTTTCGGGACTACTCGACTAGTGTCGGATTCAAATGGAGATCTTATCACCCGGCAAGATCACGATACAAAACAAAACAAAATTATGACAAGCATGTTTATGTATGTCAAATCAATTAACATAAATTATGAATCATCTGTTATCAATGGAAACGAACTCACACGCACACACACACATCTCACTGATATATTTACATCAAAATTTACCTCCTAACATCTGCTATCGTTGTCATCGTTATCTCTAGTATATAAGGTTGATTTTCGATTATTTTTGCGTATTAATAAGTTGGTAATAAAAGTACTCTTGGGTTTGACGTTCAAATACTAACAGTCACGTGGGAAACTTGTTCTAGTGAACACATTACTCGTTTTAATAATGTAAGTAAATAATAATACGCTAATATAATATAATACGCGGGATAAGGATTGATAATATGCGGGGATTTTGTAAAAATAACGTTGTTTTTCTGTGTTCATTGTTCAAATTATTTGTGTGTTAAATTTTTAGTTTTCATTGAATCGAGAAGTTGTAAATATTTATTTAAAAGTTGCGAAATCTGCCTTTTCATTACAGATTTTTCTTTCTTAAAAAATGGCCTCTGGCCTCTGGTAATAAATAGTATTTCTGTCTGAATCATGTCTGTTTTATAGGAGCCCCCTTTAAATATTTGTTTTATTTTAATTTAATTATTTATTTTTAAAGTGAATATAGGTATAACTAAATATTCTGTGAATATTTAAAAAATCACGTTTGTTGTATGGGAGCCCCCTTAAATATTTATTTTATTCTATTTTTTAGTATTTGTTGTTATAGCGGCAACAGAAATACATCATCTGTGAAAATTTCAACTGTCTAACTATAATGGTTCATGAGATACAGCCTGGTGACAGACGGACAGACAGACAGATATACCGACAGACTTAGTAATAGGGTTTTACCCTTTGGGTACGGAACCCTAAAAAACTATAAAACTTCGTGCAGACTAGCGCGACACGACACTTCCCAATTCATGTTGCTTTAAAATTAAGAAAAAAAACCGAGTGTACTTATTTATTTATATATACTTTATTGTACACCAGAAAATACATATCGAAAATAAATAAATTGAACACTACAACACATGCAATGGGCGGCCTTATCGCTTTCTGCGATCTCTTCCAGGCAACCTTAGAATGGACAGTGATTACGTGGACATCAAAAATGGGGTTGTCATTGGTGCAAAATAATAAGTAGGTACTTAAACTTACCAATAGATACAATATACTATAATATATAATAATATATATATGCTATACAATACATACATAAATACATACAGACTGACTTTAAAAGAATATTTATGTAAGCAACAAGCAAGTACTTACCTATTAAAAATATCAAAATTATTGGAAGCACTTATCTACTCAATGTGTTTTCAAAACAACTTTTTACGAAAAAAAGAGTGAGAGTGAGATACAGAAAGTTATTTTTATATGATGATATTATGTGTTTATTTTTGATAAAAACCCAATCAGAGGTCTGTACCTACTCAAAAATAAGCAATCATTAACTTTAATTGACCAAAGATTATTTAATCAAGCTGTACGTCGAGAAAATAAAAGTTATAAAACTAAAACCCACTTTACATCTTTTTAGTTGACTTTTTCACGTAGCTCGCGTAGTTGGGTTTTAGTTTTATAACTTTTATTTTTATTAATTTTTTTTTGGGGTTATAAAATGTTATTTAATGTGGTAATTAAGCCGTTTCTTACGATTATGATAATTAAAAAAAGTTTTGTCCTCTAGAGGGCGCCATATTCAATTTAATGAATGAGGTCACATAGCCTTCGTACTTAGATAAATAGCTCAGTTAGCCCAGCGGACAATCAAGACGCTTCCAACGATACCTCATTTGTCAAAATATGATGAGAAGTTTAGAAGTTATGAGGAAACACATGAATATACTTACAAACATACCTACATACCGGTCAAAATCATAACCCTCCTTTTTGCTTCACCGTAGTCGGGTAATTATAGATTCCCTTCACCACTTCCTAGTACTTTAGCTGTGAAGACGAAGTGGCGCAACAAACTGTCCAGCAGCACAGCTGTCTGTTCAGTTAGAACTTTAGAAGATCATGATTGTATACAATAGTATGCAAAGACTTTCGTCTTTGCCCGACCAGAGAATGTAACACAGGACCTCAGACCCCTGCCAGGGTTGCGGGAATCTGCCAGGATTGCGGGAATCTGCCAGGGTTGCGGGAAAGTCTGAAAGGGATACCGGGACCTTGGCAACAGGCAACTGAAGGAACACGGGTGGGTTTTAGTCAGTAAAAGTCTGACACGCCCTTCCGCTCCGCCCAGAGCGGGAGAAGTCATTTGAGGATTTCCCAAACACAAAAAAAAAAGGCCTCAGACCAAATCAAAAACCAAGACGTGAGGCCGGTTTCGTAAGCATGTGTGCACATATTTTGGTGTAGTTTGATTGTAAATGGTTGTAAATGTGTGCGTTTGAGCGTGTATGCACAGAGCGGTGGTGTAGTTTTGGCATGCTTCACTGTATTGTTCGCAGCGCTCTGTCTTTTTTATTTGGTCTGAGCACAGGACGCCATGTTCAGCAGTCGCACTACTAACACCAATAGATCAACGAGGTCGTATAGTCGAGGTCATATGATTTCCTTTTTATTTTCAGATGCCGTGGAAAAGACCAGCAAGTGTGCCAATTGGTCAGGTGTGGAGCCGGTTCGAAGGCAGAGAGAGAAATGGAAAGCCAGCACTGATGTAAGGTGTTTATCTTTTCAAAACGGCCACATTAGCAATTCCTCTAAAAGCAGTTCATGAATTCCCAGCTGTCATTAGCAATCAAAAGCAATTCATAATTTGTGGACCATTTTACGAATCTTTATAGAAAACTGTCAAACAGATGAATTATTTCGTAATATGAATTGCACCCAGATCATTTTGAATTGTCAGTTTGTGACGTTTTACGATGATTCATAATATTTTCTTATTATGATTCTGCCAAAGTGGCTGTTTTAAGCCCGTGGGAAAGCCGTAGGCAACTTATCTTCGGTTTCTGAAAGCCTAAATGCAATCAGTTAATTAAATTAGCTGAAGAAACTTCACGGACGTAAGAGACATATATCTGTGAGGTTTTAACTGCTAATTTAAACTTTGTATATGATTGGTTGTCGGAAGAGCATCTGCCTAGCCTTTTCCCAACTATGTTGGGGTCGGCTTCCATTCTAACCGGATGCAGCTGAATACCAGTATTTTACATGAAGCGACTGCATATCTGAGTAACTGAGAAACACGATACCCCTTGATAAGACTGGTTGTCAGATTTTCGAGCTTCTGACGACCCGTAACGACTGTCAAAGATCTACGAATGACAGCCGGGACCAACGGCTTATTGTGCTTTCCGAGGCAAGGAAGAGTCTCGGTATGTAAAGATGGTCACCCATTCATGGACCAACCCCGGCAAGGGTGGGTACGAGCAGGTACCATACAAATTGGCCAGAAATCATTTGAAGACCCGTGTTCTTTTGTTTTCCAGGTACCAAATTAGAGACATGGATGAAAGCACAAGAAAAATATGCTTAGACATGATGGAGGAAACGTTTTTAAGAGACGAACCGCTGTGTGAAATTTTAGGTAAGACGATTTAAAGATACCTAATGTATGTACCACTGTAGGGTAATGGCGTCGGAGACTTCAGGGACATAGCTACCACCGCATTAATAAAGATACAGGGCCCCAAATTAACAGGGGACCCGAAGTGAGTAAGAAAAAATATTAAAATCTTTTCCAAATCCTTCAACCTCAACGGGTAAGAGTAATGAATGAAAACATATGTATAAGTAATATAAAAATTAACGTAATTTATTTATGGCTTACAAAGGCTTAGCTACAGGAGCGGTCCATTTCTCAAGCTCTTGCATTCGTATAGTAAAATTACAACAGAAAATCTAACCAATCCGAATATGCACAGTTTTCAAGCTCGCTTCGCTCGCTCTTGCGTTCTCTTAGTGCATCAATTATTGAGCTCGCTTAGCTCGCTCTTGAATGAAAATTTAACGTAGCCTCGTGAGGCTCAGGGTTTCATAATCTCGTCCGATAAGGACCAAGCCCGGGTCGACGGCGCGTTGTGTTCCACGCGCGCCTCAAAGAGATGTCAGCACAATTGGCGGGGTCCGCTAGGATAAATGCCTGCCAGGGTTGCGGGAATGTCCGAAAGCGATACCGGGTCGTTGGCAACAGGCAACTGAAGGAACACGGGTGGGTTTTAATCAGTAAAAGTCTGACACGCCCGCGCCCTTCCGCTCCGCCCAGAGCGGGAGAAGAAATTTGATGAGTTCCAATCCTCAAAAAAAAAAAAATAGGTTTTCATAATCTTCTTCTCCCATTCCAGGAATAAACAAGGACCCAGTATCCATAGCAACAATCAGATCGAACTGGGAAGAGTACGTATCGTTGGGCACAAGTCTAGCCTGCTTCACTGAGGTGGATGGACAGCCTAAAGACTTGGTCGGGTTCAACATAGTCTTCGTTAAAAGCAAGGACGATGAGGAAGAGGTTTTTGAGAAGGTGGGTCTAACATAAGAGCCTCAGCGAGATCAAAGTCAAAACATTTATTTATTACAAGTAAGCCAAACTGGAAGTCGGTAGTTTTTTATTTAATTTTATGTTTTTTTTATGATTGCACCATAATTCAAATTAAAATTCTAATTCAAATTCAAAATTCAGTCCATAGAAAATCATAAAAATTACAAATTCAATCATAGGTAATATTTAAACATATTTAATTAAATACTTAATACCTATAAATAAAATTAAAATTATAAAATTAAATTCATCATCCTCATCATCAGCCTATAGCAGTCCACTGCTGGACATAGGCCTCTCCAATTACACGCCATTCAGCTCGATTCTCGGCAGCTCTCATCCAGCTGCTACCAGCCACCCTGCGTAGATCTTCGCTCCACCAAAATTAGATTATAATAAAATAAAATTAAAATAATATGACTAGGTACCTACCTAATGATAAACTAAATCACATGTTACCGTAATTTTATTTATAGCTAAGTCTTTTGTTATCATTATAATAGAGATATCATTTCTGATCATCTGCACTTGTTATATTATCATATTATATCAGTTTGTATAACTTATCTATAAGTACCTACCTAATATTTACAAGGCCAGGTAGGAAGGTACTACTAGATAAGATTTTTAAATACATCGGAGATAAAAATACCAGCAATGATTTCTTCCAAATCCTGCAGAAATCATTGCTGGTATTTTTAAATTTATTCAAACTAAGCTCAGAATCAGCAATTTTCGAACGTCAAAATTAATAGGACAGTCTCGCAAAACGCCCACCCTTCACCGCTTTCTAGTGCTTTCGCTGGGGAGAAGACGTGGCGCAACAGCGGTGGTGTGTACGTGTAAAAATCAGTCTGTAACTGCAAGACAAAGTCCACTTCACATAAAGTCAAAGTCAAATCATTTATTTGAAAAAGGCACATTAAAGGCACTTTTGAACGTCAAAAAAAAAAAGAAATAGAACTGATTCTAGTTGCCCCTTCCAAAAGGTAGTTTTCGTATGGAGAAGAATGGGCAAGAAACTACACCGTTACTCTTTAAAAAAAATGGTTTACAATATTTTGTATACATCAATTATAATTACATGTGAATACGATGCACCTAGAATACGATTACTGTACCACAATATGTAAAAATAATTAAAAATGGAGCAATGACAAATAAATTGATTAATAAAATTATGTGATAGATACATGGTGCTCAAATATTTACAAACACTGTAAAAGTAGGTACCTATACAATATCACAATATTCCTAACATTTTTACATTAAAAATAATACTAATAAGACAGTGTGTGACTTTAAGTAATCACAAAATGTGTAAAAATCTATGATATACAAATACAGTAAATAAAGAGAAGGAACGAGCATTGATTGATTTCAAGTCATTATAATAATAATTTGGTTATTGGTTTACATACCAAGCCATATCGTACCATCTTTACATACCGAGACTCCTCCGTGCCTCGGAAAGCACGTTAAGCCGTTGGTCCCGGCTGTCATTCGTGGATCTTTGGCAGTCGTTACGAGTCGTCAGAGGCTGAAAGTCTGACAACCAGTCTTACCAAGGGGTATCGTATTACCCAGTTACCTACTGGATTGTGGAGGTCAGATAGGCAGTCGCTCCATGTAAAATACTGGTATCCAGCTGCATCCGGTTAGACTGGAAGCCGACCCCGACATAGTTGGGACAAGGCTAGGCAGATTGATTGATATAGTTATTGGTTATTGGTAAATATAACTAAAAACTGAATTGTATTTATTTATTTATTATTTATGTACACACAGTAAAATACAAAGAGATATGACATTAAAAAAAAAAAAATTGTATATATTATTAGGTAGGTACCTAACAATTCAAGATTTTTGTTATGTTTCGTGTTCGGGCATATCCGGTATGGCAATGATGACCGTTTTTAGGGTATGTATTGTGTAGTGGTTTATATATTTTAAAACAATTTATTTTTTACAAATATTTTCACTCTTTCACCATTCTCCTTTCAGGTGCAAGGAGATTCCTGGAAGAAACTCCTGCGCACCCTGATCACTGCTGAAGAGATGGTAGACGTCTTCAAACATTACAACGTCGACAGATACATCACGTCAAGCGGCCTGACAGTCTTGCCTGAATATAGAGGGCAGAATATTGGGGCTAAGCTGTTTGAAGCAAGGTAATTTACTTACAGGGCTAAAAACGGCCATTTTGGTAGAATCATAGTAGGAAAATATTATGAATCATCGTAAAATGTCCCAAACTGACAATTCATAATATGATCTGCGTACAATTCATATTACGAAATAATTAATCTGTTTGACAGTTTTCTATGGAGATTCGCAAAATGGTTCACAATTGCTAATGACAGCTGGGAATTCAGGAAATGAATCGCTATTACAGGAATTGCTAATGTGGCCGTTTTAGGCCCCCAGATCTCCCAGAAAAGGAATGCGCTTCGGGAAACATCGTCTATCGTTGGAAATGCGAACGCGGGAAGATGAGATCTAATGTAGAGCTGTTACAACCATAGATGATGTACTTACTTGCCTATTTTTGTATTAAAATACAATAGACGTATATATGTTATGGACCAAGTGATAAATACGGCCATTTTTCATAATGCCCGCGCATTATGAATAATGACAAGTTACTTAGGGCAAAATAATAAATTATAATTTGAACTTCCTTATTTATCACATTGCCTCGTCATTATAAATATTGCCCTGTGGTCTTTGGGCAATCTGATAATACACAGGTATTTTGCACGGGGTGCGTGTATCGCGCGGGGTGGGGGCTCGCATTTCGGAGCCGCGCCCGCTCCAGTCCGACCAGTCAGTTTTAACAACAGTTTAACATTTAATAATGGTAAAGTCATCATAGGTCAGCAGAGTGTCTATGAATGGAAATATTATATTTGATTTTAAATATTGATTCTGAAATGAAGAGATCCGTAGGAAAACCAAGGTAACCGACATGTCCGACATAGCCCGAAGTATTGCCAAACTTAAGTGGCAGAATGCCAACTTTCAAGTAGAGTTCAATTAAAATGAGTGAGTGTATTGATGAGTGCTCAGTGAGTGAGTGTTTTTTTACTTTATCTTTAATGTGATGTAACCTAACTTAACTGTTTCCTTTTACAAAAGCGATTCGCTTCTGGCACATCGCCGTTTGCTGCCGCGGCACGCTCGCTTCGCTCACTCGGCTCGTGCGTTGTTAGTCATACTCTAACCTAACCTATCGTAACCTTAGATTTGAAATGTTTGACAAATGATAAATGTTGTCATAATCTAACCTAACCTAACATATCGTAACCTAAGATTGAAATATTTGACAAATGATAAATGTCCCAAACGTTTTGTGTTATTATAATAATCAGCATTACAATAATTCTACCAAATGAAACGTTGTCATAAAAAAATTTGCTAATCGTTAGTTGGCAAAGTGAAACATCGGCGAAACGTTGGTTGGCAAGTGATAATCTACCAAACATTTTTTGGCAAAAAGGCAGGATACCAGGCCTATGTCCAACAGTGGACGTCTTTCGACTGAAATGATGATTGATTCTACGTTTGAAATTAAAATAATAGTATTAAAATCTGGTTTTAATTATACTGCCCCATAGGTGACTAGCATTATAAAAAATGCCCGGTCAATTTGATTATTTCAATAGTTGTTATCACATTGCCCTCTCATATTGGGCATTTTGCAAACTGCCCGGGCATTTTTCATAATGTCCTAATAATCACTTGGTCCATAACATATATATTAAGTAACCTATTCCGCTTAGCTATTCCTCAAGAGTCATAAAAAACCATGTAAGAAATCGATACGTGTTTCACCTCTCAACGAGGCATCCTCAGGATGACGATTGACCAGACTAAAAGGTATAAACAAGACACCACAGACAGACAAATTAAAAATCCGGAGTCACACGTGTTAAGGCATACGTGTGACTCCGGATTTTTAATTTGTCTGTCTGTGGTGTCTTGTTTATACCTTTTAGTCGTAGTTGGGTTTTAGTTTTTATTACTTTTATTTTTTATTTTTTATTCTTTTGGGGTTATAATATTTATATTTTTTAAATGTGCTCATTAAGCCCTTTCATTTGATACCCAACATGGTACGATTAAACAATTTTTTTTTTTTAAGTTGATGACTTGATGTCCTCTAGAGGGCGCCATTTTTAATTGAATGTCACGTCACATAGCCTATAACCAGCGGACGATCAAGACGCTTCCAACGGTACCTCTTTTGTCAAATTGTGATGAGTCGTTTAGAAGATATGAGGGAACAGATGAACATACATACATACATACCGGTCAAAATTATAACCCTCCTTTTTTCTTCGCCGTAGTCGGGTAAAAATATGTCAAATAATGCATAATAGCAAAAAAGACGTCGGTCTATAGTTTTCGGTAAAATGAAATTGGAACAAAAAATATTCGGAAAAGTGATCGGTTCCCGGAGAAAGATAACCCGTGGAGAGAAAACTTCATACAAACATAAAAAAAACTATAAATAAATATAAATTCTGACACGCCAACATTTTTTCCAGAGTGCCGCTCTCCAAAGCCTTCGGTCTTGAAGCGTCAGCAACAGTCTTCACGGCAACAGCCTCCCAGGTCCTAGCAGCTAAATGTGGCTACGAAGTACTAGCAGAATTGGACTACTCCGACATGGAGAAGCAGGGAATCGACCTGACAGGGTGCCCCACGCCGTCTGCCAAACTAATGGGAATTAAGTTTAAATAGAACTGGTTTTTTATACGTGGGTAGTTTTATTTTGTGATAGACACCTTGCCTTTTGAGGGTTCCGTAATCAACAAGGAACCCTTATAGTTTCGTCATGTCCGTCTGTCCGCGGCTTAGTTCAGAGACTGTTGGTACTAGGAAGCTGGAAATTGGTGTGAGTACCTATATATATAAATCACGCCGAATATTTTTTTTTATGGTTCCTCCCCTACAACTAAAGTGGGGATGGTTTTTTTCTCGTCAGTCCCATAGTGTGGGGTATCGTTGGAATGGTCGTTTAAAAAAAAAATTGGTATTCAGGGATCCGTTTGCGATATATTAAGATTTAAAGTGCTAATTTTTGTTAGAGTCAAGTGTCCCCCCCCTGCCAGGTAAATGGTTGGTTTTGGGTATGTGAAAAAATTCACGGCAGTAGTATTTTAACGAAATTAAAAGGAAAACTATCACAGCTACGTAGGCTCCACAAGTTACCGAGTAATAATCGACCACCTTACATTGGTTCTTGGCATAAATTCATCCCAACTACGGAACCCTTCATTGTGTGTGATCTGACACGCACTTGGCCGGTTTTCTTCTATGATCTGACACCTCAGCTGATTTGAATTCATTTACATTTACACATATACATAGATTTATATCTTCTTTTGGAACCACAAACTCAATTTCATACATATCAAAGCTCAAATTCTATTGCAAGCAACCTTTTCATAACTAAAGGTCACTCAAAAATCATAATTGACATAAAAGCAATTCATAATTTGTGGACCAGTTTACGAATCTCCATAGAAAACTGGTCACACATTATGAATTGCTTTGGTGCCAAATTAGAGGAACAGACTGACAGCTGGGAATTCAGGAAATGAATTGCTTTTAGAGATTGCTAATGTGGCCATTTTAGGCCCCCTGTAAGCCTCTCTCGTGAAAAATTAATTAAAAACAATAAAAAAACACATTTTCATATGAATAATAATAATTTATTACTTAATTGTCTTTTATACAAACGTTACAAAATAATATAAATGCTTTTAATCACTGTATGACTACTATGTACGATTAATTACAATTTACTTATTATTTTTGTGTGGCGAACTAAAAAACCAAGACAGAGCGCTTCGAACAATACAGTGAAGCATGCCAAAACTACACCTCCGCTCTGTGCTCACACGCACACATTTACAACCATTTACAATCAAAATATAGGTACTCAAAATCAAAATCGGTCAAAATCGGTTGAACGGAATGTAAAAAAGGCATATTTAAATGTCTAATCTTATTTCAAATGGAGTTTATACGTCATTTTATGTGCACACATGTTTACGAAACCGGCCTCACGTCACTGTTGACAGCGCAGCGCTCTGGCTTGGTTTTTTATTTGGTCTGAGGTGGCGAAATGGTAGTCCCATGTTATTATCAGAACGAGAAAATATTAGCATTGAAGAAATTACACTTTATTTGCTTATTTATTTTATAGAAAAATCTTATTCTTGATAAAAATACATGTGGAGGGCGTTTTGTGCGCATTAAGTCTCTACAAGACACGACCTTTGAGTGGGTCGTATCGTATGGTATGTTTTTACGAGGAAATAGGGTCGGTCTCTTCTCCATACAAAAAGACATAATTCGACGGTCGGCTCTCGTCTATTTCCTCCTCCAATATTGGACCAAATTGAAAGATATTTTATTAATTGAATAAGAAGGATATTTACTGTGCCCCTTTGTTTTTCTTTTTTCATGAATAGTTGTCAAATTTGTACAATAGGCCTCTCATAACAGCGGTCTAAACAGCATTTTCTGAGGGTTCTAGTGCTTCTACAGATAATTTTTCATCAAAACGGAAAACATAGGGGCATAGAACTAGATGATATTTATTTTATTGTAAAAAATCATTGTTCTAAGGTCATAAACCGTAGAGAAAATAGGCGACAGCGTTTGTATGGAGAGGGGACCGACTCTATTTCCTCTTAACCCCGCGTCCTATTTAAAAGCGATCGTTGCGTGCATGTCACTTCGTATTCAGTGAACCTGAACGCGTGGTCACACCGACAGAGGGCGGTTTCCGGTTTTCCAAACAAAAAGTGACACGGTACAGAGAGCTTATGCGCTCACACACACATTCACAGCGTGTTTATACACTTGTTACCAGAAATAAAGCGCGCGACGCTTCGTGAGATAAAATTAGTATTTTAATAGAACGCGTTTACGCAACCATCGCGAATGTCTGTTATGAATTTGGACCCATTTGATCACGGGTACGCTACGTTGTATGAGCAAAATTCGCACCAACTCACGATGGTAGCGTTACCCCGTAGGGTCTAGACAAGTGACAATCGCTTCGAAAACGTTTCGTATTATTTTCTACAACGACTTTCAACATGATTGACATAAGCTTTTCGATGGCTTATGTCAGTCCTATACATTTTTGCATTTTCCATCATCGTTATCGCTGATAGAATGTCACTTTGTCTAGGGCCTCGTGTCTTATGTAAAAGCGATCGGTCGGATTAGTACGCGAACGTCGCGTTCATAATGTCACTTAATTGTTCGGAAAACCAAAAGGCGCCTTCTGTTGACGCGACAACGCTTCGGGTTCGCTGAACAAAATGAACGCGACCTACGCGTGTAGACACGACGATCGCTTTGGTTAGGATGCCGCCTTACATTTCCTAATAGTTGCTAGACTACGCTATAGTGTCGCCATCTACAAGTTTATTTATAAACAAACATCATACACAATTGTAATAATTTATAATAGAAATAATTATTTTAGAAAGCTTTGGTTCAGTGTACGCTACATGTTACAATACATAGTTTATTCTTAATCACATATAATTAATTTTTATTTACGGAAGGCTTGATTAGGAAATATATTTTCGGGGTATGAGGAACAGGGTGCAAAGTTCACTCATCCACCATAGAAAAGGGAGGATCCTCCGAACAGACGGGTGTTGTGTCTGGCGGGCAACTGCCCACCGATTGATGTTGGGTTCTTGTATATATGTCCACTGCACGGTAAACTTTAATTGCGCGATGCAGGATTTATGTGACGTTAGGAGTCCTCTGTGACGTCAGATCTTTGATGCGTAGTTCACATGTGGCGATGTAGATCCCGCCACAATATAATTAGGTAGATTTATTTATTTTTATTAAATAACATGTTTCAAAATAATATAGTGCGACTTTTACCTATCCAAATTACTTGTACACAACTTTTCCGTATTTCACTAATATATTCATTATTTTAATCAAAGTAATGAATTATATTTGGTTTTCCACCCTGCTATAGATATTGCAATTCAACAAATTCATGTAAGTCATATGTCATTGTAATAAGGTAATAATTGCGATGATTGGCGCGCGTTCGTGAAATGCACCATATCTTGTTCTTACTTACTTGTTCTTGAAATACGAGAGAAGATTGAATTACATATTTGTATTTCTCTATTTTTCTCATTGGAACAACACACACCAAGTGTACGCCCGCTTCCTTCGTAAAAGCGATGTTCGCGCGAATACAACGTTCGAATGTTATGTTCGGTGAACGTGAACGTGTGGTCGCGCCGACAGAGGGCGCTTTCCGGTTTTCCGGACAAAAAGTGACATAATTATGACCACGACCGATCGCGTTATCTCGCGACAATCGCTTTTAAATTGGACGAATTGTTTTCTAATGAAAAATTATAAAAGCTAGCCTTCCGTAAAAAAAAAGTATAAGTGGGTACTATAAAAAACGATTATTATGACAAAAGCACACCCTGTGTAATAATAAATGTATTATTATATGAAATTATACTATACTATGGCAAGATAGTCTTGTCATGCTTTTAAATATAACTTCTTAATGTATGTAGTTATCATGTCTTTTAAGATTCAAATGGCCTCCATGATATTCAGCCTATAACGATCCCACTGCTGGGACATCCTCCACGCGGGCACAGTACGGGTTTGGTAGATGTCACATGTCTCCGAATTCTTGGTTCTATAGTTTGATCGAAACAGCTGTACGGCGCCTTAGGTAGGTGCGAGACGGGCATTGCATGCCGCTCATTCAACAACGCTCACGGCGTCGCGCCGCTCATTCGGTAACGATCACGGCGTGGCGTCCCGCCGCTCATTCGTCAACGCTGCCGTTTCATGTCATATAGTTTGTTCCGGTGCGAAAGAAGTCGAGAGTCTTACCAAGGGGTATCGTGTTACCCAGTAATTGGATTGTGGAGGCAAGATAGCTCCGGAGAGGTATGAGAAACAGGGTGTAAAGTTCACTCATCCTCTATAGAAAAGGGAGGATCCTTCGACCAGACGGGTGTCGTGTCTGGTAGCCTACTGCCTAATGGTTGATGTCGGGACGTTGTATATGCTAGTCGTGCGATAAACCCTGCTTGCGCGATGCAGGATTTTGTGTGCCGTCAGTGTGATGCGTAGTAATACTGGTATTTAGTTGCATCCGGCTACACTGGAAGTCGACCGTAGGCTTCTTAAAACAAAAGACTGATAAAAACATACATTAAAATTGCTAATAACTTAAATAATTTAAGGAATAAATTACAGACAAATTGGAATACATCTTGGAATAAATATGCCGATCATTATCATCAAGAAAAATACATCATTTACACTCATTAACGAAACTATTCGTCGTTTCTAACACGATGAGAAAACTGTCAATATTTCATGGCAAATAATATGATCATTATCTACCCAGCTATGCTAAAATGAACCAACCCACAAAATTTACGAAATGGAATTAATAACGTCGTTTGCCTTAACAATTGTGAACTGGGTTAGGTTAGGTTAAACCCGTGACCAACCGCGCACGAGCCGAGCGAGCGAAGCGAGCGCGGCGCCGCAGCAGTGGCCGGTGAGCGCTACTTCCAAGTTGCTCGCATTTAGGCAGGCTTTTTAGAATTAGCGCAAGGTACGTTACGCAAGCAAACAAGTTCGATACCAGTGCACAATTTGTCAGTTTCCCATGGATAGATTATAAGCTACCGGAAAATAATGCGTTCAATTGTAAATGCTTGTTGCAGTTCACAATTTTTTGACACTTTATAATACTAACGGAAATAAAACCGATAGATTACAAATTAACGAAGTTCATAATTACACGGTGACAGAATATGTATGACACTAACCGAACGACGTTATCATGTATCTAAATACGTACACAAAACTATATTTTTATACAAAATACTTTGTCAAAACGCTATACTTACTTAATTTATAGATAAATAAGCAGTGAATAAAAATTATTTGACTTGGAAAAACAACGATCCTAAACCAATGTGGTTATTGCGTAACACACTTACAATGCAATGGCTTTCATTTTGATATTTCAACAAAATTCATTACTTTTTACGTAGAGCAGACAATTTTTTTTTACTTATGTAGCTATGGATTTTAACATATCCTTCAAAATCATTCGGCACCCTAATTGCGTAACACACGATCAATCACAATCTGAATCATTTTGAAGGATATTACTATTATCCATTGCCTCATATGTTCGAAAAATGTTTCTGCTCAATAACCTAAATAGGTAACGCAATGAATATTGTTGAACTTTTACTTTTTACTGTCAAAATGCAACAGATTGAAACATAGGAATCCCTTTTACAAATCATATTAAAAAAAAAAGATAGATGAGGGTGATTGATCGTGTGTTACGCAATAAGGGTGCAGATTGTGATTGAAAGTGTGTTACGCAATTAGTGTACAGGCGATTTGACGTCTAAAAATAGGCAAATTTTGGTGCTACATAAACAATTTTTGATGTCAAAATAGCCTAATTAACCCATTTAATATCCCTTCGGCCCTTTGTACACACACGTTTTACTTGCCGTAAAAACTACGGTTAAAGGTAGATGCACACATATCAGTGATGCCACAGTTCCGACACAGTACCGGCACAGTGCAAAATATTCTTTTCTCAAACATGCTTGGAAATTCGAGCAAGATAAATCGAAATTGCTGAACTGGTAAAAACAAGTGACGATGCGGCCGGCAAAGTTACTATGAAAATCCATATCTGTCGTGTTTAGCGGCCAAATAAATTACTATGAAAACTCATATCTGTCGTGTTATTTAAAAATGGAATTAACTCTTTACTTCAACACATGGCAACCAAGGAGGTAACTTATCAAGTAGTCATTTCTTTATTGATTAGTGTTACATTTTCATCGCATTTCAATCTTTTTCGTCATCATGGATACGTTAAAAATTCGAGTAATTATGGAATATGAGTACCGTCGTGGCAGCAACGCGGCACAAGCGGCACGCAACATCAACGACGTTTACGGAGCTAACACTACAAACCAACGCACCACCTGTTATTGGTTTGCTCGCTTCCGTTCTGGAAATTTCGACCTGAAAAATGAACCTCGCGGTCGTCCGAAGACTTTGGTCGACAATGACGAATTAAAGGCGATTGTGGAAGCTGATGATACACAATCTACGGCTGAATTAGCAGCAGCTTTCGACGTTAGCGTCAAAACAATATTGGTCCATTTGCGTCAAATTGGCAAGGTAAAAAAGCTTGACAAATGGGTGCCCCACGAACTCAATGATCGCCAGCGCGAAGTACGCGTCGAGACGTGCCTTGCACTGCTCAACAGACACACAAATGAAGGAATTTTGAACCGCATTGTTACCTGCGATGAAAAATGGATTCTGTTTGATAACCGCAAGCGCTCAGCAAGTTGGTTGGATCCTGGTTCAGCACCTAAACAATGCCCTAAACGAAAACTTACCCCTAGAAAAGTGATGGTCACTGTTTGGTGGTCTAGCGCCGGTGTGATTCATCACAGCTTCTTACCAAACGGGGTGAGCATTACTGCAGATGTGTACTGTGAAGAACTGAACACAATGATGGAGAAGCTGGCGCATCTCCAACCAGCATTGGTCAATCGCTCGTCTCCGCTGCTCATGCACGACAACGCGCGACCTCATACTGCACAGCAGACGGTCTCCAAGTTGCAAGAACTGGGGTTGGAAGCTCTCCGTCATCCGCCCTACTCACCAGACCTTGCGCCTACAGACTACTACGTTTTCCAGAATTTGGATAACTTCTTGGCGGGAAAAAAATTCAATACCCGAGAGGCAGTACAAAATGCCTTTGAAGAATTTGTTGCCTCCCGTCCAGCTGATTTCTTTAAGAAGGGCATCAATAAACTGCCACTGCGATGGCAAAGATGCATTGATTGCATGGGTGATTACTTCGATAAATACAAATAAAAAATTCATGAAAAAAATTCGTTTAAATTTTTTCATACATAACGGCAATTTCATAGGTAAAGACCTATTAGAACTGTTTAAAGTAAAGAAGAAACAAATGAACATATTGGCGCATAAAAAATGTTTGTTGTTCGTCATTGATTCTGTAATTTTTATTTAATTCATTCACTCAGTTTGAATTTCCGCGCATAATTTGAGAAAAGTACTATGCAAGCCTTGGTCGCAATCAGGAATTGATGGAGTTCACGTATGTGTGCCTCAGCTGCGCTTCGGCCCACATTTTCACGATCGTCCATCAATCCCCTTGTTGCTAGCCGCGACAGTAATGTACTATTCATACATTCTCTATGAACGCAACCCGACTTGTCAGTGTCAGTAACGACTCAGTGCTCTCAGTGTCAGTGACGACACACAGTGCTCTCAGTAGCAGTGCCGACACCGGCATGAGAATGTATGAAAGAATATTTTGCACTGTGCTGGTACTGTGGCTCCACTGTGAATCGACCTTTATTCGTAGTGTGTAGGCACGGTCGTCGGTTTTGTGTGGATCACTATAGAATCTTGTTCAGACACGTTTTTTCTACGGCGCGGTTTATACGCCATACTGTAAATAAACCGTGCCGTGTACAAAGGGCGTTATGGTTCATTTCGAGACGACGAGGATTCTATGTTAACTTATAGAAAATCTTAAATGGCAATAAAATACAGTTCTCTTGAAATAGGGAGTTATCCGAAATATAAGCAAGATTAAATTAATTAGGTAAGATTTCGAGTAATTTTTAATTTTTCACACAATGTTGTCTTTTATAAATATTTCTCAAAAACTTGTTAATTTCAAGCATAACATATAATGGCAGTACTTAAACAATACTCATGGCCTGTTTTATTTCCTCCGGATATGTTTTGGTTGACTTATCTGTCAGATAATCTTATGATTTTTTTGTAATCTATAGATCCAATAGTCACGGAACAAGAAATCGCTGGTAGCGCCAAGAAACGGCAATACTAATAAAATTCGTGTCGTCGAAAGTGCGTTGAGCGCACAACTTATTTCACGCACAGCCTTCAAAGCCGTCAGTCTTTACGTGATTAGTGTAGTAGTGGGAGTAAACGATGACACGGTTGGTTTGTATCGAGGTGTTCACAATGCTGTTTTTATCAGCGGCTGCCGAGGCGTCTCCGTGCTCTATGACAAATAGTGCTTTAGAGATATGAGGAACAGGGTGTAAAGTTCACTCATCCTCTATAGAAAAGGGAGGATCTTCCGACCAGAGGGGTGTTGTGTCTGGCGGGCAACTGCCCAACCATTGATGTCGGGACGTTTTATCTATATTATTGGTAATATGTCGGCAATATATGAAGGGATTTTTTATTTTTTGTTCATTCATTTTAAAACATAAAATATCAAATTATTCGTAAATGAATGAAAGCATAGGGTCATAAGGGGTCATTTGGTTGAAAATGAAAAAATCCTACATGCACTTAATGGAATGCCGAAATTTTACCAAAATAACCCTGTATACGAGTCGCGCGGTAAATTCCGCTTGCGCGATTCAGGATTTGCGTGACGTCAGTGTGATGCGTAGTTCGCATGTGACGATGTAGATGCCGCCACAGTGCTTACGTAGTAAAACAGACCCTAAATATAATTTGACAGATAGTTTTATACACACTTCACGTTTTTTTTTTGAATGATTGGTTGAGGCAAGTTTTGTCAATCTACTTCTTCAGTTTTTCTTTCAGCCAATCACCTGTGAGCTCGTCTATTTCTCTCACTTCTAGTAAACGAGGGGCGCCTACAGTCGCTGCTAATGCCCTTTGGGTGCCAGCGTACATAACCTGAAAATTGGAATAATAAAACATAACTAAATAGTTTTGCCAAAACCCACAATCCATACTAATATTATAAATTCGAATGTAACTCTGTCTGTCTGTATTTTACCATTTCACACCTAAACCACTGAACGGATTTCGACGAAATTTAGCAAGGAGATAGATAGATGGCATCCTTGGGAAGGACACTTTTTATTTCAAAAAATATCCTAATGGGGATGAAAGTTTGTATAAGAAACCCAGCATTTCTTAAGTATCCCGGTAGTACGTTCCGACATCCACGCAGACGAAGCCGCGGGCAAAAGCTAGTATCTAATATCTTAATATACATATAATTATGTTTCGCTTTTTTATTATTAAATATATGTATACAGTATGTTATCTAACGAAGGGCGTTCCCAAAAACCTACAACAGTAGGTATAGCGTTTATACAGGCAAAAAAAAATTATTACCATTAAAAAAAAAGTTTTATTTTATTTTTTTATAGTTAGTTTTTAGTTATTCCCAAAAACATTGAATTGTATACGTAACACTGTACACGCACACATGTCACACTTGTCTTTCCACGCTGAACTACGAGTCTTGCGTGTACAGAGTGTTTCTTTTACGTATCAATTCAATATTTTTTGAGAATATTTTACTAGACTTAAAATAAAAATATATAATTATTTATTTGCATGTTTGGACGCTATACTATTTCGGGTTAACGAGAACGCGCTTAGTTAGATAACATATTGTTTAAAGCTCATGGTTTCTAGCTATACCTGTAACTCCATGTGCGCGTCTCGTGGAGTATAGAATATGAAGCACATAGGGAAGGACACGCGACCGTCATCGTGATCCAGCTTGTAACTGAAAAGTACACATCGATATTATGTTAAAAATGGTTAGGACAATCTTTAGGACACGCCTATTTTCTGCCAATGAAATGAAATGAAATGAAATTGTTTATTCTGTAAATAGGATATCAGAATCACTTTTACACGTCATATTTAAAAAAATAAAATAAGCTCGATGAGGTCGGCGTTTCCTATCTGACTACTCTGAGAAGAAGGGCCGAAACAAACTCAGAGGTCGCAGTCTCTTTTAAGTTCCAGACATAATCTTGGTCAGGCCATATGAGGACCATGTAGATTAGAGTCTGAAATGGTCTTTTGAGGAAAGAACCACACAGATTTGAGTGGACCTGTCCAGTCAGTGCAAGCATTTGTCAGTAACCGAGGAGCTCAACTCAGAGCTTAAGGAGCTCAACGACTCGACGAACATATAGGTCCCAAATGTCTCCTGTGCACACTGGCGTACCACAAGGCTCCATACTGGGTCCGATATTTTTTATCGCGTTCGTTAATGATCTTATACAACACATGAAGAGAAAAGCTGCGGGATCGATCGCTTGTGGTGTTTGCTGACGATACCAATGCAGTTGTTTCGGCTGACAATATACACGCTCTTAATTCCATAGTCAATCAAACCTTAGATGTCTTCCACAAGTGGTTTGCTGTTAACAGTCTTAAAGTTAATGCCAGTAAAACCAATGTAATCCTTTTTCGTTCTACTTCCAAAAATAAAGATAGCATTAACTGCGTCATAAATGGAGAAACAGTGAACGTGGTTCCAGTGGTTAAGTTACTGGGAGTTTATATTGATAGCCAGCTAAAATGGAAACAAGAGCTCACATACCTGGAGAAAGCAATCAGCTCTGCCTGTTACGTACTAAGAAGTCTAAGAAACGAGGTAACCATAAAACATTTGAAAATGGTCTATTACGCATTAGTTGAGTCAAAACTGAGATACAGCATACTTTTCTGGAGAGGAAGTTATGACTACAATACTCAAAAAGCTTTTGTAATTCAGAAAAGAGCAGTCAGAACCATAGCTAGAATTCAACAGCAGGAATCATGTAAGCCACATTTTAAAGACTTAAATATATTGACAGTCCCAAGCTTGTACATTTTGGTTCTACTTAGTCACTTAAAAAAATATATCTTTGAATATGAGACTGAAGATGAAAGGCAAAAAAGGGAGGGTACAAGAAGAAAAGACCTCCAGATGAAGCAAGTGCCTCACTTGAACGTTGTAAAGCATAGCGCCTACCACAAGTCATTAAAAATGTTCAATAAACTACCGACAGAAATAAAAAGTCTAATTTATACAAGTGGGTTTCAGAATAAGCTTAAACAGTTCTTGTTGGATAAGTGTCTATATTTTATTGATGAATTATGAATTAATACAAAAGTCGAAAGTAACATACCTAATTTTATTAATTTGAAATGTAATTGAATTTATTAATTGACCTATGACATTTAATTTATATTTTCATCATTTTTTATTTTTTATTTCATTATTATTCTGATTTTGATGGAATTCGGATAATTGTAATTGTATATATTGCATGCATGTTTTCTTGTATTTAGTTATAGAAATTCAGACACGATGTAAACATTGTTATTGAATAAATGAATTGAATTGAATTGAACAATACCAAAGAAAGGACATTTGGGTAGGCCGCAAAAAGTAGGTACTCAAACTGCCAGATTAAAACTAAAGAAAGAGAAGATAATAAAAATGATCCACACAGTCCCTCACATTCACAATAATTAAAATAAAATAATACTTTACAAAGTAATAATGTAATTTTGTATAAAATATTCAACAATGTTAATTTGTAGGTTTATAAAACTGGTATATTGTAATGATTTTAGATAATAATTAAAATGTCAAGTTCTAGGGTTTTATCAAGGCTTAGCAGAGCGAGCAGCTCAATCCCATGCTTTTTTGTCTTCTAAATAATCCGCAATTTTATAGTACCCTTTTTTACAAAGTTTGGTTTTAATACAGCCTTTAAATCGTTTAATGGGTAAATTTCTAATATCAATGGGAAGTTTGTTGTAAAAGCGTATACATTGACCCATGAAAGAGTTGCCTACTCTGTGGAGACGAGTGCGATGTACAGCAAGATTGTGTTTGTTCCTGGTATTTATACTATGAATATCGGACATTTTCTTAAAATTTGATATATCTTTGTGTACACACAACAGGTTTTCAAATATATATATTGTGAGGCTACAGTCAGAATATCTACTTCTTTGAATTTTTCTCGAAGGGAATCTCTTGGACCTAGGTTGTAAATGGCTCGAACAGCCCTTTTCTGTAAAACAAAGATAGTATTAATGTCCGCACAGGCTCCCCAGAGAAGAATCCCATATGACATAAGACTATGAAAATAACTAAAATAAACAATTCTGGCTGTATCTACGTCATGACGTTGGTAGTAGATAATCAACGTCAAAATACCCATCTGTCTAGCCTTTTCCCAACTAAGTTGGGGTCGGCTTCCAGTCTAACCGGATGCAATAGAATACCAGTATTTTACATGGGGCGACTCTAACCTTCATAACCCAGTAACTGGGTAATACGATACCCATTGGTATGACTGGTTGTCAGACTTTCGGGTTTCTGACGACCCGTAACGACTGCCAAAGATCGACGAATGACAGCCGGGACCAACGGCTTAACGTACTTTCCGAGGCACAGAGGTCACGGTATGGTCACCCATCCACGGACCAACCTCGGCAAGCGTAGCTTATTCTGATGGATAGACCCGTGCGGCTGTTATTACTTAGCCACAAGCTTCTCCACACACACATACATGCGTATACATAATAATATGTATTTATACTATATCTTATTTCAACAACATTTTCTATACACTCACCTATTATACACAATAAACATTTTCAGTACACTCACCTATACACAAAAAACGTTTTCTGTACACTCACCTTTACACAATAAACATTTTCTGTACATTCACCTATACACAATAAACATATTCTGTACACTCCACTCACCTATACACAATAAACATTTTTTGTACATTCACCTATACACAAAAAACCTTTTCTGTACACTCCACTTTACCTATACACAATAAACATTTTCTGTACACTCACCTATACACAATAAACCGCGGCTGGTGTGACGGCAAGATATCCTGCAGTTCCTCTAACTCCACATTCTCCAACTCCTCATCAACTTCCAGGGTCTGCTTCTCTCTGTTCACCTGGAAATAAGAAAAAGCAGTTCATCATTATTTGTGTAAGTATATTTATTACACAACTGCCCAAACGGAGTGATGTATGTAATGTTTTTGCTGCATAGGACAAATTAGAGTCTGACAAAATCAAACTGGTTGCTAACTTAGTGGTATATTTCGTAATATTTGTATGTCATAGATTTTTACACTCTGTGATTACTTAGACTCATGCACTGATCTATTAGTATTACTTGTTAATCAATGTTAGGAATATTGTAATATCGTTTACTTTTACAATGTTTGTAAATATGTGAGCACCATGTATCTACCACATAATTAATTTACTTGTCATTGCTCCATTTATAATTCTTTTTACCTTTTGTGGTACAGTAATCCAGTAGTAGGTGCATCGTTTTCACATATAATTATATAATTCATGTATACAAAATAATATTGTAAAACATTTTTAAAAGAGTAACGGTGGATTTCTTGCCCATTCTTCTCCATACAAAAACTATCTTTTGGAAGGGGCAACTAGAATCAGTTATAGAATATACTATAAGAATATACTTTACAGGCTTTTGTGGACATGATAATTAATCAGATTTGTTACAGTTGTAATGGCAATCATGTTATTTGGTTTAAATAGGTTTTTTTTTATCTTTAGTATCTTATTTATCTTTTATATAGATTCTTTTCTACCTTGTGAATGTGAGAACATTGTAGGCTTAGCCTAACCTACCTGAAACTTTTTGAAAGGCCTACACTGTCCTCCCATAACTATTAACACTGTAAATCAAAAATATTGTAAAGCCAATTATTTTTAAAAAGAGTAACCGTGGAGTTTCTTGCCGGCTCTTCTCCGTAGGAAACAACCAATTTGAACCGTGCACCTAGCTTCTGACGTTTCATAATTGCCTGTGTAGGCTTATGTGAAATAAAATATTTTGATTTTGATTTTGAGTTCTATTTCTCTGTTTTTGACGTTCAAAAGTGCCTTTTATGTTTAGGTGTTTTCAGGGTTCATGTATTTCTGTATGTGAGTTTATTTATTCCACAAATTGTCATTGCAGTTGGAGGACTTCTTAGATTAAAAAGTGTTCCACAGAACGGTCCCCCGACTGCAATGATAATTTTATCAACTTGTTGTTTACGTTTTTAGTTAGGTTTTCAGCATGGTGTGCAGTCGTTTTTACCCAAAGGATAAAACGGGACCCTATTACTAAGGCTCCGCTGTCTGTCTGTCTGTCTGTCCGTCTGTCACCAGGCTGTAACTGATGAACCGTGATAGCTAGACAGTTGAAATTTTCACAGATGATGTATATCTGTTGCCGCTATAACAACAAATACTAAAAATCAGAATAAAATACATATTTAAGGGGGCTCCCATACAACAAACGTGATTTTTTTGCCGTTTTTTTATAGATAATGCTACGAAACCCTTCGGTCGCGAGTCCGACTCGCACTTGGCCGGTTTTTTTTTTTTTGTAATTAGTTTAGTGGGGCTTCGTGCCGTAATCCTAATTAATATTATAAATACGAAAGTGAGTTTGTTTGTTTATTACGCTTTCATGTTAAAACATATGAATGGATTTGGATGGAATTTGGCACATGGGTAGACCATGACCTGGGTTAGGAGATACAATCCTGATATTCCCAGGGGATCGATACTTATGTGGGTGAAACCGCGGAGCGCAATTAGTAGCATATATTTTATGGTAAAACGAGAAATTTCACACGGAAGTGGTTGCGGGCAAAAGCCAGTTTCCAATATTCTAGACTCTCAGCCAATCTTAACATAGGTAGGCCTTTGGTATGGGATGCAACATGTGTCGACACCCTTGCGGCATTCCATCTTCCTAGCACGGCAGGCTGTGCTGGGGCTGCTGTTGCAGATGCGGAAAACCTCAAACCAATCTCTTTGGGTCTTATATGTTCGAGCTGTTTGGGGTTGAAACCCTAGGGCTATGGGTTCCGAGTGCTCACTAGTCTATCAAGACATAGGTAGAACACAGAACCCCCTTTTAAGTTGGTTTAAATGTTACAGTGATTGCTGTTTTCCTATACTGCCAATTCAGTATGAATCATACCAATTCATAAAAATAATAAGCAAATCCGCCGCATGTACTTTTAATATCATTTAAATGACGTAAGTTCAACAGGAGATACGGTTCAATGACTCAGAGCCAATGAAGCTCATCTATTCCATATAATTATGGAAATATACTACCAAAACCCAGGTTACAGGAAGAAGAATAGATTAAAAAATCTTTTTAGATACTTAGACCAGAAATAATGATAAAAGAAAACAGAAAAGAGTACATTTAAAATACCTTTAATATAAGCGCAGAATTCGACGTGTGTTTCTGAAATCTGAACTTCTTTAACACTTCCTTCACGTCGTCTGTGATGTCGCAGACGTTCACGTTATGTGCCGACATGTTTATTAATCGAGTTTAATATAAAAATAAACAATAAATACAGGAAATCTCCGTAGTTCCGTAGGATTGTTTACGTCGACAATTTGACAAGTAAGTGACGTCAACGCCCTTGACAACGATAGAGATGGGCAGTGTTCATGGATGATTCGTTAGTCGATCGATTTAGAATTTTACTTTTAAGAAATGATGACTGACTTTTCAACAATACGAAAGCCAGCATCCTATCTAGAACAAATTAGTTTTACTCACACAATGACAGTTTCTATCACTTTGACAATATAAAAAAAATGGTTTGCCGATTTCGGCTACGGTAACCATTTCTATTTATGACGGCTATAGGTTACGATGGCGGTGTGCTCATATCGTATATGGCTATTATGTAGCCATTAAATTGTTGTTTGCATTGTAGATTGGCTGAGAATTTACTGTAGTATGTACATGTCAGAATACCATTTTGGTAATGGTATTTTATGTAGGTACGTTGGATCGTGGCTTATACTATTGAGGTGGTGGATCAAGCACAAAGAACACTATTATGATCGAGTTAGGTACAGTAGGTACGGTAAAATCGGTATTCCTAGATATACCTATGTACATGGCGCACGCGCTAGCTACAGTACGGCAAAATGGTTAAGTATATACAGATATAACTACATGGCACAAGCGCAATCAGATTGTTTCTACGATTACAGTTAAGACGTCCGTCCAGTGTGAGGTATCCAATCGGTTCTACATTACGTTCGATACCGAAATAAGCTAAGACGTTTAAATTTTGGTTTTGTCCTGAATGAAAATACTCTAAACACTATAATTTACATTACTTAATAGTGAGTGGTAGAACTTATAGTAGTAAGTAATGATGACTAATTTCCATAACAAAGAAACTACCTTGAATTGAATGGTTACGACGCTGCAAAAAATTACCTTTTTCACGCTTCAATAATTTTACTTTTGTATTACAGTCGGACAAACTTCCGTCATCTGAGTAGAACTCACGTAGAACTAGAACCACCCTAATGATTCGTTCAAAAACCTAAATAGTTTTACTAGTACAGAATTCCTAGGTACTGACTTTTATTTAAAATAAATAAAAAATGTTGGAGTTCTTATAGCCAGCTAATTATTGTATTTTGTAAGATTTGGTTACAATTTCATATTTATTTACTTTAGTTACGAAATGACTTCAAAAATGTTCTAGCTAGTGTTCGGAACGCAAACGTCAACATGACATGACATAATGAAATGAAAAGTACATTTTCCTGCTGTTCACAGAAAAGGATTTTTTGTTTAATTATCAACAAACAAAATTTATAATAATGATTTTGATAAATTTCAAGTAAACTAGCTTCTCCCGTATAGTGTTTTTTTATATATATATATTTAAATTCTGGTTTAAAAACGTGAAATACCGTAAGGTGTTAGTGCGTGATAAAAAGTAGTTTACAATTTTATCGGTTTTCTGCAATAATGTGTGTTTAGGCGGCCTAAATAAAGGTCAACAGCATTGTGGAGGAATCTGCGGTGCTTGTAAGTATTGTTAACCACTTGTAATTAGCGATAATTCTGACATAAACATTGAGTAAAGTAACATAACAATGAATTCTGTGAAGTCTCTGTCGTACACAACTTTCTCATTGTTTAGTTGATTTTACTGAATTTTTTTTAAACAAATTTCAGTTAAGATGGTCTATCGTAAGTTTTATCTGTAGATATTGTGCATAAATCGAAGAGATTACACAACTTTAAAGGATTAGCAGGTTTTAGATAAGAAATCAGAAATAATTCTCTTTATGTCCTTATGCTATCGTTATTGTGAGGAGTTAGTGACCTAGATATGTTAATGAGAGTGTATTGGACCTTGATTTATCATTGGAACATTTAAATATTGAGATTTTATTGTAAATATATCTGTAATTTACATAATTATGGTGACAGGAAGGGGTAAGTAGACACCTTTTGCAATATTATTTCCAATCCTAACTAATACTATAAATGCGAAAGTGAGTTTGTGTATTTGTTTGTTGCGCTTTCACTCTAAAACGGCTGAACGTATTTGGATGAAATTTGGCACATGTGTAGACCATGACCGGGAGAAGGACATAGGCTACTTTTCATCCTGGACCACAGACAAACTCACAGGCAACAGCTAGTAAATACATAAATTGTATTCAGGGAAGCCTAAATGTTAACAAAACGTTGATATCTTTGTTCAATGGAAATAAACAATTTTTTTTATTGTAAAGTGAGTACCTACTTAGTACTATGTTGTGTTACAGTAAAGAAAAGTGAAGAAGTTAAGAAGATCATTCACCGTCCATACATTTTTGGGCCAAAGAGGTGAAAGTACCGGCCAAACAAAAAAAAGCTATATTCCGAAAGAATATGTTTTTCCCTTAATTTTTAATTACTACAAGCTATTACTTTAATTAGATTACTATTAATTATTTTAACAACAAAATATACTGAAAACAGTATTTTTCAAAATCATATATTATTTTATTGTTCCTGTTGAGATAGAAAAAAAGTCAAGAATATACATACCTATCTCGTTGTTGAAGCAGGAAAATGTTTTGTATTGATAAGTCTGCTTATTGCAAATATTGACTTACCAAAAAAAAAAATCCTCTTCAGAAGCATTTTGCCATGCTCTGGGACACTTTTAAACTTGGTTGAAAAGGATTAAAAAAAAAAAAAAACCGGATTCCGTCAAAATATCTCGGATTTTACTGTCTGCTCATTCAAATAATAGATGCAACCAAATTATTATCTTGGTTGGTAGTTTTATTGTGAACTAGCTTCCACCCGCGACTTCGGCCAATTTCTTTGTCATAACATAAAATATATCCTTTATATGACACTCGGCAATACTGTAGCTACCCTTAAGGTGAAAGCTTCCGCCAATTTCAAAAGTGTATTGAATGACTATTTCATGAAATCATGACATTTGACACTTTTATGAACTTAAAGAGTTGTATTGTTGATTCTAATGATTATAATTCTGTAAAGCCATATTTGTTACGATCGCGAATCATATTTTAATCAACATACAACCTGACACTGACCCGCAAATTGCAAAAAAACGAAAGAAAAATTGAATTTCGCGGGCTTGCTAAGCGCATCCTCTTTAAGAGGAAATAGGGTGGGTCCCCTCCCCATACAAACGTTCTCGCCTGTTTCTCTCTGGTTTATGACCTTAGAGCAATGATTTTTTTCAGTAAAATAAATATCAACTAGTTCTATGCCCCTATGTTTTCCGTTTTGATGATACATTATCTGTAGAAGCACTAGAACCCTCAGAAAATGTTCGAAATTGCCTGTTTAGACAGCTGTCATTAGAGGCCTAATGTACAAATTTGACAACTATTAATGATAAAAGAAAAACATGGGCACAGTAAATATCCTTCTTATTCAATTTATAAAATATCTTTCAAATTGGTCCAATATTGGAGGAGGGAATAGACGAGAGCCGAACCTCGAATTATGACTTTTTGTAAGGAGAAAAGACCGACCCTATTTCCTCTTAAGTGATAGAATTTTCGTAAACGGATCAGTAGTTCTGAAGATAACCACATACAAACTGACTTTGACCTCTTTAAAATCTAACTTCTAACTAATATTATAAACGCGAAAGTTTGTTAGTATGGATGGATGTTTGTTATTCTTTCACGCAAAAACGGCTGAATGGATTTAGATGAAATTTGGCAAACAGATAGTTTATGACCTGGTTTAACACATAGGATACTTTTTATCCCGATATTCCCACGGGATCGAGACTTACGCGGGTGAAACCGCCGGGCGCAGCTAGTAATATAGAAATGTGCAAAATCAATAAATGTTTTAATTCTTTGTTTCAGATTTAACTAAATAATAATGGACTGGCCACAAAGTGCGGTTTAGTGATATTTACATATTTACACTGCAACAAACAAGTATCATCATGTCTTCCTCATGTAAGTATTCCTATCTGCCTGCCTTTTCCCGACTATGTTGGGGTCGGCTTCCAGTCTAACCGGATGCAGCTGAATACCAGTATTTTACATGGAGCGACTCCCTATCTGACCTCCACAACCCAGTAACTGGGTAATACGATACCCCGTGGTAAGAATGGTTGTCAGACTTTCGGGCTTCTGACGACCCGTAAAAAACTGTCAAAGATCCACGAATGACAGCCGGGACCAACGGCTCAACGTACTTTCCGAGACACGGAGGAGTCTCGGAATGTAAAGATGGTCACCCATCCACGGACCCACCCCGGCAAGCGTCCATTTTGATTTCATTAGTCTCATGAATAAATCGTGCTGTTTGTATTTAACATAGTTTAGTAATTCAATATGAGTTGTTTACGTTGATATCAGGACGAGGCCTTCGATCGCCTGTGGGCGGATATTGTCAGTATGCAAATGTGTTTGAGTCATTTTAATTATAATAACCTACGCCATCTCGGTAGAGAGAGATGTATACATTTATATACGATAGCGTTTAACATACATATAAAGGCTTGTGGCTAAGAAATAACAGCTGCACGGGTCGATCAATCAGGTTAAGCTACGCTTGCCGCGGTTGGTCCGTGGATGGGTGACCATCTTTACATATCGAGATTCCTCCGTGCCTCGGAAAGCACGTTGAGCCGTTGGTCCCGGCTGTCATTCGTGGATGTTTGACAGTTGTTACGGGTCGTCAGAAGCCCGAAAATCTGACAACCATTCTTACCAAGGGGTATCGTGTTACCCAGTAACTGGGTTGTGGAGGTCAGATAGGTAATCACTCCATCTAACATACTGGTACTCAGCTGCATCCGGTTAGACTGGAAGCCGACCTCAACATAGTTGGGAAAAGGCTAGGCTGATGATGATGTATACGATAGCGTATAACATAATACAGGGTGAAATTGAATTCATGGGCATCCTCTTAAGGGGTCATTGTACTCATCATTATAATAATTTTTCACTATGGAACCAGCCCTGAAATGTCGATAAAAAAACAACTGTTCCCCACATTTATGTGCGCATAACTCGTCAAATTGTAGGGAAGCGCTGTTATTTTTCCGCGTTTTCAGTAAAAGTTGTTCATAATGATGGGTAAAGTCACGTGTTTAAGTATCGGTCACTAGTTACCTTATATACGATACCGTTTAACATATATGTATAACAAACTAGCTGCGCCCCGCGGTGGCACCCGCGTAAGTTTCGATCCCATAGGAATATCGAGATAAAAAGTATCCTATGTCCTATTCCAGGCCATGGTCTACCCAAATGTCAAATTTCATTCAAATCTGTTCAGCCGTTTTAGCGGGAAAGCGTAACAAACAAACTCACTTTCGCATTGATAATTAGTTAGGATATCGCTTGTATCCAAGGGCGGATCCAGGTTTTTTTTCTGGGAGGGGCACATGGGCCTGGCATATACGAAGTATGTTTTTGTGATTCATTCGTATTCAACGAAGATATAGTAGGCTACTTCTTCAGCGGTCATCATTGAAGGAATCTCTTTATAGATATGCATTCAGTGGGCTTAAAACGGCCACTTTGGCAGAATCGTAATAGGAAAATATTATGAAACATCGTAAAATGTCACAAACTGACAATCCTACTATTAAAGTTTGTGTGTTTGGATGTTTGTTACTCAATCACGCAAAAACAGCTGAATGGATTTGGATGAAATTTAGTAAACAGATAGTTTATAACCTGGATTAACACATAGGATACATTTTATCTCGATATGCCCACGGGATCGAGACTTACGCGGGTGAAACCGCGGGGCGCAGCTAGAGACGCAGATCATAATTATTATGAATTGTTATTTCGAAATAATTCATCTGTTTGACAGTTTTCTATGGAGATTCGTAAAATGGTCCACAAATTATGAATTGCTTTTGTGTCAAATTAGAGGAATTGCTAATGACAGCGGGGAATTCAGGAAATGAAATGCTTTTAGAAGAATTGCTCATGCGGCTGTTTTAGGTCCCCAGGCCAGTCCATTCAGCCAGTTCGATTTTATTTTAGTTAAACCGTTTGGGGTGCCCAAATCCGCCCCCCCCGATCCGCCCTTGTTTGTATTCCCCGAAAAGTTGGGGAGAGGTCTCTATCCACATATCGCCAGTTATGTGTCCCATGTAATAGGGGGCGAGCCTATTACCCCCAACTCTGCACAAATCGAGACTTCCGGCTTCTGCTGTGAGAAAATCCAGATTGAAAATCCAATAACATTTTGCAAAAATAGTAGTAGGTATTACTAAAATTATTATTTTGTTACAGATGAAACTACTGAAATGCTGGAGAAGAAACCTCTGTAAGTATAAGATATTTCATTTTAGTGTGATGTGCGCGTTGTTTGCGCAAACCTTGGTGTGTTAGCGCTCCTATAGTTTGCAGTGAATCCACTAATTCTACTACCATAAAAAAAAAAAAGTTGCTGTACCCGACTGAGGGAAAGTCCGAAAGTGATAACGGGACCCTTGGCAACAGGCAACTGGAGGAACACGTGTGGGTTTTAGTCAGTAAAAGTCTGACACGCGCTTCCGCTCCGCCCAGAGCGGGAAAAGTCATAAAAATTAGATGACATACGAACTTAAAATTAAAAAAAAGTGTCCTTCTTACCATCTTTATATTTTTCTTCCCTCCAGTACATAATTAGTTGAATTGAACATAAGTCCCATGTAATAGGGGGCGAGCCTATTGCCAAAAACCGACCACTAATCGAGACTCCAGCCTGGTACTGAGAAATTCCTGATGAAAAACCCAATAACACTTTGCCCGCTTGGGCATCGAACCAAGGACCTCATGCTCAGCAGTAGCGCTTGCAACTACTAGACCATCGAGGCATTCATTATTAAAAGACCCATAAAATTCCAGATTAATAAGAAAATATTTAATTACTGATTTATTGCACTCAAATCAGACTGCTATCTAAACGATAGTCAATGAGCTGAAACTATCTGTCGTTAAGACCGATAATAATAAGGCTGATTGTGTTGGTATGCGTATGCGCATAGCAACTAATTACAGCATTATATGACGCTTGTATCTCACGAAAGGATAGGCAGAGGATATCTCGCAGGATAATTGACAACATTGAATGGAAACGCTGGGAGGGGGCGTCCTAGAAGGACTTCATCATCTTCTGCCTTGCCTTTTCTCAACTATGTTGGGGTCGGCTTCCAGTCTAACCGGATGCAGCTGAATACCAGTATTGTACATAGAGCGACTACCTATCTGACCTCCACAACCCCGTAACTGGATAATACGATACCCCTTGGTAAGACTGGTTGTCAGACTTTCGGACTTCTGACGACCCGTAACGACTGCCAAAGATCCACAAATAACCAACCAACGGCTTAACGTGTTTTCCGAGGCACGGAGGAGTCTCTGTATGTATGGATGGTTACCCATCCACGGACCAACCCCGGCAAGCGTAGCTTAACCTGATGGATCGACCCGAGCGGCTGTTATTACTTAGCCACGAGCTCCTCCTCCTAGAAGGACTTATAGTGCCCTTATTGGTGATATTCTTCAGAAAGATCAGGTGAGTAATACTCGCACCCGGCGTGCGTGTAGGACCAGATATATGAACGTAAACGTAGCAAAAGGAGTATGTAAGGATCGTAGCAGGTGGCGGTCTGTAGTTTCTGCCTACCCCCATGGGGAGAAGGCTTGAGTTCATGTAATAAGCATAGAAACTTCTTTATTATATCTATGCTAATAAGGGTCGAGTTTATTTCCATCAACCGGGCACAAATTCAGACTTCGAGCTGCTAAGTAAGATACACCTGCGGCTAGGTACAAAATAATCCCACGTCTATTAAGATTCTATAGGAAAAAGAGAAAACTCTATAATCTGTGCTTAGAATCATTAGAAAGTTTAGAATCGAGTCGTAAGCGCGCTCGAAATGAAACGCCTACTGAAATTATAATAGCAACATGTTGTTGATTCACGGCGCTAAAACTTTGCTATGATAATAATGATAGGCGCTCTTTTTAGATTTTCAAATCAAAATGTCCTTTACAAGTATACAGGGCTATTGGTAAAACACCAACTACCTCTTAAGGAGTCATTGTACTCATCATTATGAACAACTTTTAATATGGGAACAAATATGAAATCGCGAAATAAAAAAAGCTGTTCAGTACATTTATGTTCGCATAACTCATAAAATGTACGGAACAGCTGTCTTTTTTACCTACTAATCAAGGCTTGTGAAGTATTTCAATAATAATATGAGTAAATATGAGATAATATGAGTAAGTAATTGTGACCTTTGCGCTTATGTAGACGATAAATTAATTTGTTTAAAAGATAAGGCGCTTAGTACAGGTAAAGTGTGTCAACTACTTTATTATAACCACAGAGTAGTACAGAAGGCGCACTCCGCATTTTAGGTGTGAAGCCTCGTATCCACTAGGCAACAATTGACGCGCAACATGTTGCCTAACGTGTTGAACGTCAGCGCGGAACTTTTGTTGAACAACGTTGTCCGTCTACGCTTCTAACAAACAACAAGCCGCGCGTCATGTTGCGCGCCAGCTGGCAACGTCGCGCGCTGTTGTGCAGCGTTGCCGTACATGTTGAGCGTCACATGTCGCGCGCCAAATGTTGCCTAGTGGAAACGCGGCTTAAAGCTAGTCTTCTATACATTTAGTATACAGTAACTTACAAAGGGCGTTCCCGGTTCCCGTTAACCCGCAAAAGTACAGCGTCCATACATGCAAAAAAAAAAATACCAATATTTTTTTTATTTTATGTCGTGAAATATTCACAAAAAATATGAAATTGATACGTAAATAAAAGAAACACTCTGAACTGTACCCGCACACTTGTATTTCAACGTAGAAAGAGAAGTATGACAAGTGTGCGTGTACAGAGTGTTTCTTTCCGTATCATTATTATTTTTTGTGAATCAATCAAGGCCGACCCCAAAATAATTGGGAAAAGGCTAGGCAAGCCTTTTCCCAATTATTTTGGGGTCGGCCTCCAGTCTTACCGGATGCAGCTGAATACCAGTATTTTACATGGAGCGACTGCCTATCTGACCTCCACAACCCAGTAACTGGGAAATACCCCTTGGTAAGACTGGTTGTCAGACTTTCGGGCTTCTAACGACCCGTAACGACTGTCAAAGATCCACAAATGACAGCCGGGTGCTTTCCGAGGCACGGAGGAGTCTCGGTATGTAAAGATGGTCCCATCTACAGACCAACCCCGGCAAGCGTAGCTTAACCTGATGGATCACCCGTGCGGCTGTTATTACTTAGCCACGAGCCCCTCAAATTATTATTATATTTTGAGAATTTTTTTTTTATTTTTTTTTTAATGGACATATTTCTTTTTTAGCATGTATAGATGCGATACTGTTGCAGGTAAACGGCTAAGGAAGGGCGTTCCTTCGTTAGATAACATACTATAGGTACTTCGTTTACTTACAAATTCGCTTACCAGCGACCAGCGTGCAGAATCTTTATCTTTCAATCTTGTCATTGAGCACTTGAGACAAACGGATAGACATGATTGTCTCTTGAAGTGATTGATTTAAAACCTTGTTACAAGTTGATAGAGTCGGTATTGCATCAGCAATCGGTTTCGACGCGATACTATGATCTAAGTAGTGTAATCTGTTTAGTGATGGGCTGTTATCGATAGAGGTTCTCGATGTTTGTCTATTTTAACCGACTTCTTCGAAAAGTAGGAGGTTCTCAATTCGTCAGTATGTCTTTTTTTGTTTGTTACGCTGTTATTCCGCCAATTATAAATCGATTTTGATGATTCTTTTTTTGTTTAGTAGGTCATGCTTCAGAGGTGGTCCCATATCAATTTTATTAACTTGGCTCGCGTAGTTTTTGGGGAAGCATCAATATTACGTAGAGTTGAAATTTTCACATATTGTGTAAGTATTTCTATTGCCGCTATAACAACAAATTTTGAGGTCCCAAGCATTTCTGTTTACTTAACATCATGATTTTGTTTATAACGACTGTCGGCAATAACAATGGTTATCCGACGGTCCCTTCGAAGTCGCCATAAACGGTTTTGAATGTATTTGGTTGTGAAAACATGATATTTCGTGGATTGAGAAAGAAATAAAGGTCAAATTCCCGTTCAAATATGAAGAACCGGTATGCATTGCGGTTTCAGCAAATAAAATGCCAGAAGTTATGTTAAAGTTTTAAAAGTTTCCCCTCCAGAAATACCGTTAAGTAACATACTTTTACTAAACGCGACGGGTGATAATGGTGAAAATAAATTGATCCTTTTTATTAACCGACTTCTTCAAAAAGGAGGAGGTTCTCAATAAGTCTTTATGTTTTTGTGTGTATGTTACGCGATTACTCCGCCAATTATGAATCGATTTTGATGATTATTTTTTGTTTAGTAGGTCGTGCTTCAGAGGTGGTCCCATATAAATTTTTATTACTTTGCTTGCGTAGTTTTTGAGTTAGCTTCAATATTACGTATTTTTCCCACTTACATATGTAGGCGATGTTCTAAGTGACTTCGTCACTATAACCCTGTTACTTAGTTTACATAGCAGGTAGTGGTATACGAATTTGTGTGGAGTAGGTACCACAACTAATAGGTGAAAAAAAAAAAACTTATAAAAAAACAACCGACTTCCAAAAAAAACACGAAAACGTGAAAAAGTGGCAAACAATGAAAATTGAAGACCAAAGACACCGACTTCCGACTTTTTTAGTGGTTTTTTTGGAAGTCGGTTGTTTTGTTCACAACAAATCTGATTGCATTGAATAATAATAACAGCCCGTTACTGTCCCACTTCTGGGCAAAACCATCTTCCAAAACAGAGATGGCCAGAAAATTGATCTCCACGATGATTTCAGTCCTTTCAGTGTGGTTCCTCACGATGTTTTCTTCCTCAATTTTCTAATAAGCTTATTGATTTTTATCCTAGTCACGAATCTCGACGTCATCATGATCATTCTGCCAAGAGACGTCCACTGATGAATGTAGTTCTCCCCCAAGCATCGCCACAAAGACTGGCCTTCGACTTTTACCAGGTCATCGAGCCACCTTCGTGGGAGGCCAAAACACGATCTTGAATTCTTTTAATAATATAGTTGTAATTTCATGCAAAGCTAACCAATTAGGAATGTTCTGAACAGTTGCTTATTTCTTTGAAAATAAGGTCACCAACTTTTACTTGTTTGGAGAGTGGCTTTCGTACCAAAGGACCACTCTAAAAATCTACACAAAACTTCACTATTACGATATTTGCAAAATACTATCGATAAATGATAATAGTCTGCCTTTTCCCACCACTAGAGCTCTTCCATTGAAGGTATCTCGTCGGTTCTACGGCAGTGCACGCGCGCGCCCGCGAACCACCAGTCGTTATGTGCAGCGAAAGTTGTCGAACTTGCCCGAAACGATTCGGAACACTTTCCAAATTCAAAATGCTCTGATTTTTTTGGTAATTCGGTAATTCTACCAATTGTTTCATTTGTGATAAGTTCGGTGTGTGCTGTGTTCTTTTTTCGAATCGAATTCGAATTTTGTTTTTCAATCTTCAAGTGCTTTTTTTTGTTGTTGTTTTAATTTCGATCTGTCATAAGTTTGTCTGCGTAACTTTAGTACCAAGTTGAATTTATATAGCAGTGGTTTTATAAGTTTTAAGTAATCAAAAGTTCTGCGTAATTCTGCATCGGGTTCTATTTAAGTGAAAGTTAATAGTAAACGGTAGATTAGATGCGGTAACTGACGAGGTAACAGCTCAATACAACGCTCTGGTTTCACAAAAATTATTATGTGTTACAAATTACGATTTAGCGCGAAATTGGTTAAATAATAATACTAAATTACTCGCTCGTTACGGACATGATATGTTCGTATTTCAATACAATGTACATACATTTATTTACTTGTTCCAATTCGCCAAAAAAAACCTCATTGAAAGTCATTGACGTCAATCATTCTGCGTAGCCTTTTCCCAACTATGTTGGGGTCGGCTTCCAGTCTAACCGGATGCAGCTGGATAACAGTATTTTGGAGCGACCATCTGACCTCCACAACCCAGTCACTGGGTAATACGATACCCCGTGGTAAGACTGGTTGTCAAACTTTCGGGCTTCTGATGACCCGTAACGACTGTCAAAGATCCACGAATGACAGCCGGGACCAACGGCTTAACGTGCTTTCCGAGGCACGGAGAAGTCTCGGTATATAAAGATGGTCACCTATCCACGGACCAACCGTGGCGAGCATAGTTTAACCTGATCGATCGACCAGTGCGGCTGTTATTACTTAGCCACATGCCTCCCCAAAGTCACATTGACGGTTGGCGAAGAAAAACCCATACCTACCTTTATCTGCCGCCAAGCGAAGCGTAGCTGTATTCGATTTGAAGAGTACTGAGGACTTAGACAAAGTGACATTCTATCAGCGATAACGATGACGGAAAAGGCAAAAATGTATAGGACTGACATAAGCTATCGAAAAGCTTATGACAATCCTGTTGGAAGTCGTTGTAGAAATACGAAACGCTTTCGAAGCGATTGTCACTTGTCTAGGCTCTCTGGTGCCCAAACTCAAAGCATGTATTTCGATTAAACCATTTACAGGCACTTTTGAATTGTCAAGGAGTCGGTCAGTCAGAAAGATGAAGCTAGTGGCCCATTCCAAAGAGATTCCTGCCGGTATTGATAACGGCGACTTTTTAGTCTTTTTTCTCTGGGATGAAAGAGATGGGATGAGAAATTGTGTAAAAGTGCAAATTTACACTATTCTTGGTTAAGTATAACATCATAGAACTCGTACAATATTAAGTTAGAGTTAAATTGCTTATTAGCCTATTAGGCAGATTGTAATCCATTACTAAGAACATTAGTTCATTACAAAAAAAAAAAAAAAAGTAACTTTGCTTGCGTAGTTTTTGAGTTAGTTTCAATATTACGTATTTTTCCCACTTAGTATACCTATGTCGACGATGTTTTAAGTTACTCCGTCACTGTTATTTACATAGCAGCTAGTGGTATTCGAATTTGTGTGGGGTAGGTACCACAACTAAAAAGGGAAAAACAAAAAGTCTTCCAAAAAAAAAAAACAACCGACTTCCAAAAAAAAACACTAAAACGTGAAAAATTACTTTTATTTCGGAAGTCGGTGGCAAAAAATGAAAATTGAAAACTAAAGACACCGACTTCCGAAATTAAAGTTATTTTTTGGAAGTCGGTTGTTTTTTTTTTTTAAAGTAAATGTTGTTATTCTATTGTTTTTTTTCTTTCTTTCTTCTCACGTGGTCCTGATTCAATGATCTGTGTTACAATTAGTTATGAACTCAATATGAGTAAGCTTGATTGTGTCTGTATAACAATAGGATTGGTGTGCACACCAATTGATTCATCTGTATTGTCCTTTTCTTTTCGGTTCTTCTCGTTTCAGAGAGGTTAAGAAACTTTAAGACACGGGTCGGCACCAAGTATGTAAGGCGAAATTTAGGTAGAAAAAATAAACAAACGACTTCCAAAAAAAAGTGATGTATAGCTTAAATTTCGGAAGTCGTTGTCTTTGTATTTAAATTTTCGTTTTTTGCCACCGACGACTTCCGAAATTAAGTAATTCTTCACTTTTTTTTTGAAGTCGTTATTATGGATTATTTTCGGTCTGATCCTTACTTTCGAATATTATTTCTGGTTTATATTTATAATTTATACGCATATTTATATGCATACCAAGACCCCTACGAGCCACGGAGGGGTCTTGGTATGCAAAGATGTCCGCCCATCCACGGACCAACCGCGCCAAGCGAGGCTTAACGTGATCGATCGACCCGTGCGCCTGTTATTACTTAGCCACAAAGCCCCTCATGTTTGTAACACGTTATCCTTGAATATAAATTGTGCGAGTCAAGGATATGAGTGATTACCTGATTACTTGTAAAGTATCGTCCACAATCCACAATGGAGCTACAGAACTCACAGATTAATCTAATAAGACTCATTCATTGTGGGATTTCGAGGCATGCAAACCCTGGTTTGGTTGGCTAAATGCAGTTTTTTTTACCAACATTAGTTTACCTTAACCTCAAATTGCTTAGCACGATCCTCCGTTATGCCGAAAATACTGCAGCATTAATTTTATAATAAATAAAATGTTAAACTGGAGGATTGATGCTAGGTCCTATGTTTAGCGAAAATACGATTACATAAAATTTTCTCGATAGGAAAAAAATCCAAAGTTACCTCTAAACCGATCTATAAACCGCTGGTATTCAAAAAATACTTCAAATTAGGTCATGAAACTTTGCATAATAACTAAAATAACTATAAAGCAGGTCTTTTTCATTCATTTTTTTTTAAAATTACATTTATTTAACTGTAAAAAGCAATTACCCAAACTATTCGAGGCTTGGAGTCGCCAGCACCCAACTCCGTCTCGCTCTCACTCAGGCCGCGAGATGAATGGTGCGAGCGAGATAAAAAGCGAATTTGAGCTGAGAGAGGCCGTTAAGGTTGATGCGTTAGGGTAGCCCGCGAAATTCCTGATACTGACCTGCAAATTGCAAAAAACGTAAGAAAATTTGAATTTTGCGGGCCACCCTAGCGCATCAACCTTAAAGCATGAGTACATAACATGACATAACGAATGCATCCGGCCTTCGGACATAACATAAGGAAAATCCTAGGCAGTATTAATGTTAAACATTGTGACGCAAATCAGGTTTTATTTTGAAAAACCAAAGCTTGTCTGTAGGACAGATCATCTCTTGTGCTAATCAATTAACGTACTTTGGAAAATACGTTGTTTATGACCTAATGTCTCGCTGATGGTGGCGCGTGTGTTGGATCCTTTAGCTCCCTTCAAAATGGTTAAACTTAATGGTGCTGATCCATGCGTCATGTTCGTGAACGGGCGCCGTCAGTTGTGACTGGTCATCTCTTAGCTGCCATGGCTTACTGTAATTTTTGCGGACGCTTTTAACGTGCTTTCTACATTGTTCTTACATGTATAATTTCACATGTGTAACCAATATACTGTAAAAATATTTTGATTTAAAAGAGTGTCCGTGGAGTTTCTAACCCGTTCTTCTCCATAGGTACCTACTACGCTTTGGAATGGGCAACTAGCTTCATATTTCTGACTGACTGACTCCTTGACAATTCAAAAGTGCCTGTAAATGGTTTATTTGAAATAAATGATTTGAGTTTGAGTTTGAGTGGTCACAAGTGCTATTGCTGAGCCTAGGTCCCGGGGTTCGAATCCCGGGTCGGGCAAAGTTTTATTGAGTTTTCCATCTGGAATTTCTCAGTAGCAGCATTTGTGCATGTTTGATGGCAATAGGCTTGCCCCATATTATATGGAACGTAAATTCAAGCATCCAGCGGATTCCTGTGGTCTTCTTAAGGTCACAGGTCCACTTTATGGAGAGGCCTTCCAACGCTAAGTCTTCAAGTACGCGGTCGCCACTTCAGAACCTTTCGGTCCCATCGGCCATTTGTTCTGCGAGCAATGTGCCCTGCCCACTGCCACTTAAGAGGAAATAGGGTCGGTCTTTTCTCCATACAAAAAGTCATAATTCGTGGTTCGGCTCTTGTCTATTTCCTCCTCCAATATTGGACCAATTTGAAAAATATTTTATAAATTGAATAAGAAGGATATGTACTGTGTCCCTATGTTTTCCCTTTTTTCATTAATAGTTGTCAAGGCTTCTGATGAGAGCGGTCTGAACAGGCGATTTTGAGCATTTTCTGAGGGTTCTAGTGCTTCTACAGATAATGTATCATCAAAACGGAAAACATAGGGGCATAGAACTAGTTGATATTTATTTTACTGTACAAAATCATTGCTCTAATTTAAGGTCATAAACTAGAGAGAAAACAGGCGAGAGCGTTTGTATGGAGAGGGGACCGACCCTATTTGCAAATTCTTCGGGCTATGTCGGTTACCTTGGTTCTCCTATGGATCTCTTAATGTCTGAATCGGTCACGTAGGGAGGGAAACTCCAAGCACAGCCCTCTCCATTGCCCTTTGGGTGAGTTACAGCCTTCTAATGAGGTCCATTGGGAGCGACCACGTTTCAGAGCCATTGCTGGTCATCACTGGTCATCACTGGCAACACTGGTAAAGATAAAGACTGTCATCTTGAGATGAGAACCTGCGGTATCTGAGACGAGAAGATATTGCGTAGCTTGAACATTTGAAATGAAATGAAATGAAATTGTTTATTCTGTAAATAGGATATTGGAATCCCTTTTACACGTCATATTAAAAAATAGTAAACATAAGCTAGATGAGGTCGGCGTTTCATATCAAACTCAAACTCAAAGCATTTATTTCAAATAAACCAATTACAGGCACTTTTGAATTGTCAAGGAGTCAGTCAGTCAGAAAAATGAAGCTAGTTGCCCATTCCAAAGCGTAGTAGGTTCCTATGGAGAAGAACGGGCAAGAAACTCCACGGACACTCTTTTAAATCAGAATATTGTTACATTATATCTGACTACTCTGAGAAGAAAGGCCGAAACAACCTCAGAGGTCGCAGTCTCTTTTAAAGTCCAGACATAATCTTGATCAGGCCATATGACTTGACTTTGCTGACTGATTATTTATAAACAAACCACTCAATAACTTGATTATTCTTAAATTACTGTGAAATCGTAAAAATATAATCGTTGGTTTATACGACCGGTGACTTCAAAAGTGTTTACATTCTGATAAATGGATATGGTATAAATTAAGCTAATCTTAATGATCCGATAAAATAAATCCCCGAAGATTTGGCAGAGGTGCACCTATAGTGCACTCACATTTTGCCAGTTATGTTTAAGACCCATGTAATGGCCATGGGTCTTAACGGTCTTAACGGTCGCACCCTACCTCAAATTGCTAAGCATGATCCTCCGTTATGCCGAAAATACTGCAGCATTAATTTGGAAATAAATATATGTTAAAGTTGAGGATTGATGCTAGGTCCTATGTTTGGCGAAAACACGATTACATAAAATTTTCCATATGGAAAAAAAAAATCAAAGTTACCTCTAAACCGAACTATAAACCGATGGTATTCAAAATATACTTCAAATTAGATCATGAAACTTTGCATAATAACTGAACTATAAAGCAGGTCTTATGTTTTTTATTTTTTTTAGATTACCATTATTTTCACCGTAAAAAGCAATTACCTACACTTTTCGAGGCTTGAGAGCCGCTAGCACCCCACTCCGTCTCGCTCCCACTCAGGTCGCGAGTAGTATGGCGCGAGCGAGATAAAATCTGAGGTAGGGTGCGGCCTTAACCAGGCAAAAATCCAGACTTCGGGCTACTACAGAGATAACCCAGATGGAAAACCCCAATATCACTTTGCCCGACCTGGAGTCGAAGCCAGGACCTCATGCACAGCAGTAGCAACAGTAGCTCTTGCGACGACTAGCTAGAGGCAGTCCTAACGATCCAATAAAAATTATAATTATAATTCACGTTAGCCGGTGTTTATTGCTTATTTCCCTCTTAAAAAGGATACTACCAATTGGAAAGGGCATATAATAGTAATATAATTATTTTACCAGCATACTATGATTGGCACTCACCTACATGCAGTCGAAAGCAAATAAACCTAGAAAACAGCGATTGCCTAGCGTGAAACTTGAAAATATTAATTAAACAAAAAAATATTATTTAGCGAACCATGAATTTTCTAAATGATGGTGAATACCGCATCAACATCTGTTTTGTAGTTTAGGCGAACAACGCGATCGCACAAAAAGGCAAGTAAAACGACTTCAATGTATAATATGTATAGATTGGCATGTCAGAATCTTTATAGAATGGGTATGTAGCTACCATACGAGTATATTTATATCGTATCGCAAAAAATATTAAAAATATAGGAGAAGATAATTCGAGGTCAAAATGTAGAAATACACCGAAAATTCTGCCATCTGATATAATACAGACAAATTAATATACATTTGTTTTAAAAGTAAATAAAAAATTGTCTTCATCTCATTATTGAACAGGAGACACGTCATGTATATATATGCTAATAAAACAATTATATAAACAATGACATTGTGTACGCCGCAGGTAATATTGTTTAATTGTAATTGAAAAATAATTTTATTAATTTACACGAGGCGATAAGGAAGTATGTAGGATCATTGTCTATTGACTGGACAGGTCCACTCAAATCTGTGTGGTTCTTTCCTCAAAAGACCATTTCAGACTCGAATTTACATGGTCCTCATATGGCTTGACCAAGATTATGTCTGGACTTTAAAAGAGACTGTGACCTCTGAGTTTGTTTCGGCCTTTCTTCTCAGAGTAGTCAGATAGGAAACGCCGACCTCATCTAGCTTATTTTTAATATTTTTTAATATGACGTGTAAAAGTGATTCCAATATCCTATTTACAGAATAAACAATTTCATTTCATTTCATTTCATTTCATTTCATTTCATTTCATTATTCAATGAAAAATTGGTCCTTCGAGCTGGATTCGGGATCATTACTATAATAATGCGAAGACCTACAGATATTATTATGCTATCCATTAGGAGACTCGTGGCTAAATAATAATATAGAATAGACGCTTGCCGCGGTCGGTTCGTGGATGTGTGACCAACCATTAAAATATCGAAACCCCTCCGTTTTTCGGAAAGCACGTCAAGCCGTTGGTCCCAGCTGTCATTCGTAGATCTTTTACAGTCGTTACGGGTAGTCGGAAGCCCAATAGGGTTGCAACTAGTCTTACCAAGGTATCTAGCTACTAAGGACAACTAGCTCCATCTTTTTGACTGACTGACCCCTTGACAATTCAAAAGTGTACCTGTAATTGGTTTAATTGAAATAAAGTTTAAGTTTATCGTGTTACCCAGTAACCGTGTTGTGGAGGTCAGATAGGCAGTTGCTCCATGTAAAATACTGGTGTTCAGCTGTATCCGGTTAGACTGAAAGTTGACCCCAACATAGTTGAGAAAAGACAGACAGATTTAATGTCTTTTTATTCAATTAAAAATTGGTCCTTCGAGCTGGATTCTGATTATTACCAAAAACTGATGTAAAAAGAAACTAGAGTTATATAGTGCTGCCCATTTAGAACGATAATTAATTATATTCAAGGTGATTTAAAATCGAAAAACTTGCAAAGAGATACTGACAAATACAATAGACGTAGATATATTTAATAACCTATTCCGCTTAGTTATTCCTAAAGAGTCATAAAAAACCCAGTAAGAAATCGACACGTGTTTCACCTCTCAATTAGGCATCCTCAAGATGACGATTCGACTTGTCGCGAACCCGAACACGACGTATCACAGATCAGTCGTCATCCTTAGGATGGCTTGTTGAGAGGTGAAAGATAAGTCGATATTAACATGGTTTTTATGACTCGGGATAGTTAAGCGGAAATATATAGTAGTAGAATAGTTAAGCACTGACGCCGGTGTCACCCTAATAAAGAATATTTTTAACGCCTGGAAAGAAGCACAAGATGCCATCGGAATCTTTTGCGACCTCTCGACAGCGTTCGATTGCGTCGACCATGAAACACTTCTGCTGAAACTAGAGCCCAATGGGATTAGGAATACAGCTCTAGATTTACTAAGATCATATCTGAAAGATAGAAAAGTTAAAGTTCAAGTAAATGGCGTAAAGTCATTGGGGTCTGAAATGGCAATGGGCGTTCCTCAAGGTTCGATATTGGGTCCATTCCAGGTAATACTAAATATATGTATTAAATAATGGATTTCCGCAAAGTCACGCCTGATTCAATTAATTATAGATACTGAAAAAGTGTATTAGTTAGAATAGTCCTGTCCTATTAATATTACAATTGAATTCTTATAGGTACATACGTCGCTTTGTTTACAAAGCGATGTGCAATAATTATTCAATGCGAAGTGCAAAAATGTCAGAGTCAAATGCTAATTTTGTAATTTGTAATTGTAATTAACTTTTTGTATTCTCTCCTCTAATGTAATAAGGGTGACTTGGATGACCGTATTGTAACTTCAGGGTAGCCCACGGAATTCAAATTTTCTTACGTTTTTTTGCTATTTGCTGGTCAGTATCAGGTTTTATGTTGATCTAAATTTGATTAGCGGTCGTATCCAATATTTATTTATAGAATTAACATTAAAATCATCAATACAACTCTCTAAGTTCATATAATCCTATTGAATGACTATTTCATGAAATCATAACATTTGAGGATTATTCTAACTTAAGGAGTTGTATTGCTGAGTCTAATGATTTTAATTCTGTAAAACCATATTTGTTACGGTCGCGAATCATATTTTAATCAACATACAACCTGAAACTGATTTGCAAATTGCAAAAAATGTAAGAAAATTTGAATAACGTGTGCTGCCTTGTCGCATCCCCCTAATACTCTTTTTTTTGCATCCCAGAATTTAAAATATTTCTACGTACGGATAGTATTTTATATGTATTTCACTGATCAAGCTGGCTTATTGCTGCATATTATTAGACAAGGTTCTAATTTTAATAATTGTTAGGACTCGTGAAATCAAATTCTTAACTGACAATCGGTAAATCATCAAAGTATACCAATCACTTATAAAAAATTACGAAACGCACCCAAAATATAGCCACAAAATTGATCAATATCCTCACCATGACAAATAAATTTAATGTAAACACTGATAAGCTTATCGAATAATGTTTGGACTAATTTTATCTCATAGATATCGGAGTATCCGAAAGACCAAAAAATCGTGAACCGCGGCCAAGTGAAGAGTGTCCGTGAAGTTTCTTGCCCGTTCTTCTCCATAGGAACCTACTACGCTGTAGAATGGGCAACTAGCTACATCTTTCTGACTCACCTACCCCTTGACAATTCAAAAGTGCATGTACCTCGTTTATTTGAAATAAATAATTTGAGTTTGAGTTTGAATAAATTATGTACCAACTTTGACAGTAGCGCTATTCTGAAGTGTCAAGACATTTTGGTCCTTATATACTCGAGATATCTGTTTATCTTTTAGATTAAATAATGAGTACCTACTTGTGAAGGTAAATAGTAGGAAAATATCGACGGCGTAGAATGTACTGGTATTTTATTATGTAAGTAGGTTAGTCAGATTGTTTTTGTGTTATTGCAAGAAGGGCACGATATTATCAAAATGTTTTTATAAAAAAAACAACTGACTTCCAAAAGAAAACACTACGAATTGAAAAATAACTTTAATTTCGGAAGTCGGTGGCAAAAACCAAAAAATTTAAAACCAAAGACACCGATTTCCGAAACTCGAGTTATTTTTCAATTTGTAGTGTTTTTTTTTCAAGTCGGTTGTTATTTTTTCTCTTTTTTGTTGTGGTACCTACCCGGTACCACACAAATTCGAATGCCACTACCTGCTATGTAAATAAAAGTGACAGGAACTGCTCATCATACCATCCACAGACTAAGTGGGTAAAATACGTATTATTGAAGCTAACTCAAAAACTACCCAAGCAAAGTTAATACAATTTATATGGGACCACCTCGAGAGCCTTAAAAAAAGAATTTTCAAAATCGATCCACAATGACGGAGAAATCGGTCGACATAAATAATGTTTTTGTCGAAGGACCGATGGCCGGTGGAGCAGACGAGTCCTGCAGAGGAGACCGGGTATCGGCAAGCGTAGTGTGGGAAGCCCCCCAGCTAGATGGACCGACGACATGACAGCGGTGGCTGAGACAGACTGGATGCGGAAGGCGGAGGACAGGGCGTTGTGCCGCTTGTGCCGCAGCCTGGGAGAGGCCTATGTCCAGGAGTGGCCTACGATAGGCAGAGTTGATTTTACCATCATTTAGTGAAAGTATTCCGGAAGGTTTATTTGTATAATACATTAATATTTGACTTAGATACTTATAGCATAGATATCTCGATGACATAATGTCGTCATATCTGTTAGTAGATCGCACCCGTGCGAAGTAAGTGCTGGTCGCAAGTTATTTATAAAATATCAATTAAAATATATTTATTAGTTGACATGCTCTATTGCTATTCGAAAACAATATAGTTTACGGTTTGGGCTGCTAGCTCCTCTAGTGGTGACACTTAACACTAAACTCACCCACAATAGATGAATAATTTTGACTTTAATCAACCAGAGATACAAACGCAATATAAAATAACCTCGTTAGCTTATCCATATTTATAAAATAGCTGCTATTGTCTAGCTAATGTTTTTAAATTAGTCAAAAGGTGTTGAGAGAATGCTTGTTAATTAATCATTGATTGGTCATGAGATTAGCTTCATAATACTATAATGTATTGGTCCGCGAAATACAAATTTTCTTACGTTTTTTGCAATTTGCAGGTCAGTATCAGTTTGTATGTTAATCTAAATATGATTCGCGGCCGTAACAAATATGGCTTTACAGAATAATTTGTTCATGTTGACAACGTTTATCCTATAATAAAATGAGCAATATGTGTACAATTATACATAAGAGGAGGAGGAGGTCGTGGCTAACTAATAACAGCCATACGGGTCGATACATCAGGTTAAGCTACGCTTGCAGGAGTTGGTCCGTGGATGGATGAGACCATCTTTACATATCGAGACTCCTCCGTGCTTCGGAAAGCACTTTAAGCCGTTGGCCCCGGCTATCATTCGTGGATCTTTGACAGTCGTTGCGGGTTGTCAGAATTCCGAAAGTCTGACAATCAGTCTAACCAAAGGGAAATGAAATGAAATGAAATGAAATTGTTTATTCTGTAAATAGGATATTGGAATCACTTTTACACGTCATATTAAAAAATATTAAAAATAAGCTAGATGAGGTCGGCGTTTCCTATCTGACTACTCTGAGAAGAAAGGCCGAAACAAACTCAGAGGTCACAGTCTCTTTTAAAGTCCAGACATAATCTTGGTCAAGCCATATGAGGACCATGTAAATTCGAGTCTGAAATGGTCTTTTGAGGAAAGAACCACACAGATTTGAGTGGACCTGTCCAGTCAGTGCAAGCATTTGTCAGTAATGGCGGAGCTCAACTCAGAACTTAAGGAGCTCAGCAACTCGACGGACAATACCAAAGAAAGGACATTTGGGTAGGCCGCAAAAAATTCTCAAATTGCCAGACCATTGATAAGTTAACTGAGAACGAAAAAAAAAATTAAAAAATTCACGTAGTCCTCACATTCACAATAATAAAATACTTTACAAAGTAATCATGTCATTTTGTATAGAATATTCAATAATGTCAATTTGTAAATAAAACTGGTTGATATACTTTGATGATTTTCCATATTATTCAAAATGTTACAATGCTTAGCAGAGCGAGCAGCTCAATCCCATGCTTTTTTGTCTTCTAAATAATCTGAAATTTTATAGTACCCTTTTCTACAAAGTTTGGTTTTAATGCAGCTTTTAAATCGTTTAATGGGTAAGTTTCGAATGTGAATGGGAAGTTTGTTATAAAAACGTATACATTGACCCATGAACGAGTTGCCTACTCTGTGGAGACGAGTGCGATGTACAGCAAGATTGTGTTTATTCCTGGTATTTAAACTATGAATATCGGACATTTTCTTAAAATTAGATATATTTTTGTGTACATACAATAGGTTTTCAAATATATATTGTGAGGCTACAGTCAGAATATCTATTTCTCTGAATTTTTCTCGAAGGGAATCCCTTGGACCTAGGTTGTAAATGGCTCGAATAGCCCTTTTCTGTAAAACAAAGATAGCATTAATGTCCGCACAGGCTCCCCAGAGAAGAATCCCATAAGACAGAAGACTATGAAAATAACTAAAATAAACAATTCTGGCTGTATCTACGTCAGTTATCTGTCTAATTTTTTTAACGGCGTAGGCGGCCGAACTAAGCCTTCCTGACAATTTTTCTATGTGTGGGCCCCATTGTAATTTACCGTCAATGGTTATTCCAAGAAAAACTGTCGACTCAATCGGTATCGTATTACCCAGTTATTGGGTTGTGGAGGATAGATAGGCAGTCGCTCCATATAAAATACTGGTATTCAGCTGCATCCGGTTAGACTGGAAGCCGACCCCAATATAGTTGGGAAAAGGCTAGGCAAATTGATTTTTCATAAAGATATCTTCATGTTTTGCCTAGTCGTAAAAACCCTGCGAAACAAGGGGGGGGGGGGTCGCCACTTGTGGATAGTTTCCATTTACTTTTCTAAGTCTAGTGACCTTCGTTGGCATATATTCAAGCGTTTGTTTGGATTGTATAAACAATGCTGAGTTAGGATTTGAAAATAAGCCAATGCTGTCCCTTTAACGCAAAATTATGTGTAATCGAAGCCAGATGGCAGCCTGGTCCTGGCAAAGATCAAGAATAATATCAGCTGGCACAAGTTACAAAGGTTCAAGTCCTGGTTTGAATGTGCATTAACTTGTAGGGTCCAATAGAGCTGCGCGCGCGCAACATCCGTAGAGTCCCGCTCGAAATTCCTAGAGTGGCGTTCTTTTAATTTTTACACGTTTTAGGCACGAGGTCTTAGCATCTTTTTATGGTTTACAAATGTAGTATATGGTTTATATGGTATGTATATGGTTTACAGTGTAGGAAAAAAATCGGTGTCGATTAAATCGATTATTTTTTAGGCAAAAAAAATATTTTGCCGGGGTGTGCGCATCTGGCTCCTAGAGTGGCCAGTAGGTGTTGAGGCAAGAAGCGCTTTCATTGATAATATATACTGCCAGTTGGGCCTTGAGTGTTGTTACTTTTGGATACAGATTTGATTTTACTATGATGAAAGAAAATATCACGAAAAATGAATGAAACTAAACAATCGATATTGAAAGGATTTACATCCGAAGACCATTTCAATCAATGATTTGCTACACCTACGACTAAGTATTTACTTCTAAAAACACTAACCGTGGAGTTTGTTGCCGGCTCTTCTCCATAGGAAATGGCCAATTGAAACGGCACCCAGATTCTGACATTCATAAGTGCCCATGTAGGTTTATATACTTCGGATTTTTAAAAACACATAAATAGACTCTCAGTATGATTCTAACACCCTCACGGATTGGACAGTGTTTTTGTTACACACTGGTGCCGATTCTGTTGTTCAAAAACTTAATTAAATTTAAGTTCAGTGCATCTTTTTTTTCTATTTCATTATGAAAAGAACAGAAGATAAATTTTAGTTTAGTCCTGTCAAATTAATCAGCGCCTGACGTAAAGTGACGTAATTCTAGTAGGCAAGTTTTTAATCGCGTCTAAACTTGTATGGAGTAGTGAAAGTTTGACAGGACTAAACTATAATCTATCTTCTGTCCTTTTCTTAATGAAATAGAAAGAAAAAGATGCACCGAACTTAAATTTAGTTTAGTTTGTGAACAACAGAATCGGCACCACCGTCGCTCATTTCCGACGTATGACATTGATTCCATTCACAAGTACATATTACAACATAGTCTTTGCGAGTACGCGTTATGGGTTGGCGCAATATATAACCATTCCGTATCGTAACTGCGGTATGTGAGTAGTTTACTTGTATACCGTGGTAGGACCTTGGGACAGAAGGCTATGGTGGCCCAGTTACTACCAAAATTCAATCTGCCTAGCCAACTATGTTGGGGTCGGCTACCAGTCTAACCGGATGCAGCTGAATACTAGTACCTAGTTTACATGGAGCGACTGCCTATCTGACTTTCACAACCCAGTAACTGGCACTATACCACTTCCGACCGAAGGACCAAAACCCAACAAAACCCAACTAAATTGGTGCTCAAAATACACGCGGGTAGCACACCTCCGTCGCGAAATCATAGCAGTGAAACCGCGTCATGTTCCGCTTCTCGAATCGGATTCGCGTAGCGGAACATGACGCGAGTCAATACAATTGAACTATTGCGGTTTCGCTGCTATGTTTTCGCGGCGGAGGTGTGCTACCGGCAGGCTTGCCTAGTTTGGGGCCAATGTAATATTTTTAACCGACTTCTAAAAGGAGGAGGTTATTTTAACAATAAAGTTTTTTATTAAAACCAATAGAACATGCTATTTATAGAGGTAATAAGAGCATGCGTGTTATTTGTGAATAATAGAGTCTATTATCTATTTCATTAAGCCCTACTTATCATAAAACAAATAACAGAATGACTACAAGAAACAACAAACAATTCTGAGAAATATTGCCGTCTCTTTTTAGCATAATGCTGTGTTTGTCACGCGCGGAACTTTCACTGCAAATCAAGGTTTTTCGTAGGATTTGACCAGAATGTTACGGCTTACTTTATGTATGGTGTAATTATGTATCTTTTCATACACGAAATATTTTAAGGGGTCATTGTACTCATCATTTTGAACAACTTTAACTATGGGACAAACCCTGAAATCGCGAGAAAATATCAGCTGTTCCCTACATTTATGTTCGCATAGCTCGTCAAAATGTAGGGAACAGCTGATTTTTTTGCGCGTGGCTTGGTTTCGAACTCGAGACCTTGAGAGACTTGGCAATCCGACGGTCACACCACTAGGCTATCATTGCTGTTAATTTCAATGATAAGAATTAATTTTGGTTCTAAATATCTTGTGCTATAGGTACATACCTATAGTACAAGATATCACTATAACTCCATATTATAAAACAAAGTCCTCCGCCGCGTCTGTCTGTTCGCGATAAACTTAAAAACTACTGCACCGATTTTCAAGCTGTTTCCACCAATGGATAGAGTGGTTCTCGAGGAAGAGTTTAGTAAATAACCGACATCCACGCGGGCGAAGTCGCGGGCATCAGATATTTTAGAACAAAATTAAAATTCACGTGGTTTTTTATAACAATCTAGGTATAGTAATACAACTTTCCTTGAAAAAATCGTTTATAAATAATAATCACATAATTATGTAGATTGCAATCAATTTTCTATCTCCATGTTTTTAATTGCAATAACATAGGTATATAATTAACGATAAACCGAATTAATCTTTATAAAAATATAATTAGGTATATACAGTACCTACAAGCTAAAAAAAATTATTGCCATTAAAAAAAAAGTTTTTTTTTATTTTTTTATTTTTTTTTATTCACAAAAAATATTAAATTGATACGGAAAAAAAGTCTGTACACTCACACTTGTCTTTCTACGTTGAAATACAAGTGTGCGTGTACAGAGTGTTTCTTTTACGGATCAATTTAATAGTTTTGTGAACATTTTACATATCATATTTAAAAAAAATGTTTTTGAGTGGGAATATTTTTTTTACATGTATGAACGTTATACTGTTGCTGGTTAACGAGAACGGCCTTTGTTAGTTAATATACTTTATATTATATATTTTTATACAACACGCACTTTACATGAATTAATTTTGACTGCAGTATACAGAAATTTAAGAACACTAAATCTACGGTTTCCTAGAAGAGGTGGCGGCCGAAGGACTTGCATCAAAATCAAAATTAAAATATTTTATTTCACATAAACCTACATGGGCACTAATGAAACGTCAGAAGCTAGGTGCACGGTTCCAATTGGTCGTTTCCTATGGAGAAGAGCCGGCAAGAAACACCACGGTTACTCTGCTTTTACAATATTTTCGAATTACAGTGTTAATAGTTATGGGAGGACAGTCTAGGCCTTTCAAAAAGTTTCAGGTAGGTTAGGCTAAGCCTACACCGTGCAGCGTGTGCACACGGGACTCGAATTACGCGCAAGCGCAAGTGCAAAACGTAAACACACGTATATTGATAAAGGACTTAAAGTGTGCTTACCTAAGTATGATTGAATTATTTACATAAGATAGGCGCACGTTTGACCACTTTATAACCTGACGTTGAGCTGACGAATCTGACAGTTTTTTTATTATAATTTTTTTTTTTTTTTTACTTATCCGAAACACACAACACTAGTACTAGTATTAAGTTGGGTAAATCGATGGGTTTTTTATAAATGTTTTTTTTATTGCATTCTCCAGAAGAAAAATAACGTACTTTTAAACTGTCAAACTGGACGTTTCAAAAAGTTTCGAAACAGGAACACAAACACAGCTGTATATTTTCAGTGTTTATATGGTGACAGTGTTGTGTGAGTGAAACAGTGGTATTGTTTACGTGTTTAACAATAAGTGCGAAAGAGACCGCAAGATGCGTGGTATTAAGTACCAGCGGTTGGATGACCAGGAGATTGGGTAAGATATTTATTTAATTTAAAAGTACTTTTGAAGGAAAATGAACAAATTACTGACTCATCACCATCTGTCTAGCTTTTTTCCAACTATGCTGTGGTCGACTTCCAGTCTAAGTCAAATGTTTTCCATCATCGTTATTGCTGATAGAATGTCACTTTGTCTATGGAACTATCTATCTGAACACTTTGTAGGGACACTAGCTTGTTTTAAAAGCACAGATTTTAACATGTTTCACATACAATACTAATATTTTCCCGTCTTATAATTTTCAAAGCCTTTCACGTTATATTCCATAAGCTTTGGATCCTAAGAAAGTGGTGAACGGTCACACAATTAACGGCTGTCCAAATTCAGGGCGTTTTTTGACATCTTAATGTCAAATATCGGTGAAAATGACAGACGGCCGTTTTAATTTGTCAGGAAACGCTCTTCAAGGAAACCGTTTACAAACACGATTTACTACGATTTATGACGATTAAAAAACGTATTTTTTCAGGTATTTTAATACTGTGTGATAGATAACCACAATCTTGTACGCTTCGATACAAAGTATTATATTTATCTGCTGTATTATAATCGCTATCGGTCACGAAACGTCCCTCAAACCCAGCATAATATCTGTAGGACACATTTATACAAATATTTAGAATAGTTTAACCGAGGCTCCTCCGTGTCTCGGCAAGCACGTTAAGCCGTTGGTCCCGGCTGTCAAACGTGGATCTTTGACAGTCGTTACAGGTTGTCAGAAGCCCGAAAGTCGGACAACCAGTCATAGAATAGAATACTCTTTTTAATTTTGTATTAACTTTAATTATGTACACCATAAAAATACAGATATAAATGTAGAAATTTAACTAGTCATACCAAGGGGTATCCCAGTACTGGGTTGTGGAGGTCGGATAGGCAGTCGCTCCATGTAAAATACTGGTATTCAGCTGCATCCGGTTAGACTGGAAGCCGCCCCCAACATAGTTGGGTAAAGGCTAGGCAGATGATGATTTAGATTAATTAACCTGTGAGTAGAAATGCAGGGAGGGGAGGACGTATTATAGTGACCTTATCGGTGATGTTCTTCAGAAAGGTCAGGTGCGTAGTAATCGCAAGCGGCGTGCGTGTATGACCAGAGGGCCAATTCTCTTAATTAAAAAACTTTTTACAAAAAAAAAAAACAACCGACTTCCAAAAAAATCACTAAAAAAGTGAAAGATAACTGTAATTTCAAAAGGTTTTTGCCACCGACTTCCGAAATTAAAGTAATTTTTCACTTTTTTAGTGTTTTAAAAAAGTTTTTATTTTTCATTTTTTAGTTGTACCTACCCCACAGAAATCCGAATACCACTACCTGCTATGTAAATAACAGTGAAGGAGTCAAACAGGATATCGTCTAGATAAAATAAGTGGAAAAAATACGTAATATTGAAGCTAACTCAAAAATTAAGCAAGCAAAGTTAATAAAATGTATATGGGACCACCTCGAAAGCATGACCTACCAAACAAAAAAAGAATCATCAAAATCGATTTATAATTGGCGGAGTAATCACGTAAAAACATACAAAAAAAATAAAAATAAACATACAGACGAATTGAGAACCTCCTCCTTTTTGAAGAAGTCGGTTAAAAAACGTTCACATTCAAGTTGCTCTCTGTCAAACTTGTCAAAAATTTTAGTAAATTAATGGGTTGTTTTGACAGATTGCGAATGAGATGCGAATGTGAACGTGAAAATTCTTAAAAATGTCATGTCAATTTCAGTCCTATACATGCTGATAGAATGTCACTTTGTCTAGAGTGACATTCTATCAGCGATAACGATGATGGAAAAGGCAAAAATGTATAGGACTGACATAAGCTATCGAAAAGCTTATGTCAATCCTGTTGGAAGTCGTTGTAGAAATACGTAACGCTTTCGAAGCGAGTCACTTGTCTAGGCTCTCTGGTTCCAGAAATATTCTTGGACACGCCCCTAATTATGAGGAGGCTGCTACCTCAAACCAAATAAAAAACCAAGATAGAGCGCTGTCAACAGTGACGTGAGGCCGATTTCGTAAACATGTGTGCATTTAGTGAGGTGTAGTTTGATTGTAAATGGCTGTAAATGTGTGCATGTGAGCGTGTATGCACAGAGCGGAGGTGTAGTTTTGGCACGCTTCACTGTATTGTCCACAGTGCTCTGTCTTGGTTTTTTATTTGGTCTGAGTTCCGAGCTAATAATTTCGGTCGTGTTGTGAAATTGTTATCATTGCTAAAGATTTTACAGATTATTGTGTTATCTTTATGTTGAATAGAAGCTGTCACATCTGTCTTATCTTAAACCCTGACAAGTGTCGTGTGGTCGTGGAAGTAAAATTCAAGTACTTACTTATCAAATATTAGACTGCATACTGTCTTGGCTTTTTTATTTGATCTGGGGCTGTTTCTGAGAAAAGAGCGTTTCCTACAAAAATTCTCTCAGCTCCACGACCCAAATACCAGTCATAAAAGTAAAGTCAAACCTCCCAGCAATTCCCTTCAAATATTAAGGTCGACCTCAAACACGATGCGACTGAACTTCACAGTGACTTCTATAAAGCATTAATGAAAAATTCCACACATTGCTTTGGGTAAGCTCAACCGCACATCACTGGCAAATTGATCTACGAAAACAACTCTTGCTGCTACGAAATATCGTTCATGTCAAAGTCTGATGGGGGCAAAATAAATATCAACCCACGAGATCTCGCTTGATTAAAGTGGGCTGACGTTATCCGCCAGTATTAAATGGAAAAAAAACTAAGTGCATTAAATTTTCTTTACCAAATGTCAAAAGTAGTGATTGCGAGATAGTATTGAATCAAGAAAAACTAGAATTCGTCGATAAAACTGTTTTCCTGGGGATCACGCTCGACTCAAGGCTACAATGGGGTCCTGATTTAACATCTCTTTCAGGACGGCTAAGTTCAGCAGCATATGCTGTCAGAAAAATCCGTCAATTTACTGATGTAGATACCGCGAGACTAGTCTATTTTAGTTACTTTCATAGCATCATGTCTTACAGTATTTTACTATGGGGACGGGCTGCAGACATCGAGTCTATCTTTATTCTGCAGAAAAGAGCGATCAGAGCCATTTATAATCTACGCAGGCGCGATTCTTTAAGAGAACTGTTTATTAAGGATATTAACATCATGACGGTACCTTGTCAATATATATATGAAAACATCTTGCACATAAGAAAAAATTTACATCTTTTTAGTAAAAGAGGTGATAGACATAATTATTGTACTAGAAATAGGGACCTATTAGTTCAACCAGGTTTCAGACTGGCTAAAGTAGACTCATCTTTCATGGGGTACTGTTTAAAATGTTATAATAAAATTCCTCCTCACATACTTTAACTGAATGAGACGAAATTCAAAACTTGTATAAAACGCACATTATGCAGGCAGGCATATTATAAGTTGGAGGATTACATCGCTGATAAAAATGCTTGGCATAATGCTGGTCCTGCTCCACAAACACAACTAACTAATTAACATTTGGAAATACTGGAGCTGCTGAAGATTGTAAGCCCATATTTGCATTGTATAAACTCAATCTCTTATGTATTGTATAATTGCATAGCACAGGTGTGAGTACTATGTACTATAGATCTATCATTTACCGGGTTATATGTCTTTCACTGACTTGAATGTGCCTTATTGGCGGCTGGGAATATGTCATGCTCACTCAAATGTCTCGCTGATGATGGCGCGTGTGTTGGATCATTTAGCTCCCTTCAAAATGGTTGAGCTGAATGGTGCTGATCCATGCGTCATGTTCGTGAACGGGCGCCGTCGGTTGTGACTGGTCATCTCTTAGCTGCCATGGCTTATTTTAATTTTTGAATTGTTCTTATTTTATAATTGCGGACGCTTTTAACGTGCTTTCTACATTGTTCTCACATGTATAATTTCAACATGAATGATGTAGCCATTATATTGTAACAATATTTTGATTTAAAAGAGTGTCCATGGAGTTTCTTGCCCGTTCTTCTCCATAGGTACTTACTACGCTTTGGAATGGGCAACTAGCTTCATATTTCTGACTGACTGACTCCTTGAGAATTCAAAAGTGCCTGTAAATGGTTTAATTGAAATAAATGCTTTGAGTTTGAGTGTCATTACAATCTAACTAATATTATAAACGCGAAAGTTTGTAAGTATGGATGGATGGATGTTTGTTACTCTTTCACGTAAAAACTACTGAACGGATTTGGATGAAATTTGGCAAACAGATAGTTTATAACCTGGATTAACATATAGGATACTTTTTATCCCGATATTCCCACGGGATCGAGACTTACGCGGGTGAAACCGTGGGGCGCAGCTAGTGAAATAATAATTCCAAATCACTGTTTTGTAGTAAATATAAAAAAATACAATAAGTTATCTAACGAAGGGCGTTCCTGTTAACCAGCAATAGTATAGCGTCTATACAGGAAAAAAAAATAACATTAACAAAAAAAAAAGTTATTTAATTTTTTTTGTAGTAAAATATTCACAAAAAATATTAAATTGATACGGAAAAGAAACACTCTGTACACGCACACTTGTCACACTTGTCTTTCTACGTTGAAATACAGAGTGTTTCTTTTCCGTATCAATTTAATATTTTGTATGAATATTTTACTATAAAAACATAATTCTTTTTTAATGGTAATATTTTTTTATGCATGAATGCTAATATTATTGCCTTTCTTTAGATAATATACTTTATATTAACTAAATACTCAATATATTTATTGCTTTCACATGTGAACTTAGGCGGTAGGTTTTACAAAGCTATGACCATTGTGGACCCTGTCGGGCACAGCAAAAGTAGGAGAGAGGAAGAGGTAAAGAGCTGATTTTTCAATATTCAGTTAACTTTTTCAGCTCTTACAATATTTATACGTAAAGAGGTTTGACAGAACTAAAGTACACATACATAAACTAAAACCGTCTTCTCATGGGGAGCGGAAGCTACACAATGCCCCCACGATCCTTACGATACTTTTTGCTTCGTTTACGTTCTTACATCAGCACCCTAATTGCGTAATACACAATCAATCACAATCTGAATCATTTAGAAGGATATTGATAATCCATTTCTTCATATTTTCGAAAAATTGGTCAGCTGGGCAATTCCCGGAATTTTTAAGAACGTTCACATTCTCATCTCATTAGCAATCTGTCAAAAAAATACATCAATTTACCAACATTTTTGACTAGTTTGACAGATTGCGACTTGAATGTAAACGTTTTTTAAGTAAGAGAATTTACCGTCTGCTCAACAACGTAAATAACTCAATGAAATGTCAAAATGAAACAGATTGTGATTGATCATGTGTTACGCAATAAGGCTGCTGGTCATACACGCCAGTTGCAAGCACTACACATCTGACCTTTTTAAAACTGTCAATGATTGGTATAACTGGTATATATAATGACAGCCTACTTGAAAGTGGCGCCGCGCTGGTGGCGAAAAAATCCTAGTTCCACTGTTATAATGGACGTGCGGTTGACTATACGCGTAGGCGGCGTGAGAGTGCTATCCCCTCCCCTCCCACACAGTGACGTCAAATCTACCCACGTTGGGCACTGTATTGATTTATTTGCGTTCAGATTTTCGTGACGAGCGGACGCTTTTGATTGTTGATTGATTTTCTGTATAACATCACACCAGTATTCCCTAAAGGGGTAGGACTGGAGTACTGTATATTATGTATGTTAATAAAGTAATTCCATTAATTACTGATAGGGAAAATGGAGGACCTCGTAGGTAAGAAATAACAGCCGCACTGGTCGACCCATCAGCTTAAGCTACACTTGCCGGAGTTGGTCCGTGGATAGGTGACCATCTTTACATACCAAGACTCCTAAATGCCTCGGAAAGCACGTTAAGCCTTGGCTCCCGTCATTCGTGGATGTTTGACAGTCGTTACGGGTCGTCAAAAGCCCGACAAAAGTCTGACAACCAGTCTTACCAAGGGGTAATGTATTACCCAGTTACTGGGTTGTGTGTCAGCCGTAATGTATTACCCAGTTGCTGTGTTGTGGAGGTGAGATAGGCAGTCGCTCCATGTAAAATACTGGTATTCAGCTGCAGCCGGTTAGACTGGAGCAGTGGTGATGAAGTTATTTACACAAAGTTAAGCACCTGTCACCACTGGGCCCACCACTGCTCTTATAATATTTATTTTCTTCTCATATTGCTCTGTACTTACACCAATGCATCGTGCATATCGCTTCAGTAGTTTTTTAATTAAATACAGTTACTTAATTAAATACAGAAACCTTAAATACAGTATGTTAACTAACTAAGGGCGTTCCTGTTAACCCGTATTAGTATAGCGTCCATACATGACAAAAAAAATATTACCAACCAAATTTTTTTTTTTAATATAAGTAAATAATGAAATATTCACAAAACTATTAAATTGATACGTAAATAAAAGAAACATCCTGTACACGCACATTTGTATTTCATCGTAGAAAGACTGTGACAAGTGTGCGTGTACAGAGTGTTTCATTTCCGTATTAATTTAATATTTTTTATGAATATAATTATTACAATAAAAAAACAAAACAAAAATGTTATTTAATATTTTTTTAGTATGTATGTATATTGTATAGAGGACATACTATTGCAGGCTAACGAGAACTTCCTTCGTTAGATAACATACTGTATATTATATTGTAACATGTACATAATATCTATACAGAGAGCCTAGACAAGTGACAATCGCTTCGAAAGCGTTTCGTATTTCTACAACGACTTTCAACAGGATTGACATAAGCTTTTCAATAGCTTATGTCAGTCCTAATACATTTTTGCCGTTTCTATCATCGTAATCGCTCATAGAATGTCACTTTGTCTAGGGCCTCTGAGCACTTGAATATTAGTGACATACTGACGTATTTATCAAATTGCTATCTCTAAAGAGGAAAGTGTTTTTCGTATTTTGCATGTTAGGTGCGATAACAACGGCTTAATCAAATGATGTCACACAAATTTCCCTGATTGTCAGGCCGCAGATAAATATTACATCGGATAGTAACAATCTCCTGCATATCCACACCCACAGTATTAGAAAGTAACAGTACTATGACTCGGAAGTGACCTTGAAATAATTACCAACGGCCGCTCGGTAGATAAAAATAGTTTTAAATTTCGTTATATGTACTACTGCCGTGAATTTTTTCACATATGCAAAACTTTTTTTTCTTAATATTTTTTACCACTTGTTTGGCGTGATTTATTTATATACCCTTACCAAATTAAAGCTTTCTAGTGCTAACAGTCTCTGAGCTAAGCTGCAGATAGACGGACAGACAGACAGATAGACGGACATGTCGAAACTATAAGGGTTCCTTGTTGATTACGAAACCATAAAAGCCCATGTAACAAAATAAAATGAAACCTCATTACAGTGAGTTCCTCACTTAATTCTAAATTCAAAAGCACACACGTGCGAATTGTAACGGTCGGTTTACACTTTCATCATTTCCCGCGTAAATTCGCGCCAAAAACAACGCCGCCATTGTTTTATCAACAAAGATTATGAAACGGTTTTATGGTTACCGTAATTGCTGTGCGGTTACGGTGATCCGGTGTGCGTGAGTGATTGTGAATGAAAGTGACGTTAAAATCAAATTATTTATTTCAATTTAAGCAATGAAAAGGCACTTTTGAACGTCATAATTTACAATAAAATAGAATTGGTTCTAGATGCCCCTTCCAAAAGGAACTAAAAGTAGTCTGTGACTGAGAGATAAGGCAACACATTGTATTCGAACTAGCATAAGCATAATCAGACTACAATGTTCTAGTGGGGTATTTAGTCTCGTCAACCTTGCAAATCTTCAACAAAGGAAGCCGCTTGGCACAGGCATACCTAGCGGTCATCTGAGCTGATTTAGCCCTGTACCCACGTGGCACCACCCTGCAGGTAGGTGGGGGAGGGGGGGGGGGGAAATCCCTTCTACCGCTTTGCACTCTTACGTCGATATCTGCAAAAGTTTCGCAAATAGGTCGTGTTTGGTATCGTTTTCGTATAATTCAAGGACGGGAATTCATTTCTGGAACAACATTTTCAATCGTTCATAGAAAAAAAGAGAGTTAGGCGCAAAGGGAGAAAAATAAAAAATAAAAATTCTTACAAAATCTTTGCTTACAATTAAATTACAAGATTAAGCTTTATAAAAAAAATTGGTGTAAATAGCCCTGTTTATCTAGAATATATAAACATAAACTTTATTAGTAGATTTAACTTATAAATGTGTCAAAAAAAATCATTTGCGTCGCGCGGAGGAGCTGAGATAGGAGAAGTGCGTATTTTAGATAGGATTTGGCACTTATTGTTTAATAATGACACTGATTAGTATCGGTGCTTCATGTAGTATTCTTAAAGAAATATCTAGAAATAAATCAAATTATTAAAAAAAAAAAAAATTGCCACTGAGATAACCACTATTCCAGCTTATTTAAAAGAAATGTGAGTTCAATTCGGCATTCCCATAATTTGACTTCAAAAGAACGTTTTGTTTACTAAAAATAATAATGAAATAAAGAAAAATAGTACATTTTAGTAAATAAGTGAAAAAAAATGTATTAACAGTTTCCGCTGCTGCGCATTTTTGTTTGCATCCATGCAAGTAGCGGCTGCTGGTGGTAGGGTGATCCACACAGGCTCTCATATGCCATTATTTTTGGCCTACCCCAGTCAGTAGGACATGGCCGGTCTTGTAGGTACCGATTCTTAAAGTTGACAGGTTGGCAGGGTGGTGCCACGTGGGTACAGGGCTAAATCAGCTCAGATGACCACTAGGTACGCCTGTGCCAAGCGACTTCCTTTGTTGAAGATTTGCAAGGTTCTAGAACAAATCATGTCACTAAATACCCGACTATTCCCACTGCTGGGACACAGGCCACCTCTCAGTGAGAGGGAGTGGGCCATGCCGGAACCCTCCACGCGGGTCCAGTGCGAGGTGGGAGATGTCACATGTTTTCGAATTTTTGGTTCTAGGACATGTAATGCCGGTTTCCTCATGATGTTTTCCTTCGCAGTTTTGGGAGCAGTGGTGAATTAAATAGGTACGCAAAGTGCCGGTTTGGGTTCGAACTCACGACTTACAACTCGTAAAATACAATAGCCGTAAACATATTTAGTAACCTGCTTTACTATTCCTCAAGACTCGTCATAAAAACCTTGTAAGAAATCGACACGTGTTTCACCTCTCAATGAGGCATCCTCAGGATGTCGAGCGCTGGACTCTGCGTCCAGCGCTCGGCGTTGCAACACATCGTGTTCTGGTTCGCGACTGGTCAATTGTCATACTGAGGATGCCTCGTTGAGAGGTGAAACACGTGTCAATTTCTTACAGGGTTTTTTATGATTCTTGAGGAATAGTTAAGCGGAATAGGTTACTAAAATATATCTACGTATATTGTATTTTATAATGGATTTCCACAAAGTTACGCCTGAATAACTACGTTACAGTTCTTTTGTATTTATCTAAATGACAGAACAAAAACGTGCCAAGGTAAATACGTAGGTTTTTTTTTACTACAATAAAAGTCTTATCAATTTAGCCTAGAATTTATATCTTACCAATGACACTTGAATGGAAAGCCAGAACTGAACGGCACCCTAATAGCCTGAATGCGTGTTTCTGTGATAAATAAACCAATTTTTCTTTCTTTTTTAATGCAGAATTGGTCAGAATTGGAATCGTATTGAAATAAATGTCTAAACCATTGCTTCACAAGTTCGAAAAAAAGAGCTCAACAACGTAACTTACGAATTTATAAAACAATGGATTAGACATTCGTTTCAAACCGATTCCAATTTTTAATGATCGTGTATTATTACGAAATTAGGGTGCAAAGGAGTCTAGAATCGTGAGAATATCAGCTGACAGAGAGTTAATAATAATAATTATTTAGCCTATGTCACAGTATAAATAAGTAACAGTATTAGATCGGCAGTAACCTTGATATACCTACGGCCGCTCGGTAGATAAAGCTGCCGCGCCCAAAGCGTAACTGCCCTCCACTCGATACGTAGGTACTGATATACACTGAGACTTCGGAGCGCCTTGTTTCGACCGTTTTCTATGAAGATATAATACTGTTATTTATTTGTACTGTGCCTATGTTGTCCCACTGAAGGTCAAAGACCTACCTAGAAAAGTACTGTCAAAAATATTCATCTTTCGACTGCACTGCCAAAGTGCCAATATGCATTTTTACAAGCTTTTTATTCGACTGTACTAGCAAATAAGAGATCTCGCGCACTGTACGGCCACGACCACGATCAGTGGTCGCAGCGACCAGAGGGCCTAGACAAAGTGACATTTTATCAGCGATAAGGATGATGGGAAAGGCAAAAATGTATAGAACTGACATTTAAACTATCGAAAAGCTTATGTGAATCCTGTAGAAAGCCCTTGTAGAAACGCTGTCGAAGCGATTGTCACTTATCTAGACCCTCTGGTAAACAATAGAAACCGATTCGAATCGCGCACTTGGTCGCAACGGCCAACTAGCCGCAGATCATACCATAGACGGCCAAATCTGGCCGGAGTCCTCGTACTTGCGTTGCCAATCATTGGCCAAAACCACATGATTTTAACTTCAACTGCATGATTGCATGTTACTTGCAAAGTGAAAGGCAATACGATTGATTACCTCGTGATAACTTGTTACTACCTGTACCTTTACCGTGAGTTTACACAGCCAAAACTCTCGTCTCCGTAAATACGCAGTGGAACCGTGCTGGGCCCATAACCTGTTATTGAAACAACGTGTTAAGGTGGATGCGCTAAGGTAGCCCGCGAAATTCAAATTTTCTTAAATTTTTTGCAATTTGCAGGTCCGTATCAGGTTGTATGTTGATCTAAATATGATTGGCGGAAAATTTCATGAAATCGTCATTCAATGCACTTACATGAACTTAGAGAGTTGTATTGCTGATTCTAATGTTTATAATTCTGTAAATCCATATTTGTTACGGCCGCCAATAATATTGAGATCAACATACAACCTGATACTGACCTGCAAATTGCAAAAAATGTGAGAAAATTTGAATTTCGCGGGCTACCCTAGCGCATCCATCTTAAGTTACAAATGGAAGAGTGAATACTTAAGTTAACATCATAGATGAGGAATCTATTCCTTCACCCTACTGCTGTAGAAAATTTTACTTCCTTAGCTGCTGGAGAGTTTGTTGCGCCACTTCTCCCCAGCTAAAGCACTAGGAAGTGGTGAAGGGCGGGCGTGCGGGGGACTGTCTTATGTAATTTTGACGTTCGAAAAGTGCTGATTCTCAGCCTAGTTTGACAATTGGAACCTATGTGACTATTATGAGATGTTAGTTGACAATGACATTGTTATGTTTGGTAAGCGTATTATTTAGATCGTGTGACCAGACAACAGAGATTGATTGTCTAAACGAGGTCACTAGAATTAATGCTGTGAGATGATGTTGTTTATGTACTGTCAGTACTGTTACTAGGTTCTTGCGGTTTAGCTGCGCAATGAAGTTGTGGGATTCTTTGAAAGATAAATTCAGAAATCATACAGGGTGTAAAAAGACCCATCACATAGCCGTCAACTACGCATCAAATGTAGTAACTTTGCACAAAACTCAAAGCATTTATTTCAATTAAACCATTTACAGGCACTTTAGAATTGTCAGAGTCGGTCAGGAGGTCAGAGAGTTGAAGCTAGTTGCCCATTTCAAAACGTAGATCTCTTTGGAGAAGAACGGACAAGAAACTCCAAGGATACTCTTTTAAAATGGATATAGATATTACAAAATTCTGGGTACAGTATTCTTGTTGCTTCCATATGTGAGAACAATGTAAAACAAAAAATAATCAAAAGCAATTCAAAATTTAAGATTAAAAATAAGCTCTGGCAAATAAGAGGTGACCAGTCTCAACTGACGGCGCCCGTTCACGAACATGACATGTGGATCAGCATCATCCAGCTCAACCATTTTGTAGGGAACCGATCCAACACACGCGCCACTATCAGCGAGACATTTAAGTGAGCATGGCACAAAAATTATCAAATTCAAATTCCAAATCCAAATAATTTATTTTCTCTTCACATACAAGGATCTTATGATTTAATTAATTATAAGATCCTTGTTTTGATCCTTTATAAGATGCTTTATAATTTATTATTGCTGGGAAACGACTTATTTTTGGTGTGAAAAATCACTGTTTACGGTAGTGCGCAACGTAACGCACGCAAAACATTTTGTTTATGGATGCATGCAAAGGTTCAGGGTTTGTGTGGTTATTTAAAATTAAGTTATAACGTTCAAAATATGCTTTCTTTAAAAACCAGTCGGAACTTTGACCTTCAATATCTCCGTAACCAGAAGGTTCCCAGGTATGGTTGAGAACAAAAAAATGATCGCAATGACGGGAATAACAAGTGGCTTTCGGCTTAGTTAAGTGTATTTTTACACCCGTTATAATCCGGAAAAGAACCGGAGTTACCGACATAGCTTGGAGAGGAAGCAAGCTGAAGTGGCAGAGAGTAGGCCGTTTGTCGAAGGAACGATGGCCGGTGGAGCAGACGAGTCCTAAGGTGGAGACCGGGTATCGGCGAGCGTAGAGTGGGGCACCCCCCAGCTAGATGACCGACGACGTCCTTAAAACGTTGGCTGGGACAGACTGGATGCGGAAGGTAGAGGACAGGGTGTTAGGGCGCAGCCTGGGAGAGGCTTTTGTGGAGGAGTGGACAGCGATAGGCTGAGTCGATTGATTGAGGTTATTACAAAATAATCATCATCATCTGAAAGAAAAGAAAGAAAAATAGGTTTATTTGTCACAGAAACACGTGCTCAATAAAAGTTAAATTTTAAATTTAAAAAACCCCCGACAAAAACAAAGCTTCTAAAAAGTAAAAAAATAATATGTATTGGCCCTTTAAGTTTAATATAAAAGTTGTAGGTAATATTTTGACCCAAGCGTCGTCGCGTCGGGGGACGGCTCATGAAAATAGCAAATTAACTGCAGCTATCCTTTCTACAATAGCATATATTCATTATTCCTAGTGTATGTTGGCGTTTTCATTAGCCGTCCCCCGACGCGACGACGCTTGGGTCAAAATATTACCTACAACTTTTATATTAAACTTAAAGGGCCAATACATATTATTTTTTTACTTTTTAAAAGCTTTGTTTCTGTCGGGGGTTTTTTAAATTTAAAATTTAACTTTTATTTCCAGCTTTTTAAATTTCATATTATATTATATGAAATCTGCGTAGCTGTACGTACTTTTGCCACAGTGAAGCTAGTTACTAATTTAGTCTCATTTCTCTTTCCTACTCCATCATCAGACCCTGATCACCATCCATCTGTAACCTATTTTTGAGACCTTTCCAATGAGCCCAAACACGATACCTCTGCTGTAAGTTGGTGAGGGAGTTGGGTATCCTGCATCCAGGTGATGCTGCAGCATCAGTTCAAGGTTACTATATTCTTCTAATATCATTAAAGTAACAGAATTCTAAATTTCCAATCGATTAGATCTGCGAAAGAGGCTCACATCCATTCATCAACTAGAAAAGAGCTGATAATGTTCAAACGGCTGAACCGATTTTCTTGAATCATAGCTAAGAACACTCTCGATCAAGTCACCTTTCAAACAAAACAAAAAAAAACAGAATCAGTTCAGCCGTTTGGCAGCTACGATGGAACAGACAGACACACAGATACACAGATACACAGATACACACGTTAAACTTATAACACCCCTCTTTTTCAGTCGGGGGTTAAAAAGAGATAACAGTAATCAACAATATTAAACTAAAAAAAACAAAATTGATCATCTGTCTCCCAATTATATTGGGTCGGCTTCCAGTCTGATCGGATGCAGCTGAATACCAGTATTTTACATGGAGCGAATGCCTATCTGACATCCACAACTCAGTTACTGGTTACGATACCCTTGGTAAAACTGGTTGTCTGACTTTCGAGCTTCTGACTGCTCGTAACTGACTGTCAAAGATCTACGAATGACTGGCTGGAATCAACGGCTTTACGTGCAATCCGAGACACGGAGGGAGATCGTTAAGTTTAAGTTATGGATGGTCACCTATCCCCTAAACGACCCGTGCGGCTGTTATCAATATCATTTATACTCCATTTAAATAAAATTTGGCATTTAAACAAACCTTTTTACAGTCCGTTCAACCGATTTTGACTTCTATACCGTAAGCATGAGGATGCCATTAAAAGCAAAAAAGATTGCACAGTACCAACTCTCTACTGCAGCTGCCATTTGTCGTGCCACCAACGCAATAGAAGTCAAAATCGGTTGAACGGACTGTAAAAAAGGCTTATCTATATGTCTAATCTTATTTCAAATGAAGTATAGTAACGAAGAAATATTATTTCAATTCAATATTGTAAATGCGAAAGTGAGTTTGTTTGTATGTTACTCTTTCACGCTAAAGCGGCTTAACGGATTTGGATGAAATTTGGCACAGTGGTAGACCTTGACCTAGAATAGGATATATGATACTTTTTATCCCGATATTCCCACGGGAACGAGACTTACGCGGGTGAAACCGCGGGGTGCAGCTGGTATTTAATATTATTATAACAATATTATTATTAAGACATCTCCAAGTAGGTATTTAAAAACAATGGGTAAGCTAATCTAAACATAAAATAATCTATAAGTACCTACTCCATTGGTTTAGGTTAGATTAGGTTACTAAAGGTTGATGGATGATTTTAATTGTTATAATTCTGTAAATAAAATACTTGTTACGATTGCGAATAATATTTTAATTAACATACAACTTGATATCACAATACAATACAACCTGATATTGATCTGTGAATTGGAAAAAAAAACAATTTCGCGGGCAACCCTGTAGATTTCACCTTGCCAAGATTATTTGCAAACTAGCTGCGCCCCGCGGTTTCACCCGCGTAATTCTTGATCCCGTGGGAATATAGGGATAAAAAGTATCCTATGTCCTATTCCAGGCCATGGTCTACCCATGTGCCAAATTTCATCCAAATCCGTTCAGCCATTTTAACGTGAAAGCGTAACAAAGAAACAAACAAACTCACTTTCACATTTATAATATTAGTTAGGATCATAAAGTATACAGAATTTCTAACTTGGAAATATTCTCGTGACTGTTCTCGCTCAGGAGAATAAATTGATGGGGTATTAAAGAAAGGAAAAAAAAAATTGGGACACGCACAGGAAATACAAACAGAAATAAAAAATAAGTACCTAATTGAAATAAAAAGAAATATTTAAAAACGACCTATGCGAGGCCAAAAAGGCTCAGCATTATGCTGCGATATTTAAAAAATAAATACCGTTGCGCTGTTATTCTGATAAGGCCTGCTGTGATGCCACGGACACGCCTACGGACATATATAAATCCCACGAGGGGACTACAATAAAAAAAAAAAAGTGTCCTGACACGATCAATTGCAATTCTCAATTTTTACGTAAAGATCGTCTACCAAATGAAATTGAAGCGATTGACAATACCACTTCAATAAAAATTTATCGTTTCGGGGACCCCGTAACAGAAAGTTTTCGTAATCTTGGGGAACATTCTCGGGAGTTTATCATCACTACTCGTGAAGCAAAGTAGGTACATCCTTTGCACGCGTTCAAGTTAAGTAAGTACATAAGTATGTTACTTAGTTTTCGTTCCACACTTGCCCATTCATATAACTAAACCGACCAATGTTAACACAATATTAACTGTTTAATGAACACACTTATAGTTTATAATACCTCTATTACAAACATTATTATATCTAAAATAAACTTTGCATTATCCAATCTAAGCACTTGTGAATTTTAAAAACAATGGCAACCATGTTTGTTTTACTTCGCGCGCTCGCACGCTATTGGTCGGTTGTCTGTCAGGAGCTGTCTAGTTTTTTTTTCCAAACAGGAAATGGTGGTTTGGTCTTGTGAGTACTTAATGCATTTTTTATTTATTTCTAAGTTTTTTTTTTTGTAATAAGTAGTTTTTTTTGTTGAGAATGGTCTGGCCCGAATCTATTCTCTATAATCTATAGTATACTAAAAAAAATGTACACGTTCATGTGTACGTTCGTACTATACAGTCTAATACTTAGTATGAATGACCGTCATTCGTTTAGCTATGGTGTCGAATGAAGTTGATTAGCATACTGTATACAGGTTAAATTTTAATTATCTAAGTAAGCGTAGATATAAAAATTACCTTATTATATAATTACCTAAATATATTTATAAATGTTTTTATAAAAAATATTTCAAAATGTAATTTGAGACATAAAATACTTATACGAAAGATTATTACTTATCAAGCATGTTTAATGTATTTTTTTTTTTAATATACTTGTTTAAAAATACATGTGCTGTGCTTCATTAAATCATCATCAATCTCATATCCCAAGAAAATAATAAAAAGAAAAAATATACAGGCGAGCTTAGTTTTAAAATCTTATCCCTATACAGGAAAAACTTTTTACAAAAAAAAAAAAAAAAAAAAACAAGCTACTTCCAAGCGACTTACAAAATATTTTTCACTTTTTAGTTGTGGTACCTACCCCACACAAATTCGAATACCACTACCTGCTATGTAATTATCAGTGACGGAGTAACATAAAACACATCCGACAACATATTATACTAAGTGGGAAAAAATACGTAATATTGAAGCTAAGTCAAAAACTACGCAAGCAAAGTTAATAAAATTTATAAGGGACCACCTCTGACGCATGAGCATGAACTATCAAACAAAAAAAGATTCATCAAAATTGATTCATAATTGGCGGAGAAATCCCGTACCTAACAAACACACAACAAAAAAACATACAGACGAATTGAGAACCACTTTTTGAAGAAGTCGTTTAATAAAAACAACCGACTTAAAAAAAAAAAACACTTAAAACGTGAAAAATAACTTTAATTTCGGAAGTCGGTGTCTTTGCTTTTCAATTTTTGTTTTTTGCCACCGACTTCCGAAATTAAAGTTATTTTTCACGTTTTTAGTGATTTTTATTTTTGTATTTTTTTTTATTTTTCACTTTTTAGTTGTGGTACCTACCCTACACACATTCTAATACCACTACCTGCTATGTAAATAACAGTGACGGAGTCAAACAATATATCGTCTACATACACTAAGTGGGAAAAATACGTAATTATTGAAGCAAACTCAAAAACTACGCAAGCAAAGTTAATAAAATTTATATGGGACCACCTCTGAAGCATGACCTACCAAACAAAAAAAGAATCATCAAAATCGATTCATCATTGACGGAGTAATCGCGTAACATACACACGACGAATTGAAAACCTCCTCCTTTTTGAAGAAGTCGGTTAAAAATAGTACTATAATGACGGCCAAGACCCACATAAAGCCGCCTTGTAGGCTGTGGTAGAAGTCACAGTCATTAGGATGGACAACTAATAGATTATAATAGTGAATTAATGCAGCTCTATAACATAACATCATCCCTGACGTCCCCGAACGGTTAGGCAGTTCGATTTTTAACAAAATTATATTTAAAACGCTTATCTTAATTAGGCTCTTATCAATATATTGCATAGTTATAAACAAATGAACTAGAAAAGTATTTCAAAGCGGAAACAATTTATTTGACTAACCCGCTAGCTAATGCCCGCGACTTCGTCCGCGTGAAATTTTGGCAGTCGCATCGCATCGCATCGCCTGTCCGCGCTATTACTTCGTATTTGCTTAGCGTTCTTTCTGTCTTTGATTTCTTTTTGTCCAGCTCCTTAGTGTCATATAGCATGATGTTAAATAAAGCTTTCCTCAAGTAATGGGCTATCAGCCTATCAATATGCAAAAAAAAAACAAATCCGACTCGTTGTTCCAAAGATTAGCGCGTTCAAACATAAAAAAAAAACAAACTAAGAAACTCTTCAGCTTTATTAATTAGTAAGTATAGATAGATAAACGTAAAAGTAGGTATTTCTTAAAAGCGGAAACGATGCAATAGTTAGTGCGTAATTCCAATAAATATTCCAATTAAAATGTATCCATGCCATGAGTAATAAAAGGCCAAACACCAACCTGCTATAGCAAGTCACACGACACCACAAAGAATTGAACAATCATAAGCGCTTTAACGCTGCTAAAAATACGCGTTAACAACACCCGTTTATTGTACGCAGCGCTGGAAGCGCGTGAAAGTACAAACAATTTGCACTCCGCGCGCCTTAAACCGAACGCGCTCTTTGCATTGTCTGTGTCATAATATTCAAATTTCGAACGCGAATGAGGCGGGAAATGCTGTTTTTATTGCGTTATTTTTGTCTGTGATTGAATTTGAAGTGCAAAACATATGAAATTTATGAAATATAGTGATAAAGTTACGTTGAGTTGCGGTTAAATTATCTTATCTTCCATTCGATGATTTGTTAATTTTTCCTACTCGGTAGTTCCCGCGGAATTTGAAGTGTTTAATGTAATTTTTGCGCTAAAAAAATGACTGTGTGACAAATCGTGAGAAAAATCGATATCCCTTTAAATTATCTGAGTGTTTTGACAAGAATTGTAACATTTGTGGAAAAATTTACAATAACATTGTTTAAGTTTATTTTTCTTAGAGTTATCGACCTTTTTCAACAATGGATATCTTCAGATTGGGCCATATGCGTCAGATGTCGCATATTATGCTGTAAGTACTTACAGAATCCGTACCTACATTGTCTATTGCATCAAGCAAACAAAATAAGACAGAAAACAAACATGGCTGACTTACTAAGCCACGAAATTCCTAAAATTTATTAGGTAGTCAATCAAAACGATTCTTACATTTGTAAAAGATATCGACTACTTTTTTTATAATAATAATAATTTAACTACGTTACTTTATGCAACATTTATAAATAACTAAAGTCTAAACCGCCTAATCTCAGTCCCTTTCGCTACATTTTTGACAAGCATTTGACTTTGATTGTCACTGAGATGAGATTGTGACTAGATTAAACTATTCTTCTTCTGTCAACTAATCAAAATGTTTTATGAGATTGACAGACATGAGACATGAGACAGCATGTTAGGTATAAATTTTTGATGGACAAGATACCGCTTGGTGCTTCGTCTGACGGTACTAAATAATGCTGCCTGATATGGTACTTTTAGTGTAACACGTAATAGTGTCTAGGTCTACTACCGTAGTACTTCTAGAATCTTCGATGGAATAGTACCGCCATTTATGTAAGTGTATTCATTCGCGGTATTTTTAGTGACATAGAGATACTGACCTATCGATTGCATTGGTTATTTTAATGATATTAAAATTGTTTTGTAATAAGTATCATGTTTCATGGTACTTTTCAAGAAAAGTGTCGTTTGCATTGGTACTTTTAGTGATAAATAAAATGGTGCCGTCTGCAGCGGTTCTTTTAATGTCATTGAAGAAAATAATGTTTACTTACTTTTAAGGCGAAATGGGACTGACGAGAGCCGAGGGTGGTATGACCCCGCCCGCGCGCAATTCTAGTGCACTATGCTTACGAATATGTAATTTTAAAATTTTATTTGTGTTTATATAGAAAAAATAAGTCCATACCCCTTAAAGTATTTAATAGTGAACACGTAGACAACATTTTATTAAAATTGCTTTGGTAACAATCGAATGGAATAGGATTTTCTCTTTAAAAAAACAGATTTTAAGGAAACTGCGGTTTTTTTGTATCGAGGAAAGTTTTGTCAATCGTGTATATCCTCATACTTCACTAAATAATAAAAAAAACGCAAATGCGTTGTTTTGTTTTGAGAGAAACATTGATTTTGCGTGAAGCCGAATCGCGTCAAAACATCTGCTTTGGAACCATTTCACCTTGAGAGGATTATGTAGAATTAGTGCCGTCTGCATCGGGGCTTTTAGTGGCATCCACGTATATTCATTTATGCTGTCGCGGTACTTTAAGTGACACGAAATAGTGTCGTCAGCCATCTTAGTGGCCGGTACATATTAGTACCGTGTGACATAGTGATAAGTGTCATTGCGTAACTTTGCGTTGATAAAATTAAGATTGTATGAATGATATTGTCAAGTCAAAGTCAAATAAGTTATTGTATACACTTCTAAGGCACTTTTGAACGACAAAACGTACAAGAAAAAAAAAATTAAGTATTAAAACTAAAACCCAACTACGACTAAAAAGATATATAAACAAGACACCACAGACAGATAAATTAAAAATCCGGAGTCACACATAATCTGTTCGATTTATGCCCTAACACGTGTGACTCCGGATTTTTAATTTGTCTGTCTGTGGTGTCTTGTTTATATTAGGTCTTTACCTATGAAATTGCCGTTCTGCAGTACTGGCCATTTCAAATCAAAATAATTTTTGTTTGGCTAAGAATTCTAATTTCAAATTAATTTTATTTTAAAAACATGGATTTTTTTTTCCAAAAGTAGTCATTTCTTTATTGATTAGTGTTACATTTTCATCGCATTTCAATCTTTTTCGTCATCATGGATACGTTAAAAATTCGAGTAATTATGGAATATGAGTACCGTCGTGGCAGCAACGCGGCACAAGCGGCACGCAACATCAACGACGTTTACGGAGCTAACACTACAAACCAACGCACCACCTGTTATTGGTTTGCTCGCTTCCGTTCTGGAAATTTCGACCTGAAAAATGAACCTCGCGGTCGTCCGAAGACTTTGGTCGACAATGACGAATTAAAGGCGATTGTGGAAGCTGATGATACACAATCTACGGCTGAATTAGCAGCAGCTTTCGACGTTAGCGTCAAAACAATATTGGTCCATTTGCGTCAAATTGGCAAGGTAAAAAAGCTTGACAAATGGGTGCCCCACGAACTCAATGATCGCCAGCGCGAAGTACGCGTCGAGACGTGCCTTGCACTGCTCAACAGACACACAAATGAAGGAATTTTGAACCGCACTGTTACCTGCGATGAAAAATGGATTCTGTTTGATAACCGCAAGCGCTCAGCAAGTTGGTTGGATCCTGGTTCAGCACCTAAACAATGCCCTAAACGAAAACTTACCCCTAGAAAAGTGATGGTCACTGTTTGGTGGTCTACCGCCGGTGTGATTCATCACAGCTTCTTACCAAACGGGGTGAGCATTACTGCAGATGTGTACTGTGAAGAACTGAACACAATGATGGAGAAGCTGGCGCATCTCCAACCAGCATTGGTCAATCGCTCGTCTCCGCTGCTCCTGCACGACAACGCGCGACCTCATACTGCACAGCAGACGGTCTCCAAGTTGCAAGAACTGGGGTTGGAAGCTCTCCGTCATCCGCCCTACTCACCAGACCTTGCGCCTACAGACTACTACTTTTTCCAGAATTTGGATAACTTCTTGGCGGGAAAAAAATTCAATACCCGAGAGGCAGTACAAAATGCCTTTGAAGAATTTGTTGCCTCCCGTCCAGCTGATTTCTTTAAGAAGGGCATCAATAAACTGCCACTGCGATGGCAAAGATGCATTGATTGCATGGGTGATTACTTCGATTAATACAAATAAAAAATTCATGAAAAAAATTCGTTTAAATTTTTTCATACAAAACGGCAATTTCATAGGTAAAGACCTATTATATCTTTTTAGTCGTAGTTGGGTTTTAGTTTTATTACTTAATTTTTTTTTTATTCTTTTGGTGTTATATTATATATATTTTTGAAATGTGCTCATTAAGCCCTTTCAGTTGATACCCAACATGGTACGATTAAACAATTTTTTTTTTTAAGTTCCTGACTTTATGTCCTCTAGACGCCGCCATTTTTAATTTAATGTGACGTCACATAGCCTATAACCAGCGGTAAATCAATACGCTTCCAACGATACTCATTGTCAAATTGTGATAAGTGCTTTAGAAGATAGGAGGGAACAGATGAACATACATACATACATACATACCGGTCAAAATCATAACCCTCCTTTTTTCTTCGCCGTAGTCGGGTAAAAAATAGAATTATTTCTAGTCGCCCCTTCCAAAAGGTTCCGTATGGAGAAGAATGGGGAAGAAACTCGAATGCTATTCTTTTAAAATGCAATATTTTATGCTCGCAAGCGAAACTGATGTGCATGAGATCCTTGGTTCGATTCCCAGGTCGGGCAAAGTGTTATTGGGTTTTTCAATCTGGAATTTCTAAATAGCAGTCTGGATTAACGCCCGGTTGATGGCCAAACGCTCACCCCCCATTACATGGGACTTAAACATAACTGGCGAAATGTGGGTGTACTATAGGTACACCTCTGTCTAACCCTTCGGGAATCACAGGCGTGGTGTTATGTTATTAAGGGCGGATTCGACCAAACTCGAATTTATACACGAGTAACTATACGGGGAATAATCTATTCCACGATTTTATTCTCGAGTAAAATCAACAGTCGTTTTTCCATGCAATCTAACGTATAGCTATACTTGGATTAGAAATAGCGGAATAAACGTGAACGAATGTAATAAAAAAAAAAAAAAAACCCGGCAAAAAAACGTTGTTCTCCAGACGGGACGGTGCAGAAGCATAACTCTTCTCAACTCTAATTTGCCGTATTATAGCTTGGGAAAGTAGGTAGCTGTCAATGTCAATGTACAATTTATTGTTTGCTTGTCGTGATTGTCAGCTGGTAATGAAGCGGCCGCCGTTAAATTATTCTCGGATAACTTGTTTACTCGATGCATTTCGGCGTTATAACGATTTACTCTCATATAGACAGATAATTCGAGATTAAGATTTGGTAAAACGAAAAGTTGTCTCAACTCTAGAGTAATTAGTGATTTTATTCCCAGGATAAGACTTATCCAAGTTTGGTCGAATTCGCCCTTATTCGTACAACCTCTTTAGGTTAATGCCATTTACTTTTACTCCGGTAAAGCAGTTTTATCTTTGTGACATTTACGAAATAACTCACCCACCGGTTTATTAAAATAATATTGCATTATAACTATTGTCAAATCGTTCGCTTGTGGCTAAGAAATAACAGCCGCACGGGTCGATCCATCAGGTTAAGCTACGCTTGCCGGGGTTGGTCCGTAGATGGGTGACCGTCTTTACATACCGATACTCTTCCGTGACTCGGAAAGCACGTTAAGCCGTTGGTCCCGGCTGTCATTTGTAGATCTTTGACAGTTGTTACGGGTCGTCAGAAGCCCGAACGCCTGACGAAGGGGTATCGTGTTACCCAGTAACTGGGTAGTGGAGGTCTGATAGGCAGTCGCTCCATGTAAAATAGTGGTATTCAGCTGCATCCGGTTAGACTGGAAGCCGACCCGAACATTGTTGGGAAAAGGCTAGGCAGATGATGAACTATTGTCAAAATCAAATATTATTATACAGTGAGATTGAATTTATGGGCATCCCTCTAAGGGGTCATTGTACTCATCATTATGAACAACTTTCACTATGGGACCAAACCTGAAATCGCGAATAAAAAATCAGCTGTTCCCTATATTTATGTTCGCGGTATGTCTTCGGTGAAAGTCGTTGTAGAAATATGAAACGCTTTCGAAGCGATTGTCACTTGTCTAGGCCCTCTGGGGCCTTTGGCCGATTTTGGGGTGGTTTGGGCGAACCATGGTTGCCCCAACGCTAAACTGGGGCGCTTGAGTCCCTGGTAGCTAGCATTCCTAGACTGGTTTATTATACGATTAACCTGTTTGTCTGCTTGCACCGGTTGGTGGTATATAAGTTATGCAGACAGGCTTGTGAGTCACTGTTGTGGTTACTAGTGTTTATATTTTGATTTTAAAAGAGTGTCCGTGGAGTTTCTTGCCCGTTATTCTCCATAGGAACCCACTACGCTTTGGAATGGGCAACTAGCTTCATCTTTCTGACTGACCGACCCCGTGACAACTCGAAAGTGCGACTCATGTCCACTGCAGTTACGAAGTTGTCTACGAAGTTCTATTTTAGGGGTATTAGGAACAGGGTGTAAAGTTCACTCATCCACCATGGAAAAGGGAGGATCCTCCGACCAGGCGGGTGTTGTGTCTGGTGGGCAACTGCCCAACGGTTGATGTTGGGTTCTTGTATATATGTCCTTTGCACGGTAAACTTTAATTGTGCGATGCAGGATTTATGTGACGTCAGGTCTTTGATGCGTAGTTCGCATGTGGCGATGTATATACCGCCACACAAGCATTCACTCTCATTTTTAACCGACTTCTTCAAAAAGGAGGAGGTTCTCAATTCGTATGTATGTTTTTTTTTTTTTTTGTGTGCGTATGTTACTCGATTTCTCTGCCAATTATGAATCGATTTTGATGATTCTTTTTTTGTTTGGTAGTTCATGCTTCAGAGGTGGTCCCATATAAATTTTATTAACTTTGCTTGCGTAGTTTTTGAGTTAGCTTCAATATTACGTATTTTTTTCCACTTAGTGTATGTAGATGATATTGATTGACTGCGTCACTGTTATTTACATAGCAGGTAGTGGTATTCGAATTTGTATGGGTCAGGTACCACAACTAAAAAGTGAAAAATAAAAACTTTTTACAAAAAAAGTGAAAAATTACTTTAAAAAAAAACAACCGACTTCCAAAAAAAACAAAAAAAGTGAAATATTACTTTAATTTCGGAAGTCGGTGTCTTTACTTTTCAATTTTCGTTTTTTGCCACCGACTTCCGAAATTAAAGTAATTTTTCACTTTTTTTGTTTTTTTTGGAAGTCGGTTGTTTTTTTTTGTAAAAAGTTTTTTTGCTTCTCGATACAGAGTTCAAGTTGTTCAGCCCATGACCCTGAAGGGGTCATTGACCGGCCTTCTTATCATTACTGAAACTGACTCACTAACCTATTGTTTTTAATTTCGTTATGTCATAACATAAATTAATTGCTTAGATTACACCATCTCTTGGCTAAATGATAAATTGATAACAGCCACACGGCTCGACCTACGCTCTCCGCGGTCGATTCGTGGACGGGTGACCATCTATTATGGTGCTCTCACACTGCTGTTATGTTTACAAACATTAGTAAAAATTTTCCAAACAAACATTTATTTTCATCTCTTGACTTGATTTGATGCAAGTATTCAGTTAGAAAATGTTTGTAAATATTTTTAACAGCTGTGAGCACCTTTAGAGACTCCTCCGTGCCTCGGAAAGCACGTTAAGCCGTTGGTCCCGGCTGTCATTCATGTCGTTACGGGTATTCAGAAGCCAGAAAGTCTGGCAACTAGTCTTACCAAGGGGTATCTCGTATCGTGTTACCCAGTGACAGGGTTGTGGAGGTAAGATAAGCAGTCGCTCCATGTAAAGTACGGGTATTCAGCTGCATTCAGAAGCCGACCCCAGCATAGTTGGGAAAAGGCTGGGCAGATGATGGAATTACATCATATGTTTCGAGGCTCAGCCCTCAGACCAAACATGTGTGCACTTAGTGAGGTGTAGTTTGATTGTAAATGGTTGTAAATGTATGTGTGTGTGTGTGTGAGCGTGTATGCACAGAGCGGTGGTGTAGTTTTGGCATGCTTCACTGTATTGTTCGCAGCGTTCTGCCTTGGTTTTTTATTTGGTCTCAGTTCCGAGCTAATAATTTCAGGTGTGTTGCGTTTTGCGTTGCGCTTGCGAAATTGATATCATTGAATTGATTATTATATTATCTTTATATTGAGTATGAGTGTCAGATAGATGTCCTATCTTAAACCCTGACAAATGAAGTGAGGTCTCGGAAGTAAAATTCAAGTACTTATCAAATATTACTGGTTCATTAGACTGTACAGAAAAATCTAAATTCATCATCTGCCTAGCCTTTTTCCCAACTATGTTGGGGGCGGCTTCCAGTCTAACCGGATGCAGCTGAATACCAGTATTTTACATGGAGCGACTGCCTATCAGACCTCCACAACCCAGTAACTGGGCAATACGCTACCCCTTGGTAAGACTGGTTGTCAGACTTTCGGGCTTCTGACGACCCGTAACGACTGTCAAAGATCTACGAATGACAGCCGGGACCAACGGCTTAACGTGCTTTCTGAGGCACGGAGGAGTCTCGGTGTGTAAAGATGGTCACCCATCCACGGACCAACCCCGGCAAGAGTACATTAACCTGATGGATCGACCCGTGCGGCTGTTATTACGTAGCCACGAGCTCCTAAAAAACAGAAAAATCAAAATCAAAAGTCATTTATTCAAACTAAGCTGAGAATCAGCACTTTTCCAACGTCAAAATTACATGAGACAGTCCCCCAAAACGCCCACCCTTCACCACTTCCTAGTGCTTTAGCTGGGAAAAAAGAAGTTGCGCAACAAACTGTCCAGCAGCGCAGCTGTCTGTTCAGTTAGAAAAACAAACGTATTTACCCGACTGCCCCAGAACGATGCTAATGTTTTTATTAAAATATCTTTACATAACAGATGTTGAAGAAATCTGATTCCATAATATTATGAAAATCGAGCTGGTAGGTTTGTTTTAAAAACATTTGTTTTACTCTGAATGCCAAGTTCAAGTGTACTTTTTCTTTGCATTCGATTCGAACCCGGGAACATTATTATGAGTGTACAAGTGAGTGTAAAAATTTAATAAACCCCCGACAAAAACAAAGCATCTAATAAATGTTTTTTTTTATTTTTTAATAGCTAAGGACACTCTCGGTCACCACACAAGTCACCTTTAAAAAAAAACAAAAAAGTAAAAATCTGTTCAGCCGTTTGGCAGCTACGATGACGCAGACAGACACACAGATACACACGACACCCCCTCTTTTTCCGTCGGGGGTTAAAAAAGATACTTAACGAAGCCGAAAGTCATTTGTTATTCCCGCCATTGTGGTCATTTATTTGTTCTGGGCCATACCTGGGAACCTTCTGGCTACGGAGATATTGAAGTTCACAGTTAATGATTATGTGGCGGTATCTACATCGCCACATGCGAACTACGCATCAAAAGACCTGACGTCACACAAAAATCCGCCGTTGTACAGTATTTTTTTTTACTTGTGCATAAAGTTTTAATAAATAAATAAATAAAAATCCTGACGTCATATAAATCCTGCATCGCGCAATGAAAGTTTACCGTGCAATGGACATATAATACAAGAACTCAACATCAACCGTGGGCAGTTGCCCGCCAGACACAACACCGTCTGGTCGGAGGATCCTCCCTTTTCTATGGTGGATGAGTGAACTTTACACCCTGTTCCTCATACCCCTAAACTGACTACCCCTAACCAATCTGTTTCATTTTGACAGTTCAACAAAATTCATTGCGAAATAATGCAATCAATATTGTTGGGCAGATTTTTTTTTTCGAACAATACTAATTTACCGTTGAAATTAAAAGCCGATCGTAAAAATTAACTTCTCGTGAAATGACTATGACTAATTCTTAATTTCAGGTTATCACACGTGTGTCTAATTGTAAAATACCTAATGAGAATATGCTCTTTATTTAATAGTTTTAAAGATAGAGGAAGGAATACAGTGTTTGTGCTAATTGTCTGCGACACTAATACTAATTGTGTAGCTCTAAGATAACAGACATAACGAACATAATATCACGCCTGTAACTCCCAAAGGTAGGCAGAGGTGTACATTACAGATTGGTGCAAAGGACAACTGATAGAAATCCGACTCAAACTCAAACTCAAAGCATTTATTTTAATTAAATCATTTACAGGCACTTTTGAATTGTCAAAGAGTCGGTCAGTTAGTCAGAGAGTTGAAGCTAGTTGCCCATTCCAAAACGTGACCTCTATGGAGAAGAACGGGCAAGAAACTCCAAGGACACTCTCTTAAAAATGGATATAGATATTACAAAATCCTGGGTACAGTATTCTTGTTGCTTCCATATGTGAGAACAATGTAAAACAAAAAATAATCAAAAGCAATTCAAAATAAAAGATTAAAAATAAGCTCTGGCAAATAAGAGGTGACCAGTCTCAACTGACGGCGCCCGTTCACGAACATGACATGTGGATCAGCACCATCCAGCTCAACTATTTTGTAGGGAACCGAATGATCCAATACACGCGCCACCATCAGCGAGACATTTAAGTGAGCATGACATACTCTCATCTGCCATGCTATTTCAAGTCAACATACATCATACCATACTAAACGGCTCCATGGTACACACATTTACAAAAAAAATAAAAATGCTTCTAAATTATACAAAACTATAGTTTGCAAAGAAATTGAGAAATTAATATGATATTATTTTCAGATAAGTTAAATAAGAATAAAAAATAAACAAGAAGTTCGTAATGTCAGAAATAAAAAAGGGGGAAGCAACACTTCCAATTATTAAATGTTAACTAGTGACCCCAAGTGCCTGTGGGGCAGGACCAGCGTGACGACGACTGACGAAACACGAAGTTTGCCGAGACACATTTGGAATATAGTTGTTCTGTACCTATACAGGGTGTCCCTGGAAGTATGTATAAAATCGAATAGGGGCGTAGGCAAGGTGATGTCCAAACTTTGTAACCCTGAGAATATTTTTTCGCTAGTGAAGCTATTTCCCTTGAAAATCGCTCGAAAATTCAGTAAATTTTTTGCCAGATCAAGCTTTTGCAGTAAATGTTTTTTGTTTTTGAACACATGTTTTCTAGCTGCGTTAAAGTATTACCACAGGAAAGGGCGATTCCTCTACAAGGTCATTCTCAGGGTTAAAAAGTTTGGAAAGGACCTTTCCCACGCCATTATTCCATTTCATCCATAGTTCCAGGGACACTCTGTATAGTACAGTCGAACAACATATTTGGTATACACTGTCAAAATTCTTTTAGATTGTGTGTGTAATTTAACTTTTTGAGCTTAAAGCTTTGGAGAGTGACGTAAAAAGATTGTTGACTACTGAAAACACTCACAAAATTGTTTAAAGTATTAGCAAGTTATCTACCTGTATACCAAATAGCTTGTTCGACTGTACACTCACATTTCGCCAGTTATGTTTAATTCTCATGTGACAGAGGGCGTGCCTATTGCTATCAACCGGTCACATTTCCAGACTCCGGGCTGCTACTGACAAATTCCAGATGGAAAAACAAAAAAAAAACTTTGACCGACCCGGGAATCGAACCGAGGACGTCATGCCCAGCAGTAGCGCTTGCGTGAACTTGACCACCTTGCGTGACCTTGTATAATTAAGTAACAGTATTATATCTTCATCGAAAACGGCCGAAACGACGTGCTTCGAATATTATTGTAGAGTAACGTACGCAACAGTATCGAGTGCGCGGCAGGGACGCATGGACGCAAGGTTTATCTACCAAGCGGCTGTAGGTAATTATTTCAAGTTCACTGCCGTGACATAATACTGTTACTTTAGTACACTGTGACTAGACAAACGAGGCAGTCTTTAAAAATTACCTGGGCGGAAAATTACCATGACTAATTACTTTTATGATAGTTTTCACTACGTGTGGCAAACCGGAAAATTGCTAATTAAACTGCGCTCATTATTAGGGTTCTGTACCTGAAGGGTGTCAAACGGAACCTTATTTCTAACCCTCCGTTGTCCGTCCGTTAGTCCGTCTGTCGGTCAGTCAGCGGGCTGTATCTCATGAACAGTAATAGGTAGGCAGTTGAAACTTTCACAGATTGTGGCTATCTATTGCCGCTATAACCACAAGTACTTAATGAAAAACACCGGCTTCCAAAAAAACACCGGCTTCCAAAAAAACACACAAAATAGTGGAACCTTTTTTTTTTCGGAAGATTAATTTCGGAAGCCGGAGTCCGCAAGCAAAGTTAATAAAATGTATATGGGACCACCTCTAAAGCATGACCTACCAAACAAAAAAAGAATCATCAAAATCAATTCATAATTGGCGGAGTAATCGCGTAACAACCCAAAACAAAAATAAAAATACATGCAGTCGGATTGAGAACCTCCTCCTCCTCTCCTTTTAGAAGTCGGTTAAAAATTAAATAGAGTTAATAATTAAAGGGACAATACAGCATACAAGAAACGTGTTTATTTCGGCGTTTTTTGCTCGAACTTAAGGCCGTACCCTACCTCAGATTTTATCTCGCTCGCGCCATACTACTGCGGCAGTGGTAATAAAAAAAAAAAAAACATATGACCTGCTTTATAGTGAGTTCAGTTATTATGCAAAGTTTCGATGATCTAATTTGAAGTAGTTTTTGAATACCAGCGTTTTATAGTTCGGTTTAGAGGTAACTTTGTTTTTTTTTTTTAACATATATTTATTTCAAAATTTATGCTGCAGTATTTTCGGCATAACGGAGGATCATGCTAAGCAATTTGAGGTAGGGTGCGCCCGTACGGAACCGTTCGTGTGCGAGTCCGGTTCGCACTTGGCCGGTTTTTAATAGGTTTAAAGATAAAGGTACGAGTATAGTGTTTGTGCTAATTGTCTGAGACTCAAAGACTAATTATGTAGCTTTAAGATAACATAAAATCACCCCTGTATTTTCCTAAGGGGTAACCAATAGTATAAGTTCACCCACATTTCGCCAGTTGAGTAGCAAGCAAGTGACGAACTGGACAGGTCCACTCAAATCTGTGTGGCTCTTTCCTCAAAAAACCATTTCAGACGCAAATCTACATGATCCTCATATGGCCTGACCAAGATTATGTCTGGACTTCAAAAGAGACTGCGACCTCTGAGTTTGTTTCGGCCTTTCTTCTCAGAGTAGTCAGATAGGAAACGCACACCTCATCTAGTTTTAAAATATAATTTATTTTTTACGTGTAAAAGTGTGTGCACGAACTTACTTCCAGAAATTAAATCATTTATGACCCAACAGCCTCTAATGTCTCAGCCAGAGGCAGTGGGCTGTAGACCACCATGCGGGCCCAGTGCGGGTTGGTGCAAATGATTTCATCGCCACTGCTCTCAAAATGGTGAAGGGAAACATCGTGAGGAAACCGGCATGTCCTAGAACCAAAAATTCTAAGACATGTGACATCTACCAACTCGCACTGGGCCCGCGTGGTGGGTCACGGCCCACTCCCTCTCACAGAGAGGAGGCCTGTGTCCCAGCAGTGGGAACATTGTAGGCTGATTATGCAGGCTATTATGCTAGATTTGTGCGCGGTTGATGGCAATAGGCTCGCCCCCTATTACATGGGACTTAAACATAACTAGCGAAATGTGGGTGTAGGCACTATAAGTGCACGGTGCACCTCTGCCGAACCTTTCGGGGATTACAGGCGTGATGTCATGTTACTATCGGCTTCATAATATTGTTAACTCTACATAATTCAATAATTCTATACTGTTTATTGAAAATACAGGTGTTTGAGTATTGTTTTCAAGTAAAAAACATCGTTATTAATTTATTTATTTGTTCTTTTATTATTATATACCTTTTTACAAAAAAAAAACGTTTTGATAACAGAATGTCGTAGCCTTTACAAATGGGTTGCATACGTAATCAGATATTTATTAAATTCTGATTTGTACAAAATTAGGCCTTAAAATGTCGGCATTCAATGGAACAAATCTAACTTAGAGCAATGTAGTAGGTACTGACGGCGTTTTCACCCGCGTAAGTCTCGATCCCGTGGGAATATCGGGATAAAATGTATCCTATGTCCTATTCCAGGTCATGGTCTACCCATGTGCCAAATTTCATCCAAATCCGTGCAGCCGTTTTAGCGTGAAAGCGTAACAAACAAACAAAATCACTTTCGAATTTTTATATTTAAGTTAGGATGAATGCGAAAGTAATTTTTTTGTTATTATGCTGGGGTTTTTTTGTTACCAACGGGAAACGCCGTTGATTATCGCGATGATGGCCATTAACCGTACCTACGTGTAGCCACAGCTTGTCGCGATTCTTAAGGGAGTTGGGTTTTTTGCAATTATCAGGTTGTATATTGATTAAAATATGATTCGCGACTGTAAAAAATATGAATTTACAGAATTTTAAATATTAGAATCAGCAATACAAGTCTCTAAGTTCATTTATGTGTAATAAATGATTAGGTATTTCATGAAATACCATCTTTACATACCGAGACTCCTCCGTGCCCGGTGGTCCCGGCTGTCATTCGTGGATCTTTGACAGTCGTTACGGGTCAGAAGCCCGAAATTCTGACATCCAGTCTTACCAAGGGGTATCGTGCTTTCCGAGGCACGGAGGAGTTTCGATATGTAAAGATGGTCACCCATCCACGGACCAACCCCGGCAAGCGTAGCTTAACCTGATGGATCGACGGGTGTGGCTGTTATTACTTAGCCACGAGCTCCTAGCACAGGTTTATCTTTTATTTAAAAGGGGGTTCCTATGTAAGATTTACTGTAAAACTTTGTACAAGTTTCTGAAATAAACTTTTTGTTTATTTATTTTTTATTTACCGCGTTGTCTGTTGGCGTCTGTTTTTATCCTCATAACCATGACTAACCATTTCTCATCTTTTGTCCACAGAGAGTCCAGCTCAGAACTGCTGGCAGTCCGAGTGTCTATCAATGGCATGACATGCCAGTCGTGTGTGCGCAGCATCGAGGGTTCAGTCAGGGAGCTGCCTGGCATTGAATATGTTAAGGTAAGACACTTGGTTATAACCAAACATAATTTATTTCAATCCATTTAAGATCATATACATTTAAGATTTTAATCACAATAAATAAAAGCATATAAGTAAATATAATCAATAAAAAATACAAATAAAATTAAGAATTTAAAATTGAAATTTGATTAAAATCATAAAATTAAATTAAGATTTGATTAAAATCATGAAATAAAATGAAAGGATATTGACCGATTTGGACCAAATGCTGCCCAGACATGGGAGTGCTTCCAAATGGTTCCTTGCATCAATTTATACATTAAAAAAATAAACGGTCCCAGGGTTAAAAAGTTATTGTCTGAGAAAGGTTAAAGTTTTTCAGGTACCTACCTAGTTTTATTTACTTAATTATTGGAAATCTGTAAGATAGCGTCGTTGAGTTTGAACTCGTTGAGTTTATCTTGACAAGTGCTATAGCCTCACATGGTGTCTAGGGTCCGATGATGGAGCTGGAGGGTGGTTACGGTCACTCCTCAAGTAAACCAGATAGCCCCGTCGTATGTGGTTTCATTGGATACGTATTGAAAAGTCCTATTACACTAGGTGGTGTCCAAGGTCTGATGACGCAGCCGGAAGGTATCCATTGGAACTCCTCAACCAAAGAAGACAGCACCATCGTCTTTGGACTCGTTGAATATATATTGAAAAGTGCTTTACATTAGGCAGTGTCCAGGGTCCGATGATGGAGCCGGAAGGTGGCGATAGGAACTCCTCAACCAAACAAGATAGATACACAACAAGACAGTCCCATCGTGTTTGGACTCATTGGCTTTGGCTTTGCAAGTACCTAGTATAGCCCAGGGTTGTATCCAGGGTCTGATGATGAAGCCGGAAGGTGGCCAAAGGAACTCCTCAACCAAACAAGATAGCACAATCGTGTTTGGAATCGTTGGCTTTGTCTTGAAAAGTACCTAGTATAGCCCACGGTTGTATCCAAGGTCTGGTGATGGAGCCGGAAGGTGGCCATAAGAACTCCTCAACCAAACAAGATAGCACCATCGTGTTTGGACTCGTTAGCTTTGTCTTGACAAGTACCTAGTATAGCCCACGGTTGTATCCAAGGTCTGGTGATGGAGCCGGAAGGTGGCCATAAGAACTCCTCAACCAAACAAGATAGCACCATCGTGTTTGAACTCGTTAGCTTTGTCTTATCAAGTACCTAGTATAGCCCAAGTTTGTAGCCAGGATCTGATGAAGGAGCCGGAATAACCCATAGGAACTCCTCAACTCCTCCTCCGCCATTGCTTGGTTGTTATTCATCAATAAAAAATAGTTGTTCTTAAAACTCCTCGGATAGATTTTATTGAGCTTTGGTTTACAGACTAGTATAGGCCCAAGGATCATAATGCACTATGTGTCCGTTCTGGGCAGCACTTTAAAATGCGCCATCGTTTGGTTGGTATTCATCAGTAAAAAATACTCAATAAAAATTGTTTTTCTCAAAACTCCTCGGATAGGTTTTATTGAGCTTTGTTTTACAGACTAGTAGAGGCCTAAGGAACATAATGCACTATGTCTCCATTCTGGGCAGCACTTGGTCCAACTCCCATATATGGATGGTCAATGTCCTTTGATTAAAATCATGAAATTAAATTGATGCAAGTCTCGTGTGCGCAGCATCGAGGGTTCAGTCAGGGAGCTGCCTGGCATTGATTATGACACCATATTATATAATTTAATTTTATATAATTTCTACGTTTATATCTGTATTTTTTATGGTGTACTTAATAAAGAGTATTCTATTCTGTTCTATAAATGTATGTATATTTTTGACCAAATAAATTATTTTTATTATTCTTATTATACAACTCTGTACTATTGTCAGACTATCGGTAATAACAGATATCATCGTTATCAAGCTCTCTAGATTGTATTACTACAAAACGATAACTGTTTGCAACGGTAATCCCATGTCTTATCACAGAAACTAGGTCTCTGAAAACAATATTATTTGTTGATAACTCGAAATAATTAATAACAGCTGCATGGGTCGATCCAGCAGGTAAAGCTACGCTTGCCGGGGTTGGTTTTCGTCTTTACATACTGAGACCCTTCCCTGCCTCGGAGAGCACGTTAAGCCGTTGGTCCCGGCTGTCATTAGTGAATCTTTGACAGTCGTTACGTGTCGTCAGAAGCCCGAAAGTCTGTCAACCAGTCTTACCAAGGGGTATCGTATCAGTCAGGCAGTCAGGCAGTCGCTCCATGTAAAATAATGGTATTCAGCTGCATCCGGTTAGACTGGAAATCGACCCAAACATAGTTGGAAAAAAGGATACTTAGGCAGATTGATTGAACTCTTGATAACATTTTTTTATTTGTATCTTGACCTTCTCTCGCATCGTCACGACTCACGAACTACGTATATGGGAGTAACTCATAGCATAATCACTCTATAATGTTCGCACTGCTGGGGGGACATTGAAATCGCGAAAAAAATCAGCTGTTCCATACATTTGTGTTCACTTAAATCGACAAAATGTTAAAAACAGTTGATTTTATTTCGCGATTTCAAGGTTGGTCCCATAGAAAAAGTTGTTCAAAATGATGAGTACAATGACCCCTTTTCGTGTTTAGAAAATAATGTTGTATATTCTTGGTTATCGCATTAGGCTAAGACCTGTAATAGTAGTTTTAAGACATTTAAGTAAATAAATAAATGAAAGAATTATCAGCTCTAATTATCATCCTTTTGCAGGTGGAACTATCAGAAAACGCAGGCTACTTCAAATATGAGCCGCGCACCATCACAGAGGAGGCTATCCGGTCTCATATAGAAGACATGGGCTTCGAGGTGCCCTGCGACACCACGGAGCACGAAACTAGGTCAGTCTACACCTTCAATAAAAAGAATTATAAATAATTATACAGGGTGTAAAGAACCTGCCAGGGTTGCGGGAAGATCCGAAAGGGATACACCTTGGCAATAAGCAACTGAAGGAACACGGGTGGTTTTTAGTCAGTAAAAGTCTGAAACGCTCGCCCGCTCCGCCCACAGCGGGAGAAGTCATTTGATGATTTCCCACCCTCAAAAAAATAGGGTGTTAAAGAAATTGCGTGCCATAGCTTAGGGGTTGGTTCAGTATAGATAAGGGAATGCAGTTACAAAAATCATTTATATAGCAAGATCAATGTAATTTAGTACCTATTAACATAAAATAACAAACGTTTAGAATAAAACATATTTTATTTGTTTAAATGCTTTAATTACTTACCTACTATGAAGGACAAAATGACAACTCATTCGATAGTAGGTAAGTAATTAAAGCATTTAAACAAATAAAATAATTTTAATTCTAAACGATTGCTATTTTAAGTTAGTAGGTACTAAATTAGGTTGATCTTGCAATATTTTTTTAATGTTTTTATTTTTAATTATTTATTAGAATTTTTTTAAATTTATTTTTTATTTTTCCTGGGTTCCTTTATCGATACTGAACCTACCCCTAAGCTATGGCACGCAATGTCTTTAACACCCTGTATAGTGGCATTAGAGAAAATAAATAAAATGGTATGATTGCACAAGATAACTACACCATGATTCATATAAAAGAAATCCATACTAATATTATAAATTCGAAAGTAACTCTGTCTGTCTGTCTGCCTTACCTTTTCACGCCTAAACCACAGAACGGATTTGGATAAAATTTGGTAAGGACATAGATGTATCCCGGGGAAGGACATAGGCTTTTTATTGACATACCATTTAAATAAATTGATCATGTCTAGCTTATCAAATCTGAAGCATCAGAATACTTCTAACCATTTTTTCTCCCATTCCAGAAACCTACTACCCAAAGAAATCCCAACAGACACGTTAATAGACATGTCTTCTGGAACCGGCGAGGTGGACGAGCAGGAAGTGGTGCTATCAGTCATCGGCATGACCTGCCAGTCCTGTGTGAACACTGTTGAAGGTACGTTCATGTAGCTAAATACCAGTATTGTACATGGAACTGCTTATCTGACCTCCACAACCCAGTTACTGGGTAACATGATATCCCTTAGTAAGTCTGGTAAAGGAGAATGCAGTCTCCCACAAGACTCGGCCGGAACCGACAAAGATGAACTATATTTCATAAAAAAGGAAAATAAATATAGAATTTGATAGTATAGTTAGTTTTCTATTAGAAGCACACCAAAAAATGTTATAGTTTTTTAAAGTTGACCACTCGATACTTCTGATTTTAACGATAACATGAAATAAACTATTAAATGATTAATTAAAATAATGACTTTTAGCACATTATCCTCAGTTTCAACAACCAAGGTATTCTTAAATGGTGTCTACCATTTTCGAAATTCCAATCGGACTCCAGAAACAGCAATAAACAACACAAAACTCAAAAAAAATACCAAAATACTTCGTTGCTCGTGTTAACACGCGGGAGAAGTCAAAATTTTTGACATTGACAATATATAAAAAAAATACAATCGAATTGAGAACCTCCTCCTGTTTTTGAAGTCGGTTAAAAATATTAGCTTTATTATTACTATAGATGTAGATTTCCTGCACCCATAACAGACAAACACCGTTTGTCCATTTCCTTCCAGGAGCCCTCCGCGAGATATCAGGCGTCACATCAGCCACAGTATCGCTGCCAGAGCGCTCGGCACGCGTGCGGCACGTGCGCGGCGCGACGTCGGCGCGGCAGCTAGCGGACACCGTGTACGGGCTCGGCTTCTCCGTCACTGTGCCCGACCCTGACGTGTACTCTGGTAAGTCTGAAATTTTATTCAATTTAAGGTTAATTTTAAAAATACCTGTAAATAAAAACATAGCCGGTAGCGGTATTCGAATTTGTGCGGAGCAGGTGCCACAAGTAAAAAGTGAAAAATAAAAACTTTTTACAAAACAAAAGAACAACCTACTTCCAAAAAAAAACACAAAAAAGTGTACCTAACATTAATTTCGGAAGTTACTGTCTTTGGTTTTCAATTTTTGGATTTGTCACCGAGTTCCGAAGAAGTTGGCTGTTTTTTTGTTTTGTAAAAAGTTTTTATTTTTCACTTTTTACTTGTGGCACCTACTCCGCACAAATTCGAATACCGCTACCTGCTATGTAAATAACTGTGACGGAGTAACTTAAAACATCGTTCATACACAACGTGCCGCTACAATGGCGACATTAATTTAACACACGGGTAGGGCTAGTGGCCAGTAAACATAAAAATTATAATAAAATAAAATAATTGGCCAATTGAAAAATTTAAATTTTCAAACAAACTAATGAATAAAAACATAACCAAAATTGAGATCACTCTGTGTAAAAGATTTATTCATGAAGCTACCTCCCTTACGTTCTATCGGTCCGATTCTTTGTCGGTATAATTTCTAAGAAATTGCGCTGCTTTCCTTCTATTTGCCTACATATGATCCGTGACCCCGGCAAATGACCTCTTCGCTACATTTCTTTAAGTACAGGTTGCTCCAAGATGGTAATTTAGAAAATTGTCTATAAATCAATAAATAATAACGTTTAATGAAATTCAGATATTTATTAATATAATATATTAATGAATAGGTACGCGAAATCGTATACGTGTGTTAAATTAATGTCACCATTAAAGCGGCACGTTGTATATTGATTTTAAGTATTTATTTTATTACAGAATCAACACCACAAAGTAGAAGCGAAGAAGGATCAGGAGACGGCATCAAACCCCCCACTCCTGTCAAGAGTCGAACGCAAGCTAACGTAAGTAACTCCCCCAACTTATGGCCGAAAAGCGTTGAGTTAAATACTTACAAGCTTAGTTTTTGTTTACTCATCCTATACCTGAATATTGTCATCATTATGTTTATCCCAAACCTGAAAATTATCATCAATAATTTTACAAAAAGACAAACCCTGAAATCGCGAAAAATTTATCACTCTGGCAACAGATTTCTAGCTAAATTGACACACATACATCTAAACTTAATCCTTTGGAAAGAAAAGATTTGATTTTTGTATGTTTTTTTGTTACGCTTTCACACGCTAAAATGACTGAATGGATTTACATAAAATTTCACACATGTGTAGACCATGACTGGAGGATACTTTCTATTTCGATATTCCCACGGGATCGAGACTAATGTGGGTGAAACCGCGGGAGCAGCTAGACATTAGTAATTTTACAAAAAGACAAACCCTGAAATCGCGAAAAATTTTTCACTCTGGCAATAAATTTCTAGCAAAATTGACAAAAAGAACTTGATTTAAAAACCATAGACAAGAAAGAAAGAAAAATACTTCTATACATACATATTATAAACTAGCTGTTGCCCGCGGCTTCGCTTGCGTGGCCCCTAATAAAAAAAGTAACCTATGTTACTCCTTGTAACTGCAGGTATCTGGCAGTGAAAGTCCCGTCAAAATCGTTCCAGCCGTTTCGGAGATTAGCTGGAACAGACAGACAAAATTTACTTATTCACTGTTTATGGGACCGCATTAAAATTGTTTTTTCTTTCACAGGGCACTGTGTCACCCATCCCAGATAGTGAACTCGCCCGGTGTACGTTAGAAGTACGTGGTATGACGTGTGCGTCCTGTGTCGCTGCTATTGAAAAACACTGCACTAAACTATACGGTAATTAAAATAAAATAGATGTAATTATATTTAGTAATCTATTCCGCTTAAATCCATAGAGAGAGCTTAAATCCTCAAGAGTCATAAAAAACTCTGTAAGAAATCGACACGTGTTTCACCTCTCAACGAGGCATCCTCAGGATGACGATTGACCAGTCGTGAACCCGAACACGACATTTGGCCTGCCGCGTAGCTTCATAACTAAAATGCGGATTGAACCATCTGTATTCATCTGTGGTAATACGTTTAAAAAAAACACTTTTCGTTACAAAATATTTTCTTTGTTTTTTCAGGAGTTGACTCAATCCTCGTAGCCCTATTAGCAGCCAAAGCCGAAGTTCGGTACGCTCCTAACAAGATCTCAGCAGCAGACGTGGCCAATTGTATCACGGAATTAGGGTTCCCTTCGAGTGTGATCAGTGACTGTGATGGCAGCGGACAGAGGGACCTGCATGTGGCGGTGAGGACTTGTTTCTTTTTTATTATCATTCATGGATGTCTAAAATAATCCATTATCCATTATCTTACTAATACCGGATGTCTCAAAAGAAAGATCACATTTGTTTTGGTTATTGCGTGAACGCAACTATTCTGAGGGGCGCGGGGGGGGGGGGGGATGTCAATCGGTAGCCTGGCTCTTGGGAATTTAGTCGCTATGGAGCGTTTCTCGGGAGCGGACCGTGCGTTGAGCGTACGCGAGTTTTATAAAAGAGGTAATTCGGTGACTGTAGCGCGTAGAAAATTCTGCTTTCCTATTAAATTGCTCAGGGACTCATTGCAAGATGGGTCGAGAAGTTTGAAGACGACCGACGTCCAAGATCTTCGAGAACGGTCGAAAACGTAGACAGTGTCGCCCAGTCTATTCGGGACGATCCGAACCTTTCAATTCGGAAGCGTGCTGTGGCCTTAAACGTGCACAGATCGTCATTATGCCGCATTTTGCATAAAGATTTAAAACTGCACCCGGACAAAATTCAGTTGGTGCAAGAATTAAAGCCTCAAGATGCGGGTCAGAGGCTTGACTACTAAAAAAATTGATCTCCAGGAGAGGTGACATAAGTTGGCGTCCACGCGGTCCCGATTTGACACCTATGGACTTTTTCCTGTGGGGTTATGTCAAATCCAAAGTTTACGCCAACAAATCGACTTCCCTGGCACAATTAAAAGAAAATATCCGTCACAAAATCGCAGCCATCACGGAGAATACCTGCCGAGCCGTCATAGGCAATTTTAGTGCTCGATTAAACGCATGCCGTGAACGCAACGGTTTACATTTGGACGATGTCATTTTTAAAAAACCCAAACATTGTATTTTAATATGTAATAAACATTTTTTCAATAAAATCCTTATTTTTTTTTAAATTATTGTTTTAAATATGACATTTCTTTTGAGACACCTTTTATTATAAATGCGAAAGTGAGTATGTTTGTTACGCTAAAACAGCAATCGGATTTGGATGACATTTGGCACATGGGTAGACCCTGACCTGGAGAAGGACAGGGTCCACACGGGCTAAGCCATGGGCAGCAGCGAATCTTCCATACAAATTCAACATCCTAAATAGTTCTAACTAATATTATAAATGTGAAAGTGAGTTGTTTGTTTGTTTGTTACTTACGCTTTCACGCTAAAACGGCTGAATGGATTTGGATGAAATTTGACACATGGGTAGACTATGATCTGGAATTGGACATAGGATACTTTTTATCCCCAGTTCATGGTCTACCCATGTGCGTAATTTCATCTGAATCCGTTCAGCCGTTTTAGCGTGAAAACGTAACAAACAAACAAACTCGCATTTATAATGTTAGTTAGAATATTAATAATATTTCAATAACAACAATATTAACTTCTGTTTCAGATAAAAGGTATGACGTGCGCGTCGTGTGTCAGTAAGATAGAGAAGAGTGTACAGAAGCTGACCGGCGTCGTGTCCTGTACTGTCGCGCTGACAACTAGCAAGTGAGTATTGTTGTAATATTGCATTCAACTTGTGGCGGCATCTACACCGCCACATGCGAACTACGCATCAAAGATCTGACGTCACACAAAATCCTGCATCGCGCAATTACAGTTTACCGCGGGAATAACATATCCAAAGTTATTGGTAAAACACCAACATCCTCTTAAGGAGTCATTGTACTCATCATTATGAACAACTTTTACTATGGGAACAAATATGAAATCGCGAAAAAATAACAGCTGTTCAGTACATTTATGTTCGCATAACTCGTCAAAATGTACGGAACAGCAGTTTTTTTTGTTTTTTTCGCGATTTCGTACACGTAACAAAAAGCCGTAAAACGTCCACTGCCGGACATACGCCTCCCCCAAGCACCGCCACTTCCACCGGTTCTGGTTTAACCACACAATACTTCAGAAGGCGAGGCTATTCAGGTCGCACAGCGCTAATTATCTACAGTTATATTCCTAGAAGTTGCCTCTCTATCTATCGCGTAACTCTTATATCTTGTGACTACGTTACGCTCACTGCATTGGCCCGACAAGACGAGCCGCGTACTTGTAGCTTCATAACCAGAATGCAGAGTGTGCCTTCTGTACTATTCTGTGGTTTAACAACATAATTGTATGTAAATTCTGAGTTGAGCTGCACAAATACTGACAAATGCGTGCACTGACTGGACAGGTCCACTCAATCTGTGTGGTTCTTTCCTCAAAAGACCATTTCAGACACCAATCTACATGGTCTTTACATGATCTGACCAAGATTATGTCTGGACTTTATAAGAGACTGTGACCTCTCAGTTTGTTTCGGCATTTCTTCTCAGTAGTCAGATAGGAAACGCCGACCTCATCTAGTTTTAAAAATGTGATTGACGTGTAAAAGTGTTTGTACAAACCTACTTACAGAAAATAAATCATTTATCATTTATGATTTTTGTTCACAGAGGCAAAATTAAATACAACGCAGAACAGATAGGTCCTAGAACTATTTGTGAAGCGATTAACAATCTTGGGTTCGAGTCCAGTGTAGTGACACCACACAACAGAGGGACCACCAATTATTTAGAACACAAGTAAGTACCTATACATACTAAAGTCGGTTTTCAGGGTTCCGTACCCAAAGTGTAAAACGGGACCCTATTACTAAGACTCCGCTGTCCGTCCGGCTGTCACCAGGCTGTATCTCATGAACCGTGATAGTTAGACAGTTGACGTTTTCACAGATGATGTATTTCTGTTGCCGTTATAACAATAAATACTAAAAAACAGAATAAAATAAATGAGCCCCCTTGAATAGGGGGCTCCCATACAACAAACGTGACTTTTTTGCCGTTTTTATAGATAATGGTCCGGAACCCTTCGTGCGCGAGCCCGACTCGCCCTTGATCGGTTTTTATTTAATCTCATAGACTAATTTGACAGGTTCAAATTCCAAATTCCAAATGACCATGACCATTTTTGCCCTAATCGATTACAGCCATTCATATTTTCAAGTATCCTTCATTTATTCAAACTAGATTTAAGATAATAGTCTAGAGTCAATGAAAGCCAATGTTTAAAATTGAATAAAAAATAAATATTATTTGTAGTTCCGGTACCATTTTAGATTTAATGGCGACGATGTGAAAGATTACAGTTCATTTCGTCCATTCGGTCAATGTGATCAGATTAGTGGTAGGAGTATACCTTATTTTTGAGGTACAGGAAATAACCATGGAGGCCACGATATTATTTATTGATATGGCACTTCAACCATTAACGCACTAAAACATACACAAATAAAAATCACATACAGTTTATGGAAGGTATTGTGAATTCGTCACTTACAGAAGTGCACAGCACTATCTATAGAACAACATGTTATAGTGTTATAAAACTATAATTATAATGTTGCTCCAAAAAAAAATACTATTAATTTATAGTATAGATATAGATCTATAGAATCTATAGTAGAGAAGTTCTTTTGTATGAATAGTATTTTTACCGAAGCAGATTCTTGTTGTGATTCTTGATTTGTGAGTAAAAAAAAAATTATCTGTCTGATAACACTGATATTAGTTGTCACTCGCTCATTCACTCATTTATGTCACTCGTCGCCATAGAAACCTACTGTTACGTTCAAACCAGTCCAAAGTTGTGCTTTGTGCGTGTTTTATTGTTTGTTTGCTTATTTATTGTTTATTTAAACACTTACCCGTAACTTTTCTGCACTTTTTTGGTTCGATATACATATTCTTGAAAGCGATATCTCACTGTCGATTTTGTTTTCCTACTGTACTACTAACGATACGTGTTAGTTTATCGGTGAAATGTAATTGGATACAATATTGCGGTGCTGAGTTGATTGGAATCATGCATCAATGTTTCGGTGCATCAAATGTGTTTTGCGCGTGCAACGTATTTAGAGACGTCCAGACAGTAAATTTTCCGTACAACTGCAAAAAACAACATGAGGGTTGATGTTGGACATTTCGCCTTCAAAATGGTTATAATCTTAATGGTGCTGATCCACGCATCTTGTTGGGACTGACCGTCTCTTCACTTCCATGGCTTATATTTATTTAGGTTTTTGAAATAAAAGCTTAAAGATTGAATAAAAAAGACGTACCTAAGCTGTTTCTGAGAGATTTGTTTTATTTTCCTTTACACTGATCGCCTTACTAGTATGTGGAATTATTCGATAAGTTACAAGCATCTAGTAGACCCACTCCAGATGTTTTTAACTATCCTAAGTCAGCCTCTCCACCAGAGACGTGCTTAGCGATAGAGATGTATCTAATAGGATCGTTTGATTTTCATAGCATAGTTTGATTTTATTCTGCCTCTCACAGTCTTGGTACAATTTAAGCTGGTCCCAGCCGGACCTAGTGGCGAGTCACATCATGTTGTTATTTATGTTGCTAAATCTAGTCAAGCCCTACAAGGTAACGCCAGTTGTTTTTTAAATCGAAATTCGTTACTGAACAAGTTATGTATAAAACGCCTGACAGAAAACGATTAGCAATCAATCCTTTTTTGAAGTGAAACGAATGAGCTATTTGCCAGGAAAAGTATTTTTTTTGTTCTGAAATATACAAAAACCTTTAGTTTAAATTAAAACAGAGGAATTATTTCAGAATCTAGGTCTACGGTGCTTTTAAATGCACAATATGTAGCTTTTGGTCATAATCGTTTTAGTGAGGGTATGCATGTATAGGGTGATGGTCATGGTTCTTTAAAAAACTTACAACAATCAGTTCTAATGTCAAATTATCTTCTCAAGACATGAAACATAAATTAAAAAAGGTTCCTTGTGAATGCGATTTTTATTTTTATGTAAAAAAAAAAAAAAAAATTGTAGAGGCCCGGGGCCATAGGCCCTGTTGGCCTTAAATTCGGCACTGGAAACAACAGTTTTAATCTTTACTTTCTTTTGTCCATAGAGAAGAAATAAAAAAATGGCGGAACGCGTTCCTCATCTCCCTCATCTTCGGCGGCCCCTGCATGATAGCCATGGCGTACTTCATGGCCGTCATGTCGCACGGCCACAGCGCCAGGGACATGTGCTGCGTGCTGCCCGGGCTCAGTCTGGACAACCTGCTCATGTTTTTGCTGTCCACGCCCGTGCAGGTAAACACACCCTCACATTAAAAGACATTTTTACAATTCAATCTTCCCATCGCCACCCTACATCCCATCCCCACCCACACATACCCACTCTACACCCCACCCACACACTCCCACCCAAACACCCCCACCCACACGCCAGCACCCACACGCCCCCACCCACACACCCCACACTACACCTCCACCCACACGTACCCATTCTACACCCCACACTAAAAACACATCCACACATACCAACTCTACACTCCACCCACACATACCCACCCTACACCTCCAACCACACACCCCTACCCACAAATCCCCAAACTCAAACTCAAAGCATTTATTTAAATTAAACCATTTACAGTCACTTTGAATTGTCAAAGAGTCGGTCAGTTAGTCAGAAAGTTGAAGCTAGCTGCCTTTTCCAAAACGTAGATCTCTATGGAGAAGAACGGGCAAGAAACTCCAAGGACACTCTTTTAAATATGGATAGATATTACAAAATCCTGGGTACAGTATTCTTGTTGCTTCTATATGTGAGAACAACGTAAAACAAAAAATAATCAAAAAAATTCAAAATATAAGTTTAAAAATGCCCACTCTACACCGCACCCTCACATCCCCACCCTACACCCCCACCCACACATCCCCAACGTACACCTCCTTAAAACTTTGTGTGGAAATTTAGAAAAGTAGGTATTTCCAAAAATAAATATTTGTTTCAAATTCTTCCGCAGTTCATCGGTGGCTGGCATTTCTACAAGCAAGCGTACAAGGCGTTAAGACACGGGACTTCTAACATGGACGTTTTAATTTCTATGACTACAACAATCAGGTGAGTTTATTTATTTATTTATTCACAAAATCCACATCTCTTTAAAATGCTAACTAAAATTAAATAAACTAGTCTTACAGCCATTTACGCATTGCTAAATGTACGTACAGTGTGGGTGAATGTGTAGGAGTGCATGAGGAGTTGTGAATGGGTGTGTGAATATGTCATGATGTTATTAAGATTTAGATTTATTTGTCAGTTCGTCACATTCTGACGTTATTAATTGTTTCTTGAATATATCTTTTTTAGTATTAAATATATCAAGACGAGAGAATCTTTTGTTAAAAAAATTTAAGTAAGAAAAACTAAAACCCAACTACGACTCAAAAGGTATAAACAAGACACCGCAGACAGACAAATTAAAAATCCGGAGTCACACGTGTTAGGGTATAAATCGAACAGATTACGTGTGACTCCGGATTTTTAATGTGAGGTCACATAACCTATAACCAGCGGACAATCAAAATGCTTCCGACGATACCTCATTTGTCAAATTATGATGAGTAGTTCAGAAGTTATCAGGGAACAGATGAACATACATACCGCTCAAAGTCATAACCCAACCCTCGGATCCTTTTTGCTTCGCCGTAGTCGGGTAAAAACAACTTTAATTTCGGAACTCTGTGGGAAAAAACTAAAATTCTAAACCAAACACATCGACTTCCGACATTAAAGTCGCATTGGTAAATTCATTACCCATCTTTTTCTCCGCCGCAGTCGGATAACCAAACTACTATTTTCAAATAATTTATTTTAAAGCACATAAAAGGCACTTTGAACGTCAAAAACTAAGAAATAGAACTGATTCTAGTTGCACCTTCCAAAAGGTAGTTTTCGTATGGAGAAGAATGGGCAAGAAACTCCACCGTTACTCTTTTAAAAATGTTTTACAATATTTTGTATACATCAATTATATGAAAGAAAGAAACACACATATTCAGCACAGACTAAAAGGCATACAATATGCCAATAATACAGGGTGTAAGGGACTGCCCTCCGCAAATTAACAGAGGGTTAATTTGCGAAGGGCTGTCCCTTACACCCTGTATATTATATTATATGTGCAGTCGGTGCACCTACAATAAGATAAGAAAAGGTAAAAAGAATTATAAATGGAGCAATGACAAATAAATAAATACATAATTTATTACTCCAACAGTTACGCCTACTCGCTAGCAGTGGTGATAGCAGCAATGGCGATGCAACAGGACACGAGTCCTGTCACGTTCTTCGACACGCCGCCGATGTTGTTAGTGTTCGTGTCTCTGGGGCGGTGGCTTGAACATATCGCTAAGGTAAGAACTCCCAGGAAATGTATAATAAAGTAAACTAGTTGCACCCCGCAGTTTCACCCACATAAGTCTCGATCATGGGATCGAGAGTTATGTGGGTGAAACCCGATATCGCCATAGGGCGATATCGGGATAAAAAGTATCCATTGTTGTAAAACAGGTCATGGTCAAAAAATATTAGTTTAGTCCTGTCAAATTAATCAGCGCCTGTCACTACTCCTTATAAGTTTAGACGTGATTACAAACTTGCCTACTAAAATTACGTCAATTTACGTGAGGCGCTGATTAATTTGTTCCATCCAAACTTCTTTTTGTGATCCTCAAATATTCCCATTTTTGGTTTCCTAAATCGATACGCTAATGTACTAGATCGTAGGTACTAGTAACTGTGACCAATTTACATGTAGTGCTCGCCAGTTGCTCCCACGGCAAAGCTCGCTTCGCTCGCTCAGCTCGCGCACGTTTTGGTCGCAGTTCTAATCTAACCTAACCCATTTCGTCGAGGTGGCTTAGTTACTGCGATCAACTTAGAAAAAAAGACCAGATATATGAATAGACGCCCTTCATTTAAAAAATACGGTCATTAAGACACTAAAAAGTTTTTAGAGCCATCATTATATTTTAAAAAAAAGCGTAAATATTTAGGTCAATAAATTTTAAGATCATCAATGAAATACTTATTTCTTTCGAGAAGAGCTCGTGGCTAATTAATAACAGCCGCACGGGTCGATCCATCAGGTTAAACTACGCTTGCCGGGGTTGGTCCGTGGATGGGTGACCATTTTCACATATCGAGACTCCTCCGTGCCTCGGAAGCACGTTAAGTCGTTGGTCCCGGCTGTCGTTCGTGGATCTTTGACAGTCGTTACAGGTCGTCAGAAGTCCGAAAGTTTGACAACCAGTCTTACAGAGGGGTATCGTATTACCCAGTTACTGCGTTGTGGAGTTCAGATAGGCAGTCGCTCCATGTAAAGTACTGGTAATAAGCTGCATCCGGTTAGACTTGAAGCCGACTCCAACATAGTTAGGAAAAGGCTAGGCAGGTTTAATTAAACACATATTTCCCAAAAAAAAAACGACGTATTAATTCTCCTTTTTGTTCCTCAGGGCAAAACATCAGAGGCTCTATCAAAACTGCTGTCCCTCAAACCTACAGAAGCAGTACTAGTGACATTAGATGACAACGGACACCCCATCAGTGAGAAGAGCATACCAGTGGACCTGGTGGAGCGAGGAGATGTTCTCAAGGTATGTAACATCCTGCCAGGGTTGCGGGAAAGTCCGAAAGGGATACCGGGACCTTGGCAACAGGCAACTGAAGGAACACGGGTGGGTTTTAGTCAGTAAAAGTCTGACACGTCCTTCCACTCCCCCCAGAGCGGGAGAAGTCATTTGATGATTTCCCAACCTCAAAAAAAGGTATGTAACCATAACCTCTCCCTCCAACCTCTCGCCTTTTTTAGGGTTCTGTAGTCGACAAGTCCCTAATAAGGACTAGGACTTTTCAAAATAAGAAGCGATTTCCATAATATAAATACACGTAGTAGACACGAAATTGTCATACCCAAATTTAGATTAACTAAAACAAGCAAGTCATTTCTTATAAACAGTATCCGCTTTTATAACAAGTTGCCAAAGTCGGTTACAGAACTTAGCGATGGAAAGTTCAAAACCCATATCAAACGTATCCTTATCAAAAAAGCATATTATAAGATTAAAGACTACGTTGATGACAAGGAAGTTTGGCAATAATTCCTTCTGCACATGTGGCTTCCTTGGTACCTTATAAACGGCATAATTATGTAAGTGTCTATTAACTGCTCCCAAATTACCATGTTTATTCTCTTTACATTCATTCTTGACATAATCATTGTATTTGACATTATTCCTATTATTATAGATACCTCCAATTTAATTTCAACTCCTAGTGGCTTTTGTGGACATGATAATTATTCAATTTGTTACAGTTGTAATAGCAATCACGTCATTTGGCTGAAATAGGTTTATTTTTATTTTTATTGTTTGTCTTTTATATAGATTATTTTCTATTTTGTGAATGTGAGAACTTTGTAGGCTTATTGGACTGTAGATTTACTGAACATCTATTTTGTTAAGTACCTGGTACTTACTTGTTGAAAGGCCTACATTGTCCTCCCATGCCTACTAACACTGTAATTTAAAAATATTGTAAAAGCCAATTATTTTTAAAAGAATAACCGTGGAGTTTCTTGCCGGCTCTTCTCCATAGGAAACGACCAATTGCAACCGTGCACCTAGCTTCTGACGTTTCATAAGTGCCCATGTAGGCATATGTGAAATAAAATATTTTGATTTTGAATAGTTCCGCCTTATTAAAAAAAAAAGTAATAAAAACTGAAACCCAACTACGACAGAAAGTCAATCAACTAAAATGGTATAAACAAGACAACACAGACAGACAAATTACAAATCCGGAGTCACACGTGTTAAGGCATGAATCGAACAGATTACGTGTGATTATATTTAATTAATCTAGCTATCTTTGTTATCAGGTAGTGCCAGGAGCGAAGGTCCCGGTAGACGGGAAGGTAATCTTTGGGCAGAGTACATGTGACGAGTCGCTCATCACCGGGGAATCGATGCCAGTGCCTAAGACTAAAGGTAAGCTTCCTGTGTTATCAGGGTGATCTGGTTGCTCACTGAAAGTCCGGTTTATATTTAGCGATTTACATAGGGAAGTGACAAATCAATCTATCTGCCTGCATTTTCCTAACTATGTTGGGGTCGGCTTCCAGCCTAATCGGATGCAGCTGAATACCAGTATTTTACATGGAGCGACTGCCTATCTGACCCCCACAACCCAGTAACTGGGTATACGATACCCCTTGGTAAGACTGGTTGTCAGACTTTCAAGCTTCTGACGACCCGTAACGACTGTCAAAGATCTACAAATGACAGCCGGAACCAACAGCTTAAAGTCCTTTCCGAGACACGGAGGAGTCTCGATATGTGAAGATGGTCACACAGCCACTGACCAATCCCAGCAAACGTAGCTTAACCTGATGGATCGACCCGTGCAGCTGTTATTACTTAGCCACGAGCTCCTCCCGTTACCAGATTCTACACTGAACTTATTTTGGTCATAAGTTGTCGCCCAAAGTCAATCAAATAGTTGTTTAAATGGATTTAAAAGAAACTGAAAGACTTGCTATGTAATAAATGTTAGTATAATTTAAACTACTATTTGAATGATATTTTGACATCCTAAAGTGAATTGTATTTTTTTATTTTATTTGACATGTTACTCTTTGACAATCTGACATTAAATGAAGCATGTGTGTTTATGATATTATTATTAACTGGCATACTTAACTCAAAAAAGCCTTAATGATTGTTTAAATCAGCATCTGCCCAGCCTTTTCCCAACTATGTTGGGGTCGGCTTCCAGTCTTACCGGATGCAGCTGAATACCAGTATTTTACATGGAGCGACTGCCTATCTGACCTCCACAACCCAGTAACTGAGTAATACGATACCCTTGGTAAGACTGGTTGTCGGAATTATTATTTAAATGATAAATTTGTATAAAATTATATAATGAATAAATCTCATAAAAAATCTAATATTAATATTTGTCATAGTTAAATTGAATAATCTATGAAATAATTATGTTTATTTTACTTTATATCTGCATACCTATTTAGGTACGATATGGTTTAAAGAACTTTTATTGTAATGAAATTGTTTATTCTGTAAATAGGATATCGGAATCACTTTAACACGTCATATTGAAAAAATAAATTAAGCTAGATGAGGTCGGCGTTTCCTATCTGACTACTCTGAGAAGAAAGGCCGAAACAAACTCAGAGGTCGCAGTCTCTTTTAAGGTCCAGACATAATCTCGATGAGGACCATGTAGATTAGCGTCTGAAATGGTCTTTTGAGGAAAGAACCACACAGATTTGAGTGGACCTGTCCAGTCAGTGCAAGCATTTGTCAGTAACCGAGGAGCTAAACTCAGTTTTATCTATTTCAGTATATCTCTATTCCTATCACCTCATGTAGCCATATTCCGGCAAATAAATGATTTGATTTGATTTGTCCTCAGACTCAGTAGTAATCGGTGGCAGTATAAACCAGCATGGCGCTCTAGTGGTGTCGGCGACTCATACGGGTGAAGCGAGCACTTTGGCTCAGATAGTGAGACTGGTGGAAGATGCTCAAGCGAGCAAGGCGCCTGTGCAGCGATTGGCCGATACTATTGCTGGGTAAGTTCCAAATAAAACCATTTTCGCATTCGTCACTGTTAAACATATATCAACGTTGCGTGCCTAAAAATATAGTTTAGAATAAATAACCGGAGACACGCGCCGCTTTCCGCTCTCGAGATAATGGTAGTTTATTGATTTTCAACTTTATTTCAACTGGTGCAAGGTCGATATTGGTTTGGAAGTGACGAATGCGCTGCGCTTCGCCAGGTGTGCGCTGGCCCTTAGAGGGAAAATCCCTCATCCTCCATAAAGGCAGGACAGGGAGGATCCTCCGACAAGACGAGTGTTGTGTCCGGTGCGCTACTGCCCAAAAGTAGATGTCGGGACGTTGTATATAAGGTGTATCTTTTCATACACGAAATCTCTTAGGGGGTCATTGTACTCATCATTATGAACAACTATGGGACCAACCCTGAAAACGGAATAAAAAACAGCTGTTCCCTACATATATGTTCGCATAGTTCGTCAAAATGTATGGAACAGCTGATTTTTTTCGCTTTTTCAGGCTTGGTCCCATAGTGAAAGTTGTTCATAATGATGAGTACAATGACACCTTACTATGTTGTGGTCGGCTTCCAGTCTAACCGGATGGAGCTGAATACCAGAATTTTACATGGAGCGACTGCCTATCTGACCTCCACAACCCGATAACTGGGTAACACGATACCCTTCGGTCCGACTGGTTGTCAGACTTTCGGGCTTCTGACGACCCGTAACATTTGTCAAAGTCAAATCTACAAGTGACAGCCAGGACCAACGGCTTATCGTGCTTTCCAAGCCACGGAGGACAAGATGGTCCTCCATCCCCGGACCAACCGCGGCAAGCGTAGCTTAACCTGATCGATCGACTCACGTGGCCGTTATTACTTAGCCACGAGCCCCTCTAATAATAATAATGTTCCTTGTTGCAGGTACTTCGTGCCCCTGGTAGTGTTTCTATCTCTGCTGACCCTCGTTTGCTGGATCATAAGCGGAGCCCTGAACATTGATAGGATTAAACTTATAACACCGGTAAGTTTAATATTAAACACTAGCTTCCGCCCGCGGCTTCGCCTGCGTGTTATGTCGATAAAAAGTAGCCTTTTTCAGGCTCTAGCATAGATATGCCTTCTATATTTGTTCAAGTTCAAGGGTCGCCTTTTCCCCACTCCCGAAACTCACACAAAAGCAAAAGCTATACATACTGCACACATTATGCTTTTATCGAACTCACACAACCAAATATCCGTAACACATTTGTTTTTATTTAATGCACACATGCTCAAAAGGGGCGGGCATTAGAAAGTATAGATACAGGGACTGTACGCACACAAGCAACTCTAGCCTCAACTAGGGATGAGGGGTTGATATAAATGTTTGATCGATAAAAATATCGAAGAAAACAGGATATCTATGATGAAAACCGACTGCAAAAAAGAGAAGTATTTTTGGGCGTATTTTGACGTAATTAAAACAAAATTAAGTAAAATCTAAATTATTATTCAAAAGTCATTTAATACTGAAATAAAATGCATAAAAAGAACACCTCAACAAAAAAAAACGGCTGAAATAACTAGATCGAAGTGTAAAATATGTACTATGTTTTTTCAAAATTTTTATCCGTGTTATTTACGAATAAAACAAGTGTTACGCTTTAATAAATTTCTCTCCTCATAAAATATCCATTCCGGGGGCCTTATATGAAAATCGATTCTTAAGGAGTAAATAAACTCCAATAATATAATTTTATACTAGCTATGCCCCGCAGTTTCACCCGCGTAGGTCGATTACGGTCCCGTGGGAATATAGGGATAAAACGTATCCTATGTCCTTTCCAGGTCATGGTCTACTCGAGTTCCCATCCTCTCCTCTCTAGAGTAGGGAATGTCGCGGCGGCGCGGCGGCGGCGCCTTCAAAATTAAATGACCGATTCGAATGAATTAAAAAGTATTTTACTGATACATAAATACCCTTGATGTTAAAAATATTTATTTGAATAAGAGTTAATATTATGTTGCTAAAACTCCTTCGGAAATAAAGCATTAATTTCGAACAAATTAGATTAGCATAAAAAAGGTTATAGTGAGTCAATCTTAAAAGATAGACGTGCTGTCGCGGACTTTTTTTAAGAACTTTTAAAGAGGAACAATTCCATCATACGTGATATTTGCGTAACTTAAACTGTTTACGCAGCGCACGCAACGGAAGCTGTCAAAAAGGTTTTCTCCCGTTTTTGCAACTTTTTCATGTATGCTCCGCTCCTATTGGTCGTAGTGTAGCGTTATGTTATATAGCCTATTAACATCCTCGTTAAATGGACTATCCAACACAGAAATAATTTTTCAATGCCAACCAGTACTTCCTGAGATTAGCGAATTCAAACAAACAAATAAACTCTTCGGCTTTATAATATAAAATTAATTATTATAGATTAATTAGCAAATGTAGGTATATTATATAAATCCGTAAAACCAACTAACAATTATCGATATCCTTATCTCAGCGCTGCACACCACTAATGCATCGTTTTGAAATGTCACAATTAAATATTTATAAAATCCTTAAATATTATAATGAATGCTTTGATTTTTTACTTATAGGTGGTAGGACACGCCACTTGTCTTAAGGTTTGTTGTAATTGTCCTATTTTTGCAAATAAGCACGGAACAATTCGGCATTTTGTAAAAATACGAAATGACAGTGACACGTTTCGATGGAAACAGAATACACGGTGCGCACCGTCGTCAGGCGCATATACACTCAGGTTGGCCAAGGTCAGGCGACATGTACCACGCCTCCAAGCCATATCCCTCGATATCCGTGGGCTCTAGACTATCTGTGTACTAAATTTCATGTAAATCGGTTCAGTAGTTTTGGCGTGAAAGCGTGACAGACAGACAGAGTTACTTTCGCGTCATTTATAATATTAGTAAGGATTTTAATACAGTAAAACTATTTTCTTAATGTCTCTCGGGAATCATCGCATTTCCGAATACAAACGAGTGCTAAATTCCATGTCCATCAATTATCAGATTTATCGTGTATAATAATTTGAATTCAGAACTAAGTACTTTATTGTTGTTTGGTTTTGTCCGTGTGAACTATACAACATTATTTTTTGTTTATGCTAAACCCGAAAAAGGGGTCATTGTACTCATCATTTTGAAAAACATTTTATATGGGACCAACTTTGAAACCGCGAAAAACAATCTGCTGTTCCATACATTTAGCCGATTTAAGTGAACACAAATGTATGGAACAGCTGGTTTTGTTTTCAATTGGACTTTCAACAGGATTGACATAAGCTTTTCGATGACATGTCAGTCCTATATATTTTTGCCTTTTCCAGCATCGTTATCGCTGATAGAATGTCACTTTGTCTAGGCCCTCTGGTCGGTTCGACCACTGGTCGTGGTCGTTGCCGTCTTGTGCGAGATGACGAGAGAAAACTAGCAAAAACAAAAAATTGTTTTCGCTAGTTCTGCATTGGTCCCATTGTAAAAGTTGTTCATAATGATGAGTACAATGACTCATTTTTACATTTCCAATTTTCTCTTCCAGGAAATGTACCTAAACGCAGGCTACGCGGACTGGGAACTAATAATACAAACAGCCTTCCACTTCGCTCTCTCCGTACTGGCCATAGCGTGTCCGTGTGCACTCGGCCTGGCCACTCCTACAGCTGTCATGGTCGCGACGGGAGTGGGCGCCAAGATGGGCCTGCTCATCAAGGGCGCCGAGCCTTTAGAGAATGCTCACAAGGTATGTAGACACTGCATATATACATATAGCCACTGCGGAGACACAATGGACACGGCGGAGACACTTTAGACACTTAATGGACGCTGCCTGGATACTGCATAGACCTTATAGACGCTACATACTGCCTGCGTGAACCCTATAAGTACTATTGACACTGCATCTACCCTGCATGAGCTGTGTAGGTTTTTTTTCTACATAATTCTGTGAAAATGTATCCAGAGACCCTACACAAAGTGACATTCTATCAGCGATGATGATGATGAAAAAGGCAAAAATGTATAGGACTGACATAAGCTATCGAAAAGCTTATGTCAATCCTGTTGAAAGTCGTTGTAGAAATACGAAACGCTTTCGAAGCGATTGTCACTTGTCTAGGCCCTCTGGCCAGTATAATTGAACCTTATAATTTTGTTCACAGGTTAAAACCGTAATCTTCGACAAGACCGGTACAATAACTCGTGGCAGCGCGACGGTAGCGAAGCTGTCCCTGCTGACGGGCTCAGCGAGCACGCTGGGCTCGGTGCTCGCGTGCTTGCTCACTGCTGAGCTCAACTCTGAGCACCCGGTGGCTTCAGGTGAGCAAACAGTTGCTTTCAATAAATACCAATTTCCATCTTTCTTTACTAAATACCAAACTCTCCGTTTTTAAGGAATTGATAAAAATTTCAATTCCCTTATCAGTTGGCAAACGGTGCATTGGCAAAAATACGATAAAAAAAGTTTTTTGACATTTTACTTTAGAATAGATTAGAAAACTCTTTATTATGAACACATAATAAATGACAGATATGAATGTTGAAATTAACATTAATTTTAAGGTGATAACCCGCAAAAATCATAATTAATTTGCTAAAAGCGTAACGTACAGTCACGGACTTTAATTGATGAGCCACCTGGCACTGTTCGTATTTTAGTCGTGTAATGCAAATCGGGTTTATTCGGTTCCCGACACGGAAAGTCATAATGTCTTCGTATTAGTAGAAGAAAATTATATTTAATAACTTTATCGGTTGGCTAACCTGAGAACCACAACTACAAATTTGACAGCAGAGTGACTACCCAAAGTCAACCAATTGCAGGTCTAGCGACAGTAACCTAGCAACGATTGTTTAAGCGTAGCGATAGTAACGTTGGTACGGAGAAATAATAATAGTCATTTCGACAACTTCGAAATTAACGTCTCTGACATCGACATTTCAACTGTCCCTGTCTTCAGATAAGTTTTCAGAATAATTGAGTTAATGAGCTCTGATTCAAACGAGGTTTGTATCAAATAGATTGGATAAACTTAATGCAACATTTTATTTACTTTTATCATTGAAAACTTATTAGTCAACCTCTATGGATAAGACTATTTCCGATTATAAGTAATTTATTTGTCATCTTGTTTACGAGCGTACGGTTTGAGTTCGTAATTAATCGTGGAATCTCGTGAATGTATGAAACTATAAAATTGAAAAGTTTGAAGGTGGCTTATCTATTAAAGTCCGTGGCTGTACATACAAGAAATTACTCGCGGGCGAAGTCACGAGCAGATAATTGAAAATAATTTTAAAAAAGACGAGTCATAGTCAATAAATAATTCCAACATATTCGTGAATGTGTCGTAGATAAAATGGCGATCTATGTTAAAATTAAAACGTAACGACTTGTCTCGATGTGATAGACCCGACTTACTCACGAGTCACCTGTTGCATGCCTAGAATTTGTGTAAACGCGTTTGCATTTGTGTGTGTGAGCGGATTCCGACCCTTTGTTCCTAGTTGAAATACTGTATGATAATACTACTGTGTCTACTATACATATATGAGCTTGAGGCTCAAGGAATTCAGTGTGCCATTAAATTATGAATTAATTTCCTCTGCAGCCATAGTCCGATGGTGCAGTGCGGCCCTCGGAGGCCACAGCGGCCTCACGTGCGTCAGCTTCGTGGCCGCGCCCGGCTGCGGGCTACGCGCCAGGCTCAAGAGTATAGCCGACCGGGAGCCGCTCAACTTGGCCAACTTTAACAACCAGACGAGGTATGTGCATAGACACTGCATAGCCACTGTTTAGATGCTGCATAGATACTGTTTAGATGCTGCATAGCCGCTGTTTAGATGCTGCATAGATACTGTTTAGATGCTGCATAGCCGCTGTTTAGATGCTGCATAGATACTGTTTAGATGCTGCATAGCCGCTGTTTAGATGCTGCATAGATACTGTTTAGATGCTGCACAGATATTGTTTAGATGTTTCATGAAGCTGCATAGCCATTGTTTAGATGCTGCATAGCCACTGTTTAGATGCTGCATAGATACTGTTTAGATGCTGCACAGACATTGTTTAGGTGTTGCATAAATACTGATTACATGTTGCATAGACACTGCATAGACGTTGGTTGGACAGTGTATAGACGCTGCGTGGTTTATAGACTGCATAGACGCTGGGTTGACTTTTTTTTAACTTATATAACTCGGCGTAGAATAAACCTGCGTAGAAAATAAAATATTCTAACGTCGCCCCGTGCGACTGTTATTAATTAGCCCCCCCCCCCCCCCTCCCAAAGGATTTCGTAAGAAAAGATTAGGATTGGATTGGATTTGGTTTAAGATATATCATGTCTATGGAGTTTCTTGCCCGTTCGTGCTCGTTGTGAGCTCGTGGCGAGCTCGTGGCTAAGTAATAACAGCCGCTCGGGTCGATCCATCAGGTTAACCTACGCTTACCGGGGTTGGTCCGTGGATGGGTGACCATTTTCACATATCGAGACTCCTCCGTGCCTCGGAAAGCACGTTATGCCGTTGGTCCCGGCTTGTGGATCTTTGACAGTCGTTACGAGTCATCAGAAGCCCGAACGTCTGACAACCAGTCTAAGCAAGGGGTATCGTATACCCAGTTACTGGGTTGTGGAGGTCAGATAGGCAGTCGCTCCATGTAAAATACTGGTATTCAGCTGCATCCGGTTAGACTGGAAGCCGACCCCAACATAGTTGGGAAAAGGCTAGGCAGATTGGTTGAGGTTTCTTGCCCGTTCTTCTCCATAAAGATCTACATTTTGGAATGGGTAACTTTGCCTGTAAATGGTAATAAATGCTTTGACTTTGAATTGTTTATTTACGTATTTTATTTATTGGAACGAAGATCTTTAAGGCGGTTTGAGTGTGGAGTAAGCTGGCAGAAATTGTCACGCGAAAAAGCGTTCAAAACTTGCGACTGTCTTCTTCTAATTCAATAGAGAAAGAAAGAGAAAGTGTGAATTTGGTCAAATCCAAAATTGCGATTGTAAAAATTTCGTCGTGGGTGTCGTTTTCATGGTTTTGAGGGTGTTAAAGCAGATAGTGACGTATGCAAATCCAAGATTTTTTATAATTACTGAGATGGAACTTCGTTCCTGAATGGAGTCCCCCGACTGTTCACGTTTTTTTTATTGCACAATATACAATTACAGGTTATAAATAGAATAAACTTATGTGTACACACGGCTGGTGTAGAACGATGGAAGATTTATTTTGAAAAGCTAATGAATTTGTGAATGAATTCTCTTCGAATAAGTGGAATGGTGTGCTCAAAGAGGTACAAGCAAATATGGGTTTGGTGAGGGAAATTAGCATATATGAAGTAAGAAAGGCAGTTCAAAGTATGAAAAATGGAAAGGCTATGGGCCCAGATTATATACCAGTAGAAGTATGGAAGTGTTTAAAAGAAGATGGATGTATGTGGCTGACTTTATTCTTCAATAAGTTGTTGCATGAAGGAGGGATCCCACAAGAATGGTGCAATAGTTCGCTAGTGCCGATCTTCAAAAATAAAGGTGATGTACAGAACTGCAACAACTATCGAGGGATAAAGCTCATGTCACATAGTATGAAGGTATGGGAGAAAGTAATAGAGAAAAGACTGCGAGAGGAGAGTGAGATAACCCCAAAACAATTTGGATTTATGCCAGGTCGAGGAACAATGGACGCCACTTTTGCACTCCGCCAATTGTGCGAGAAGTACAGACGTGCGCACAAGAACTTGCACATGGTGTTCATTGATCTGGAGAAAGCGTATGATAGGGTACCTCGGGATGTGTTGTGGTGGGCCTTGAAAGAGAAAGGTTTGTCCGGGAAGTATGTAGAGTTAATTCATGCTATGTACAGTCAATCTCGTACCTACGTCCAGTCGGCTGTTGGCAATGCCGACGAGTTCAGTGTGGCTGTAGGCTTGCACCAAGTGTCGGCAGTCCTTACCTCTTCCTATTGATTATGGACGCTCTGACGTCGGACATACAGGAAGAGGCACCCTGGTGCATGCTGTTTGCCGATGACATTGTTCTTGTCGGTGAAGATGAACCTGAGATCCAGAGCAGATTGGAGAAATGGCAACAGAAGCTGGAGAATGTTGGCTTGAAAATCAGCAGAACCAAAACTGAGCATATGTTCTGCGATTTCGGCGGTCTCTCCAGTTCTGGAGCCATAATGCTTGATGGCGCACTTCTCCCAGTCTGCTCCGACTTTCGGTACCTCGGTTCACTCGTGCAAAGCGACGGCGAAGTAGATCGGGTGGTTAAGCACAGAATTAACACTGGATGGATGAAATGGCGGCAGGTCACGGGAACAATCTGCGACTCCCGCATTCCCCTTAAACTTAAGGGGAAGATAAAACAATGGTTAGACCTGCTGTCTTGTATGGATCAGAATGTTGGGCCACAAAAAGAATGAATGAAAGGCAATTGCATGCAGCTGAGATGAAAGTTTTAAGAGGGATGTGTGGTGTTACACGAATGGGTAGAGTAAGAAATGAGTACATAAGAGGAAGTCTGAAAGTGGCACCGGTGACTGAAAAGTTGTGCGGAAATCGGTTGTCATGGTATGGGCGCGTGATGCGAAGGAATGAGGAAAATGTTGTGAGGAAAGTTTTGGGTATGAATTTCGATGGCTATAAGAGTAGGGGAAGACCAAAGAAACGATGGATGGACTGTGTGAAAGATGATATGGCTAGAAAGGGGGTGACTACCGAGATGACGGCTAATAGAGAAAAATGGAAGAAAGGGACATGTTGCGCCGACCCCAAATAAATTGGGATAAGGGCAGGAGAATGATGATGTACACACGGCTACACATCAAGCTATACATATCCAGTTTATGCTTATCTCGGTCAGCTTAAAATGGAAATGTATAATTTGACGTGCAGCCGTGTGTATATGATCCTTTTAGGACGCAACAAGAAAGTGATCAAAGGAAAACACAATTTCGCCCACAGATCGGGCAGTAGTTTCGTGGTAGAGGGCGTTCCAGTGGAGGTGGTGTCTCCGGGCGGCGACGCGGCGCTGAGCTCGGCGCAAGCGGCCGCGCGTCTGCACACCTTGATACGGGCGGACCAGCCGGCCGCGGGCGAGGTGAGTTACTGGTAGAGGGCGTCCCAGTGGAGGTGGTGTCTCCGGGCGGACCAGCCGGCCGCGGGCGAGGTGAGTTACTGGTAGAGGGCGTCCCAGTGGAGGTGGTGTCTCCGGGCGGACCAGCCGGCCGCGGGCGAGGTGAGTTACTGGTAGAGGGCGTCCCAGTGGAGGTGGTGTCTCCGGGCGGACCAGCCGGCCGCGGGCGAGGTGAGTTACTGGTTAGCTTGGCCACTCTAAAATGACGCGCCCCACTACCGCATTATCCATAGAAATCCGCATTATCTGGGCGCGTCATTACAGACTGGACAAGTACTTAATTGATTCAGACGTGACTTTTGCGGATATCCATTATAAAATACAATAGACGTAAATATATTTAGTAACCTATTCCGTTTAACTATTTTTCAAGAGTCATAAAAAACCCTGTAAGAAATCTACACGTGTTTCACCTCTCAACGAGATGACGACTTCAGGATGACGTTTGACCAGTCGCGAACCATGATGATTGAAATTGAATTCATGGGCATCCTCTTAAGGGCTCTTCATTATGAACAACTTTCACTATGGGACCAATCTTGACATCGCGTAAAAAAAACAGCGGTTCCCTACATTTATGTTCACATAGCTCGTCAAAATGTAGGGAACAGCTGTTTTTTTTTTTTTTGCAAATCGTATCTATCGTTCCATGCTCGAGCTCGTGAGCTCGCTCGTCTCGCTCGCAAATCTATTAAATCTTTGTATGTATTTCACTAAAATCATCTCCATTCTATCCCCAGGACGTGGAACAAGTAGTCCTCATAGGCAATCGTGAGTGGATGTCCAGAAATGGAGTCACAGTTCCCCGCAGAGTACAGGAAGCCATGCAGCAGGATGAGGAGCTGGGCAGAACTGCTGTGCTGGCCGCTATTAACGGTAAGTCGAGTGCTCGCCCATTAACATCAAAAATCAAAATCCAAATATTTTATTTCACACTAGCTGCTCCCCGCGGTTACACCCGCGTAAGGCACGATCCCATGGAAATATCGGGATGAAAAGTATCCTATGTGTTAATCCAAGTTATAAACTATCTGTGTGCCAAATTTCATCCAAATTAGTTCAGTCGTTTTTGCGTTAAAGAGTAACAAACATCCATCCATCCATACTTACAAACTTTCGCGTTTATAATATTAGTTAGAAAACATACATGGGCGGGCACTTATGAATCGTCAGAAGCTAGGTGCACGGTTCCAATTGGTCGTAAAAGCCCTACCCTGCCTCAAATTTTTATCTCGCTCGCACCATACTACTCGCGTCCTGAGTGAGAGCGAGACGGAGTGGGGTTGTGGTGGCTCTCAAGACTCGAATAGTAATTGCTTTTTCACGCTAAAAAGGCTGAACGGATTGGATGAAATTTGCCACATGGGTAGACCATGACTGGAACAGAACAAAGGATACTTTTATCTCGATATTCGCACGGGATCGTGACGTATGCGGGTGAAACCGCGGGGCGCAGCTAGTAATATTATAAATGCGAAAGTGAGTGAAATTTGGCACATATGGGTATACCATGACTTCGGTTAGGACATAGGATACTTTTCATTCTGGTGGTAAGTTTCCGTGAGATAACTTACGAACTTCAAGCGGGCGGAGTCGCGAGCAAAACCTAGTAATAAATATTATCTTTGTCAACAGACCAACTAGTGTGCACAATAGGAGTCGCAGACGAAGTAAAACCAGAAGCTCACCTAGCAGTGTACTGCTTGAAGAAGATGGGCCTACAAGTGTGTCTGCTGACCGGAGATAACAGGAAAACTGCTGTGGCTATAGCGAGACAAGTGAGTAACACACACACACACACACATACCCACACACAAACACTTACACTTATTTGTTCACTCGCACGAGTTTTATTCACTGAAAATAAAAATCACTTATAATCACTATTTTGGTGTTTGAATTTAGAACACACCAATATATTCGACCTTCATCTCATTGCTATACAACCTCCTTGCGAATAATTTAACCTTCCTTTTATAATCATACAATATCTATTTTCGCTTAAATCTTTCTTTTTCTCTTAGTCATGGTATAGAGTATAGTATGTAACTCTTGAATAAAACAGATTTATAACGAAGGCCATGTATCACTTGCGTCGCTCAGGATTCTAATACTATTATTTTCTCATAAAGGGTGATCTAAAGTAGTGTGTCTACCTCGATAGCAACACTATTTTAAGATAGAGACACGTACTTTGAATCCCTCGCTGCGATCAGGATTCTACCCTAGAATTCTTCGCTCTGCTCTGGATTCAAAGAAACACTCTCGCCTTTAAAATAGTTCTTTGCTCCCTAGGCAAACAATCTACTATAGCTCGTCCCTCATTGCGGCTTAGTTTTTAATGTTCCTTCTCTTTCCCAGGTCGGCATCAACAAAGTGTACGCCGAAGTCCTCCCCTCGCACAAGGTAGCAAAGATCCAGAAGTTACAAGAAGAGGGCCAGAAGGTGGCCATGGTGGGCGACGGCGTGAACGACTCGCCTGCGCTGGCGCAGGCCGACGTGGGCATCGCCATCGCCTCGGGCACCGACGTGGCCGTGGAGGCCGCGGACCTGGTGCTCATGAGGGTACGTGCGGCGGACAGAACATCTTGTGAAGTTTCATTAATCACTAATCACTTTTCAATTTGTGAAGTTTTTCTAATCACTTTTCAATTTGTGAAGTTTCACAAATCACTTTTAAATTTTTGAAGTTTCACTAATCACTTTTGAATTTGTGAAGTTTCACAATTCACTTTTAAATTTGTGAAGTTTCACTAATCACTTTTCAATTTATGAAGTTTCACTAATCACTTTTCAATTTGTGAAGTTTTTCTAATCACTTTTCAATTTGTGAAGTTTCACAAATCACTTTTAAATTTTTGAAGTTTCACTAATCACTTTTGAATTTGTGAAGTTTCACAATTCACTTTTAAATTTGTGAAGTTTCACTAATCACTTTTCAATTTATGAAGTTTCACTAATCACTTTTCAATTTGTGAAGTTTCACTAATCACTTTTCAATTTGTGAATTTCGCCAATCAATTTTCACTTTATGAAGTTTCACAAATTGCTTTTCAATTTGTGAATTTCGCAAATCAATTTTCACTTTATGAAGTTTCACAAATTGCTTTTCAATTTGTGAAATTTCCCCAATCACTTTTTAACTTGTGAAGTTTCACCAACTCGCATCCTTTGTAAAGTTTCACCAACACAGGTATATTGGTAAAACTTCAAAGATTAAATGAAGTTGGGTATCAGGAAAATAAAAAGTCAACCTCATCAACTGCCCAACTATGTTGTGGTCAGCTTCCAGGCTAACCGGTTACAGTTGAATACCAAAGGCCCTAGACAAAGGGACATTCTATCAGCGATAACGATGATGGAAAAGGCAAAAATGTATAGGACTGACATAAGCTATCGAAAAGCTTATGTCAGTCCTGTTGAAAGTCGTTGTAGAAATACGAAGCGCTTTCGAAGCGATTGTCACTTGTCTAGACCTTCTGTATTTTACATGGAGCTTATCAGACCTCAGTAACTGACCCGGATCACCCTTGACACGTCACACTTTCGGACTGTTACCAGTAACGACTGTCAAAAATCCACGAATGACAGCCGGGACAACGGCTTGCTTTCCACGGAAGAGTCTCGTTAATAAGAGCGTGTATTCTGAAAGTGTGCAACGTCGCAAATACATGTCAATTAATTCGCTGTTTTGATTAATTTGACAATATTACTGTCTGGAAATATGAAATACTAGCTGCGCCCCGCGGTTTCACCCGCGTAAGTCTCGATCGCCGTCGGAATATCGGGATAAAAAGTATCCTATGTGTTAATCCAGGTTATAAACTATCTGTTTGCCAAATTTCATCCAAATCCATTCAGCCGTTTTTGCGTGATTTAGTAACAAACATCCAAACACACAAACTTTCACATTTATAATATTAGTAGGATGGCTAACCTGTTGTCTAAAATATTGATTATGAAATTCAAACTCAAAGCATTTATTTCAATTAAACCATTTACAGGCCCTTTGGAATTGTCAAAGAGTCGGTCAGTTAGTCAGAGAGTTGCTCTAAATACAATAAATAATATCGTAACACCGAATATTTAGTTTTTTAACATACACGCCAGGTATATATCGTAAACACAGGGTTTTGGGTCGAAGAAATATAGTTTTTAACATAGCCACAGCTGAGAAGCACTTGACACGCAGACGTCAGAGAATGTGTCATGCGTGCTGGGTATTTCTAGGAAGCTTCTAGATGATTCTAGAAGCATCGCCCGTCAAATGGATTGTGGCGGGAGCGGTTCGTAATAAGTTTATCCTGTTACAGTTTTAGATTTTAAAAGAGGATTTGTAAACTTTCCAAATACCTCTTTTACACCTAAAACCGGTAACAACTTAAATTCAGTGTTATAATTGAAATTCATTATTAATATTCTAGTCAGTTAGCGATATTTCATAGTTCCATACAGTAATATTGCCAAAATAATCAAAACAGGACATTTGACAGTTATTTGCGACGTTGCCAACTTTTAGAATCAACGCTCTTAAATCCATAGGCCGCAGGCTGACCGCGGCTAGCGTAGCTTCACCTTGTTCAATCAAATCATGGGGCTGTTGTGCTTGGCCACGACCCCATCGGTCTAGCATTTTTTTTCTTTACAGAACGATCTCCTAGACGTAGTAGCCTGCTTGGAACTCTCGCGCACAACAGTGCGTCGTGTACGCCTCAACTTTCTGTTCGCTAGCGTTTACAACTTACTGGGCATACCGCTAGCGAGCGGAGCCTTCGCTATGTTTGGTTTCCAGTTACAGGTAATAATATAATAGTAATAATCATTTTATTTTTGAACAAATACCCATAATTTGTTAGTAAAAACAATTTACCTTAAATAACTATCAAGAATAAAACACACCCTCTCAATAAACAGACATACACCGTAACAACATACACATCAATAAGAGTTACATAGTGACAATACAACACTCTCGACTCTGGAGAGGAGGCCTGTGTCCCAGCAGTGGGAACGTTATAGGCTGATTATGTAATACAACACACCCACGCCTAATATCACTCACGCACACTCACAATTACACATACAATGACCCAGTACCACATTCAATTAAATCCGCCCACACACATTATCACACACCCTCAATCACAAATAATAAGACACACACACACCCCCCCCCCCCACACACACACACACACTTTGAGACACCCTGAACCCGAACACGACGTGCTGCCAGGCCGAGCGCCGGACGCAGAGAATACATATACATACATATAATAATAATTTCAGTCGGCGCTAGTAACATACCTACTTAAGTTGACAGGAGTAAAATCTATTTTTTACCTTTTTTATTGTATAAAGTGTGTTAGGGTAAACACCATCAACTGATCCCACGAATTTTCGGCCTATCTCGATATTACCTACGTTGAGCAAAATCTTTGAAAAATTAATTTTAAAACAGATGTTAAGTCATTTCAATACACATAATTTACTTCATCTGAAACAGTTCGGTTTTATAAAGGGTCGTTCAACTACAGACGCGGGCGTGGAATTACTGAAGAGCATATTCGAGGCTTGGGAGGTCGCAGGATGCTCTTGGCATTTTCTGCGACTTGTCCAAAGCTTTCGATTGCGTACATCATGATACTCTCATCAGGAAACTGTACCACTATGGTATGAGGGACAAGGCTCTCGACCTTCTGACTTCTTATCTAAACAACAGAATTCAGAGGGTCGATGTTAATGGCAAGAGATCTGCAGGATCTTCGGTCACCATGGGCGTTCCGCAGGGTTCAATTCTAGGTCCTTTCTTATTTCTCATTTATATTAATGACTTGCCTTACCACATAAGGGATAATCACAAGATCGTGTTATTCGCAGATGATACTTCCCTCATTTTTAAAATAAAACGTCAGTTAGTCAACTTTGAACAAGTTAACGATGCACTCTCTAAAGTGGTGCATTGGTTTAATGTAAATAATCTTCTCCTGAATGAGAAAAAGACTAAACTCATTAAATTTTCAACGCCAAATGTCAGGCAGCTATCTACCAATGTTAAAGTTAATGGAATAGAGTTGGACCCCGTTGAGTCGACAGTTTTTCTTGGAATAACCATTGACGGTAAATTACAATGGGGCCCACACATAGAAAAATTGTCAGGAAGGCTTAGTTCGGCCGCCTACGCCGTTAAAAAAATTAGACAGATAACTGACGTAGATACAGAATTGTTTATTTTAGTTTTTTTCATAGTCTTCTGTCTTATGGGATTCTTCTCTGGGGAGCCTGTGCGGACATTAATGCTATCTTTGTTTTACAGAAAAGGGCTATTCGACCCATTTACAACCTAGGTCCAAGGGATTCCCTTCGAGAAAAATTCAGAGAAATAGATATTCTGACTGTAGCCTCACAATACATATTTGAAAACCTATTGTATGTACACAAAAATATATCTAATTTTAAGAAAATGTCCGATATTCATAGTTTAAATACCAGGAATAAACACAATCTTGCTGTACATCGCACTCGTGTCCACAGAGTAGGCAACTCGTTCATGGGTCAATGTATACGCTTTTATAACAAACTTCCCATTGAAATTCGAAACTTACCCATTAAACGATTTAAAAGCTGCATTAAAACCAAACTTTGTAGAAAAGGGTACTATAAAATTTCAGATTATTTAGAAGACAAAAAAGCATGGGATTGAGCTGCTCGCTCTGCTAAGCATTGTAACATTTTGAATAATATGGAAAATCATCAAAGTATATCAACCAGTTTTATTTACAAATTGACATTATTAATCTATACAAAATGACATGATTACTTTGTAAAGTATTTTATTATTGTGAATGTGAGGATTATGTGAATTTTTTAATTTTTTTTTTTCCTTCTCAGTTAATTTTATCAATGGTCTGGCAATTTGAGAATTTTATGCGGCCTACCCAAATGTCCTTTCTTTGGTATTGTTCGTCGAGTCGCTGAGCTCCTTAAGTTCTGAGTTGAGCTCCGCCATTACTGACAAATGCTTGCACTGACTGGACAGGTCCACTCAAATCTGTGTGGTTCTTTCCTCAAAAGACCATTTCAGACTCGAATTTACATGGTCCTCATATGGCTTGACCAAGATTATGTCTGGACTTTAAAAGAGACTGTGACCTCTGAGTTTGTTTCGGCCTTTCTTCTCAGAGTAGTCAGATAGGAAACGCCGACCTCATCTAGCTTATTTTTAATATTTTTTAATATGACGTGTAAAAGTGATTCCAATATCCTATTTACAGAATAAACTATTTCATTTCATTTCATTTCACCATTATCCTTGAAACCAGTGGTTTGGTTTCATTTATAGAACGTAAAATCAATGGAACATTACTACTTAAAAAAAAAGAAAATCTACATTTTACTACTAGTGTATTTCACCCTATGCGCTAGGGCAACGAACTTGCGTATCAACACGGGCGGAGGGTGCGGCACGTGACCTTACCGGCCGCGAGCGCGACCCCTCCCTCAGTCAGTCAGCTGTTTCGCTAGCGAGCACAGTGTCGGATATAAACTTTTTTAAATCTTTGGAATAATGGAAATAACGTTTTTTCATTGTTGTTACTCGGTCATTTATTTTTATATTAATGTCAACTACCCATGGTTTGAGTGACAACGGTGTATACCCTTACACCCTGTATATGTTTTATGTATTATATCTGTGGTATGTTTGTCCTCCAGCCATGGATGGCGTCGGCAGCGATGGCGATGAGTTCAGTATCAGTCGTCTGTTCCAGTTTGTTGCTCAAGACGTGAGTATTTACTTTTATTCTCTTCAGTTGCTTCGATTATGATTCCATATTTACTCGATTTATCAAATCTACCTAAACTTCAAAGAACAGAGACAAAAAAGTGGAGCCTTCCGTACGACTAAAATATTTGTTCGGGACTAATGTCGGGATTTCGGGACATCACTTAAGTACATTAATAAATAATATTAACTAGCTGACGCCCGCGGCTTCGCCCGCGTGGATGTCAGTTATTATATACTAAAACCTTCCTCGCGAACCACTCTACCCATTGGTGAAAACAGCATGAAAATCGGTGCAGTAGTTTTTGAGTTTATCGCGTACAGGACGACAGACAGACGCGGCGGAGGACTTTGTTTTATAATAATAGGTCTTTACCTATGAAATTGCCGTTTTGTATGAAAAAATTTAAACGATTTTTTTTCATGAATTTTTTATTTGTATTAATCGAAGTAATCACCCATGCAATCAATGCATCTTTGCCATCGCAGTGGCCCTTCTTAAAGAAATCAGCTGGACGGGAGGCAACAAATTCTTCAAAGGCATTTTGTACTGCCTCTCGGGTATTGAATTTTTTTCCCGCCAAGAAGTTATCCAAATTCTGGAAAAAGTAGTAGTCTGTAGGCGCAAGGTCTGGTGAGTAGGGCGGATGACGGAGAGCTTCCAACCCCAGTTCTTGCAACTTGGAGACCGTCTGCTGTGCAGTATGAGGTCGCGCGTTGTCGTGCAGGAGCAGCGGAGACGAGCGATTGACCAATGCTGGTTGGAGATGCGCCAGCTTCTCCATCATTGTGTTCAGTTCTTCACAGTACACATCTGCAGTAATGCTCACCCCGTTTGGTAAGAAGCTGTGATGAATCACACCGGCGCTAGACCACCAAACAGTGACCATCACTTTTCTAGGGGTAAGTTTTCGTTTAGGGCATTGTTTAGGTGCTGAACCAGGATCCAACCAACTTGCTGAGCGCTTGCGGTTATCAAACAGAATCCATTTTTCATCGCAGGTAACAATGCGGTTCAAAATTCCTTCATTTGTGTGTCTGTTGAGCAGTGTAAGGCACATCTCGACGCGTACTTCGCGCTGGCGATCATTGAGTTCGTGGGGCACCCATTTGTCAAGCTTTTTTACCTTGCCAATTTGACGCAAATGGACCAATATTGTTTTGACGCTAACGTCGAAAGCTGCTGCTAATTCAGCCGTAGATTGTGTATCATCAGCTTCCACAATCGCCTTTAATTCGTCATTGTCGACCAAAGTCTTCGGACGACCGCGAGGTTCATTTTTCAGGTCGAAATTTCCAGAACGGAAGCGAGCAAACCAATAACAGGTGGTGCGTTGGTTTGTAGTGTTAGCTCCGTAAACGTCGTTGATGTTGCGTGCCGCTTGTGCCGCGTTGCTACCACGACGGTACTCATATTCCATAATTACTCGAATTTTTAACGTATCCATGATGACGAAAAAGATTGAAATGCGATGAAAATGTAACACTAATCAATAAAGAAATGACTACTTTTGAAAAAAAAAATCCATGTTTTTAAAATAAAATTAATTTGAAATTAGAATTCTTAGCCAAACAAAAATTATTTTGATTTGAAATGGCCAGTACTGCAGAACGGCAATTTCATAGGTAAAGACCTAATAATTATGTAAGGATAAGGATGTTATTAATAGAGTAAGAGAGTTTATTTAGACATTGTTTAAAAAAAGTTAGTTAAGTGAGTTATATAATTATTAAAGCTGGTATGTAAATTACATTAGCTTCCGTGCTTACTTACATCGTTCAAATGAAGATTAGGAGATTACCTTTATTTTTTTTAAACAATAAAAATCGTGTATACTCTTTTTTAAAACAGAAACAGGATATGAATTCGATAGTTATTTTACTTTATTAATTTTGGTTGTACTAATTAATGTCCCGAAAAAATATTTTGTCGTAAGGCGTCTCCACTTTGTCTCTGTTATTTTTCGAACTTTAGGTATTTTACCTCTCCTTTTTCCGATCACTGTTGATACAATGTCGCCCATGGTCATGTGCCCCGTATTTTTCTGAATATTCATGAAAAATTATCGAACATTTTCTTTAATGGGTCTATCTTTAATATGTTTCACCCTTCCTTTTTACTTTGCCGTAGTCGGTTAAAAAAGTCGCAGTTAGGTTTTAGTTTTATAACTTTTAAGGGTCAGTTCACACCGAGAGGCGACGCGAAGCGCACTTTTTTATGATCCGATACAATATCGAGTTTATTTACTACACAATAAGGTACACGCGCTGCGCAACACCGCGCATCTCAACGTACTTTGACACGTGTCAACTCTCGCACCGAAATTATACCTTTCTCCGCTCCGCTTCACGTCACGGTGTGAACGGACCCTAATTGTTCTCGGGCATCCATATCCATTATATATCAAAATTAATATAATGACCGTTTCTGTTACAGCTTCAAAAAACCAACTCTAGAAAAACTCCGTACACCGGAATATCTTCAATCCATTCACCTAGAGGAGCTAGACTCTGTGTCAGTGCACCGCGGTCTCGACGAACGAATAGATCCCAGTGAACGAGGCGCGTCGCCTTTAGCAAAGTAAGTTTAACACAACACTTGTTTTTTCCACAGAAATTGAACTTTTCAGGATAAAAAAGTAGCCTATGTCACTGGTTCATGAACTATGTCTAACTAATACAATAGACGTAGATATATTTAGTAACCTATTCCGCTTAACTATTCCTCAAGAGTCATAAAAAAACCCTGTAAGAAATCGACACGTGTTTCACCTCTCAACGAGGCATCCTCAGGATGACGATTGAACAGTCGCGAACCCGAACACGGCGTGTTGCCACGCCGAGCGCTGGACGTAGAGTACTCTGCGTCAGGTTACAAAGAATTTGTAACCTGTGTAAGCATTTTAATGCGTTAATGAATTAATTGGCAATATAATTATAAACTTAGCATTTTCATCAAAATTTTGTTTCCATGACTCAATTAACTGAAATATATAAATTGTAAGTAATTTAAATGGACAGTGAGTAACTTAGTAGAAGTAGTTGCGATTGACGCTTTAGCCAAAATTTTCCCTGCTTATATACGTAACCTATTACATGGGACTTAAGGGCCTACCCTACCTCAAATTGCTTAGCATGATCCTCCGTTATGCCGAAAATACGGCAGCATTAATTATGAAATAAATATATGTTCAAGTTGAGAGAAAAAAAACAAAGGTACCTCTAAACCGAACTATAAACCGTTCAAAAAACACTTCAAATTAATTTGAAGTGTTTAAAAAAAACATATACTTGCTTTGCAGCTGCTTTATAAAGCAGCTGCAAAGCAAGTATATGTTTTTTTTCATTACCATTATTTTCACCATAAAAAGCAATTACCTAAACTATTAGAGGCTTGAGAGCCGCCAGCACCCCACTCCCTCTAGCTCTCACTCAGGCCGCGAGTAGTATGCTGCGAGCGACATAAAATTTGAGGTTGGGTTGGCCCTTAATTACAGTTGACAGAACTACCAACAATTTAACTGAGTATTACTAATAAAACAATAATTCCCTTGCTTATTAATAATTACTTTCTAATCACCTAGTTTAGCTTGCGGAAAGAATATCCATTGATTTCCTACTCTACAATACTATTCATGCCAGTAGCGATCATAAAACGAGGGAGCGAGATGACGCGAAAAATCTGTAACTTATTTTTTATTTATTTTTATTCACCGTCCTACTCGCACCTGTAATGACTGCAACTGCCACGAGTTTTGGGCGTTTAGAATAACTATACCTCATTTGAAATAAGATTTAAACAAACCTTTTTACAGTCCGTTCAACTGATTTTGACTTCTATTGCGTTGGTGGCACGACAAATGGCAGCTGCAGTAGACAGTTGGTATTGTGTAACGTTTTTTGCTTTCAATGCCATCCTTATGCCTACGGTATAAAAGTCAAAATCGGTTGAACGGACTGTATAAAGGTTTGTGTGTGTCTAATCTTATTTCAAATGGAGTATTATATTATAGTTATAAGCTCTTTTCATCGAAACTTATTTCAGAATCTTAGATAATTATCAAGTTATAGAGCAACAAACTCAATTCCATAAATTACAAAGTTCAAATTCCATTGCCACTATATTTAGGCGCCACTCAACTAGGCGTGAATTTGCGGAAATCCATTATAAAATACACGTATGTAGTAACTTATTCCCCTTAACTATTCCTCAAGAGTCATAAAAAACCCTGAAAGAAATCGACAAGTGTTTCACCTCTTAACGAGACATCCAGGATGACGATTGACCAGTCGCGAAACCAGAACACGAGGTGTTGCCACGCCGAGCGAGGGTTTTTATGACTCTTGGGGAATAATTAAGCGGAATAGGTTACTAAATATGTCTACGTCTATTGTATTTTACAAATGGTTATTCAAAAATCAACTTTGACTTTATAACGTTAAAGTAGATAGTTGAGAAAGTGGCGATGATATGTAAATTATCTAAGATTCTTAATTCAATTTTACATCTCTCTTTATTCCACTGTTTATTGTATCTGCTATCTCTTTCTAACATTCTATTTCTTTCATCACAGCAAAAACCGTGACTCTTGGAAATCGGCTCTATTGAAAGTTGAAGTATAAAGTATGTAGTTTCTTTTAGATGTGGTGGTTTGTGTGTGTTTTTGTCTGTGTGTGTGTGTTATTGTGTTTGTTAAGGGGCGTATTTTCGATCGTCTTCAATTTTAATCTGAGGAATATAGTTACATATATGGCAAATTATAATAGTAAATAATAAAATTATTTATTTCGCAAAAAATAATACAACGGATTACTAGTGTGGCGGTATCTACATCGCCACATGCGAACTACGCATCAAAGACCTGACGTCACACAAAAATCCTGACGTCACATAAATCCTGCATCGCGCAATTAAAGTTTACCGTGCAATGGACATAATATACAAGAACCCGACATCAATCGTTGGGCAGTTGCCCGCCAGACACAACACCCGTCTGGGCGGAGGATCCTCCTTTTTCTATGGTGGATGAGTTAACTTTACACCCTGTTCCTCATACCCCTAAACTAGTACTTGGGAGTATAACCAAGTAGGTAGTTGAGTTATGAGGAACAGGGTGTAAAGTTCACTCATCCTCTATAGAACAGGGAGGATCCTCCGACCAGACGGGTGTCGTGTCTGGTGGGCTACTGCCCGACAGTTGATGTCGAGATATTTTATATAATGATATCCGTCCCGCGGTAAACTCTGCTTGCGCGATGCAGGATTTGGGTGACGTCAGTTATATGATGCGTATGCGTAGTTCGCATCTGGCGTTGTAGATCCGCCACACATGTAACGTATACATGGCAGATTGATAGGTTTTGCATAGAAAAAATGACGATACCGTTATCATTTATTCCTCACATAAAATGCATCTAACAGTTGAAATATCGACCCTGAATATAATGAATTTTGTGTTCTCCGTTGATTGCGTTTTACGCGACGGTGGTAAATTAAAGTTGGGGTTGTGTTTTTTTTTATGTGACTTTTAAGGAGAAGGACTCGTCTTTTTGGAAACATGCATGCATATGGGCAATAGCGCATTAGCGGCCTAACCATAGCGGCCAGTGCCCTGTTTATCAAAACTTACAAGACTTGTATTACCAAATGTCATTATTTAGTTCACAAGTACTTATATTTTGACACTTTTATTCGTTATTTTGTTTATCAAAAAATTATTTGTAAGTTACAACTTGTAGAAAATCATAACAAATCCTGAGAGTGTCCGGCGACTCTATTCCGTCTTACAAGTTTACAAGTGTCGTGCTCAGTACCGCAATAAATGTTTAAATTCGATTTTCTTTTTTAAAATGTGTTCAAAGGAGAGAGATGACCTGATGCCCGTGTCCCAGCAGTGGAAACATTAAGGCTGATTATGAATATGGAGATGAGCTATAAATTTAACGAAAATTAACATTTTAGGTAACCTGCGAACGTGTAGACTTGTAACTTTTGATAAACAGAGCCCAGGTCGCAGCGGCCAGCGAGATAGATGTATGAAATCGCCATGGAGCACGCGCGATCGACAAAGAAATCGACCTGGCTGCTGCGGCCTGGCCGCTAGTGCGCTATTGGGCTAAGACATGTTATTTTGGACAAAATATCAGCCAACAGCAGCAGAATATATTTTCACAGGACTGCAGCAATAGGCTTAAGGGTACCATAACTTACTACTTGGTCATTTTGTTTTGGTGGTGGGTGAAAAATCTATGTGGGGGTAGGAGCTCGTGGCTAAGTAATAACAGCCGCACGGGTCGATCCATCAGAGTAAGCTACGCTTGCCGGGGTTGGTCCGTCGATAGGTGACCATCTTTACATACCAAGGCACGGAGGGGCCGTGCCTCGGAAAGCACGTTAAGCCGTAGGTCCCGGCTGTTATTCGTAATCTTTGACAGTCATTACGGCACTAAGCAATCAATTGATTGATTGATTGACAGTCATTACGGGTCGTCAGAAGCCCGAAAGGCGGACAACCAGTCTAGCCAAGGGGTATCGTATTAGGTCAGATAGGCAGTCGTACCATGTAAAATACTGGTATTTAGCTGCATCCGGTTAGACTGGAAACGACCCCAACATAGTTGGGAAAAGGCTAGGCAGATTGAGATTGATTGGTGGGTGAAAAATAATATTTTATTATTCATCTAAAATGATTGTGTGAATTTTGCATGTGAGGTCATTGGTGCTTGTATTTTCGTTTTATCAAATTTCCTGTTTTTCTTTTATTCATTATTCCCTTTTTTTACTTATCATCTCTCATCTTTCTTGTAAAAAACTATTGTAGTAATCTCCATTTGGTGTATGATAAAAATACATTAGTCCATTTTAGTTTTGACTTAAAATCGAAATATAAAATATTTATTTTGCTATCGTAATATTAGTTTTATATAATTTATTTTCATTCATATCTAATTATATTTTACTCTATCTAATTAAATTAAAGGACTAACTAAATATACAAATAAATACAAAAACAAAAGGACACTGAGGGCTGATTAAACCAAAGCCAGATATCTTTTATCCGTGGAATAAAATTGGCGTCTGACAGTACAGAAAATATGTCAAAAATTAAAAATTATTTGCCGGATGCGACTTAGGCCGCTTTCACATTAGGACGTTAGCAGCGCGACAGTAGCGCGGCAGAAGCACATTCCTTCACATTATTCACAGAAATACATATGTGTACCGAATTGGCTGTGACAGACGGAGCGACAGACAGACGTACTGTTCTTATAATGTGAAGGAATTTGCTTCTGCCGCGCTACTCTCGCGCTGCTAACGTCCTAATGTGAAAGCGGCCTTATACTAGTTAAATAAGTTTGGTCGAATTCGCCCTTAGGCGTCAAAGTACTCGTGCGCATCGCTGTCATCCGAAAATCGTGCCGAACTGCCGATCATAATTAATTGATGCATGTTTAATTAAAACTTGTCATTACTTATAAGAATTTCAGATTTCCGAGATAATTTCTACCCCTCAAAACTTCGAATCCTGAATTTCTCAAATAAAAAATTAAATTTCTCCTCGCCAGACTCTTCCACCGCAGCAAACCAGCAGAAGGGTGCCTCCTCCAGGAAGAGGATGACTTGATGACAGTCTCCTTCATCCCCAAAAGACGTCAGGAGCCCAGCATCAACGGATGATGTCATCCCAGCGCTGGGCAAACGTCCCGCGGATAAACTGGGTACGTGAAGTGAGCGATAGATGGCGCTAATTTACGGAACTGAAACGTCAAAACTAAAATACACTGCAACAAGGATCTTTTGGTGCTCGAATGATATCGACAGGTGGAGCTATTGGTAAAAGTTTGTGCAATTGTTATACAATATGTAAAAAAAAACCTGTCCGATCCAAAAGGGACACATAGGTAATGCATTACTTACCAGAAAATCATTTAAAAAAATATTATTATGGAAAATAAAAAAGTTATTGCAATTTGAAATTCACATTTTTAGTACCAAAATTACCCCAATTTCATTATAAATTAGACTCGCGACAATCTAAGAAGACCGTTTTGACAGCTATAAAAATGCTTTGAGTAGCGATGAAGAAGAAGTTTCTTATAAACTGATTCTCGCGACATATCGATTGAACATACTTAGAGAGTTTGTAATCGACGACTTATCTACATTGCGTACAACTGATTCTCAAGGCATAACGTTTTATTACATGTACGAGAACGAAACGTCAAAACGGACTTCTTAGATTGTCGCGAGTGTAGCAAATTTTCTACAGAGGTCATTAGTTATGACTTGTAGACACCCACTAAACGACGGCCGCCCGCGCCTCATGTAATAAACCGGTAAAATTCCCTGCTGATAAAAGATTCGGCGGCTTTTTCAACAAAAAAAACACATAATTAAACTCTCAGTATGATTCTTATAAGACTTATAATAGAATTTTTCCCACGAGCCAAATTGCCTTGTACAGCTATAAGACGTGTTAACTTTGATGTCCCATAACTCTATGGCTATGTGCTAAAAGTGAAAATAATACAAAAAGTCCTCGAAAAAGTTGTCCAAAAATACATAGTTTCGAAGATAACATAACACTAGGCTCTCCATGTGTGTATCTAAGTTTCATTGATTAGTACGAGTAAGTAATTTTCATTCAAACCAATCATTCATATTTGAAACTAAGAAAATGCAACGTTGCATTTCTTTTTTATAGACTAAATAGTCTGTTTTTTTAAATTATTTTTTATTGTTCATTTTTTTTATTCACCTAAGGTGTGTTTTACATAAATAACCTTGACTTTGTCGAATATTTTTGTATGAAAAATGAAAACGAAAATAATTCATATACGCCAGTTGATTCTTTGAAATGGTCTCATTAATACCCTAGAGTTACGGGATATTAAAAATACCACGTATGTACAATATAACATTTCAATAAATCCAAATAAAAAAATGAAATAAAATAGATCCAAATTAATTGTATTTTAAGGATTCTAGCACCAAAACAGAAAAGTCTGTCAATATGTGACTTTTTAAAAATTGCCTTGACATTTATCATGAAAGAAAAGCGATTCATAGTTTGTAGAGAGACCGAAGCAATGACAATGAGCAATGTCACCTTATAGGAACATTATACAATATAATTAGCTTATAACTGTCCCTCTGTGGGGCACAAGCCTCGTCTAAGGCGACCATTACACTAGTAAGTTTTTCCTAACTTGCTTACGTAATTAAGACCGTACCCTACCTCAAATTGCTTAGCATGATCCTCCGTTATGCCGAAAATACTGCAGCATTCATTTTGAAATAAATATATTTTAAAGTTGAGGATTGATGCTAAGTCCTAAGTTTGGCGAAAACACGATTACATAAAATTTTCTCGATAAAAAGAAATCCAAAGTTACCTCTTAATCGAACTATAAACCGCTGTTATTCAAAAAATACTTCAAATTAGATTATGGAACTTTGAATAATAACTGAACTAACTATAAAACAGGTCTTATGTTTTTTTTAATTACCATTATTTTAACCGTAAAAATCAATTACCTAAACTATTCGAGTCTTGGGTCTCGCTCTCACTCAGGCCGCGAGTAGTATGGTGCGAGCGAGATAAAATTTGAGGTAGGGTAGGGCTTTAATTTACGATCAATTTGCAAATGTAAACTCTCTTGTAAGTAGCTTATTGTAATTTCTTCTTATATCTTACGCAATCATAAGTTACTTACATATTTTATTTGGAAGTAACTTACGAGTGTAATGGCGTCAGAGAAGGAACGAGCATTAACGCTTTCACTTAAAGAATAATTGTTAATAGCGCCATCTATTGTCAAAAAACGTTATGGACAGAATGTCCTTGTATAGGTAGTAGCGCCATATATTGTCGAAAAACGTTATGGACATAATGTCCTTGGACAAATTCACAAATGGATTTTATGTCCGATGGACAAAGTGCAGTGTTACAGTGAAACTAAGAATAAAGACTGATGTGTATGTGTAAATAGTAAGTGTCAGGCGAAGTTGGAAATTGGTGGTTTTGTGAAATTACTAGGTAATATTTTTTTGGTAATTTTTTAAAGTATTTTGGCTAGATTTTGTAAATATTTGCTCAATTGTTTATTTCGTATGTTTTTTAACGTATTTTGATTACGTAGAATAAATGTAGCTAAATACTAGTAATCTAATATCACCTAAAGTTTTTTTTTTAATATCACTAAAAGCAGTGTTTTTTAAGTACAATTTATTGTGCGTTAGAGTAAGACCCACATACCTGTATCTGGTACTTGTTGATAAGCCTACACTGTCCTCCTTTAGGTACCTACGAACACTGTAATTTAAAAATATTATTAGAGCCAATTATTTAAAAAAAGTAACCGTGGAGTTTCTTGTCGGCTGTTTTCCATAGGTAACGACCAATTGGAACCGTGCACGTGAAATAAAATATGTAGAATTTTGAAATATTTCTTAAAAGATTTTGTTTTTTCAAAATTCTGAATATTTTATGTCTAATTATGGCAAAAATATCCAGTATTCACAAAATCCCTATTTTCTGATCTTTGTTACTAGCCTTTAGAAGCTAACACGGCTTTAAATTAAAACAAAAAGTATCGCTTTGTATTTTATTAAAATTAATTTTAAATTCGTACAAAATGTATTTGTAAAACGTATAAAACATGTTATTACGTACCTTCCAATATTTAGCTAATACATAGCTTACGGTATAGGGAGCTATTATATTATTCCTGTAAAAACCGCTCTCAGTACACACGGCTACATAATATCAAGCTATACATTTCCAGTTTAGTCAGTAGTCAGTTTACGATAGCTCATACTGGAAATGTACAGCTTGATATTTAGCCGCGTGTACAATTAAAATGCGATTTCAAAAATATTTGAAAAATTGACAGTTATTGTAAATTCACCCAGTTGTGATTAGCACGCCAAATAGTCAATTGGCAATTCTAAAGAATTAAATTATTTGTGGCCAAGAAATCCACTTTTGTGACACAAGATTTGTCACATTTAAAATATGCCAAATATATTTGCTACGCGGCTGTTTGGTTCTAAAAGCCAAAAACTCTGTACTTCCTATTTTCAAATTGTATTATAATATGTTGCAATGTTATTCCATTCTTGTATAAAACAATAGTTACCATTTTGTACAAAAAATTGTATTATATTTTAACAATGTACAATAAAAGTGTAAAAGATTTTTTTTTACTCATCTTTTTTTTTAACTTAATATTTCCAAAAATCAACGAAAAATTGTACACTATTAAAATATAATTAAACTAGAAGAAAATTAAATTTCGAAATGTATCCAAAATTTCAATATCGGATCAGCTGTTCTCGAATTGTTAGCTGACAAACAGACAAACAGAGTAATCAATAAATGGAATTCAAAACCTATTCAAGTATTTTTTTTTAAGTCCTGCCTTTTCCGAACTATGTTGTGGTCGGCTTCCAGTCTAACCGGATGCATGAATAGAAAGGTTTTTTTTGAAAACAGTGAAAGTAGTTATTGAAATATAAAACTTTGTTAATATTCCATTTATTTATTACTCCTCAAAAGAAAAGGCGAGAACTATACAATTTATAATTTAGTATTATTTTGATAATTTTATTAACATTGTCATTGAACGATTGAACCTATTTTACGAAAACTTGTTATGGTTTTATCACACTATATTCACGATATACCAATAAAAAATCGCCAGGGAATAGTTTTGTTCTACATCTTGCTGTCTGGCTAATATTTTTACCCCGGCAGCTATTACTTTTCTTTTCATTCAATATTAAACTTTAATTTCAAAGTTTTTTAAGTTGAAATTCGTATAGAGCCAGTGACTTTGTTAGTAGCTATGCTGTTAAAAGTGACATTATATTTTAACAATAATAAACATTGTATTTAATTCCATTATATTGTATATATAACACCATACCTATTACTCCTACCAAGCTTTGCAGTGTTCCGGTTTGAAGAGTATGGGTGCCGGTGTAAGTACAGGCACATGAGATATTCAGCACGGTCAGCTTAGACCGCGACGTTGCACGTGCGCGCACTGTTTATCAATTATCGAACTTATTTTCTTCACGAAAAGGTATAATTTCAGTGCTAGTGTTGACACGTGTCAAAGTACGCTGAGATGCGCGGTGCTGCACAGCGCGTGTGTATTATTGTGTAGTAAATAAATTAGATATTGTATCGAATCATAAAAAGTGCGCGTCGCTTCGCGTCTCGGTGTGAACTGACCCTTAGTTTCTGGGATGACAACGCATCTGTTATGTCTCTGGTATTGCAGATGTCTATAGTTGGCGGTGAACGCTCACAATGAGGTGATTTGACTTTTTCTTTGCCACATAATTTCGTAGTAAAGTCTGTATTTCTGTCCGGTTGATGGCATAACCGTTCCCTATTGCATGGGACTTAAACATTACTGGCGAAATGTAGTTGTATTAGACACCTTCGGGGGACAGGTGTGGTGTTATGTATATCGGAATTAAGGACAGTATATGAAAACTTAAGACATTTTTGCGTTTATACATAAAGTCCCCGTCACGAGAAGGTATCAATTTTGTAAACACACACACACAAGGGGTTCGCAACCTTTAGTCAAGTAAAAAAAACAGTTTTGTAATGATTTTAATTTTTATATAGGTATATAACTATGTTAACACACACAGCTAATTACTGTCGTCAGACGATTCTGAGTATTCTGTTTCGCATTCGAAACTCAAATGACAGTATTGACAGCGTCAGTGTGAACTGACTTCAAAATGGCGGCCCAAATGTTTACGTTCCATGAGTCAGACGCGTTCAAGTAGGTACCAAGAAACATTAGACGACAGCGCTTTATATCGCTAAAATATAACCCAACCAAGTGAAATTGCTTGTTAGTTTCTTACCACAGGTATGTTACTTTGAGTTAATTGAATTAGGGATTATTTGTTGTTGATTGAATTGTCGCTACGTAACTTAGAAGTTATTTATTTACAAAATGTATAGCTTCTCGTGACCGGGAATACATTTATACATCACTATATGTTTTGTTTATACACTTATCATTTTAATCGTGTATTGTATTTATACAGTTTTAATATTGTAGTTTTTAATATGATTATATTTTTGTAACAAAATATAGAGATTTAATTTTTATACTTGTGTTTTATTACTTTGATCGTGTTTATATTAATTGTTATGACAGATGATACACATTGTTCTTACATATTAAAGCGACAAGAATAAAAAAGAAAAAATTAAAAAAGATAAATAATTAATTTGAATTTAAAAGAGTGTCCTAGACGTTTCTTATCCATTCTTCTCTATAGAGATCTACATTTTGGAATGGGCAACTAGCTTCAACTTTCTGACTATATGTTCCTAACTGACCGACTCTTTAACGATTCAAATAAATGCTAGAGTTTGTGCCACATAAAAAGTAGCGAAAAAAGTTAGCAAATGGATAAAGTGGCAAAAAAATATTTGCGAATGGACAAAGCGGCAAAAAAGAGTAATAACATGGACAAAGTGACTGTCGGGTGTAGGTAACAAAATCCAAAACAGTCTAAACATAATCTCCGTTTCCAGAATTAGTCTGAAATTAGTAACAATCACAATCGGAAACATTTTATTTATAATTCTCTTCTAATGTCTAAAAATTTGGGTAGTATTAACTTAATTTAGTCGCTGACTGTACCTACATATTGGTGAGGAACGCGACGTCAACGCAGCGTTTACGCGACGTCAACGCCTAATTCAGGTACCCTTACAGCCACTTTCAGAGACTTCATCTAAAACGAATTAACAAAATTGAAATGTTCTCAATCTGCCTTATTTTTTGCTGACAGTTTTATAATGTTGTCCATTATCAATTAAAGTTAATGAAAAACTATTATTAACTTACCAAGGGGTACCGTGTTACCCAGCAACTGGGTTGTGGAGGTCAGATAAGCAGTCACTACACGTAAAATAGGTATTCAGCTGCATCCGGTTAGACTGAAAGCCGACACCAACCGAACATAGTTGGGAAAAGGCTAGACAGACGATAAAAACTTTCTAATATATCCTTTTCAATAAAAGTCGACAACAAATTATTATTAAGTGATATCTCTGAGTAGTTCGTCAACTCGTCCAACATGGACGAGTACTCACATCTCTGAGTGCGGTTTAAAGGCTCGTGCAAACAGACGCGAAATCGCGGGCGCGACAGGCAGTGGTACCTTTGTTGACAAAGGAACCGCTGCCTGTCGCGCCCGCGATTTCGCGTCTGTTTGCACGAGCCTTAAGGCCCGACTTTCAGTTCTTCCAAAAACAGCTAAAACTCATCAATCTCTAATCGTAAGAAGCCTGAATCTCCTGAATAATTCTTTCATTTACAGTTTTAAACTTGCGGCCAAAAGAATTCACGTCTTGGTCGGTTTCTCTCGACAATATACCAAGCAGCTGCACAAATTGAACCAAACTTAAAGCTTGCTTATTAGGTTGTACCCTTGCGTAAGAGGCTTCAAATACTTTGCTTGTGATCGATTTTTCATCAATAATTTCACATTCTTTGAACCATTTTTCCACGACTTCGTATTTTGCACCTTCAACTGATGTGCTTGCTCCAAATAACGTCATGTACATTTCTTCTAAATCCATGGTTAATAAAAAAAAAAATGGTTATAAAGGTGAAAGTTTGTATGTTTGTTACACAATCACGCAAAAACGGCTGAACGGATGGAGTTTGGCAGATAGTTTATAACCTGGACTTGTACGGTGCATGTATACGATACGGTATTCTGTTAACGACACGTCCACGTCGCGCACAATTTCTGAGCAGTAAGCTTACATAAAGTACTAGGCTTTCATGAATTCACGACAGTATTTCAATCATTAGTAAGTATTATCTTGCTAATAGGATTTGGATGACCTGATGAACCTGGATTCTTTTTACCCTGGTAGTACGTACCCACGGGATAATTTCTGACCTCCACCCGGGCAAAAGCTAATAGTTTATATATTTTTCATGTTGTATGACTAATAAAAGATTTTATTGGAAATAAAGAGTTCTGACTAAGGACATGTTTGATTTTTAGTTAGAATCTAGGGGGCAATGCTTGCTATATCCTAAAGTAGATATTATATTCAAATCTATTTCCAATTGATGTTTAATCCACTAACACGAATTTCAACTTTATGTTTGTGAAAATTAGGCTGATTTCAGAATGAGTACAATTGAAAAAGTGGGTTATTCCGCACCCAACCTCAAATTGCTTAGCATGATCCTCGCTTATGCCGAAAATACTGCAGCATTAATTTTGAAATAAATATATTCTAACGGTCTGGGGATTAATGCTAGGTTCTATGTATGGCGAAAACACGATTGTCTCGATAGAAAAAAAAAAAACAAAGTTACCTCTAAACAGAACTATAAACCGCTGCCGCGCTGGTATTAAAAAAATACTTTAAATTAGATCATGAAACTTTGCATAATAACTGAACTTTCTATAAAGCAGGTTTTATGTTTTATTTTTATGTTACCATTATTTTCACCGTAAAAAGCAATTATCTAAACTTTTCGAGGCTTGAGAGCCGCTAGCGCCCCACTCCGTCTCGCTCTCATTCAGGTCGCGAGTAGTATGGTGCGAGCGAGATAAAATCTGAGGTAGGGTAGGTACAGTCTTAAACAGCCACCTGGTGGACACGTGTTCATCTATCCTACACCAGTCAGATTGGATAATTGGATTTCGTATAAGTATTTTCTTTCGATTTTCTCCCACGGGTGTGTCATTTCGATAAACACCTTATAACTAGTATAGTTAGTAGACATAGATATTAGCATAGGTACCTATTGTTATTACCTATATACCTATATATGAAAGTGTTATTGGTAAACTTAGAGTTGGTCATTTTCTGGACATATTGCAGAATATATAAATTACATAATTATTAATATTATTAGGCGTGATCGCTGGACGTAGCGTGCTCGGGACTTGGGGCACCCCCACTTGGACAGGTTAGGTTCGAAGGTCGTGTTTTTTTTTCTTTAATCATTCAGAAATAGGAGCCCCGTTTAGCGGGACTCCGTCGACTACGCCGTATTATTGCTTGGAAACTTATTTAGACTTTCTACGTGATCTTCCCCATCTTTTATACTCCCACTATCCCACAAATCCCGAAAGAAACTTTGCCGATTTTTGCACTTGCGGCAATCAATACACTGGCTAAAAAATATTTATAAATAGGAACAAATCTATCCTATAAAATATTCAAGCTAAGTTAACATAAAGATTTTATTTATTTATTTATTTAAACTTTTCGCGCTCAAAAAAAAAAGGCGGACTTAATGCCTTAGGCATTCTCTACCAGTCAACCAAGGGTGGTGAAGAGATTAGATGGCGGGTGCTCTGATTGAGAGGAACAAAGAGAAAAAATAAAATAAAATATATATATTATCATAATGCATTATAGATAAAACAGTTTTTACAGTAGGTACATAAATACGCTATCAACTTATGATACATATACTAATTATATTTTAAACATTTAAAATGTTTGGTGACGCATGGGTGGCAAATTTCCTTGTTTTGAATAGGTCAGGTTAACCTAACCTAACCTAATGTTCGCGACATTAGGTACCTATTCAAAACAAGGAAAGTTTGATTTAAATGAACGATGTAGGTAGGATAATTCTTGTTTGTTTGTGGTTACAAAATTATTAATAATTTATTAGAGTAGGTATGAGTATAATTATGTTTTTTGCTGTATTGTTGATTATGAAATTGATGACTGTAGGTACTTGGGGTTATCCTACTATTTATTTTTATAAGTAGGTACTCCTGAGGCCCTAGACAAATTGACATTCTCAAATTCAAATTTCAAACTTTATTCCAATCCATAATGTACACATACAGGTAATAATAATTAATAAATAGAAACAATTTATGGACCCTGTCGGGCACAGCAACATTTTAAAATAAGTAGGACGGAGGAAGCTTGTTACTAAAATGATGTAAATTTATTTTTTTATAATGACATCATCCGACGAGCTCTTGTCACCGTCGGCGTTCCAGCTGTATTAGAACCCAATGGCTTGGCACGCGACGATGGAAACAGACTGGACGGCATGTCCTTATTCCCATGGAAAATGGGTAGGCCTTTAGTGTGGGACGCAACGTGTGTTGATACTCTTGCGCCATCCCATCTTCCTGGCTCGGCGTGCTGCGCTGGCGCTGCCGCTGCGGCTGCGGAAAACCTGAGCCGTTTGGGGTTGAAACCCTAGGGCCGTGGGGTCCGAGTGCTCATAGTCTGTTTAGTGAAATCTCCAAACGGCTGCTTGACACTTCCCGTGATCCAAGGGCTGGCTTTTACCTTGGTCAGAGGCTAAGCATTGCCATTCAACGTGGCAATGCCGCCAGTCTCTTGGGTACATTACCAGCCGACAGCGATGCGGAGGAATTTTTCAACGCCTTACTTTAGTTATAGTTAGTGAGTTCTTTAAGTTTTAGTGTTGTATGTAAATAGTTAGTTGTGTTACTAAATATCTAAATCATTTCCCATCTATCCGTTATGATGCAAACAGTATTATTATTTAGTTATTATAATTACATATTTGTCATTCGTTTATTATTGTCTTAATATAATATGTAGGTCAGTCTTTTTATTTATTTTATACAAAATTATATATTATTATTGCTTATTAAATTATTTGCTTAGCGTATTAGAATTATTGATTAAATAAATTATGTATTTAAATTAGTACGATTATTGTTCATGGATTCTATCTCATTTATTTTTATTGTTTTACGTACCAGTTATGTCTATTGGTTATTGAATTTGTCCGTAAGATATTCGTCTATTGTATAATAACTTTTATTAATTAAGAATTGTTTTAGTTTATTTATAAATAATTATATTGGTTTTGTTTTCTTTTTTTTTGTTTTCTGGTAGTTTATTATATATTTTGATTGACGTAACATAAGGAATAGAAGAGTGCAGTTTAAGGGGGAGGGAGGCAAATTTAGTCTGTTTTTATAGCGCAACGAATATTTTGTTTGTAGGTGTGTCATCCCGTGTATTGTAGGATTGTGGGAATTTACGGACTTGTTTAAACAATTCAAATAACACATTAACTGGTATTTATACCAGTTAATGTGTTAATTTTGTGTTTCTGAAAGTAGGGCTTGCAACTATCTGTTTGTTCTATGTTTGTAATTATTATTCGTATTAGTTTTTTTTGTAAGATGAATAGGGAGGGAGCGTCTGTACTATTTCCCCATAAAATGATGCCATAGCTAAACCAAGCATGGGCGTACGCGTAGTATGTGAGTAGCGCGGTTTGTAGGTCGGTAGTTTTTTTAATTTAAAGTAGGGCGTAGGAAAATGACGAAATTTTTGAACTGATTTTCTGTATGTGAGCCTTCCTGTTTATATGTGTCTATTGTAAAACCTAGGAGAGTGAAGTCGTTAACTTCTTCTATATTTTGATGGTTGTATGTAAAGTTTATATATTTAGTCGGTTTTTTTGTCGAGGGTGAAAATTTATTATTTTGTTTTTAGTGAAATTAATTTCGAGATTATGCTCGCTCTTCCAATTGATTGTTTTATTAAGAATAATGGTAAGTTTTCCATTTAAATTATCATTTGTTTGGCATGAGGTGAGGAGTGAAATGTCATCTGGGTCAGTGGGTCGTCTTAGGGACGGAGTTTTAGGAGTTGGAGTATACGCTTAGGGGCACTATGATGACAAATTTTTGTTTGTTGGTATTTTTTTTTTTGGAAATCTTCAATTTTTTTTTGCAGTATCGGGTTAACCTGGACCAAACCATTATGATTCCCAGAAGTATGGCCCTGCGACGCGCCGTTTCCGAGATAGGAGCTTTTGATTTTCTCTATTTCCAAAATGGTAGCTCGGACGAAAATCTTTTCTCGAAAAAATTTGTTGCTCTAGTCGAAAACCATGAGATGATAGGTATTAAAAAAAACAACGACATGTGGACAAAAAAATCATTCGAAAAATTTTCTAAGTGTCGGTCGATCTGTCAACTTGGGTATTCTTAGGGGCAGGGGACTTAGCCAATTTTGCGAATGATATTTTTTTTAAGTTCCAAAAAATTTTCGCTCCCTAGCGCCCACTGACACACACACATCACTTCCCTGGGGAATTGAAGCATGAATTTGTTTGAAGGCCAATTCTCTAACTTAAAAAACGTTCAAATTCCAGTCACATGGCCGCTAAAGTTCCAAAATGTCACAAAAGGTATTCTGCTAAACCAAAAAACTAAGTAAAAGGTGACGATTGTTGCGATGTGTTTGCGAATAGAATGAAAGTTGACACTGAAAATAAAATTGGTATTCCCGTACCTAAGCATCCATCAAAACTGACGTAAACATGAGATTATTTGTTGACTGAACAGTCACGAAAAATTTTAGCTTCTGCATTTTCATATAATTCTCATTTTATTTCGATTTTGTCCTTGAAATAACTTGAAATCCAATATTCGTGAAATAAAAACTTATACAGGAACAGTGTTATAAATAATTTTGTGTTTGTGTGGTGAAATTATACAATAAGAGTGGATTCCGCCTGTGGGAGTTATTTTCATTCCTCGCACAACGTGCTGACGCCGAATCGGCGGCAGACCAGTGTAGAGAGCACAGCAGTAGCTGTTCTCAGCATCGACGACCGCGGGGTCACACATCAGGCGCATTTTCCATAAGCGACCGTGCGTTTTAGTCTAACGAACTTTAGCCGCATTTCCCACAGGATAAGCGAAGAAATGGGCTGGGTGTTGCAGCCAAGGTTGGTCTACAAGTACAAATTATAATACTTATATCAAAATATTATTGATTTATATGCTACAAGGCAACTATATTCTAAGCATCTTCATCATCACCGCATCTACTTTTTCTCGCGTTTGATAAACCATGCGTTTTGCGCGAGTAGCTAGTAGCTCCTTCCACACTTTCATTGTGGGTCGAAACTCTATTCCTTCAGGTTTACGGCTGTGTAGAAAGAAAGTCACACTGGCCCTAAACCACCCACGTGTATTCAAAAGACATGTGCAATTCCCTGTGACAAGAAATGTCCGAGAATAGGCTGCAATTGTATCCGTTATTTTAAAATCTATGCGAAATGAATAATTAATAGAATGTGTTTTTCTATTCACTATTTATTATACCTAATATGTTTCCTTTTTAGATTCCATACATTTAGATGATATACGAAGTCCCAACCTGTTTGCGGTCATGGCGGCCAATTTCAAACTGAGACAGCCAAGTATACAGGAGGTACCTACTATAGAAAACGAGGCAAGTGTACGCGCACACACATGTGCACACCCTCTTCCCTCACTCTCACAGTCCGATGGGACGGCAAATACGACGTAACGGGGAAGAGTTTAGTACCAACGGCTGTACGTTTTTTCCTAAGCTCGGTATTGTGACACTGTTACATTACTATTTTGAGGAATCACGCGGACGACACATGAGGAGGACGGTCGTTCTGCCGGAGTCCTACCTAGTATAAGAGCGAAAAGCACTGCCAGGTCTGATAAAAAACCGTTTAAAAGCGCGCTAATACATAGTGTTACTTATGTTGTTTTGCGTAATATTTTTTTTAATGTTTGTATAAATATTTAGCTGACTATTTAATAATAAATATGCACTTCAGTAGGTAGTAATTTTATTTTTCTGCAGTCACTCCACTTCTGTGAAGCATAGGGTCCGTCGATGTGGCAACACTTAGGAGAGGCCTATGACTATGGCCTACAGGTTCAACAGTGGACGAAATGAAGATGATGACTGAATCACGGCAGGTGTGCTCTCCTACTATGCTCGTGAGAGATGGTCACAGTTCCAAACATAATACATATTTCTAACACACATGTATAAAAATCCACCCGGGAGACCAGACAACAGAGACATGTATCACGTATGTATGGATTTTTATAAATGTGTTGAATAAATACTACTTGATAGATTAGGTATGTACGATTTTTGCAAAATAATCTTTAAAGGTCGGACCAACACAGGTTAGATCATCATTACATTTATTGTTCCGCCCACTGCTGAGTAGGTAAATGCTCCACATTATCACGTTATTTGCTATGGGGGGTAGAGGAATATTGCATTTTGTTCCTGTCCTTCGATAGTTTACTGCGGGATTGTAACAAAATAATCAATTCATAAACGCGAGTCAACTCGCGCGTAAAACGGCTCATCTGGACAGGCTCTACAAGGAGCTATGTTGGAAAATAGTAAGAACGCAAACAGCCTTGTGCCTTAGCAAGTATTTGCCTCATAGGGTAATTGGCGTTTGACAAATTAGTACGAGAGCCCACGACCAAAACCATGTCGCATCGCTATACGGCCAAAACCATATAAAAGTCATTAGTTTCTTGTAGTTGTTGTTCTTACTTAAAAATTTTGCGAGTACATGTGGCCTGAAAAAATTCTCAACACGTTCAAAATCCTTCATTCGTTTTATTTCTATTTAATTGTATGCATTTTCTATTATGACTATGAGTCTATGTTAATCGAATTAAATGTTTTGAATTTGAATTTCAAAATGGTTTCAACTTATAAGATGCCCACACTTTCTTCTGAAAAATGATTTATTCGCATCAACTTTTAGAGATCTGAGGAACAGGGTATAAAGTTCACTCATCCACCACAGAAAAGGGAGGATCCTCCGACCAGACGGGTGTTGTGTCTAGCGGGCAACTGCCCACGGTTGATGTTGGGTTTTTGTATAATTATGTCCACTGCACGGTAAACTTTAATAACGCGATGCAGGATTTATGTGACGTCTGTCTGACGTCAGGTCTTTGATGCGTAGTTCGCATGTGGCGATGTAGATACCGCCACAAACTGACCAATGTTCACTTGAAAACAAGATTTTCAGATGGTTTGCTATGGGTTTAGTTTTTTACCACATTTAATATATTGTACACTACTGGTGTCCGTTTTTTTTTTCAGTATTTAAAATCTGTCATTCAACTGCATTCTGAAAATCGAAACAGATTGCTATGAAATATGTAGTTCGGTACTTTTTTTTGGACAATATTTCAAAATGTGGTCAGCTCAGACGTGTTTCGAAAAATTCTGAAAGGAGATCATTCATTTAGGGCCCAAAACCCTAAGTTTTAGTTTTATATTTTAATAAAATAGAATTAAAGAAAACAGCCATAGCGCTATCGCCATGGTAAAAAATGATTAGGAGAACTTCTCCGACTAGGGTACCTAATTTTTTTCGCATTCGGCATTGTGTTTTGTATATAATTTCATCACAACTGGTCTCAAAACGGTGAAGGAAAACATAGAATCCTAGAATCATCCTAGAACCAAACATTCGAAGACATGTGACATCTACCAACCCGCACTGGGCCCGCGTGGCCCACTTCCTCTCATAGAGAAGAGGCCTGTGTCCCAGCAGTGGGAACATTATAGGCTGATTATGCTTAATATGCTATTGTGTTTTGGGCCCATGTTTGTATAAAAATGAATGGTCCTTAGGATTTTGGATTCTGATCTATCGATTTTATAGGGCTTTGGTCGGAAAACGATAAGGCATAAATTTTGGTCATGGGCTCTCGTACTATAACAAACACTACCTACCGTTGCCATAGCAACGAACTCAAAGACATTAGCAGTGTTATTTATAAACACTACCTAGTTAAATTTTAATCAATTGCTATGCAATTGATTAGCAAAATTTGTATTCATAAACGCTATTTAGCGCTAAGAGGTCGCTAAGCAATGGATTAGTAACTGTCTTTAAACACCACCGGACCACTGTTAAGAGGATGCTAAGAGACAAGATGGCGGATTTTATTTGAGTCAGCTGATCGATCCCATAGGTATATTGTGTGCTTCGAGGTAATTTTGATCGTATTACCGAGTTGTGCCTTAGTAAATATGGGTTTCGACGATCATTTACGGGATTTCAGAACGACGTAGAAAGATTACATAATTTTGAAACGCCGCCAGCCAGGAACTACACCTACAAAACTCATTTAAATCCACTACCAGGATGATTACCTATTATATAATATTCTTCATTCGAATAATTACACAGTCATGATGCAAGGATTTGTGGAAATCTCAATTATGAGGAAGCTCAGTAGGTGTTTAGGAAATTTGAAGAGAATCAAGTTCGTGAGGAAGCTCCTCGGAAGTTATTATCTAATATGTTATCCCATGTTGTTAACGTCCTGTCAGAATATTACTCAACGATTAATTCGTGTTTATGAGTGCCTTTTTTCAAATGTAAAGTGAAACTTGGTGCTTTCGAATGATACTAATTGTTATAGTGTATGGATAGTATAGTAATTAATTAGGATTATGAATTTGATTTTTCGCTCTCTTACGAGACGTTCATACAAAGTTATCGCGGCATGCATGATGAGAAACTCCAACGGGATTTTTAGATTGTCGCAAGTTTAGGTATAAGAAAGACTTTTTTTAATTATTTTCAAACAACCGTACAGCTGGAGCGGTTTACCGTCTGCCTTGCATGACTTAGGTAGCAAGTTCGATTCTCAACAATTGTTTTTTTTTTTTTTTTTTTCATTTTTGTACTATTTTGATACATCAAGATTTCCAAATTACTTATAATAAAATAACTGTATGCTTTTTGGGGTTCCATACGGAAAGGGTGTCAGGTATTTGTCCCTGCTATTATCAAAAGAACAGAGCAATCGTTTTGTCTTGCGAAAATGAGCAAAAGTTCATAATAAAGAAATGAAAAAGGCGAAAACTTTACTTTGTTTTTATTTTGTTACATTTATAAACAGTACCTTGTTTATATTATTTTTCAATACTATTTTTCAATACAGCCTATAGGTAGGTTGGCAGTTTCATCCGTTTCAAAGCTTCATCTCCCTTAAGGATATCGAAAAATCTGCTATTGATGCTAACAACAAACCCTTGTGTTTGTTGTAGGGGCGGTATGGAAGTTTTTTATTGTATCGGCTCTTCTGCATCTGTATGATTTGCCCTGCAACTCATTACTCAACGCACTAGAACGACTACAGCAGTAGGTATCTATCCTGGATGCTATGCTTGGTTTCTGTTCCGAAATACTATGATCTTTCTCACTCAGACCAAATAAAAACCTTCCTCATGGATAATAGTTATGTAGGTACTGAAAAATTTTTCGATGGCTATGTAGACATATTCGAAAAATCTCCTTCTTCCTGTGCTAGTGCTATAAATAGTTACAGTTATTTCAGTCATAAACCAAGAATTTAATAAATAAAAAAGATATAACATTATAGTTTGACATTCAATATAATGACGTCTCGTCTCGACATCTTAAATCATCGCGCTTGCGCGTCGCGATTTCAATACGTTCCAAATTATCTTTCTATCCGAATATTTATTTTAATGATTTTGTATTCTCAAAGATATATAATAACAAACGGGTAATGAAAATACTATAAGTATGTATTTAACCAAGCAAACTATTCAGGTAACTGTGATTCAGGTGACGACACGGTTGGCGCAGTGGCTGAGCGATGGACGGCTGCGCAACGCGTCGCGGGTTCGATTCCCGCACGGAACAGATATTTGTATGATCTGCAAGTAGTTGTTCCGGGTCTGGGTGTTAGTGTATGTGAGTTTCTATGTTTTTAAACGCACCCACGATACAGGAAGAAATTCCTAGTGTGGGGCAAAGTTTAAAAAAAAAAAAAAAAAAAAAAAAACTGGACCAATAAATTAGGGCTGAGTAAGTAGCAGATGACCCCACCTATCCACCATTTTCGTATGCTCAACGTTCTGCCAAACACCCTGTATATCCAGCTTGATTCTTCTGTATGTTATAATTACAACATTCAAGCATAGATTAATATATATTCTGGCTCCCGAAAATGCCCGCAAGTGAAATTATTTACTTTTTCATAACGAGTCGTAACTACGAGAAAACTAGAGCTTTTTGAAAAATGACGCATTTTTGATTAATTATGTCTACAACATAATATATTGGATGCTTCTGAAGATTCCCTGAGGAAATTCAAAATGAAAATTTCGAGCATTCCATTAGAAAATTTAACGAAAAGTGGACATCTTCTAAGTGTACTAAGTTACCACCAGAAGTTCTGCAGTTGATTGTCCAACCTTCATTACCATCCCAATCAACATCAGTCCACGAATTTAGTGAGGGGGATTATTCGTTATCAGAAGATTCTAGCTAATTGGAGAGTGGTGATGAGGAATCTTCAGATTATGACTATTAGATTCCTCTTGATAGAATTATCTTTTATTGTTAATATTATGTATACCTATTTTATTATGTAGTCATTTCTCATAATGTTTTAGTTTTAAATTTTATATATTAGATTATTTTAGTTAAATTATTTTTATTTTGTATGATTTTCTTTTAGGAGATATGTAAATGAATAAATACCTATTTTACAAATATTTATGGTTTTAATTTTAATATACCCTGAGTTTTTTTTTTGCAAATATGTATATATATACATATTTGCAAAAAAAATATATATATATATACTGCCTTATAGGTATAATAAGTAGGTTTGAAGACGCAGTGAATTAGAGCAATCAGGGATGACAGTAAACAAAAGTGTTAAAACAGGAGACTACATCAATCTTGCATCCACACCTTTTGACATTTATAGGTACGCATACAGAACACAAAACAGCGTACGATACCTTAAATATACATAAATAATTAAAATAAGTAAAAAAAAATTTTTGTCTCGCTAGCTTGTACTAGACGAAACACTGTGCGATGCAATGGTTAGCCAATAATGATTATGTTTTGTTTTTAAGTCTGTGTTTAGGGATACATTCTTCTAAGAGATCTGTCAGACTGTTATGGAACGTCCGATAGTTTTCATCTATATTTTTTCCGGGCAGTAGGATATCATTACAGTTTATTGTAATTAGTTTAGATTAGAATATTTGTATGATTTTTTTATTAAATAGTCTTTTATTCGTAAACCAGAAGGATTGTTTAGTTTGTTGTTTTAGTTTCATATGTATGAATGTGCTACTGTGGTCTGAAAATCCTAATTCTTCTACGGTTGTATACAAGTTATTGTCGTTGAAAATTGTGAATATCAAATCTAAACATGTTGACGTCGTTTGTGAGATACGCGTAGGTTATCTTATATGTTGTACAAATTTATACTCTAACATGAGATTGATGAATTTAGTTGATTTTACGCTATTTTCTAAAATATTTATATTAAAATTCTATATTCTATTCTATCAGCGATATCGATGATGGAAAAGTCAAAAATGTATAGGACTAACATAAGCTATCGAAAAGCTTATGTCAATCCCGTTGAAAGTCGTTGTAGAAATACGAAACGCTTTCGAAGCGATTGTCACTTGTCTAGGTCCTGGGGGCCTAGACAAAGTAACATTCGATTAGCGATGTCTACTTTGTTTAATTTTGCTGATTAAGTACTGTTATCTTTTTGTATGCACGTGTTCCTGTGACAAATAAACCTACTTATTTGTCTTTCTTCTAATAACAAAATAATTTAAAAATTCAAAACCCCGACTGCAAAAACACATAACTGAAAAGAGATTAACAAGCATTATTATTTATAGAATTTTGGTGGGAATTTTTTGAGACCTTTCCAATGAGTCCAAACACAATACCCCTGCTGTAAGTTGGTGAGGGAGTTGGGTATCCTGCAAATTCTAGTTGATACTGCAGCATCAGTTCAAGGTTACTATGTTCTTTTCATGTCATTGAAGTAACAGAATTGTAAATTTCCAAGCGATTGGACCTGTGGAAGATGCTCACATCCATACATCAACTAGAAAAGAGCTGATAATCTTCAAACCACTGAACCGATTGTTTGGGAGTTACTATGGCGCAGACAGACTCACAGATTCACAGATACACACGTTAAAGGCTCTTACATACTGGCGCGAGATCGCTACATTGTTCGCCCTGAAGTTTTCTCACAAATTGTTTTGTTAAAAGTCGCGTCGCGCCAGTATGTAACGGGGTGTCCTGCGTGAGCGACCAATACGACGCGACGCGACATGCCACGATGCTACATGCGACAAATGTCATACGTGATTTTGGTGATTACTTCTCGAATCATGGAGAAGTACAGTACAATTTTGCTTGTAGTTCGTGGTGTCGCGTTTGGTGGCCCCCAAAACAAGCACGCGTTACGTCGCGTCTCGCCGCAGACTGTCATATAGGCCGCAAGCAGGGTATGCCGTTGAGTTAATCGCGTTCGCAGCGTCGCGTCGTATTCGTCGCTCACGCAGGACACCCCGTAAGACCCTTAAACTTATAACACCCCTCTTTTTCCGTCGGGGGTTAAAAATACCTGTGTATTAATTAGATTGCCCAAAGACCACACGGCAATATTTTTAATGACGAGGCAATGTGATAAATAAGGAAGTTCAAATTATAATTATTTATTTCGCCCTAAGTAGCTTGGCATTATTCATAATGCGCGGGCATTATGAAAATGGCTCTATTTATTACTTGGTCCATAACAGATATAGTACCTCAACAATTGTCTCCGAGTAAAATGGCTGTCTGATATCCGAATTGTAAGGGTTCCGTTTTTGCCATTTGTCTACAGAACCCTAAAAAGTACATAACATAAGTATAATCAGCCTAAATGTTCCCACTGCTGGGACACAGACCTCCTCTTTGTGAGAGGGAGTGGGCCGTAAATCTGTGTCCACCACGCGGGCCCAGTGCGGGTTGGTACTTGGTGTATGTCACATGTTTTCGAATTTTTTGTTCTAGGACATGCCGGTTGCCTCACGATGTATTCCTTCACCGTTTTGAGAGCAGTGGTGACATAATATATTACACAAAGTAATGCGCCTGCCTACCCTCATTGCGTAATACACGATCTATCAGAATTGAAATCGGTTCGAAATGGATTAGACATTAGTTTCAAAGCGATTCCAATTCTGAAAGCTCGTGTAATACGCAGTTAGGGTGCTGAATCTCAACCCGTGACTCGTAAGTTGGGGCCGTTACCACTGGGCCACCACTGCTATTAAAATATATTTTTAATAGCAGTGGTGGCCCAGCAAAGAAAAATCGTGTGCTTAGTCAACTTGAAAACTAGGAAAACCGCAAATCCTATATTGTTAGTTTTCAAATTAACAATGTTCTAATAATAAAACCGAATTTTCCTGATGTCGCTAATGCAACCATGAAACTGGACTGTCCTATTATTATCTGTCTATATATATAAAAGAAAGTCGTGTTAGTTGTTACTTACACTATTTATAACTCAAGAACGGCTGAACCGATTTGGCTGCAAATTGGTGGGGAGGTAGCTAAGAACTTGGAGACGGACGGACTTTTTACTTTGTCTGTGTTTTTTTTTTGGGTAGGTAGGTATGTAGGGTATTTAGGTACCTACCCAACCTATGTAGGGTAGGTGGGTAGAGTAGGTAAGTAGGGTAGGTAGGTAGGGTAGGTAGGGAGAGTAGGCAGGTAAGGTAGGTAGGTAGGTAGGGTAGGTACGTAGGGTAGGTAGGTACGGTAGGTAGGTAGATACCGCACGGTCTCCCGTGAGGCGGCGAGCCTCCTTGCCGGATCACCGCCGTGGGATCTAGAGGCGAAAGTGCTCGCCCACATTTGGGAGTGGCACGAGGAGGTAAAACGCCGGGGCGAGCTCCGGCGGGATCTCAGGGCGGCATGGAGAGTGCGATTGTCGCAACCCAGTGCTGGGCATGCCACAATTGCGACGATAAATGCCCTCTTTGAGGAGTGGCTAGAGAGGCGCCATCCACGGCGTCCTCACCTTCCGCCTGACGCAGGTCCTCACCGGACACGGCAGTTTCGGGTAGGATTAGGCGGGAGGAAACGCCCGGGTGTCACCACCGTGTGGATCGCCCGGAGGACACTGTGGAGCATACGGTGGAAGTCTGTCCCGCTTGGGCGATTGGCGGCAATGACCTCTCGCGTCCGGCCCTGGTCCAGGCCATGGTACGGAGCGAGAGGGCATGGGAAGCCGTCCCCTCCTTCTGCGAAGCAGTAATACCCGGGATTCCCGGCTACCGCAGGCGCGGGCCTGCGGGCGGTGAGCAATGTGTAGTTCGCCGTCCAATAAGGACCAGGCCCGGGTCGACGGCGTATTGTGTTCCACGCGCGCCTCAAAGAGATGTCAGCACAATTGGCGGGGTCCGCTAGGACCGATCCCTGCCAGGGTTGCGGGAAAGTCCGAAAGGGATACCGGGACCTTGGCAACAGGCAACTGAAGGAACACGGGTGGGTTTTAGTCAGTAAAAGTCTGACACGCCTCCCGCTCCGGTCAGAGCGGGAGAAGTCATTTGATGATTTCCCACTCTCAAAATCGCCATATTTGACGGAAGACGGCAACCCAACCCCCGACGCTACCGCAAGCCGTCTCAAAACTTGAACATAATAATGGTAAACTAAACAGATAGCTTGCACTCTGAGCAAGGAAATAGGCAAACTTGAAGGTGTTTGTATGAGAACATCCGAAATCCACACGGATGGATCGTTTGCACGGGAAGTTACATACTCCTAACTATTCTAATCCTAACTTAATATAATGCGAAAGTGAGTCTGTTTGTTTGTTACGCTTTCACGCTAAAACGGCTGAACGGATATGGATGAAATTTGGCACACGGGTAGACCATGACCTGGATTAGGACATAAAAGCTAGTATTATTATAAAGTTATCCTTAAAAGTATGAAATTGAGGTCACTAGGCCTATTTCATGACAGAAATAAATTACGTAGGTATTTCAGAAATAGATCAAAATTATGCACAGCCATTTGTCCTCATTACAATAGAGGAATTATAACAATCAGGACCTATTGACTGTTTATTATTCAAATATTATCAATACCTACTAAAATGTTGAGTTTATTTATACTTTCCCTAATTATAATATTTGAAGCTGAAGCTCGGGGCCCGGACAATGGTAAGAACTATTTAGCTAACTGTTTATGACCTCAAACCAGATATCTAATTACGTAACTTATTTTCCTAACCGATTAAGACTAATTCGTTTCATGTTGACAGTTCAACAACATTCATTGCGATAATTACGTTGTTGAGCAGATATTTTTTTGAACTTATGAAACAATGGATTAGACATTTGTTTCAAACCGATTCCGATTGTGATTGATCGTGTATTACGCAGTTAGGGCAAACAGCCCAATTGGCCCTCTCGGATATGTTCGATTTTCTTTTGATCATTCCAAAAGAACTAAGAATTACTTGCTTTGTCAAAGCTCAAGAATCAAGACAAACGAGCGGAGCGCTCGCTCTTGTATCCTGTATTGATGTAATTAATATTCAAAGTGATATGAATAGTGAAGTAAATCAAGCTTCCTAACAATGTATTCATGTATCTACCCTATGTAATGTATATTTTTAATATTTTACCGAATCAATATGAAGAATGTGAATAGAATAAACATATATATCGGTAAAAATCATAACTCTCCTTTTTTTCTACGCCGTAGGTAAAAATACATAAGTAGGTACATGCTTTCAGTATTATAAGCGTTTATTTACCCTCTTTGCCTAATGTGTACTCATTCAAAGACAATCGTAAACTCCAACTCCAGTCGTGTCTCGAAGCTAACACACACTTTATATTTGTAAAGTCTTTTATAATTAAGTAGTTCTTTCACAGATTCATCTTTGACATTCATAGCTCAACAGTATCTTCTGTAGCTCACGGATTTAACCATCGTAACCAAATTAATTTATACTAGGGACATAGGTACTCCCTAGACTTTTTGTAGCAGCCTTAAAACCTGCATATTTGTCACTAAGTCACTTGTACATTGTGCAGACAGTGAAATTCTAATTGTTTGCAGAACCCGTGAAAATCACATTTAAAATCCATCCCGAGATCAAAGAAAATGGCGTTTATGTAACTTGTGACCACTCTAAAGCTTCAATGTTCGTCAAGACATACACGGTTCTCGAAGGAGAAGTGTTCAACATCCATACGCAGTATGATTCCTATATCCATCATTTGATGTAAGTAAATTAAAAGTATTTTATTTGTATGTTTTAACTAGCTTGTGCCCGCGACTTCGTTCGTGTGGAAGTCGTAAAATACACGATATACTAAAATAACAGTCAAATTATAAAAAATGCAATTATGTCAACTTATAAATTATGAAAATTGACAACTTTGACAATAAAATTAAATTCTTTTTAAATAGCTGATGCCCCTCTGGCTTCGCCCGCTAATGGATGTCGGTTAACTTATTACATACGAAAACCTTATTCGAGAACCAATCTATCCATTGGTGAAAACAGCATGAAAATCGGTGCAGTAGTTTTTGAGTTTATCGCGAACAGGACGACAGACAGACGCGGCGGAGGAATTTTGTTTTATAATATATACCTATAAGGATTATGTTTATTTTTATCATCATTCATTGTACTGTTTCCGTTAGAATATCATGCTTCACAATCATTCAAAAGTAATAATTACCTAGATATAGCATTAAGACCTAACTGCACACAGTGTGATGAAGAATGTAATTTGAATACAGATAAACATATTTAGACCGCGAGTGTACATAAACTCACCCCTTCTCCCCATGGGGGTAGGCAGAAACTACAGAACGCCACCTGCTACGATCCTTACATACTCCTTTTTTTAAATAAAATGTTTACTGATGTACCTATCATTTTTATTTACCTATTTACTTACACAGTTTATTTAATCACAAAAAATAAAGGCATAAAATGGTATGAAGAGGGTTCTTTGCTGAGATTAAAAATCCAAGGTATCTGTGGCGTGCTTTTCAGCACTAGTGCGAAATGCTAAGTAAAAAGCACGAGTGTTCAATACGCGGATCAATAAACTAGAACATGTCGCGCGACACGACTTTAACAAAACAATTTCTGAGAAAACTTCAGGGTAAAACTTCACTTCACTTCAGTTTGCTTACTCTGCGAGCTATGTCGGTAACTCCGGTTCTTTTCCGGATAATTTCATTTCGGATTTTATCCTTCAAAGTAACTTGCTCCATAGCGCACTGGTGACCTTCAATTTGTGGACCGGCCCGACTGTTAGTCAGTGTCCACGTGTCGGCACCGTATGTCATAACGGGCAGGGCAGTGTTGCCAACCTTTAGTTAGTAGCTAGAGAGTTTGCTAAATGTAGTAGCTAAGTAGTAAGCTGTTTGCTAAATGTAGTAGCTAAGTAGTAAGCTGTTTGCTAAATGTAGTAGCTAAGTAGTAAGCTGTTTGCTAAATGTAGTAGCTAAGTAGTAAGCTGTTTGCTAAATGTAGTAGCTAAGTAGTAAGCTGTTTGCTAAATGTAGTAGCTAAGTAGTAAGCTGTTTGCTAAATGTAGTAGCTAAGTAGTAAGCTGTTTGCTAAATGTAGTAGCTAAGTAGTAAGCTGTTTGCTAAATGTAGTAGCTAAGTAGTAAGCTGTTTGCTAAATGTAGTAGCTAAGTAGTAAGCTGTTTGCTAAATGTAGTAGCTAAGTAGTAAGCTGTTTGCTAAATGTAGTAGCTAAGTAGTAAGCTGTTTGCTAAATGTAGATTGTCAGGTTTTTGTCTAGAAGTAGCTAAATGCTACTTCTACTTCGTTTTTTAATCCCAAATAATAATTTGACATTTCAAATCTTTATTTTTTGTTTTTTTATTTGTTGTTTGACATTTGCACCTGTAAAATTACTACATTTTTTTCAAGTAATTATATTTTCCGCTAGCATGAATTTGAAATTGATAGTTACAAAAACACAAAAATTAGGACACAAAAAACAAAGTTGTTGTTAAAGTTTAACAGTGCAGCCAACATTACGGCAAAGGAACTATTTGATGAAACCATAGATATATCATTTCATACTTCCATACGCACTCTACCATGCCTACGTTTGGTTTTTCTTTCAAGAACCGGTGCCCTAATAAAAAATATCGAAAGTATTTACGTCATGTGAAAGATAGCTAGAAAAGGTAGCTAAAAAATCTGGCTTCAAGTTTTATTAAATTGTAGTTGCCTGACACCGAAAAATAGCCAGATCTAGCTACAAAGTAGCTAAGTTGGCAACACTGGGGCAGGACGCACTGGTTGAAGCAAGACTATTAGTAGGTTCTAGTATTAGGTTTAATCGTTCTGAATTTTTTCATTTGATTGTAATTGATTGTTATTTTAAGTTTAGCTATTGTTAATTACCTAAAAATGAATGAATTTATTTATTTAGTAAGATATTAATGGTATTCAATCTTTTACAGCTGTAAAGATAACTCACACGAGAATGTGTTCAATTCTTATATGGAAAAATCCGGTTCGAAAGATATAATAACTGTGAGTACATTGACCATATTGTCGGGGAATACGGGTTTGATAGATATATAGATAGAATACTCTTTATTATGTACACCATAAAAATTATAGACATAAATTGATGGTTTGGTTATTATAATAATAATACTAGCTTTTGCCCGCGACTCCACGAAAGTATCCCACGGGAACGTACTACCGGGATAAAAAGTATTCTATGTCCCACATGTCATGGTCTATCTAGGCGTTACAGCGTAAAGGTAACAGACATGAGACAGCCAGTAACTTTCGTATGTTTAATAAAGTGTGGATATAGTATGGACGGAAGTCTACACCGCGATTCAGAAAATCGCGTCATTTGCACAACGCCATCTTTCGAGTACCTACGCTGGTAAACTGAAACTCTCCCTTCCAAGCCAAGTAGTACTAATTATTTTTTGACTGAGTGGACCAATTTTAATGAAATTTCTTTCTTTCTTTCTTTTCTTTCACTATAATCCCAACGTCTTGAAAAGAGTCACACAAAAATGTCAATAGGTACTTATTACATGTGAATTTTAAAATAATCCTATACGTTACCCTCTTGGGGATCTTAGAAAACCGCTGAAACACGTAACTCTTTATTTGTTACCAAAAGCATTCTATGAAAGAAATTTCAACTTAAGAAATAATAGGTTTCCTATGCAAACTTTCATTCCCTAAATAGGATTATTTTTGAGACAAAGAGCCTACATTATATCCTTCTTCGGAATGCCATCTAATTCCTTGCCAAATTTTACACTTTACTTTTTGTAATAATTTATCTCATCACCACTGCTCGGTGAACGAATAAATACATCGTGAGGAAACCGGCATGTCCTAGACAAAGACACAAAAATTCTAAGACATGTGACATCTACCAGCCCGCACTGGGCCCGCGTGGTAGATTACGGCCCACTCCCTCTCACAGAGAGGAGGCCTATGTCCCTGCAGTGATTATGATTGTGCTTATGCTATTATAATAGCGTAGATAATGTCTAAAAAAATACATACCGTGAAATATGCCAACATTGCCCCCAAAGGAAACTTTGCCCGTGGAACGATTTATAAGCATAAGTTTGATTTGCCAAAATATCTTAATATTATGGCAACATTGATTCACTTTGGTGGAAAATAGGTAATATGTATGGCAAAAAATATCTTAATATTATGACAACATTGATTCACTTTGGTGGAAAATAGGTAATATGTATGGCAATACTGACTATCGTGTTTGTTGCTAACTTCACTTAGTAACTTGTTGGAACTCGTTGAGTAAGGTGTGTGCTTTTGCGGGCAAATTTTTGTGCAAATTTGAAAGTATATTCTGCGAGATGGCGAAAACACAGGGTAGTTTACTTTATAATATGTAATAGACAATTATTTGTAGAGTTTAATAATGTTAGTGTCATTGCTCAGGTTCTTTTAAAACTAAAGTTATGATGATGGGCAAAGTTATCTAGTAATGTTCCGACCTACGATTGACAACATTGCCCGCCATCAAAAAAGGCTTAGGGTTGGCACGTTACGAAACCTTGTATTTTTTTATTTTTTTATTTATGGCTTCTGTTGAGCTTATTTACTTTTAAACATATATTAGGTTTTTAATTATTAAAATTCAAAGATGACATTAGTTATTGGGTACTGAGTGTGTACCTGCTCCACACTACGGTATAATTTGAACTTTTTTATTATTCTTATACTGGTAATAAGCGTGAAACATATTTCTTGTTATTTACCTAAACACAATCACATTCTTTGTAGAAAGAAAAAAAATCTGAATATTTTTTACCATGTGCCAACCCTAGCATTTTATAAAGGCGAAATGTGGAATGTATGAAAAAGGGAAAAATATCAGGGTAACATTGCCCAGTGGTTTTAGTAAGAAACTTTTCATAGAAAGAAAAATATTTTATTTGGGACACGCACAGGAAAAACAACATAGTGTCGTTTACATTCCTAATTCCTAAACTAAACGCCATCTTTACGAAAATTCTTTTACTGGTTTTTATGGCATCTGCATAAAGGCCATATTTGCGTCAAAAATCAATGTGGGCAAAGTTGGGTAAAAGCCGAGATTACTTTGCCCGCCAACAAAATCGAACAAATATTGAATTAAATGTTGAAAAATAGTAAATTTAGCTATACTAACACATGCACATGATCTTACAGTTGTATATGATGAAGGAAAATACTTACGTCTCCATAGAAAAATCGTATTAAAATTGTAATTATTCGAAAAAAGTGGGCAAAGTTGGCATGTTTCACGGTACCTACTTATGTATCTTTTGACAGTTTAAGGCAGAAAGAAGTATGGGTGCGGACTGGAATTGTATGGTCTTGGTCCATCAAGATCACCCATCAACATTTTCCAAGGTCCAGTACAAGAACACCAACTATACAGCGGCCTATTGTGTTATGCAGATTCACGTGAGACTAAGGAGTATGTACAAACTTTTATTCTTCCCAGTAAGGGCCCGATCACACGTACCGCAACCACACCACAACAACGACAACACGTAGACTGGCGACAAAATCAATCAATCTGCCTGCCTTTTCCCAACGATGTTGGGGTCGGCTTCCAGTCTAACAGGATGCAGCTGAATATCAGTAGGTATTCTACATAGAGCGACTGCCTATCTGACCTCCAGAACCCAGTAACTGGGTTATAGATACCCCTTGGTAAGGCTGGTTATCAGACTTTCGGGCTTCTGACGACCATTAACGACTGTCAAAGATCCACGAATGACAGCCGGGACCAACGGCTTAACGTGTTTTCCGAGGCACGGGGAGTCTCGGTATGTAAAGATGGTCACCCATCCACGGACCAACCCCGGCAAGCGTAGCTTAACCTGATCGATCGACACGTGCGACTGTTATTACTTAACCACGAGCTCCTCCAGCAACACGTAGACTGGCGACAATTTGTATGAAAATGAATAGTTTATTACACGGACAACATTGGCCGTCAACTGTGTAGACTTTTAAAGAGATTGCGACCTCTGAGTTTGTTACGGCCTTTCTTTTTTTCAATTCAATTCAATTCATTTATTTCTTTGCAAACATGGGTATAGTACATAGGTGTTTTGATTAAAATAAAGTTCTCCATATTTTACCGTCAGGGCATGCAAAGGTTTCAAACAATAAAAACTTTTTACAAAAAAAAAAAAACAACCGACTTCCAAAAAAAACACAAAAAAAGTGAAAAATAACTTTAATTTCGGAAGTCGGTGTCTTTGCTTCCGAAATTAAAGTTATTTTTCACTTTTTTAGTGTTTTTTTTGGAAGTCGGTTGTTTTTTTTTTTGTAAAAAGTTTTTATTTTTCACTTTTTAGTTGTGGTACCTACCCCACACAAATCCGAACACCACTACCTGCTATGTAAATAACAGTGAAGGAGTCAAACAGGATATCGTCTAGATAAACTAAGTGGGAAAAATACGTAATATTGAAGCTAACTCAAAAATTACGCAAGCAAAGTTAATAAAATTTATATGGGACCACCTCGGAAGCATGACCTACCAAACAAAAAAAGAATCATCAAAATCGATTCATAATTGGCGGAGTAATCGCGTAACAAACATAAAAAAAAAAAAAAAAAAAACATACAGACGAATTGAGAACCTCCTCCTTTTTGAAGAAGTCGGTTAAAAATAAGCTGCAGGTCATTGGAAATTATATAAAAAAAATAAAAAATAATATTAAAAATTTAAAATGTCAGCGTGGTCACAGCAATAAAAAATATAAAATAAAGTAATAATGTCAAATGGAAATAAAAGGTAAGTGAACCTGGATAGTCGTCATGATGTCACCTGATATATGCCTGATATGATATACCTGATGATAGTCGCCTGGATGTAGTCATATTTTTTATAATATTAGGTACTCTATTATATATAAGTGGGGCAATACCAAAAAAACTTTTTTGCATAAGCGCGGTTTTACACTTTACTTGACATAATTGATTGATGTATTGAGCCCGTATTGGATTTTTCCTGACCTCTGATAATTTTTTAAATAGATGTGGGTTACATTTCACAAACAAAGCCGTTTCCATTATAAATAAACAAGGCAAAGTTAAAATTTTTAACGATTTAAAAAAAAAAATCTTCTCAGAGTAGAGAGATAGGAAGTAGTCAGATAGGAAACGCCGACCTCATCTAGTTTTAAAAATGTGAATGACGTGTAAAAGTGTTTGTACAAACCCACTTACAGAAAATAAATCATTTATAATTTATAATTGTGTGGGCGATACCGACCACATCAAGGCCACGTCGCAGCCACAACGCAACCACATCGCAACTTCGTAGTTCCCACATGCACCGCAACTGCAAGAAGCTGCAGCGACACTATCCACACGTAACCACTGCTTGCCCACATTTTGTCGCTGCGATGTGGTGTGCTTGTGGTACTTGTGGTCGGGCCTCATTGATATAAATGTGAATGATTGTATGTTTGTGAGTACTCAACGGATGTGTTTGGATGTTTGGCTCACAGATCGATCGAGCCCTGAAAAAAATAATATATTATACAACTTTTTTGGCTTTTGGCTTTGGTATTTGGCACTTTTGCGACTTCATGCGAGTGAATCGCGGGCAACAACTAGTAGAACATAATAATTATACATTTGAGTGTAACCACAGAGCCACCTCAGACGATCCTCGTGAACAACGTGAAACTGGCAACAGTTCGCACAGATCTGTCGGAGAAGTTTATCGACTTCACTGCCGAGTACCAGTACGCAGACGGCGATGTAGTCAACGTCACTTGCGTCGACTTCTTGAACCCCGATGACGCTCTGCTCAAGATGGAATATTCGATGGCAGACACATTGAGCGGTGAGTTTTTATATTCTTTTGTACCTAAGTATTATGTACCTTTTTAGGATTTCGTAGTAAAAAAGGAACCTTTATAGTTTCGCCATGTCCGTCTGTCTGTCTGTCCGTCTGTCTGTCCGCGGCTTAGCTCAGAGACTCTTATTTATTTATTTATTTAACCATTTATGTACACACATGATAAACAGAGAAGAAGAAAAGAACGTACAAAGGTGATGCTTATTTCTAAAGAAATCTCTTCCAGCACACCTGCGATAGGAAAGTAGATAAGAGATGTAGACACCGTGTGTAAAAACGCACCCGCAGATAGGATGGAGTTTTAGGATTGTGAAGAAGGTTATAAAGTAGACACAATATCCGAGAATTCCTGCGAAGTCGAATAGGGAGCCACTTGAGTAGGTTGCGAAAGTAAGAAACGTGATCATACTTTTTAAGGTTAAAAATAAAACGAATACAGTTATTTTGCAAACGCTCAAGTTTATTTAAAAGCTCCTCGGTGGCATCCAAATAACAGCCATCGGCGTAATCTATAATGGGCTGAATGAGAGTTTGGGCAAGGGAGATGTTGGTGTTCAAGGGTAAGAGGCAGTACTGGAGGCATTTCAACGAATGGAACGTGAAGTGCACTTTGCGACTGACTTGAGCCACACGGGCAGTCTTAGTGCGAAAGCTGTATATTTTCTCTCTCTATTTTATATCTCTTTATATTTTATTTTCTACCGTTAATAAGCAACATAAAAATATATATTAATTGATTTTATATACATAGAATTATTGGAAAAAGTTTATTTTGATACTATCATCATCATAATCATTCATCTCAATATTTGAATCCGAGTCATTTATATTTTCGCTAAAATCTTCTTCTTCGTCCGAATTCTCTAGTCTGGCTATTATCTAACATATTATTGTCCCTCAGTATAAAGTCTAAGATGCGTTGATATCGGTCCTTTTTGCTGGTACTATGCAAAACTTTTGAAAAATAGCAAGTTTCTTCATTTGTGTCAACCAAACGAAAAAATAAAATTTTTGTATGACTTGCGCAAATAGGTGCACGGGAATACCACTGATTCCTACAGAGCACGAGTCAGGGAATAAGAAAAAAAAAATTTCAGCTCGGATACACGCGGATACATTTTCTAATGTCTTAATATATGCGTAATTAAATATACAAAACAAAAGAAAAACAAACCTGTAAAAGTAATACTTTCAAACTCACCTTCAAAGATAACTAAAACACTGTAGGTGTTAATACAACTACGTTTCTGTATGTCCATTTAAAATTTCACCCGTGAGACACCTTTAATCAATCAAAGAAATAAAGGCGAATAAACTTAATGTCAATTTCTGGATGTTATAGTATGAAAAATATCGACACCTACTCGCAAATTATTATCAAATCATACAGTTGCTTTATCTAGCTGTCGTGTAAAAATATTGTATCGTTGAATATTGCAGGTTCAAATTTTGGATAAAGTGACGCTAGATACGGGTTATTTTACAGTGTGCACCGGCACAAAACAGATTATGCGTTTTGTCCGTATCTATGATACGTACAGAAGATCAGCTCCCTGTGTCCATGGTACACCGAGCGAAAACTGGATCAGCATTCCTTCCTTAAAATGACTGCAATAACAATACATGTATGTTTCATATTATTTCAGATGAATCTATCTATTATACGTCTGCTAAGTCACCAGATAGAGCGGTGGGTTTTATTGCAAACTTGCATTCTGATCATAACAATAGTTATATGATATGTAATATTCAGGATTCAAATGACCACACCAAAGTTATGGTGAGATTTGTAATGCGGACAGAATTCAGTAAGTTTTTTTTCGTTTTCTATTTTATCACCCTACAACAAATCAAAATGTTAAATAATCTCATAACAGCCCTTTTCAATAAGGATATCAACATGGAACCCAGCGGGGCTCTCCCCGAATAAAGTAGAAGTAAAGTTCTGTTACACACCCACAACATAGACACACTAGTATTGCCAGAATCTCGTACAACCGCTAACAGCAATGTTAAAATACAGAATTACAACATCAACTGCACTCATAGCCCAGACGACACTGCACGGAGCGGCCATAGTATTAAGGTCTAATATCAAACACTACGAACAACCATTCGAATCGACTTCAAAAAGATAGGGCAGACTCCAGTGGGAGTAGGTAGTAGCACCCCACATGCCAACAGAACCTCATCATCTCATCTGCGCATAGTTTAAAATCTGATGAGAAAAAAACAGTTTTTTTTTGCGCAATGTTTTTGTCATTTTGAGGTTATTATTTCATTAATAACTCTAAAATGTCAAAATCTGCGCAATTCGTGATAATGTGCAATATATTTGACCGTTTGGGCCCGCCTAGGAAGCGGTTTATGAAACGAATTAATTAACTTTTCTTGTAGGTATAATAAATGTCAGAATTAATGGGATGAATGTACGACCACGCAAGTTTGTTGAAAAGGTTTATGAAATTGATTATAAATATGAAAGCAATCTGCATCCCATTAACGTGGTGTGTGAAGTTCAGCAAACAGACGTGATATTGGTGGTGAAGGATTTGATCCATCACGTAAACAATTATACCAAGACAGGTAATTGTCATATACCTACATAATTATAAGAGATGAGCCGGCCATAACGTTGGCCGACTAGTCGGTTGTCAAAAGACCAAATACTCCGCCATACCGATCATTGCATTCGGTGGGGTTCAGGTGCCATCGACCGTAGGTTACGTACTGTGGAATACCTCTCCACTCCTCAAGCACCTCGGGGTATGTTGCCCCTTGTCGCTACGTCACTATGTGCTAGCCACAGTTTCCATTATTGAATGTGCAAGTCACCCCTTGCCATTTTATACGTGTTGTGTCCGTGTATATTATTTAACATTGGTCAAGCAGAGGCCATAATCCTTCCATAGTTCTAGGTAAACAATTCATTATACATTCATTCATTTATCTATTTATCTAAAATCTTAGTGAGTGTTTCCCCGTGATCCCGGTGGGTTGACCCATTACCGGGTCCACGGGGAAATTTTTATTACCCGTGGTCCCATGGCATTAGGGTCATTAGGGATTGTTCCCTGGACTTCTGACAATATCGATAGAAAATTAATTACAACCAACCTGAACCTATTTATGATTAAGTACAAATCTATAATAACAGCAGGCTTATGGCGATCGGATCCTACTTTGTGGGATTCGTTAGGAACGCGAATAAAATTTACATTTTGTTCCGATCTCATCCCATCTGCGGGATTCGTTAGGAATGTGGATTAAATTAATATCCGAACGAAATTATCCCTGCTTCAATCGATAAATGAAATTAAAGATTAGGTACTTAGTTAGTATCGAGATAAATAATAAAGTTGGTAACAGGATTATAAAAATAAAAGTTATAAACTAAAACTAAAAAAAAAATCAACTAAAAAGATCGGTCGAGAGAGAGAAATCACAGACACAAATAAAAAATCCGGAGTCACACGTAATCTGTTAGATTTATGCCCTTACATGTGTAGGAATATCGTATTACCCAGTTACTGGGTTTTGGAGGTCAGGTAGGCAGTCGCATGTAAAATTGCTGGACAGGGACGGGAAGCTACGCATTATCTTCTTGTTCCCCATACCGCAGTGTATCAAGACGAAAGTCTTTGACCAGTGCGTGTTGCCATTGATGACCTTATGGTACTGAACGTGGTCGCCCAACAAAGGGCCTTATTAGAACGCTAAAAGTCATCCAAAGGGCAATGGAGTGGGCTATGCTTGGAGTTTCCCATCGTGATCGAATTAGAAATGAAGAGATCCGTAGGAGAACCAAGGTATCCGATATACTGGAATGGCGACCGCGTACTGGAAGGCGTAGCGTTGGAAGGTCTCCCACCGGTTGGACAGAAGACATGGTGAAGGCCTCGGGTATGCGCTGGATTCGAGAAGCACAGAACCGGTCGAAGTGGCGGTGCTTGGGGGAGGCCTATGGCCGGCAGTGGACGATAAATTAATACAACTGATAATGATTACACAATACATATGTTTTTAAATTACAGAACTAATACCAAAAAAGAAGACTGAGATGTCGTTTTATTTCAATGATGTCAGTAATTGGATTGACAAGGTATTACCGTGTGCCGCATCTAGTTCTTTTACTGGCGAAATTATAGAAACAAACTGGATTTCCTTTAAAGCCGGCAATTTCCATAGGAGTAAGTAATACCATAAAAATTTGTGTGTACCTAAGTTATGCGATTTTTCTCTCAAGTTTTGGAAACAAATTGTATAAAATTAAGTAAGTATGCAAATTGTCATGCTCATTTTCATCTTCAAACTTAGCATAATCAGCCACCAAACAACAAGTTTGAATAGAGAGCAGTGGTGGCCAGTGATACCGGCTCGGACTCACGAGTTGTAAGTCCTGGGTTCGATTCCCAGTTCCGGCAAAATGTTGTTCGGTTTTTCCATCAGGTCAGGTATTTCTCAGTAGCAGCCCGGAGTCTGGATGTGTGCGGTTGAGGGCAATAGACTCGCCCTCCTATTACATGTGTCTTATAAATAACTGGTGAAATGTGGGTGTACTCGTAGATACAACTCTGCGTAACCTTCGAGGACAACATGCGTGATGTTATGTTGTTCATAATCATAATCATTTATTTGCTTTAAGTATTGGTGTTCGTTTTGATGTAAGCTCCTTAAAGATATACATACATTAGGTACCTACAAGCTTTTTCAACAGCTTGTTCAACGGCTGCGTTGAAAGAAAGAAAATATATTTATTCAGCACAATTACATATTAAACAGTAGATAACAAAATGAAATAAATAAAAAGTGTAAAACTGTGATGTAGAACATTATCACGGGAGTGCCTCACGGCTGCACCAAAAAGGCCTAGTTTAGCAAAAATGCCAGACAACTAGTGCCTGACGCTGGTTTTCAACTGGACCCGAAAGTGTGAAGTGACGGATGCAAATCAGTTTTTTAATGAAATGTGTGTATGCTGTATGCATACCTACAAAAATGGTGGTTTGGGATTCGACCTGGGTTGTCTACCGATAGTGCTATATTGGGCTTTAAGCATGCTGTGGAGTACGACACACGGCGTAGCACTGCGGTTTACGCTTGTTTCCTCGACCTGTCGAGTGCTTTTGATCTGGTCTCCTATGACGTGCTTTGGAAAAAGCTTAATGATGCAAGAGATCATAAATATTTTTAAGTTTTGGTACGGGAACCAGGTCAATAGTGTGAGATGGGACGGAGCTTAGTCGAGTCCATATGGTCTTGAGTCAGGTGTGAGGCAGGGGGTCTGAGTTCTCCTACACTCTTCAACCTGTACATGGACCAATTGATTGGGGAGCTGAGTAGCACCAGGGTCGGATGTTATATTGATGGCATATGCGTCAATAACATTAGCTATGCAGATGACATGGTGCTGCTCAGTGCCTCAGTCTGTGGCCTGAGGAAGCTGGTGAGTGTGTGTGAGAGGTACAGTCACGAGCAATAACATAGAAACGCCCTTAAAATTCAAATTCATGTAAGCAACATTAAATCGCAAAAATAAGTATGCTAACTGTGCCTAATAATTATGTAAACGTTGAATTGTGTCAAAATTAACTACACATTTTTATCAAATTTTCGTTAACAATAGATTACCAAAAAATAATATTCACTTTTAGTTACATAATTAAGTATTATGTACCCAAGGAAATTTCAAAAGCATGTATATAGTACAGTTTCGAAATTATGTAAACAATTACAAAGCACCAGTTTCAAGCAGCTTGAGCTCGGAAATAAGTCGTAATCTCGTTTGTTAGAATCCTGAGCACAGCGAGGGATTCAAAGACACGAGATGCAAATAACTTTGGTCTCGTGAAACACATACCTACAACTTTTCACCTCAGAAGCGAGAAAATATTACAGGTTTAAATATGAAATTGCAGTCTTGTACTGAAAATCTGTACAGGTTCAACAAGGTAGGTAAGAGCTTCGACGCGCGCTTCTCTCTGCAAATAAAAATCCGGAGTCACACGCGTTAGGGCATACATCGAACAGATTACGTGTGACTCCGGATTTTTAATTTGTCTGTCTGTGGGGTCTTGTATATACCTTTCTAGTTGATTGACTTTTTTGTCGTTTTAGTTTTTATTACTTTTTTTTTTTGGGGTTATATATATTTTTGAAATGTGCTAATTAAGCCCTTTCATTTGATACCCAACAGGGTTTTTTTTTAGTTCGTGACTTTGTCCTCTAGAGGGCGCCATTTTAATTTAGTCGTCACATAGCCTATAACCAGCGCACGATCAAGACGCTTCCAACGATACCTCATTTGTCAAATTGTGATGAATCGTTTAGAAGATATGAGGGAACAGATGAACATACATACATACCGTTCAAAATCAGTCAAAGTCGGGTAAAAAATATTTTTTTCTAATTTTCAAAAAGTATCCATGTAATCTCTACTTTAAAAGCAAAAACAATTGAAAGTCAAAAAATCGGGAAAAAGTAGTTGTACACTTTCAATTTAATTTTAATGTATCCATGACAATTTCTATAACACGTATACAATTGTATACATATTATTGAAATTGTCATGGATACTTAAAAATTACATTGCAAGTGTCAAATTTTTACTGATTTTGTTTCGTTTATATTATTAAGAAACCAATGTATACCCAGCACGCGTAGCATGACGCTTTTTATCTCTACGAAGAATAGACATAGCTTTTTCTATACAAAGTGACATTAAGTTTCTTCATTTTTGACATCGTACCGTAGAAATCCTTCTACAATCTGTCATTTTGTCTTTCGTTTCTTACGATCTTTGTCTAGGTCTTTTTATATGTAGACTATTTCGGAAGAAAGTTTTCTACTCAAACTGTCAAAATCGCACTGACAACTGAAATTTGTTTAAAGTAGTGAAGACAATTTGTTTTTGGAATCGCCAGTAGAAAAAGTTCTACTCGACGGCCACAAAGTATAAACGATTATCTACAAAATCATGATTTTACAAGGGTGCGTTTTGAACGCAAAACTGTGATAATTAATAAAATAACAAAGCTTTCTTCTCCTATTTTACATCATTTAGTTAATAGGCCATTTAGTATATAAGTACCAAGGAAATAGTTAAGGCCAATATTACTGTAAAATTGTTTGATCCAAAATACGGTACTTCGACACTTTGAGATAAATTGTTGTAGTTGACGTGACTTAAAATTGAGAATCAAGCAGAAAAAAAAGCCTATGACAATACAAATAATTCTTAGTCGAATTATGTAAAAGAGTGAATTTCGTAAAAAGTGCAGTTGACTCTTTCTACTTTGCTGCCGTCGTACTGTCTACACGAAACGTCATCTTTGTCTACTCTACCGTCGACAAAACGGTGCTCATGCTACGCCTGCAGTTTTGACACAGTTTGACGGTTAGGTAATTTAGACAAAAATGTCGTACACATATTTTTGGAATGGTGGAAGTTAAGATATTTTAGAAAATGTGACAATGTATATTATTGCTCGTGACTGTACGCCAGTGCCCATGGCCTTTTGTATAATATAAAAAAGAGTGTTGTGATGGTGTTTGGGGCTGGTGGAAAGTGTCCAGAAACGGTACCTCCAATAATGATTAATCGTATACCATTTTCGAGAGTGTACTCTTTCAAGTACCTTGGGCATGTTTTGACCGCCAGCCTTAAGGACGATGACGACATTGAGAGAGAGCGGAGGGCGCTGTCGGTCAGAGCGAATATGATTGCCCGCAGGTTTAACCGTGCTTCTACGGAGGTTAAAAAAACACTTTTTAGAGCCTTCTGTTCCTCATTTTACACCTGTGGCCTGTGGGTACATTTTACGCAGAGGTCGTACAGTGCCCTCCGCGTTCAGTACAACAAAGCTTCCAGCGTGTTGATGGGGCTGCCTCGCTTCTGTAGCGCATCAGGGATGTTTGCGGAATTACCTGTTGACTGCTTTTATGCGTTAATGCGTAAAAGATCATGTGCGTCCTTGGTGCGCAGGGTGCGAGCCAGTTCTAACAGCATCCTGGGAATGATTGCTGACAGGCTGGACTGCCGTATTGTGAGTCGCTGCTCCAGTATTTCAGCTGGATTACTGAAGCAGTGTTTTTTTATATTTATTTTTTTGTGTTTGTTTTGTGTAGGTACTTGTTGTAACTGTATCACTAACATAGTTGTAAGTTTATTTTATTGTTACTAAAACTATGAGTCTCATTGTTACTCTGAATTAAGAATTAATTATAATTATGTCCAACTCGCAGAGGTCCCTTAGACAATTTCAAAAGGAATGAGGCACCAACCGACGATTATCCATGTATGCACTATGCAAGTGCAGCCAAGGACAACCCCCGGTCGGTGTAGGACTATTGCAGAACATGGAAACAAAACATATTGGGTTATGGGTTTGGGTGGCTATAGTGGACCGGATACCTAGAACTATGGAAGGACTCTGGCCCCTGCCTGATCAATATTTTATATACACGGATAAAATGGCAGGGGGTGACATGCTCACTCAATAATGGGCCCCCGAAAACAGTCGCTGGCACATAGTGACGTAGCGACAAGGGGGTAACACTACCTGAGGTGCTTGAGAAGTGGAGAGGTACCTTTTCCACGGCTTTCAGAACAATCCCAGAGCCCGGAAGATGGTCAAGATCCCTACGAGCACTTACTGGAATACTTCCTTCCTCCGAGCACGTTTGCTCTTGCGAATCTCCACTCAAGCCGGCCAATAAAGGCATGAATGAGGTGGGAGCTCTGTTCCTCGTCAGTGTTCACTCTAGCCAGCCGATAAAGGCAAGCCAGAAGTGAGGAACAAGATATCTCCCGGGAGATCGGGTCCGTGGGGTCGCAACTGCCCAACAGCTCGCCACATGCTGCCCTGCGGGTTTTTGTATCTCTCTTGGTCTGGCTCCTCACTCTAGACCCGTTCCGGAAAAGTAAACTCTACCGGCACAGACCTAGAGCTCGGAGAGCGCAAGCCCCACCACGACGTCAACGTATAGATACGGCGGTGGGGTTATTATTATTATAAATAAAAATTGTTACGCCATGTTCACATAACCACACTCGTCTTTTCAGATGAATATTCATTGCACATCACATCATCAAACGGTAGATCGATGGATAGTTATGGCCAACACAGGCTTATATTATATGAGTATAATGATGGCGAGACACTGCAGATACAATGTGGCCCTCTTCTAAATCTTAGTGCAACTCCATATAATAATGTGTCATTACATTTAGGAGATTCTGGTAAGTTTTATATTGTATTTGTTACATAATTTATGAAAAAGACATCATTCACCCGCGACTTCGCTCGCGTGATATTTTTTGTCCTCCGACTCTCCGCGCCGCATCGCATCGCCCGCGCGCGCTTTTATTTCGTTTTCGCTTAGCGTTATTTCTACCTTTTTGCTGCCTTTTCGCAACTATGTTGGGTTCCACTTCCAGTCTAACCGGATGCAGCTGAATACCCGTATTTTACATCCAACTGCGACTGCCTATCTGAACTTCACAACCCAGGCACTGGGTAACACGATACTCTTTGGTATTAAGACTGGTTGTCAGACTTTTGGGCTCCTGACTACCCGTAACGACTGTCAAAGATCAACAAATAACAGCCGAGACCAATGGCTTTACGTGGTCACCCATCCACTAAACCAACCGCGGCAGGCGCAGCTTAACAACATAATAAACAACAAAAAATAGTTATTGATGGTCATTCCTTTCAGATGAATGCAGAATATATGGGTGCGTTCTTTCTAAAAGATTTAACGTATCTCGTCGAGACCATAACACTAAAATAGTATGTTATTTAAAAGGGCACATCACTTCAAACAATTCTAATAAAACAATGCTAAGCGAGATCACGGTGATCCTCCGCGCGAGAGTTCTGACTACTACCTCCACTACTAGTACGTCTCCTGTTACCGCCCTTACTGCCGTCACTACGACCACCAGCACTGCAGCAGACCCAGCATCCAGTAAGTTGTATTTATTTTATTTATAATGCGTAAGAAAGAAACAGCAACAAATTTTACTCAATATGAATCGATATTGCTTTTGGAAGAAGAGCAGAAAACCGAGTGTCAGTTGTAACTTGTGCTGCCATTTGAGTAAGGGCGTTTGTCCACCGCAGCCGTCATGGGGGGAAATTACCAAAAAACAAGATTATTGGAACCGAACGTGTCGCACGCACCGTTAGTGGCGATCGTTTGTCTATCGCGACCGAACTCAGCTGTTGAGTATGTTATGATAGACAAATCAAAGCCGGGTGAACGGTGCCTATGTGACGGCAGTGTGTGGACAAGATCAAACGTGTTATGTATAGCCAATACATCTACTCGTCACTATCTCGAGCCGAATTCTAGCGGTCGCGTCGAACCACTCGAAACTTTGGCGGCCGGGATGACGGCGCTCGGGTGACGGACGAACGGTGGACACGCAGCCATAGTAAATGTAATTTATCCCTACTTCAGCGCCGTCATTTCATTTCCGGTTACGTACAGGTGACGGCTGCGGTGGACAAACGTACTAAGCCTATGTCCAGCTGTGGGCTGCGATAGGCTGAGTGGATGATGACTTAAATAAATCAATCCATGTTTTGTTTTTCAGGCACAACGTCTTCTAGCAATACTCTTGTATACTGGCTGTCTGGTGTCGGCGTCGGCGCTGTGATAATAACACTGATTACAGTATTCTTTATTCACAAAAAGCGGTGCTGGTGTTTGAGGTCGCCGGAATTGGCACCAACACCAGTGCCGAGGCCCCATGTAGGTTTGACCATTTTTTGTGCTTACTGTTTTCTTTAAATTTTAATAGGTACCTACTATACAGGGTCAAATTATATTAGTTAGCCAAACTCCGCAGATGTGATGGGTATTGATATCTAAACATAATAAACCAAAAACAGGTTCGATGTTTTTTTTGGGGTCAACTGTAACTTAGTAAGTACATACCTACTCGAAATATTTATTTAAATAAAAAAAACCGGGCAAGTGCATGTCGCACCACGCACAATGAAGGGTTCCGTAGTTGGGATGAATTTATCCATTAAACTTAACATTTTAGTTGAAAAACATGTTCTCCCATACAGAATATTTGGGAGAACATGTTTTTACAACTGCAAATTTAAGTTGGTCGATTATTACTCGGTACTTGTGGAGCCTACTTAGCTGTGATAGTTTTCCTTTTAATTTCGTTATATATATATATAATTACTGCCGTGAATTTTTAACATATCCACTTGACTCTAATAAAAATTAGCACTTTAAAGCTCAATATTTCGCAAAGGAATCCCTGAAATCCAAAACTGGTTCCGACAAACTCACATTATTTTTAAACGACCAACGATACCCCACAACATTTTACGAGAAAAAAAACCATCCCCACTTTACCTACGTGTAGGAGAGGTACCCTAAAAAAAAAATATTTACAATTTTATTTTACCACTTTGTCGACGTAATTTATATATAAATATTAGGTCTTTACCTATGAAATTGCCGTTCTGCAGTACTGGCCATTTCAAATCAAAATAATTTTTGTTTGGCTAAGAATTCTAATTTCAAATTAATTTTATTTTAAAAACATGGTTTTTTTTCTCCAAAAGTAGTCATTTCTTTATTGATTAGTGTTACATTTTCATCGCATTTCAATCTTTTTCGTCATCATGGATACGTTAAAAATTCGAGTAATTATGGAATATGAGTACCGTCGTGGCAGCAACGCGGCACAAGCGGCACGCAACATCAACGACGTTTACGGAGCTAACACTACAAACCAACGCACCACCTGTTATTGGTTTGCTCGCTTCCGTTCTGGAAATTTCGACCTGAAAAATGAACCTCGCGGTCGTCCGAAGACTTTGGTCGACAATGACGAATTAAAGGCGATTGTGGAAGCTGATGATACACAATCTACGGCTGAATTAGCAGCAGCTTTCGACGTTAGCGTCAAAACAATATTGGTCCATTTGCGTCAAATTGGCAAGGTAAAAAAGCTTGACAAATGGGTGCCCCACGAACTCAATGATCGCCAGCGCGAAGTACGCGTCGAGACGTGCCTTGCACTGCTCAACAGACACACAAATGAAGGAATTTTGAACCGCATTGTTACCTGCGATGAAAAATGGATTCTGTTTGATAACCGCAAGCGCTCAGCAAGTTGGTTGGATCCTGGTTCAGCACCTAAACAATGCCCTAAACGAAAACTTACCCCTAGAAAAGTGATGGTCACTGTTTGGTGGTCTAGCGCCGGTGTGATTCATCACAGCTTCTTACCAAACGGGGTGAGCATTACTGCAGATGTGTACTGTGAAGAACTGAACACAATGATGGAGAAGCTGGCGCATCTCCAACCAGCATTGGTCAATCGCTCGTCTCCGCTGCTCCTGCACGACAACGCGCGACCTCATACTGCACAGCAGACGGTCTCCAAGTTGCAAGAACTGGGGTTGGAAGCTCTCCGTCATCCGCCCTACTCACCAGACCTTGCGCCTACAGACTACTACTTTTTCCAGAATTTGGATAACTTCTATGCGGGAAAAAAATTCAATACCCGAGAGGCAGTACAAAATGCCTTTGAAGAATTTGTTGCCTCCCGTCCAGCTGATTTCTTTAAGAAGGGCATCAATAAACTGCCACTGCGATGGCAAAGATGCATTGATTGCATGGGTGATTACTTCGATTAATACAAATAAAAAATTCATGAAAAAAATTCGTTTAAATTTTTTCATACAAAACGGCAATTTCATAGGTAAAGACCTATTATATATATGTATACCCATACCAAATTACAGTTAACTAGCACTAAGAGTCTTTGAGCTAAGCCGCGGACAGACAGACAGACGGACATGGCGAAACTTTAAAGGTTCCTTGTTGAATACGGAACCCTAAAAAAAACAGTTTTTTGTGTTTTCGCAGACAAACATAATCGGTATCAATATCTAAATATTTATGATAAAAAGTGGTTTTCTCAACGAATACTTCAAGTAACTAACAGACGGTCGGGGAACTTGGAACTTGGGGACATCGGGCATCACCCGGTCATTGGCCGAAAAAAAAAGAATACCAAATTTTTTTTTTTGCTTTATCTTGTAGACGTAGATCTCCATCACGTTTCGTTAGTTAATTTAATTTGATCCTTTTAAAAGTGACTTTTAAAGACACATAACAACGAGAATTAATTAGTATAAATTATACAAGGTGTTCCTTTTGGCGCCCATAACTTTATGGTTATAATTTATGCTTTATGTAATACATAGTTTCGAAGATAACATAACACTAGACTGTCGATGTGACAGATGATAACTACAAAAAATGTTTTGTTTTTTATAAGTAATCGTGACAATTGTCGAATTATTTTGTAAGAAAATAAAAAAAAAACAAGATTTTTTTTTTAATAATTCATTCCAGTTGATTCTCTGACATGGTCTCATTAATACCCTAGAGTTATGGGGTATCAAAAGGAACACCTTGTATAATATTGATTGCATTTAATATAAATCAGTTGATTGAATGTCTGTTTTTACTTTCAGCCCACCACCCCGTATTACGAGAATCTCCTGCCCATCTTCAGACCGATTAACGAGAGGGAAGCGATGGAGTTCGAGGGGAACCATTATGAAGTGGTTCAGTAGTCCAGTGATGGTCGTTGCACACGTTAACGACTCGACACTAACTCAACTCAAAGCACAGCATTGACTCGTGAGCTTTATATCGCGTCACGTACAGCAACGTCTCTGGTGACGACGCGTCGACAACTACATTGTCACATAGTTTTGGATAATACTTATGTCACTGTACAATCAATCTGCCTGCCTTTTCCCAACTATGTTGGGATCGGCTTCCAGACTAACTGGATGCAGCTAAATACCAGTATTTTACATGGAGCGACTGCCTATCTGACCTCCACAACCCATGTAACTGGGTAAAACGATACCTTCGTTAGACTGGTTGTCAGAATTTCGGGCTTCTGACGACCCGTAACGACTATCAAAGATCCACGAATGACAGCCGGGACAACGGCTTAATGTGAAAGAAAGAAACATGATCTCCCATCCATGGAACAACCCCGGCAAGCGTAGCTTAACCTGATGGATCGATCCGTGCGGTTTTTATTACTTAGCCACGAGATCTTCCAACAAATCTCCACCTCGAAATGTGACCTTGATATTAAGTTCACTTTCCAATGTTGTACTTTGAGTCGAGTTCCTGATGAGTTGTTGAGTTCAGTGCAACGGCCATTCTACAAACATATGACGTATTATTGTTGTCTATGTTTGTTTGACTTTCTCAATTAATTCATAGTGAGTATTTTTATGCTAATTGCGTAACACATTTTCGTAAACCTAATCTGTTTCATTTTGACAGTTCAACAACATTCATTGCGTTATTTACGTCGTTGAGCAGAATGTTATTTGAACTCTGATTAGCAATCTGTTTCAAAACGATTCAGATTGTCATTGGTCGTGTATTACGCAATTAGGGTAAAGGTTCGACTCCTATGGCTTCCACTTCTACAATCGCGGAGGAGAGGAACAGGCGTGGGCGGCGAGGAAGGTTCCCCGCAGTCTGGATCGGGTCTGGTCACTCTGATCGAGTCATTCCATTCTAATACCAAAAAGTAATACCACTGGTATTTGTTTCAACTCATATTTATTTTCTATTCCGAACGGATACCATTGTTTAAACGAATACCAAAACAAGTTCGAAGATATAAGGTACAGCCAGTAAAATTGCTTTGTATGGAATTTCATTTTTCGAAGATGTGAACGATCAATCTAGGTACTTATGAGTTGGGAAACTTTACGAACAAGATGATGTGTGATGATGAAAAAAGTCAAATTCTTGATAGATATGCCTTTATAGACTTCAGCCCAAAAGACGCCTACCAGAATAACAGGTGTATTTCATAAGGAACTACTTCCAGTTAATTTCTGTTTTCCTGATAGTTATAATAGGTATAGGACATTACAGTTATAGGTATAGTACAGTTTTAAGACTTCTATCGATATAGTGAATAATAACGAATAATTTATATTCCTCTTTGTTTAATCGTTGATTGTTGTGCAACTTAGTGAGATCGTTTAGGCGCCTATTTTCTTTTCATTTCTGGCACCCTGGTACTTTTCAAAACAACAAATGATTCTATTTCAAAACCTGTATTTTTACCATTATTGAGCTAAGTAGTAATAATTCGCGTAAGGACCTTGTTCCAGTTCATTTACAATAACTGAACAATTAGAATAGTTGAATTTTAAAACTTCTATCGATATCATTTGTTATGAATCCGTCATGCTGTTCTCTATAATTATATTTCATCGTGGGTGTGTTTCGAGAAATACTTTAGTTGCCCTTCATTGGTTGCGTTTTGAGGAATACCCCAAAAAAAAGTTGCAAGATAATTCAATTAAATTACTCTTACCTTTGTAAAAATATTGGAATGAAGCGTATTTGAATAGTATTTTATAACGATCAAATAATAATTTGATTAGGTTTGACGGAGCTGACTGTACCAAATTCAAGTTGTTGGTATTCGTTTGCACATTAAATTTAATTATTTAAAGAGTGGTATCGGTTCGGAATAGAAAATATATATTATATAATTATGAGTTCCAACAAATACCATTGGTATTAGTTTTTGGTATTAGAATGGAATAACTCCTCTGGGCGGGAAAACCCTTTACTTAGATACTTTATCGATTTGTATTTTGGTGTTCAATCTGTAAAATAAATTAGGTTCCTAAGTAATAATAAGTGAAAAGTGTTAAATATATTGTTATATATGTAGTACTCGCAACCGGTGGGCGTGCGTGAACGTAAACGAAGCAAAAGCAGTAGGGGAAAGTGGTACATAATGATCCCCCTAAGGGAGAACAGATATAAAAAGTACATGGACAATGAATTTTGTGAAATTGATAAGTTTTCTGTAAACCTAGTCTATCGGCCTATAATTTAGTAAGAGTAGAATACAATTCTATTCACAAGATCTTTAAACATATACATTTTTGTCAAGGTATAGTAAATGATCATTTTGTACACCCGGGTGTCTAAAATAATCCCTGGGGTTGGGGTAGTATGATCCCTGGGATCATTTAACCCCGCTGTTAAAGATAGGGTAAAAATAAAAAATAAATATTAAGTAAGTAAATCAGTTTATTTTAACAAAAAATTTAACCCTAGAAGTACAAATACTTTGCTAAAAACTCAACTATGTTTCTAATAATTTAATCTTAAAACAAAAAAAATATAGCCGGGGAACGGGTGTAAGAGAAACGCAGGTGCTTCAGAATCACACTATAATCGTTCAGATACAACGAGTTACAAAATCACCTTACAATCAAACGGAGTTCTTTTAAAGCGCGCGCACACATTTACTCGCTGACGGTATGGCGGGTTTTAGAATCACGCTGAGTCATGCTGAGCATCGGCGCTGATGGCGCAATATGTATGATTATCGCACTCGTCACAGCGCTGACGGCCGTCAGTGCTGAGCTGCGCTGAGTGCGATAATCATACATATTGCGCCGTCAGCGCCGACGCTCAGCGTGACTCTAAAGCCCGCCTTATTCACGGCTCACTGAATCAGCGTTGCCAACCAATCTCACTTGAGCTTTCGCGGGCGCCCTCCGACGGGCGGCCGGGTAACCACTCTGGGTTGCCATTTATACTCTGCCGCACGCTATACACTCCCCCTCGAGTTCTAGAGACCGTCCCCGCTCATGAACTCGCTCAAAGGAAGCTGAACAAACTGGATATACATGTTTTCGTGGTCGCCCTCTTTGACGTTTCGGAACTACGGGACGAGGAGGCGTACTATCGCGGCTATGGAATCGAGTGAGATCTGATACATGATACTTCCCTATGACGCTTTCAGGGCTATCAAGATTCGATATAAAATATATTTTTATACTTTTTTGCGATGACGTACGGCCCATCAAAACTTGATAAGTCTAGTTTTGTGTTTGAGTGTCACCTGTACCTCTGTGGTTAGCACATTCATTTCCCTACTAACACCATCCGCCAACCTAACAATTTGCGTTGACGGCATTAACTGATGTCTGAATCTGAGTAGGAGAGCGTAGAGCGTGTGTCCGACAATACAGCTTTTTGCTGCAGAATCTACCAAAGCAGTGCCACAATGGCCTAAAACGCTTATATCTAACACAGGGCGACGAAAAGGTGCAATATCGTTTGCATTTTTGATATACTCACAACTGTTATAAGATATTGTAGATATTGTAGTTCTCATTAACAACATTATCATAACCAAAACATTTATCCTTAGAAAAAGGCACAGAAATGCTTACATTACGAACATGATCGTCTAAAACTAAACAATTATTAACGTTCGAGTTCGCCGAGAAATTAATTACGTTATCAAAATTATTGTTATAAACTAAAGTGTTACTAAGACCCTCTACGACATGCGTAGGGTTATCTTGAGCCGACACTTGCTTTGGCGGGTTTACCGACCGACGACGCCGACAGCTGCGCGACGGCTACACGCGCGGCGTGGGAGGCAGCGGGGGCCGAGCCGGCCGGGCTGCGCGCCTGCAAGCGCGAGCGCGCGGATTCCGCCGCGCTCGAATTTCGCAGCGATGCGGCCGTTTTGTTTACAGACGTAACTAATTTCCCGTCGTGTGTCGTGACGGAATAAAATGCAGACTTCTGATCACCCGTCGAACAGTTTTTACACTTTGATTTGATAACGTTCGCGGCACCACAACCGTAAAACTTTGTATCACTTTCCGACTTTGCCTTAATGTTACTACTGTCATTGTTATCACACTTGTCGGACTTATCACTATTTCGTTTAAAATGGCGCACTAGTTTTGGTTTTTTTATAGATGTAAATAAAGGCACTGGCAAAACCGTTAGTCAGCCTATACAAAAAATATGATTTGAATAAGAAAAAAAAAAACATTTTTTTTTAAACTATAACTAAACGTACCATGTCGGAGTCAAATCTATTTATTATTATTTACGCTCTTCTCCCATACGTAAAATCGACATTTAATAATGATTAACCGCACAACAAAAAAGTTTACAAATATCTAAGGAAAATGGCGGCTGGATTTGTTTTTCCGCTAGCGATGCGCGCGCGGGTGTAATTATAGGCCTATAAAAAAATATTTTCTTCAATTCTTATAATTCTACGTTAAGGTTGATGCGCTAGGATGGCCCGCGAAATTCAAATTTTCTTACGTTTTTTGCAATTTACAGGTCAGTATCAGGTTGTAGTTGATCTAAATATTATTAGCGGCCGTAACAAATATGGATTTACAGAATTATAAACATTAGAATCAGCAATACAACTCTCTAGGTTCATGTAAGTGTATTGACTGACGATTTCATGAAATTTTCATTCAATACACTTACATGAACTTACGTAGGCTTTAATGTACGATTCCTTAGACTTTTCTGGGAGTAGATTGTTGGCAATTCCAATGGCTTCGGATTTAATGTACTCCGGAGTCAAATCACTATCGTAACTCGACATTTTTGTGAAAATTTGTATGAAATGTAGTTAAGTAATTTGTTGTTTAACTAGGCAAATCAATTTTCAGTATTTGCGCCTCTTTATAATTTGTTTTCTATTTTTATATTCTACTCGTGGTAGCCAGTTCGATTTTCGAAAAATTAATTTTTAGTGCAGATCTTAATGGTGAATGCATGGAATGTACCTACACCTACCGTAAATGTTCTACGTTATGTTCCAAATTCAAATCACATTAATGACCAGCGGGTCATAATGAAATTCAGTACAATATTATTATCCTGCTATTCCTGCTAGACCTCAGGTTTTAAATGACTTACTTTAGGTTAGGTTTGCATAACATATAATTTGACATTGTCGAGCAGGTGGTGTGAAAACTTATGAAAACGTGGAGAAAACGTCGCGTAGTCGCGGGTGCGAAGTAGCCGCGACTACGCGACATTTTCTCCACGTCTCACCTGCAACACTTGAGCACCACAAATCATCAGTGTGATAACAATGTTTCAATGTTTTTTGTTTTTATTAAAAAATCAGTCACATATGGTGTTATTTGCTGACGATACTTCCTTAATTTTTAAGGTAGATAGACGTGCTACAAATTTTGACGAAGTAAATAACGCCCTACTGCATGTCCAAAATTGGTTCACTGCTAATAATTTAGTATTAATTGGAAAAAGACTAAGTGCATAATTTTTTTTTTACCAAATGTCAAAAGTAGGGATTGTGAGATTATATTGAATCAAGAGAAACTAGAATTCGTCGATAAAACTGTTTTCCTGGGGATCACGCTCAACTCAAGGCTACAATGGGGTCCTCATTTAACATCTCTTGCAGGACGGCTGAGTTCAGCAGCATATGCTGTCAGAAAAATCCGTCAATTTACTGATGTAGATACCGCGAGACTAGTCTATTTTAGTTACTTTCATAGCATAATGTCTTACGGTATTTTACTATGGGGACGGGCTGCAGACATCGAGTCTATCTTTATTCTGCAGAAAAGAGCGATCAGAGCCATTTATAATCTACGCAGGCGCGATTCATTAAGGGAACTGTTTAAGGACATTAACATCATGACGGTACCTTGTCAATATATATATGAAAACATCTTGCACGTAAGAAAAAAATTACATCTTTTTAGTAAAAGAGGCGATAGACATAATTATAGTACTAGAAATAGGGACCTATTAGTTCAACCAGGTTTCAGACTGACTAAAGTAGACTCATCTTTCATGGGGGTACTGTTTAAAATGTTACGATAAAATCCCTCCCCACATACTTCAACTGAATGAGACGAAATTCAAAACTTGTATAAAACGCACACTATGTAGGCAGGCATATTATAAGTTGGAGGATTACATCTCTGATAAAAATGCTTGGCTTAATACTGGTCCTGCTCCACAACCACAACTAACTAATTAACATTCGAAAATGCTGTTGGAGCTGCTGAAGATTGTAAGACTATCTTTGCATTGTATAAACTCAATCTCTCCTTTGTATTATATAATTGCACGGGTGTGAGTACTATGTACTATAGAGCTACCATTTACCGGGTATTTTGTCTTTCATTGACGTGAATGTGCCCTGGCGGCTGGGAATGTCATGCTCACTAAAATGTCTCGCTGATGGTGGCGTATGTGTTGGATCATTTAGCTCCCTTCAAAATGGTTGAGCTGAATGGTGCTGATCCATGCGTCATGTTCGTGAACGGGCGCCGTCAGTTGTGACTGGTCATTTCTTAGCTGTCATGGCTTATTTTAATTTTTGAATTGTGCTCATTTTATAATTGCGGACGCTTTTAACGTGCTTTCTACATTGTTCTCACATGTATAATTTCAACATGAATGATGTAACCATTATATTATGATGTAACAATATTTTGATTTAAAAGAGTGTCCATGGAGTTTCTTGCCCGTTCTTCTCCATAGGTACCTACTACGCTTTGGAATGGGCAACTAGCTTCATATTTCTGACTGACTGACTCCTTGACAATTCAAAAGTGCCTGTAAATGGTTTAATTGAAATAAATGCTTTGAGTTTGAGTTTGAGTTCTTTACGGTACGGCGTATAAACCGCATCGTAGAAAAAACTTGTCTCTCAACAAGCTTCGAGTAAGGGACGGCCCTCCGCAAATTAACAGGGGGTATTCAGCTCCTTATTTTGAATCCTATTCCTTACCTTTATTTTAAGTTTTTGTGTTAGATTTATGCTAAAATATAGTTTGTTTTCCTCTTTGTATTTCTATAAACAGGGTGAAATTTGAATTCATGGGCAGCTTAACCTCTCTGCTCGACAAGATTTTGACACGTGATACATCAGCTAACTCGACGGGGTGTTGCGAATTCCGTCATGAAAATCAGGAAGTTACATAAACTTTCTGCATTCGAATTTATTTAAAAATATATGTTACCGCAGCTATTTTATTCAATAAGTTTGTGGCAAATATCATCACTTGAAAAAAATTGTAGAAACTGAATTAAAACTCTTTGGTATATTTTTCACGAATAATTTTTTTTTGTTATTAATTTTATTAGTACTTACATACACCAACAATGTGGATAGGGGTGTAATTTTTTAGGGTTCCGTACGTCGAAATGAAAAAACGGAACCTTAATAGGATCACTCGAGTCTGTCTGTCGGTCTGTCACATCCAATTTGCTTCGAATGTACTGGACCGATTATATGAATTTCTGTGATCCAAACACGGAAGTGTAACGTAAATAAATGACATTTTGAATAAGGGGTCACTTTTGGGGGGCAAAATTAGAATATTGGAAAAATAAAGTTTTGCAAACTATACCGTGTGACGTATCAAATGAAAGGGTTTGTTGTGACGGTCTCAAATTTATTTTTAATTGTTCTATAATATTTTTGGAACGAAATTCTTTAAACGCGGCTTGCTGTAGAAGTAGACTGGCAGAACTCGTCACGCGAAAAAGCGTTCATACTTGCGACTCACCATCATCTGCCTAGCCTTTTCCCAACTATGTTGGGGTCGGCTTCCAGTCTAACCGGATGCAGATGAATACCAGTATTTTACATGGAGCGACTGCTTTCCGAGGCGCTCCAGGGGTCTTGGTATGTAAAGATGGTCACCCATCCACGGACCAACCGCGGCAAGCGTAGCTTAACCTGATTGATCGACCCGTGCGGCTGTTATTTCTTAGTCACAAGCCCCTCCGCGCGTTCGTACATACTTGTGACTGTCTTCTTACTTGATAGAGAGAGAGAGAAAGTGTGAATTGAATTTTCACATAATTTCATCATGGGTGTCATTTACATAGTTTTCGAAAGTACTAAAGCCGATCCGCGGTGAGGTCAAAATGTAAATCCAAGATGGCCGCTGCGAAAATTTAAATTTTTTGTCATGTGTGTCGGTTTCATGGCTTTCGGGTGATAGTGCTGATACCAAATAAGATAAATAATAATATTGTTAATCAAATCTCATAGACATCAGTCTCATTCCGATTGTAAACTCGATAGACAAAATCCGTTAAAAAACGGACCTCTTTATTATTTCGTCTCGTCCGTGTGAGCATGCGTCTAACTAAATGCTACTGCTACTGCTATTTTAGTCGGACACTATTTACACCACTTAATATCGATGAAAATTTGGAAGAAAATAACCCGTACAGGGTTATTTTCGGTTAAAACCGCAGAATTAACTTTGTCTTTCATACTTGTTTCGATAAATAGGTACAAACTTATTTTTGCAGTCGATAAAATTACTACCAACTACGGAACCCTTCACTGTGCGTGGTCCGACATACACTTGGTCAGTTTTTTAAATCTCGTGAAACTACCACAAAAAAAACAATTTCTATTACTCAAATAACCTAATAAAAACAAAAACTATCAAACTCATACAACTTACAAAAAAGATTGACATTATTTAAAAATGTTTGCGGAACCCTAACCCACCAATTAAAAGAATTAATTTAGCAACATTTCTAAACAAAATAGCCTACCTAAAAAATGTATCCTGGGCATTCTGTAGCAAACTATCAGAAAGTATCAAAAATAAAATCAACATTAAATAATTGTCCAATAAATTAAAATAATTTTGAACAGCGAGCGCATTCCGAATTTAAATTCAAATATAGAAACATTTCGGCGCGAAAGTCAATAATAGGTACCTATCCCAGTTCTTTATGTCCTGTCTGTTGAGTCAATATAATTAAAAAGATTTCAATATTATTGTCTGATAAACTATTAAAATTACATTAGAAAAGTATAAATCATTATTCTAAACAGTGCAATGCTTAAAACAATTTTATTTAAATTTTCAAGCATCGATTTCCGACATTCGACTTATTAATTAAATCGAGAAGAACGAATTAAAAAAAAAAATCGTTTGGCATAATCGCTTTCGGACATCATTACAATAAAAAAAAACAATAATGGTCGGCGATTTTCAACACAAATTGAGTAGTGGTAATTAATAATACGTGTTATTGGACCTGTGTTCGTGTATTATGTTATGATCTGGACATTGTCTAGTTATTTTTATTATTTGAAATAATATTTGTCACATTTTAAATCGTATCTACATGTGTATGAGTGATATTTTGTGAAAAGTAAAAATGATAACACTCAAGATTGGCGCGAAACTTCGACTTTAGATAACACAAATTCGTCAAATAATTAAATGATGTATTATTGACTATGGTGGAGTTTGGATGTTAGAAATCTCCAATTTTTATGTTTTTTAGCCTTGACCACCACTGTCATCCAAATGGCGATTATCGTATTTACAGTTTCGAATTATTTATAGGTAAATTAATTAACTTACGCGCTAATTTATAAAGATTGAATGGCGTTAACATAATGAGTTTTTATCCAACTCTCTTAATTAACGCACATTCATATGATTTGATGGGTAGCATATTCAATATTTACATAATCAAGTTAGGGTGTCGTATGTGGTCATTCTGGGGTCCAATGGGACCCGCTACCGAGCCAGCGGAGGTTTGTGTGTTCGGGTACAATCGGGGGCGCTTCCGAACTATACGGTTAAGGGGCCATTGTACTATGTACCTACTCGATCATCATTATGAACACTATGGAACCAAACCTGAAATCATACATTTTGATAAGCTATGCGAACATAAATGTAGGGAACAGCAGATTTTTTTGTTTTAGATTATTATCATTTCGTAAGTAGTGGCGTATTGAAATATGATAAGTACCTATAACAACGTAAACCAGCGTTCCAATTTGCAGAAACGTAGGAAAATTTTAATTTCGCTACTTTGGCGCTTTTGCCTTAGTAAGCATACCTTCTTTCCTCTTCAGGACGGCTGTGCCTGTGCAGAGACCGTTTTTAATGTCTACTCTGTATAATAATGGAGTTAGGGGGACCAATAGACGACCAATCTGGGCACTCCGGTCAATGTTGTCAACCACAGCGCCCATATCATTACACGATCAATCTATCATCTAACCAAAATCTCGGATTGATCTGATGGCAAGCTTTTGATCGTCTAAGGTCCCTCTTAGGCCGTAAACACACGTCGGCTATCGGAAGGCGTTGGAGCCATTATTTTGTTGGAACATTCAACACACGTACGATCCCATACTCGGATCGGACGTCCAAGTCGGAAACTGGCGCAAGGCGTATACAATTTTACTGGCATACTTCTCGCCAGAGCCAAAATATTTTCTTGAAAATGTAATTTCAACAGTTGGATCATAAAACACTAATCGTAAAGCACTAACGGACTTTAGTCACTTGACGCCCTGGAGAGGAGAGTCGGTCCGCACCTACATTGTGGACCACATATCGGATGCACCACGCACCATCCACCCACCGTCACGGTCAACATTCATGAGACTACCTACCTACATCCCGCAGAGGTGCGGGGATTGAGGCTTACGCCGGATCCACCCCCATTATAAGTCTTTCTCTTAATCTTCAATAGATTGTCTTGTGTCGGGATTAAAGCAGTTAATACTGTGGCGGTCAGTCAGTAGAGGCAGGCGGCAGTGGGGCCGACCCGGCGCCAAGAATACACGCCAAACGCACATCCAAGTAGATAATAATCAACCTGTAAGAGCATTCATTTATTTATTTTATTTTAATAGAACAGCCAAAGCCAATTACACTATTTAAATATACATTTTTATTTAACACATTCATGCATTCTTCTCACAAAAGTTCAGACATTCTGACAGTATCATCTTCCATTCATTCGCAAACATATCAAAATCTGTGTTTGAGTTCAGGAGAGCGTTAACCGCGGCTAATGTGCGAGGAATAGGTGACTTGGAGTGTGCAACAAATCAAAAAATCAAATCAAATCATTTATTCCTTTGCAAACATGGGTTATGTACATAGGTGTTGTCATAGAGTAAGTTCTCCATGTTTTGCCGTCAAGTGGGCATGCAAATCTTATTCAATTAAATATTATTTTAAATTAACATTAGAAATATTAATAAATTCATTTTAAAAAAATTTACAAATTAAAATCAAATCATTTAAATTACAATAGAATAGAAAATGTCATAATAAATTTTATGTCAAATGTCATTGGCTACAATAATAACTATGTCAATGTATACAATATAAGCATGTCAATTTAAAGTAAATATATTTATACTAATCTATTCTATCCTCTAAAAACTCATTGATAGAGTAGTAAGCCTTTCCAATCAATATTTTTTTGAGTTGCGATTTAAAATGGTTTATGTTGGTCATGCTTTTTAAAGTTTTTGGTAGTTTATTGTAAATCTTTGGACCCATGCCGAGACAACTCTTTGAGAAAAGTGCAGTATTGTGTTGTTTTGATTTTAGTGTGCTTTGGTGACGTCTAGTATTAAGTTTTCCAAATTTTGACAGATTCTCCTTAACAAATATTGAAATTTCATAAATATAGAGGGATGGAAGCGTAAGTATTTTTAAACTAACGAAAAATGGTTTGCAACTTTCGGTGGTTTTTAACAAACATATGGCTCGAAGACATTGTTTTTGGGCCTTAAATGCCACTTCTCTATTGGTAGAGTCGCCCCAAAATATTATGCCGTAACGAAGAGTTGTGGAGACAAATGCATGATATGCAGTAAGGACAGTATTACGATTTGCAACCTTATTCAAATTGTATAAAGCATAGCAAAATTGATGATTTTTTTTTATCATAGTCTCCATGTGTGTTTTCCATGTCATGTTTTCGTCTAGCCAAATACCTAGAAATTTGGTTCGTTTCGTTTTAATAATCTTATTTTGGTCATAATTAATGTCAAGAATTTTAGGATTAGTTCTTTGTTTAAATGTCATTATTTGAGTTTTATTAAAATTAATGCGTAAGTTGTTATTATTTAGCCATTGAATTATAAGACTTAAGCTACTGTTTATGTCATTTTCATATGAGTCACTATTTTTACCAGAAAATACTATAGTGCAGTCATCAGCAAATAGGGTCATAGGATGTGGTATGGTTTTCGGAAGGTCATTTATATAGCATAAAAATAATAAAGGGCCAAGCACACTTCCCTGAGGCACACCATAGTAAATTTGTCTCTCTCTCGATTGGTAATTAATTTCAGTTTTAGTTTGAACATCGACTGCTGAAATACTAGTTACCTGTTTTCTGCCAGTAAGGTATGACTTTATTAATTTTAAAACTTTGCCCCTAATGCCATATTTATATAGCTTATTTAGAAGGATTCCATGGTCAACATAATCGAAAGCCTTAGTCATATCCATAAATAAGGCTGTTACAGGTATTTTTTGATCCATATTTGTAACTATTTCATTGATCAATTCATAAATGGCCATGTTTATGTTTTTACACTTTCTAAAACCATACTGCTCTTTAGTTAAAATGCCATTTTTTTCAAGAAACATGTATATACTGTTATAAATAACCTTTTCAATTATTTTGGAAAATATTGAAAGAAGAGCAATGGGTCTGTAGTTTTGTATATTTTGAGGATCATCCTTTTTATGTAGTGGTTTTATTACGGACAGTTTTAAGTCTTAACAGTACGGCAAGTTGGGACAGCCAGTAATCGGTGTTTCCTGCCACGACAGTAATTGTCTGGGACAAATAGATTGCAGATTTCATTATGCAGATCAGGAACGTCTATAATCCCCCTAAGAATTTTAAATATTACAGTCATCTGATCGCGCAACCGTCTTACTTCTAGAGAATTAAAATTCAAGCAACCTAACAGGAATTTAGTGGGATACAAGTGAGGATAAAACCCGTACAAATGCTTGTAAAGGTATCTAAGGAATGCTTTTTGAACTTTTTCTGCTTCTCAAACGGATTCCATACGCACGTTATCTCACTAGACTACTCTAGACTACTAGACTCAAGTTATCATATATATACAAGTATAATCAGCCTATTATGTCCCTAATAATCTGCCTGTTCCCACTGTCAGGACACAGGCCAGAGAGAGCGTAATGCACCACGCGGGGCCCAGTGCTGGTTGGATGTCAAATATTGTCTTCGCATTTTTGGTTCTAGGAAATGCCCGTTTTCCTTCATTAAAACGTGAAACAAAGTGATAAAATAAAATAAATGGACAAAGTGAACCCGGGGCCGATCCAGAACCCACGACCTTACAGCTACAACTCGGGGCCGTTATTCTCTTTTATACGAGGACATTAATTTTCTAATGCCCGTTTTCACTAACACCAGCCGTGTTCCGCAATGAATGCCTAAATATAACACGCTGTTGTATTTCATCTTTCGGCGCAGAGCCGCAGACACGAGCACGACGAGCAGTACCGTATTCGAGGAAAAATAAGTAACAAAGAGTACCATACCATCTTTACTTCAGTTACTAAGTTAGCCAAAGTATCGAAAATCGATCCCTTTTCGAATCTGATGAAGTCATGGCATGGCTTCGTGCCCGACCGTGCTGAAAATCTACACTTACACGGGAAACTAAACTTGAACTATTTCTTGTCCATTGCTCGATGTTGCTCACACATCATAGTTAACCACATTAATAATTTTCCCAATTTAGTTGCCCGAGTAAGTGCAACAAAAAGATATTAGGCACAAACATGAACATTTTAAATATGTGTTTTTTTTTAATGTTTTCAAAACCTGCCAAGTGCGAGTTGGACAAACGTACTTACCTTGTATGTATTTTTGCTACGTAGGTACTCATAGAAACTATAGTAACCAGTTAACCACGTAATTTGTGAAACTGCCCTGTGACACAGACAGCCGGTTTAAGCTGAATACCAGGATTCCGTCCTTTCTTAAGCACAGGGTACTACGGGTACCTTCAGAACTTTAAAAGCACTAAACACAGCCTTTGCGGAATACGGGCATGATGTTATAATAATGGTGTGACGTCAAAATTCTGGCGTGAATTTTTTCCTCTTTTTGTTAAACCAACTAAGCGCAACTTCTAGCTCACACACCAAACCAGGGCCGTAGGCAGGGGGGGGTTTTGGGAGTTCAAACCCCCCCCCCGCCATTTCATCCCCCCCCCCCCCCGAAATGCGAGAAACCAGAATCTCAATCTCTGGATTGAGCTCCATAATACTCCGTATACAGATAATTGTAATGTATTTCGCATAGGCGTACTTTATAATCTACAATAGCAGTAAGTAAATACTATATTTTTATTGACTCTAACTTTGTTTTGATTATATTCCTGCAACTTCAGCATTCTCTGAGATATTCTGCTAAAATTTTCGAGCTCGCTTCGCTCGCTCTTGTATCCTTTATTCTCAATCTTTTATGCATAGGTCGATAAAGTTACTTCTATTTCTGTATGAACGGTCAAAGAGAAAGAAAACCTAACTTATTCGAAACGGGATGCAAAAAATTGGGGAAAAGGACAAAAAAACGTTGCCAATCCTAACCCCCCCCGAAATGAATTTCTGGCTACAGCCCTGCACCACACACCTCAAATTCTGACATTTTTTAGCTCTGTTAGTATCGAAACTTTCTCGTAAAAGTATACCTACTATGGTCTGTTATTTGTACGTCGTGGTGGTGGAGGTTCTGTACCGTATTAAGATCGAGTAAAACGCCGAAAAAAACACGTTCCTTATGGGGAGGACCCCCTTTATTAACTTTATTTCATTTTTATTGTTATAGCGGCAATAGAAATGCACAATCTATGAAAATTTCAACTGTCTATCCATATGTCTACCAATTACGATTCTTGAGATACAGCCCGCTGACAGATAGACGAACGGTCAGGCAGACGATGAGGCTTAGTAATAGGGTTCCGTTCGGCACCCTTCGGGTACGCAACCCTAAAGAGTACCAATTGATAAGAATAATTGTACTACCAAAGGCTTCCTGTAGCGGTCGCCGGACCACCAAGCTGTTGATAGTGTTTAGTTGTATAATCTATACATACATATATACAACATTATTTTTTCTTTATGCTAAAAAAAAATCAGCTGTTCCATACATTTGTGTTCACTGAAATCGACAAAATGTATGGAACAGCTGTTTTTTTTTTCGATTTCAAGGTTGGTCCCATAGAAAAAGTTGTTCAAAATGATGAGTACAATGACCCCTTTTCGGGTTTAGTATACTTAAAGAAAAAATAAGATTGTATAAAAGGCAAGTGTGACTGACTGACTGATCTATCAAAGCACAGCTCAAACCACTGAACGGATTGGGCTGTTTGGTACACATATAGTTATTATGACGTAGGGCGCGCACTAAGAAAGGGTTTTTGGAAAGGGGTTTTATAGGAGAGGATTTTACTGCGTGGCTTGATTAACGTGAAATTAACAATTTTCATCATGGGTATCTAATAATCTTGGTGCTAAAGCCGATAGTGAGGTCAAAATATAAATCCAAGACGGCAGCTGCGAAACTTTAAAAAAAAATCATCTTGGTTATCGTTTCCGTGGTTTTTGAGGGTGCTATGGCCGATACTGAAGTCAAAATGACAATCCAATATGGAGCATGCGAAAATCTAAAAAAAAATCTTCCTCTGTGTCGTTTTCATAGTTTTCGCACTTAGGGTAGGTTTTAATCCCGGTAGCACGTTCCCGTGGGATGTTTTCGACATCCACGTGGGCAAAGCCGCGGGTAAAAGCTAGTACATAATAATTTTAAAAGGCCGTTCCTATACATGCCACCGTGATGATTTTCATTGCTAATCTACAATTTTGTAACCTTTCGTCTCGTCTTTTACAAACCCGCCGTAAACTGTAAAAGAAATCACTATTGTTCATCCCCCATGGCAAATAGGGTAGGGTAATAAGCCTATGTGTTTAGGGAATAGTTTTGCAAAGTTTGAACCGAGTCCATTCAGTATTTATTACGTAAAGCTCGAACATATAGAATAGACAAAAATATTTTCGGCATTAATATCGTTGCCGCACCTCGTTGCAATTACTTTTCTTAAATAAAAAATATTCAATGTGCAGTTTACTCTACAAGTAATACCTATAAAATTCCATACTTAAATATAATCAACCTAACACAAGCTTGCATAGCATTATGCTGAATTACATATGCGGGCAATTCTTAAAAAAACCGGGCAAGTGCGAGTCGGACTCGCGCACGAAGGGTTCCGTACCATTATCTATAAAACGGCAAAAACATCATGTCTGCTGTATGGGAGTCAGCCCCCTTAAATATTTATTTTATTCTGTTTTTTTGTATTGTTATAGTTGTTATGTTGTTATAGCGGCAACAGAAAGACATCATCTGTGAAAATTTCAACTGTCTATCTATCACGGTTCATGACATACAGCCTGGTGACAGACGGACAGACAGACAGACAGCGGAGCCTTAGGGTCCCGTTTTACACTTTGGGTACGGAACCCTAAAAACTTACATATTCTTTACTTTTATACTCATTAACATCATACTACCATCTCTTTATTATTATCAGAATCGTTTTACAGATTCATTAGGTAACCACTTGCTAGCAACTTTCGCTTATTACCCCAAAATCAATAGGTTTAGGTCTGACTTGGGTAAGGTTATATCTACAACGCCTCATGCGAACTAAGCAATCCCTCAGACGTTTCGCAAAATTCTACATCGCGCAAGCAAAGTTATCCGCTCAATTATCATATCAAAATTCCGACATCAATATTCCCATTTCCAGTTTGGCAGTAGTCCACCATACAATACTATCTGTTCGGAAGATCCTCCCTTTTCTCCGGAGGGCGAGGCACTTTACAGTCTGTTCCTCATACCTCAATATCGGTGACCCCAAATAATAAACGTAGCGCAGCCTTCGTACAGCACCTTCATCGTGACGTCTCATCATCAACACTTCCTCAAGCTCTCGAGCGGTGATTCACACAAACAGCTAGCATCCACGGCTGCAACGGGAATTCTAACTACCAGAGCAATTAGATGTTAGTAAGAACACTGTAATGTAATTAGAAGTTTATACGCTATATTATATGAGATCATTAGTTTTTGTTCTCAACCCTTGTAGGTACTTACACATTGCATTCTGAGTTTCTGACTATGAAATCCTTCACTGCGCGTGATCCGATACGCATTTGGCCAGCTTATAAGTAATGATTTGACCGTTTTGTTCGTTTTTGACCATTTGCGTTTATAAAGTAAAAAGTATGAGTGGCTGCTAAATGTGAGTTCTTCGTTTTGATTTGACTACTGTTTCATGATATGGTGACCTCACACAGTTTTTAGCGGTAGGTTGCCTCATGACCGTCAGATTTTAGGTTCTTCAAACAAAATTCAGCATCTCCTCCACCCAGGGTATTTCTGGAAAATTCATCATTACGATCTTTATTGTATATGCGATGCGATACGATGTGTAATCAAAGTAATGAGACATTTTAAACAAATTGTTTTATCGCTATTCACACCGACTGAGGATTCATTTAAGAAAAATCGTTTAATAAGTTACCATTATTTGTCTTTATGATTATTAATATTAATTTTTTCCACCCAGCGGGGGATAAATTTCATAAAATCCAAAAATACGTAATTCTTATATTTTTATCAAGATTATTAATGTTGAGTTTCAAATTTATCGGACCGCGTATTACGATTCCTCCATACAAGTTTTACATCCCCGAAAGGTATTGGAAGTTTTGAAATCTAATAATGTCAATTTTTTTTTACATAGGTAGGTATTAAGTACTTATTCGTGGCAAGTTTCAAGTTTATAAATCAAAGGAGTAAGTTTTTTCATTTATACCAATTCACGCCTTTTCACCTCCGTAGGGGTCGATTTTCGCAAAATCATTTCTTAGTACACCCCTTCGTTTAACTACGACTACTGTCCAAAATTCAAGTTTCTATCGTGTAACTGTTTGGGCTGTGCGAGGGTCTACCGAACGATTTTGATTTGTTCGACTACTAATGACGACGACTAATGACGTTACTAATAATGACGGATTGTGCCAAAAACATGTTATAAAGCCTGATTGAAAATGGAGATTCTTGCGTTAAGATCTCATGAGTGTATTATACATATTATACAATAGTTCCAATATGAGCAACAGTTGCATTAAATTAAAATAAATTGAATAATACTTTACACGTTATCTATGTAGATAAGTTAGGTAACACAAATGACATTTTTTGTGACAAATTTCTCAGAACTAGAAATTATGACTTATCTTATCAAAACTACTGCTTCTACTTCATTCAGCGTATCGGGCATGACAGCCGAATGAGGCGCGGGAGGGGTGGGGTATATTACACACTGCGTTCGTGTTTAATGTCGAAAGATACACTACTCGCAAACATTGATGCGACTAATGACGTTTATTTTTGTGACAAAGTTTTAGGTTGGACAAAAACATTGTTTTTTTTTTTTTATAAATGTATTGGATCTTATTATTTTCTTTTGAAGACACATTAGTTATTGGTTAAAGTTATCGTCAAATATTTACGACAGCAAGACTATGTGGTGTTTGGAAACGGAGGTGAATGTCGAATTGCGTGATGCTCTGTTAGATTTCTTTGTTTTCGGCAGGTATATGCATGTATTGAATAATGCGCCTTCCCATGAGAACTTTTAAGCAAAACTGTCAGTGTTGTTTTCAAAAAAAAAAAATGCCAGCGGAATGGTTTATCGCCAAAATTGAGAAATACTAACCTTTACCATAGGATGAATACTATGTCATCGATGAGAGGGGCGCAATGCCCTGTTCGTGAATGCAACTGAAACATGCCACTGATCACCGCCACACACGGAATGTTTCAGTTTCGTTATTTTTACTGATCACCGCAACGCACGGAATCTTTCAGTCTACTAACTACACTGACTGATCACCGAAACTCACGGAATATTTCAGTTTCATAACTACACTGATCACCGCCACACACGGAATGTTTCAGTTTCGTTATTATTACCGATCACCGCAACGCACAGAATCTCTCAGTCTACTAACTACACTGACTGATCATCGAAACTCACGGAATATTTCAGTTTCATAACTACACTGATCACCGCCACACACGGAATGTTTCAGTTTCGTTATTATTACCGATCACCGCAACGCACAGAATCTCTCAGTCTACTAACTACACTGACTGATCACCGAAACTCACGGAATATTTCAGTTTCATAACTACACTGATCCCGCCACACACGGAGTGTTTCAGTTTCGTTATTTTTACTGATCACCGCAACGCACAGAATCTTTCAGTCTACTAACTACACTGACTGATCACCGCAACTCACGGAATATTTCAGTTTCATAACTGCACTGATCACCGCCACGCACGGAATGTTTCAGTTTTGCTATTATAACTGATCACCGCAACGCACGGAATGCTTGTGTTGGCGAAAAAATACTTTCTGGTGGCATGTTTTTTCTGAAAATAGTACTGAGACTATTTGCTAAACAAATCTCATGGGAAGGCGCATTATTCAATACATGCATATACCTGCCGAAAACAAAGAAATCTAACAGAGCATCATGGAAATCGACATTCACCTCCGTTTCTAAACACCACCACTTATAGTCTTGCTGTCGTAAATATTTGACGATAACTTTAACCAATAACTAATGTGTCTTCAAAAGAAAATAATAAGATCCAATACATTTATAAAAAAAAAAAAACAATGTTTTTGTCCAACCTAAAACTTTGTCACAAAAAAAAACGTCATTAGTCGCATCAATGTTTGCGAGTAGTCTCTTTCGACATTAAACACGAACGCAGTGTGTAATATACCCCACCCCTCCCGCGCCTCATTCGGCTGTCATGCCCGATACGCTGAATGAAGTAGAAGCAGTAGTTTTGATAAGATAAGTCATAATTTCTAGTTCTGAGAAATTTGTCACAAAAAATGTCATTTGTGTTACCTAACTTATCTACATAGATAACGTGTAAAGTATTATTCAATTTATTTTAATTTAATGCAACTGTTGCTCATATTGGAACTATTGTATAATATGTATAATACACTCATGAGATCTTAACGCAAGAATCTTCATTTTCAATCAGGCTTTATAACATGTTTTTGGCACAATCCGTCATTATTAGTAACGTCATTAGTCGTCGTCATTAGTAGTCGAACAAATCAAAATCGTTCGGTAGACCCTCGCACAGCCCAAACAGTTACACGATAGAAACTTGAATTTTGAACAGTAGTCGTAGTTAAACGAAGGGGTGTACTAAGAACGGATTTTGCGAAAATCGACCCCTACGGAGGTTAAAAGGCGTGAATTGGTATAAATGAAAAAACTTACTCCTTTGATTTATAAACTTGAAACTTGCCACGAATAAGTACATAATACCTACCTACTTAAAAAAAGTTTGACATTATTAGATTTCAAAACTTCCAATACCTTTCGGGGATGTAAAACTTGTATGGAGGAATCGTAATACGCGGTCCGATAAATTTGAAACTCAACATTAATAATCTTGATAAAAATATAAGAATTACGTATTTTTGGATTTTATGAAATTTATCCCCCGCTGGGTGAAAAAGGGTAGGTAATCAAGTTTTTAGGGGAGGATTTCATTGCTTGTTTCGATTTACTCGAAAATTAATATTAATAATCATAAAGACAAATAATGGTAACTTATTAAACGATTTTTCTTAAATGAATCCTCAGTCGGTGTGAATAGCGGTAAAACAATTTGTTTAAAATGTCTCATTACTTTGATTACACATCGGTTGGCACATATACAATAAAGATCGTAATGATGAATTTTCCAGAAATACCCTGGGTGGAGGAGATGCTGAATTTTGTTTGAAGAACCTAAAATCTGACGGTCATGAGGCAACCTACCGCTAAAAACTGTGTGAGGTCACCATATCATGAAACAGTAGTCAAATCAAAACGAAGAACTCACATTTAGCAGCCACTCATACTTTTTACTTTATAAACGCAAATGGTCAAAAACGAACAAAACGGTCAAATCATTACTTATAAGCTGGCCAAATGCGTATCGGATCACGCGCAGTGAAGGATTTCGTAGTCAGAAACTCAGAATGCAATGTGTAAGTACCTACAAGGGTTGAGAACAAAAACTAATGATCTCATATAATATAGCGTATAAACTTCTAATTACATTACAGTGTTCTTACTAACTTCTAATTGTGGTAAAAAACTCTGGTAGTTAGAATTCCCGTTGCAGCCGTGGATGCTAGCTGTTTGTGTGAATCACCGCTCGAGAGCTTGAGGAAGTGTTGATGATGAGACGTCACGATGAAGGTGCTGTACGAAGGCTGCGCTACGTTTATTATTTGGGGTCACCGATATTGAGGTATGAGGAACAGACTGTAAAGTTCCTCGCCCTCCGGAGAAAAGGGAGGATCGTCCGAACAGATAGTATTGTATGGTGGACTACTGCCAAACTGGAAATGGGAATATTGATGTCGGGATTTTGATATGATAATTGAGCGGATAACTTTGCTTGCGCGATGCAGAATTTTGCGAAACGTCTGAGGGATTGCTTAGTTCGCATGAGGCGTTGTAGATATAACCTTACCCAAGTCAGACCTAAACCTATTGATTTTGAGGTAATATGACAGTTAGATTAAAATTTTATATTTTAGCCATAGTTGCTAGCAAGTGGTTACCTAAAATCATGAGTCTGTAAAATGATTCTGATATTAATAAAAAGATGGTAGTACCTATGATGTTAAAGAGTAAGAGTAAAGAAAATATACGTTTTTTTTTCTAATAAGTAGTTACAATAAAGGTGATTTTGAAATAATAATCAATGTTATTCGGTGCAACACACAGTCATTACAATCACCGAAATCATCATTCACGAGCACTATACGCAGGGTTGGAATAAAACAAACAAGTTGTTTTAAAACACGTATTTTAAACAATGTTTAAAACATTTTGAAATAAAACAATGTTGTTTATTAAGTGTTTAAAATCACAGTTTAAAACAAGTTTTGAACAATGTTTTAAACATTAAGAAAAAAACATGGTTTTAAAACGAATTTGAATAGCAAATGAATGGAAATAAATTAAAATTATACATGTTTAGGACTTGAAATAGCTCGAAAAGAAATTTAAAAGGTTAGATAGTACCTAGATTAAATTTGGCATATTTTTTATGAAGTAAGTAATTCGCTGCAATTTTGGGGATTCCCCTTATTTGAACAAGTCCATTTTACATAAATGTAGGTAATTAGGTATATCTATACTTCGTCGCCGGTAAACTCCCGTTCTGTCGCTTGTCGAAAGGAGGTAATTCCCCGCAATCATTTTGGGGACTTCTTATTGAAATATACTTAAAGGTGAGGTAATTACCCGTCTAAGATCGAACATCGGAATTCGGAATTCGCAATTTCAGATTCAAGATGTAATATTTTTTTGATAAATCGACTAAGTTGCCAAATTCATAAATCCAGAATAGTAGAGTAGCACCGTTTGAAAATCAAACAGGCGCATGGTTATAACTTTCGACACCGAGAAGGAATTTTCTTTGTTTTGTGCATTGTTAAAATATTTATATATGTTATTATAGATGCCACGAGTTCGGAAATTCGGACAAAAGACAAGAAAAACTGCACACGTAGCAGTAAACAAAAGTAACGAGACTTTGTAAGTATTTTCATTCAGAAATCACAAATCTACTCTAGAGTTTTGTTATATCTTGTAATAGAAAATATAGTAGGTATTTTTATTTAACAGGGACAGAAGCTTGGATGTCTCCGTAGGCGATGATTAACCAATGGAAATTTCACTTACAATTGAAAGTTTATCAACCTCTGTTGGTAATTTGTTCTATTTGATTTACCTTAGGTTCTTTTTTTTTCGTGTGGTTAGTTACCTTAAGAAAGTACTATCAGCTAAGCTTCCGCATGTTCACCTATACTCCATTTGAAATAAGACATTTAAACAAACCTTTTTACAGTCCGTTCAACTGATTTTGACTTCTATACCGTAGACATAAGGATGGCATTAAAAGTTAAAAAGATTACACAATACCAACTCTCTACTGCAGCTGCCATTTGTCATGCCACCAACGCAATAGAAGTCAAAATCGGTTGAACGGACTGTAAAAAAGGCTTATTTAAATGTCTAATCTTATTTCAAATGGGGTATAGTCGATAATCGCATGGCACGGCTCACGGCTCGATTGCCCGATGCATGCTTTTTGACCATAATATGTATGAATATGTGTCATAAAAGAAAAGAAGCAATTTACGTAATACAAATTGTTTAGAAATTGATAAAGGTATCTTTTTCTTTACAATTAGTATTTGAACTAATAGTTGCCGCTGTTTTACAATATTATCAGAGCTTTTTGTTTATTGATGTCGCAACTGCGGTAAAAATAAGGTCATTATCTAATTACCATTGTTATTTAGTGGGAACGTCTAAAAATCCAGTTTAACAATAGGAGGCCTTAATAGAAGGGCCATCAAATACGTTCTATAGTACCTACAGGTGTTGTCTTTTTTATTTTCAGGAGCAGGAATGCGTGATAAAAGAATATAAGCCAGAAAGTAGAAGAATAATCGAGATTGATTACCTTTTTGAGCAGCCAATCCGTATAACACTTCTCTCTAAATTTTTTTTGTCAATTTTTTCACAATTACTTACACTACGGTGTACATTTCGTTATTGACCTGACTTTATTTAATGTATAATATTTTTTACTACGTACTTTTGTTTTAATTTTTATCAAAAATACCTTCTGAACTCGCGGCCCAGTCACTAAATCTTACTTTTTTTTATAAGTATTTATGGGAGTGATTATTTTTAAATATCACGACGAAAGATTATGATAAACTCCCAAGCTAGTATTTTATTATGTAATGCTCCAACAATTGTCAGTAAAAATAATATTTATAAGTATGTAGGTACTTAGATCCTTTCAAAGCAGCCTGGGATAATCGTAGGTGTTCCTTGTAACAGTAAAATTTCAAAGTCGCTAGTTTCCGTAAGAATATGGTATTTAATCGATATAGCCAGCGGTTGAAATTTTTGGGTAAGTATGTATTTTTTATATATAATATTAATATTTCAGTAAAACCGTTACCTAAGCTCTTTTATGTGTTCGAAACTTAAATAAAACTGGATGTTTATAAAAAAAAAATATTATGCTACAAAATGCTTAAAAATTTATCTGATTCGTCACACGAGCTCTCTTCATTGGGTTCATCGTCTTTATTTTCGCTTTCTTGCCTTGAAGTTGTTGCAGATTTGGATGGCAGAAGAAGATCCATCGTTTCTTTAGAAAACGGTCCCGTTGACTTTCTTGGCAGTCAACGCATACTTGATAATAGAGGGTCTGAACTCAACAGTAATCTGTGTATAACATCTTTATTGCATGCCTCTCGGGAAAATTTTCTTGCGAACCCAAGCCTGTATGTGCGAAAGTGCTTATTCCGGGCTTCGGCAGCCTCCTCTGATAGTTGCCCGATTGGTAACAAGGCATGTGAAATAATTTGACCACCATGCACTAAAATTTTGTGCATGGTTGGTGTCATAGGATGCCACCTATATAAACTTACGCTAAAGCTATATAAATATTGTTTGGTAAATGTCTTCATTTCTTTCGAGTAACCTATAACGAGAAAAACACTCAATAATGATAAAATTCAAACTTTGTGATACCAAATATAAAAAAAGACATCTATATCTATACATATAATAAATCTGTAGACGAGGCGTTTCTGTACAATGAAAAAAAAAAAAAGAAACGTAGGTGGAGTGTCCAAGAATAACCAACAGATGCCATTTCTACCGTTTTTGGAATTTTTGTCTGTTTGTCTGTTTATCTGTTTGTCTGTTCGTTTGTTTGATTGTTCCAGTATCACGTAAAAAGTACGAAATCAATATGGTTAAATTATAAACTCAAATATTGTGTGTAACTCGATGTTTCATTTAGTCTTTGTTTCATCGCAATCGCTTCAAAATATCAAAAGATATAAGAGTTTAAAGTATTCAAGAAGAAATTTTCATTAGGTACGTAGATACACGTAACGACACCTATTGACGTAAAATGACACTAGCGTAAAATCAGGTAGGTTTGTGAGAACGTGTGTAACACACGATCATTATCATCATAATTATGTTCACATACTTCGCGCGGAAACATAACGCGATACATTGTGAATATACCCAATCTAAAGTTTGGTTAATTCAAGTTTTCCAAATCCATTGTTTGGTAGTAGTGCCATAGGTGGCGCTATCTATCTTTTAAATCATGATACAAATTAATTATGGAAAAATGGTGATAAATTTTAATGTCTTACAAATTTTAGATTGTTACATCGAGCAAAAAGTGAGTAATTAAGGCACGAATGCGCTTACTAAATTAACACGAGTGCATTAATTACTCACTTTAGCAAGGTACGTAATCTACTTTAATAATCGATGCTTAAAAGTATAAATTCGATAGTAACTCTGTCTGTCTGTCCATCTGTAATTCTGTATGTTACCTTTTCACGCCTGATCCACTGAACGGATCTCGATAAAATTTGGTAAAGAGATAGATGGCATCCCGGGGAAGAACATAGGCAATTATTTTCTCAAAAACAAACTTAAGGGGGGGGATATAGGGGATGAAAGTTTTTATGGGAAACCTATCATTTTTAGAGTTCCGTAGTCAACAAGGAAGCTTTATAGTTTCGCCATGTCCGTCTGTCTGACCGCGACTTAGCTCAAAAACTTTTAATCGACCAACTTACATGTACAGTTGCAAAAACCCAAACATTCTGTATGCGAGAACAAGTTTTTTAACTACAATGTTAACACTTTGAGGGACAGTAAACGTCCATAGACGTAATAACAATAAAACTTTGCGAAAGTAAGTTTGATAAATTAATTCATCCCAACTACGGAACCCTTCATTCTGCATGGTTCGACACGCACTTGGCCGGTTTTATTTTAACTTAGGGCTGTGAAAATTTATGCTTTTTGTAACTAATAAAGAGTTACGTTTTTCTAAAATCATCCCTCATGAGGGTAAAAACCCTTCTTTAGCCTCTTGATTTTAAAATTCACATGTAAGTACTTATTATTGACTTTTTTGCGGGACTCTCTTCAAGAGCGTTAAGGGATTGAGAATATAGTCATAGTCCGTAACTTGAGAATCTGTCCACTCAATCAAAAGTTATTACTACTTGGCTCTTGGCTTTGAACGAAGAGTTTGAGTTTACCAGTGAGTACTTACTCGATAGATGGCGTTGTGCAAATGATGGGATTTTCTTAAGGGGGATGCGCCGGTAGCCCGCGAAATTCAAATCTTAAGTTTTTTGCAATTTGCAAGTCAGTGTCAGGCAGGTTGTATGTTGAAATGAAATGAAATGAAGTTATTTATTCTGTAAATAGGTTATTGGAATCACTTTTACACGTCGTAATAATATCAGAAAATTGTAAAATTAAGCTAGATGAGGTCGGCGTTTCCTATCTGACTACTCTGAGAAGAAAAGCCGAAACAACCTCACAGTCTCTTTTAAAGTCCGGACATACCAAGGTCAGATATTGGCATATTGGTCAGGCACTATGAGGACCATGTAGATTAGAGTCTGAAATGGTCTTTTGAGGAATGAACCACACAGATTTGAGTGAACCTGTCCTGTCACTGCAAGCATTTGTCAGTAATAGTGGAGCTCAGCTCAGAACTTAAGGAGCTCAACGACTCGACGAACAATACCAAAGAAAGGACATTTGTGTAGGCCGCATAAAGTTCTCAAATTGCCAGACCATTGTTAAAACTAACTGAGAAATATAAGAATAAAAACAAAATAAACATCCACATAGTCCTCACATTCACAATAATACAATACTTTACAAAGTAATCATGTCATTTTGTCAATATTTTACATATAATATTCAATAATGTGAATTTGTATATAAAACTGGTAGGTATATTTTGATGATTTTCCATAGTACTTATTCAAAATGTCACAATGCCAAAATGACAAAATATTAGCAGAGCGAGCAGCTCAATCCCATGCTTTTTGTCTTCCAAATAATCTGAAATTGTATAGTACCTTTTTTACAAAGTTTGGTTTTAATACAGCTTTTAAATCGTTTAATGGGTAAGTTTCGAATGTCAATATGATTAAAATATGATTCGCGATCGTAGCAAATAGTAGCTTTACAGAATAATAACCAGGAATACAGGAATACAACTCCTGCAATATTAGTTAGATTAGATAAATAAATATGTTATACAACTGCGACTCATTATTTAGATCAACATAAAATTTGATACTGACCTGTAAAAAGCAAAAAACATAAGAAAATTTGAATTTCGCAGGCTCCCCCAAAGCTTTCGCCTTAGTTGCCATCGTCCATACAATATGCCATAGTTTTTTCATTAATCTTTATACAATATTTTTTCATTAATCTTTCCGACAGTTTCATACTGCTGTCCATACTATCCACACTATCACCACAATATATAAAGTTACTGGCTGTCTCATGTCTGTTACTTTTACGCCGTAACGCCTAGGTCGCCTAGACAGACCACGTGGGTTATGGGACATAGGATACTTTTATCCCGGTAGCACATTCCCGTGGGATAATTTCCGACATCCACGCGGGCGAAGCCGCGGGCAAAAGCTAGTAAGTAGTAAATAAAACGCCAAACTTCCGCTACTTTTTTCTTTTCAAATTACTTCCTTAGATAGTCTATATTCATATTCTATTTCAATTTTTACTCGGACGGACTCGTAAATATAACGAATTTAATAATTTGTAACAAAAATATAGCAAATAATAAAAATAAAAAACATTAATTTTCATAGATCACAAAAGCCTAAACATTGTGTTTTAAATTAACATACATAGCTAAAAATAGACTAAATACCTTTATTTTCAATATCCATATAAAAATTATTCTCTCAATCAAAGTAGCACTGACATATAGGTGGACTAAAAGAACGTGTTTTTCAAAGCGCCGAAAACTGCAACGTGCTACGTAAACAATGACCAGATTCCGACTACAGCTGTTAATTTACCTCCTAAAATAACGTCTCAGAATGACGGCCGTTTGATGTGTCATTATGTACACTACCCTCAAAACGCATTAGAACTATCTGATTTTGAAATTTGAAATTTGAGTTTCGAGCAGCTTTCTTCATATTGATACCCCAATGTCAGACGGACAGACGGCAGACGGACGGACAGACAGACAGACAGACAGACAGACCGTAGTACTTACTTTTTGTTATTTTTTGTATTTACTGGGTTTACAACAGAGACAGAGAGTATGTTCCCGTGGGATAATTTCCGACCTCCAAGCAGGGGAAGACACTAGCAAAAGCTAGTCATAGATAATTGAGATGGACTGATGTGTGCCAACTGTCAGGGCCAGGTCCACTTAAATCTGTGTGGTTCTTTCCTCAAGAGACCATCTCAAATAATGTTTGAGATGGTCTCTTGAGGAAAGAACCACACAGATTATACCTTATACCTTTCATATTACAGCTATAATATCTTTACTCTATGTACTGTTTTGTAAATTAACATATCCTATGTAAGAGAGCCGGGTGATCTGTAACTCACCTCTCACACCTTTCTCTATTTATTTATTTATTTGTTGTTTATTTATTTACTTTCTCTTACCTCTCTTTTTATTTAAGATTGTGCATCTTATTAACCAGTGTCTTAATATGAAGTTGAGATAAATTAAGATTTATGATTATGATTAGGTACCTGTATGGTGCTCACAAGACCAATAAGAAATGTCTGGACTTTATAAGAGACTATGACCACTGTGTTTCTTCTCAGAGTAGTCACATAGGATGCAACACCCTCATCTAACTTGCACTAATATATAAGTTAGATGTGTGAAAGTGTTCTTTATCCCTCGTATGGCTCCCAGATTGGGCAGTGCTAATTGGTTATTATGCTATTAGGAAAAATACAGCCCAGAATCTGGATTTGTACCCGGTTGATGTCCATAGGCCACCCCTTATTACATGGGACTGAAACATAACTGGCGAAATGTGAGTGTACTATAGATACACCTCTGCCTATCCCTTCGGGGAAAACAGGTGTGATGTTAAGATAGTAATGCTAATTACTAAGACAATTATTATTATTAAAAATAATTTACATTCCACTTTCACCACTTTTACCACAGAGCATAATATCATTTACTCAATAGCGTTAGCATTATTTAAGTAAAAAAATAAAAAGGTACTCAATATTTTTTTGGCTACCTACCTACTTAATGTGTTTTTAACTTTGCCTTGTAGGTATGACATTTAGTTTGTGTTTTGTGATTCCCTATTCATAATTTATTAAGTATACAAACTAAAAGCGATTCTGAATTTATGTTTCACTATGTTTTTTCTGTACTATTGAAAGGATTTTGGGTCAGTGGGTCGTCTTTTGTTTTGTTTTCTGCATAGCTTTATTTGACAAAAAAAAAAACAAAAGAACATCAAGGTATTGTATTGGAAAATATTAAATATTTTCACCTTTAATTTTTACCCCAGTTATCTCATTATTAGGTATTCTAGTAATGTTCGAATAAATCTATACATTATGTAAGAGGAAGAGGGTGGTAGAAACAGATGAAATTTGAATGAATAAGTACTTACTTACGTTTGATAGTAGATCTTGAGGTGCCTAAATAGCTAATTGAATTGGTTATTAGGCACTTTGTGGGCACTTTCTCACGTTTACGTTTTCCAATAGAAACCATGACAATTTAGTTTTCAATGTAAAAAATGTGAAACATTGAATGATCTTGAATCAACTTCTGAAAACAAAAACTCAAAAACAATGGCCATAATAGGGCGTCTGAAGTACTTAATAAAAAATAACACTCCTACACTTTTTATTCCTATTAACATTTTTTGTAATGACCTCCATAAAATTCTAAAGTCTAGCCAATTTCTTTCTATTCTACATCGTTTTTTTTTTGGGTTTTCGAATTCCCACCCATTCGAATGAGCCACAGACTAGGCAAATGGCCGTTTTATGTGTTGCCAGTGTCGCCACTGCCAGTGACAGTGCGACAATGCGTTCTCTATCACTATTATTTAGTCATGTTGTGGACGCAAAATTCCAAAATGTATGCAAAAACTTGTACCTCGCATTTTTATATGATCTTACAGACTTAGTCTAAAATTGTGAACATCGGTCCACTTATATTTTTCCTAAAAAATCAGTAACAACAAGCGCCGTGTGCCGTGTGCAGTGTCATAAAGGGATGATAGACGTGATAGCGTGACTCTAAGGTCAGTTTTAGAGTCACGCTGACCGTCGGCGCTGCCGGCTCAATATGTATGATTATCGCACTCAGCGCAGCTCAGCGCTGACGGCCGTCAGCGCTGTGACGAGTGCGATAATCATACATATTGAGCCGTCAGCGCCGACGGTCAGCGTGACTCAGCGTGACTCTAAAACCCGCCTTAAACCCGCCCTAGGCTGAAGGAAGGTTTAAAAACTATTTCAACTCACTTGTCCTTGTCTTGGCCGTCAGCGCTGACGCTCAGCGTGACTCTAAAACCCGCCTAGGTGCGCACGGACGATTTTTTATCGCAACGATGTTATTATCGCGCACTGGATTTTCAACTTTCAGTGTTGAGCCGAGGATTCAGAAGCCAACAGAGTGCATCCCAGTGCGTCAAAAAAATACACGGTTAGATTCTCAATTCTCGGCACTAAGCAGTGCGTTGAAAATCCAGTACTTACGCTTTAAGAAAATCGCTCGTAGGCACGAGGTGACCCACGGTTGGGCAAAAATCTCCTCCTATAGGTACTTTCCAGGTCTCTTATAAAAAAAAGCAAATTGAAAAGACTAGGGGAGACCCTTGCCTTCTATTAGTCAATCGGTCAAAAAGTGATCTAAATCATCGAGCCAGCGTTTTTGGACCTGCGTTAGTTTGCCCGCTTCCAAGCTCTCACTGACCCTTGGCCCCCCTCCTTGGTGCATTTTTTGTTTCATTGCCGAATGGGGCTGCTCTAGACCTCGATCTCGCTTGATGGAAAGCGATGTATGAAGTCTGAGACGGAATGAGCGTGCCGGGACTATGCCTGGTCACTCATGCTTTGAAGGCGGGTTAAAGGTCTTAGATAACACAGGCACTGGTATCCACTAAATATGGCCCGCCCAGTTCCAGTTTAGCATTGTACACAGCAGAGTCATCGCTCATAGATCAGCGATGCCTGACTCAAGAGATATAATCTTAAAACATTTTCGTTTTCAGGCCAAAAGACACCCAGCTCTACAACCTCACATTGTCCGGTGTTCTAAACTTGACATGGGATGAAATTATTCAGTTAGATAAGTTAGATTACCTACCCATCCGCTCATCTCTGCATTGTAATTTGGAGGATACCAGCACCCCAATAGCGTAGTTCACTTTCTTTTAGAATCCGACGGATTTTGAAGGAAATTCCATATGCTTGGTTTCCTAGGTTTGAAAAATTCGTATGTTCCACAACGTAAATCGCAATTAATGTTGTTGAGTTGTCAAAATAAAAGGCATATTGTAATAATGATAGAATAGTGAGGACAATATATAGTGACAATAATGATGATGATCTTCACTGTGCGTTTGCACTGGCGAAACATTCACGACATATTGTTGAAAACTCTAATTTCTGTCAATGTTCCGTAGAATTTTTGACAGGTACAGATTTCAACATGTTTTGTTGTGAATGTTTCGCTAGTGCAAAGACACTGTCAGAAAGGTCTGGTGCGTACCACAGAGCAGAGCACTAATGGTGTAGTACTCGCAACCGGCGTGCGTGTATGACCAGTGAGGTAATTGCATAACACACATAAATTAATGTCAATTGATCGCAATGGTTTACATTTTGACTTTTGACAGTTCATCATCATCACTCACGTTCACTGTGTTGTCGAGCAGTCGAAGTTTTCAAACATGATAATGATTTAGCAATATCCTTCAAAACTATATACGTGTGTGAGTAACCACGCCCCTCGCGAGTGTATTCGCGAAATTCCAATTTTCTTACGTTTTTTGCAATTTGCAGGTCAGTATCAGGTTGTATGTTGATCTCAATATTATTAGCGGCTGTAACAAATATGGATTTACAGAATTATAAACATTAGAATCAGCAATACAACTCTCTAAGTTCATGTAAACTTTGAATTTCGCGGGCTACCCTAGCGTATCCACCTTAGGCATTTGCGTTCGTGTGCAACACGCGTGGAATACCAGCGCATAGCGAATTCCCTAAAAATGTGGGAATTTTTAAATATTATGTAAAGGATAATTAATTTACATCATTACTGTTGATGATTTCTTATGTTATTTGTTTGCAATTGTTTAGTTTTGTATGTTACTAGCTTGAAGTGGTGGGAATTTAAAAGACAGTCCGGTTAGTTGGTTGTCTTAGGGGCGGATCATATTGGACTTACATATTTTTTTAATACGTGTAAGTATATAGACTCGGTTTAAAAAATAAAATACACCTTTATAGAAAAATTAAAAGTCTTCGTCGACCACTTTTCGTTGTATAGGTACATGTCCTCGACATGGAAGTGGGCTGAACGTATGGACATTTTTGGTTTTGAATTCCACCAATTTTCATTTCTAGCCCGTCTGATTATGTTAGTCCAAACGGTTAGCAGCTACGGGATCGGTTGGTTTATGTAAAGATGATATTTTTTAGAAAAAACGAAAACGTTAATGCTTATCTTATCTCCGTATCCTGACATAAATACGAGCCATATCACAAAAAATAGGTACATTTCGAATGATAAAATCCGCATCGAAATCGGTTCAGCGCTCAGTGCTGTGAGGTTGAAAAACCACTCACAAAAACAATCATCGTCCATGTTAATAAAACTCATTTATCATCTCTCGTGATGAGTTGAAAATATGGGTAAATAGATTTCATGGCCTTGGCAACACTTAAGTTATTCCGTCCCCACCACGTTTCGCTAGCTAATTTAATTTGACCTTTTAACAGTGACTTTCAAAGACACATAACAACAAGCTTGAATTACTATAAATAATACAAGGTTCCTTTTGAGGCGTCCCATAACTGTAGGTCATTATGCTTTATGTAAAAATAAAACAAAAAGTCCTCGAACAAGTGTTACAAAAATACATAGTTTCGAAGATAACAACACTAGACTCTCGATGTGTGTATCTAACGATGTCGATGTGTATATCTAGCGACGTTGTCATATTTTTTTTATAGGCACAAATGAGTGGAAACAATGTTTATCTTTCTAAATAAATAATCGTTACTTTGTCGAATTATCTTCTGAGAAAATAAAAAAAAAAACTTTTTTTTAAAATAATTCATTCCAGTTGATTCTCTGACATGGTCTCATTAATACCCTAGAGTTATGGGGTATCAAAAGGAACACCTTGTATAATATTGATTGCATTTAATATAAATCAGTTGAATGCATGTCTGTTTTTACTTTCAGCCCGCCACCCGGTATTATGAGAATCTCCTGGCCATCTTCAGACCGATTAACGAGAGGGAAGCGATGGAGTTAGAGGAGAACCATTATGAAGTGGTTGAGTAGTCCAGTGATGGTCGTTGCACACGTTAACGACTCGACACTAACTCAACTCAAAGCACAGCATTGACTCGTGAGCTTTATATCGCGTCACGTACAGCAACGTCTCTGGTGATCGACGACGCGTCGACAACTACATTGTCACATAGTTTTGGATAATATGTCACTGTACAATCAATCTGCCTGCCTTTCCCCAACTATGTTGGGATCGGCTTCCAGACTAACTGGATGCAGCTAAATACCAGTATTTAACATGTAGCGACTGCCTATCTGACCTCCACAACCCATGTAACTGGGTAAAACGATACCTTGGTAAGACTGGTTGTCAGACTTTCGGGCTTCTGACAACCCGTAACTACCATCAAAGATCCACGAATGACAGCCGGGACAACGGCTTAACGTGCTTTCCGAGACACGGGGGAGTCACCATATGTAAACATGGTCTCCCATCCATGGACCAACCCCGGCAAGCGTAGCTTAACCTGATGGATCGATCCGTGCGGTTTTTATTATTTAGCCACGAGATCTAACAACAAATCTGCTCTTCGAAATGTGACTGTACGTGTTTTGATATTAAGTTCACTTTCCAATGTTGTACTTTGAGTCGAGTTCCTGATGAGTTGTTTCAGTGCAACGGCCATTCTACAAACATATGACGTATTATTGTTGTCTATGTTTGTTTGACTGTCTCAAGTAAAGTAAGTTACCTAATTGCGTAACACATTTTCGTAGACGATTAAGAGTAATCTGTTTCATTTTGATAGTTCAACAACATTCTGCGCTATTTACGTTGTTGAGCGGATTTTGTTTTCAAATCGATTCAGATTGTGATTGATCGTGTATTACGCAATTAGGGTAAAGGTTCGACTCCTATGGCTTCCACTTCTACAATCGCCGCGGAGGAGAGGAACAGGCGCGGGTGGCGAGGAAGGTTCCCCGCAGTCTGGATCGGGTCTGGTCACTTTGGTCGGGAGAGCCCTCTAGTTAGATACTTTATCGGTTTGTATTTTGGTGTTTAATCTGTAAAATAAATTAGGTGAGTAATAATAAGTGAAAAGTGTTAAATATATTGTTATATATGTAGTACTCGCAACCGGTGGGCGTGCGTGAACGTAAAAGAAGCAAAAGCAGTATGTTAGGATCGTAGCAAGAGTCGTTCTGTAGTTTCTGCCTACTCCCATGGGAATAAGGCGTGTGTTTATGTGTTTATGTATGTGTCGCGGGTGGTTTGATAATTCCACTTTTCGCGAAAACCCTAGGGATATTGCGAAAACCCGGATAATTAGAAAATGGTGAAAAAAAAGCAGCGAGCAATTGGCAGTAGGCCTCGCCGGCCGCTGCCGCGGCACCGCTCAGTGCGTTAAGGCTCGTGCAAACAGACGTTACGGCATATGTTTTTGTACTGTGTCACTTGACTTGTGATAAATATTGACCACGAAATATACTTAGTAGGTAATTATCAGTCCACTGCTTATTATTGCTATTTTCCATTACAAAGCAGTAGGTATTAACAAGTACCTACACAATTATGTAAACGAAGAATGATTGTATAATTTGATGTTACTTCAAGTTCTGTTTCAATGTATATCGTATATATTTATCATTATTTTGGTTCTGCCTCGTTGGTCGCAAGCGCTACTGCTGAGCATGAGGTCTTGGGTTCGATTACCGGCTCGGGCAAAGTGTTATTGGTTCCAAATGGTTTTACCATTTGGAATTTCTCAGTAAGAGCCCGGACTTTGAATTTGTGACCGGTTGATGGCTATAGGCTCGCCCGGGGTGTACCATACTATAGGTACACCTCTGGCTAACCCTTCGGGGATTACAGGCGTGATGTTATGTTATGTACTAGGTACTTGCTAAAACTCAATTAAGTACGAACAGAATACGGTAGGAGCTTTTACCGATGGGAAATGCCATCGGGCGAACAGCTTGTGTATATTATTGTGAATAATGTATTTGAATAATTTAATGTATGTACCAACTTATAGAACTATGTACCTAAAGTTTTAATAAAAAACTATATATACATGTCATTAAACGGATTTTTTTTTAAATATTTTTTTTTACCTGTCAGGTTAAAGAATTTATTTCAATTACACCACTCACCGGATTTTCGAATTGTCAGAGAATTCGGTCATTCGGAGAGATGTGGTAATTCCACTGAAACTTACGAAACACACTAAACTTTCAATGCATACTTTCACAGAGTTGCACCAGTGCACATAGTATAGCATCCTACTCATAGAGGGCCCCACAGAGCTTTAGTATACAGTACGGTGTTAACAGAGGGCGCCACCATATCGGAAATAGAAAAACTTTTAAAAGAACTAAGATTAGGTATCAAACGAGACAATGAAAAATCGCTGCTGAATTTAGAGACAAGTATCACAAGGTAAATAAATGATAACATAAGGGGAATCGAACAAATAAAGGAAACAAATATCACAAACAATAGGCAAAGAAAGAGTAGCGTCTGGCCTAGACAGTGCTTGAAAGGAAACTTCCATGATACCAAGTGAATTTGAGATTGCATCCAATTGTAGATACTCTCATTTAGTAACTCTATTTCGGATCCTAAATCAATCAGAGCTTTTCGAGCGCATACTGTATCGTTACGTTTAGCCGGACTTCTAAATGTAAGTAACATTGATGAACAGTAATAGTACAAAAACAAAAAGAGTACTATAATACCATAAAGATGTTTAGGGCGCCATCACACGACGCGGGACGGGAATAGGTAGAGGCAGGATAAATAGAGAAGCAGGCAGGCAGCCAGGCGGGCAGGAACGAGGAGTAGGGGCAGCAGGTAGTGTGGAGGAACTTAATACTGTATATTTATAGAAATAAGGTCATACATTATGAAAGGCATTATAGATAGTCACACAGAGAAATAAACAGGCGTAAAATACAGTCTCAAAATTGGATCAAGACTTCACCAAATGCCAAATCAATACTCTATGAAAAATAAGCCTCTTGTCAAAGCATTCTATTCTGGAAGTCTATGTTGAACATTTCAAACATGTACCAAGTTATTTCTTAATTGCATGACGTCCAGAACTAAATAAAAACGGCTTACAGTGAGAAACCTGCACCTATATTTTGAGTACAGAAGTTTGTAGTGACTTTTAAAGGGTTTAGAAGAGAACAGAGTGTACCTGCCTTTAGCGTGCTAAGTCTATGGAATAGAACTGTAAATTCGGATAGGTAGGCTTGTGTTTGTCTGTTTGGCAGCTAACAACTCGAGAACAGCTGTATTCTCCGAGTACAATAATCATTCATACTAAGCCCAGATACACTCGGGCGTATTTCTAACGGCGTAAGTATGGCGGTTAAGCTATACAACAAGCTACCGGAAAAAATGAGAAAACTAAATGAATTAGAATCAGTAGAGCCTTATTTAATTGGCTGTGCGACAGATGTTTTTATTCCATAGATGACTTTATGAATTTGAAATCCTTTTGACATAGTAATTTTTTTTAATTTTTTTATTATTGTTAATGTTAATTTTCTTGTTTGTGTTAATAATGTAAGAAGACAAAAAAATATTAGGTCTTTACCTATGAAATTGCCGTTCTGCAGTACTGGCCATTTCAAATCAAAATAATTTTTGTTTGGCTAAGAATTCTAACTTCAAATTAATTTTATTTTAAAAACATGGATTTTTCCAAAAGTAGTCATTTCTTTATTGATTAGTGTTACATTTTCATCGCATTTCAATCTTTTTCGTCATCATGGATACGTTAAAAATTCGAGTAATTATGGAATATGAGTACCGTCGTGGCAGCAACGCGGCACAAGCGGCACGCAACATCAACGACGTTTACGGAGCTAACACTACAAACCAACGCACCACCTGTTATTGGTTTGCTCGCTTCCGTTCTGGAAATTTCGACCTGAAAAATGAACCTCGCGGTCGTCCGAAGACTTTGGTCGACAATGACGAATTAAAGGCGATTGTGGAAGCTGATGATACACAATATACGGCTGAATTAGCAGCAGCTTTCGACGTTAGCGTCAAAACAATATTGGTCCATTTGCGTCAAATTGGCAAGGTAAAAAAGCTTGACAAATGGGTGCCCCACGAACTCAATGATCGCCAGCGCGAAGTACGCGTCGAGACGTGCCTTGCACTGCTCAACAGAGACACAAATGAAGGAATTTTGAACCGCATTGTTACCTGCGATGAAAAATGGATTCTGTTTGATAACCGCAAGCGCTCAGCAAGTTGGTTGGATCCTGGTTCAGCACCTAAACAATGCCCTAAACGAAAACTTACCCCTAGAAAAGTGATGGTCACTGTTTGGTGGTCTAGCGCCGGTGTGATTCATCACAGCTTCTTACCAAACGGGGTGAGCATTACTGCAGATGTGTACTGTGAAGAACTGAACACAATGATGGAGAAGCTGGCGCATCTCCAACCAGCATTGGTCAATCGCTCGTCTCCGCTGCTCCTGCACGACAACGCGCGACCTCATACTGCACAGCAGACGGTCTCCAAGTTGCAAGAACTGGGGTTGGAAGCTCTCCGTCATCCGCCCTACTCACCAGACCTTGCGCCTACAGACTACAACTTTTTCCAGAATTTGGATAACTTCTTGGCGGGAAAAAAATTCAATACCCGAGAGGCAGTACAAAATGCCTTTGAAGAATTTGTTGCCTCCCGTCCAGCTGATTTCTTTAAGAAGGGCATCAATAAACTGCCACTGCGATGGCAAAGATGCATTGATTGCATGGGTGATTACTTCGATTAATATAAATAAAAAATTCATGAAAAAAATTCGTTTAAATTTTTTCATACAAAACGGCAATTTCATAGGTAAAGACCTATTATTTAATTGTATACTGTAATTGACATAGTGATTATTTTATTATTTTATATTATTGTTAATGTTAATATTATTTTTTGTGTTATTAATGTAGGAAGACAAAAACTTGATATAATATTTTTTTTTTTAAAGCTTTGACTATTTCTATTTAAAAATTTGCACGACAAAAAAGTCGAATATAGTGAAACCATATAAAAATTTACCATATACAATGTACCTATATTCTGGCAAATAAATAATTCATTCATTCATTCATTCATAACGCGGAGATTTTTAACTCGTCCCTCCTAATGCAAAAAGTCGAAGTATTCCACTCAGAACACTCACTGATTTCAACGGCACTTAAGCTGCCCATAAAACAGTGTAGAAACATAGTGCCCTGGTAGGTAACAAAAATAGGTACTTACTAATATATTTAAAAAACAAATCGGTGTAAAGATTACTATATAATTTTTATTTTAAACTTATTAAAACTTTAAGTACATAGTTCTATAAGAAGGTACATTTAAATTATTATTCAATTAAATTATTCAAATACATTATTCACATAGTTTACAAAATTCACAATTTATTATACACAAGCTGCTGTGCGCTCGATGGCATTTCTCATCGGTAAAAGCCCCTACCGTATTCTGTTCGTACTTAATTGAGTTTCAAGTATCTAGTACATAGCATAACATCACGCCTGTAATCCCCGAACTGAGAAATTCCAAATTGTAAAACCCAATAACAGTTTGCCCGAGCCGGTAATCGAACCCAAGACCTCATGCTCAGCAGTAGCGCTTGCGACCACTAGACCAACGAGGCAGAACCAAAATAATGATAAATATATACGATATACATTGAAACAGAACTTGAAGTAACATCAAATTATACAATCGTTCTTCGTTTACATAATTGTGTACTTATCGATACCTACTGCTTTGGTCATCTTCGCCCCAACAATTTTTTCATGTCCGTTACTCCAGCAGGAAAATCTCTTCAAGAATGATATGAGTTCAACGAATAACTAGAGCGTAATATGTAAAAAATTGTACGTGTTGCCGTTTAGAAAAAAAAAGCGGAAAATCTTATCCTGCTGGAGCATTGTTGTTCCAGGAAGATGCTAAACAAAATAAAATGACCGGAGAGAGACATAAAGTACATACGCAGATAGCTTATATATGTGCGTAAATGTGTGACGAAACTGAAATTTGTGCGTCTTAAGGTTTTAGAGATATTTCATTTCCTGCTCAAATAACGTTTTGCAGAATGTTGTTTCTCGGACGTAGGGTAATTTGATAATTCGACTTTACGCGAAAAATTCGGGTTTTCGCAATATCCTAAGGATATCCAAGGATATTGCGAACACCCGGCGAGGGCTACTTTCAAGTTGCTCGCAGATTTTATTCACAATTTTCTAATTGGCCGGCATTTCGCGAAAAGTGGAATTATCAAACCACCCGCGACACATACATAAATACATAAACTCTCGCCTTCTTCCCATGGGGGTAGGCAGAAACTACAGAACGACTCTTGCTACGATCCTAACATACTGCTTTTGCTTCGTTTACGTTCACACACGCCCACCGGTTGCGAGTACTAAGCACTAGTAGGTACCTATCTAAATATATATTTTAAACTTTTCACTTATTATTAGTATTACTTAGTAACCTAATTTATTTTACAGATTGAACACCAAAATACAAATCGATAAAGTATCTAACTAAAGGGCTCTCCCGACCAGAGCGACCAGACCGGATCCAGACTGCGGGGAACCTTCCTCGCCGCACACAGGTGAAAAATCGTAAAAAGTTGGCCAAAACCTATTTTTTTCAAATTTGTATTAAATTTTGGTGAATGATTGATCCTGGTCCAGTTTTAGGGATAGAATGATAGTGGGGGAGGGAGAAACTACCAAATATCCTTCTTCCTCTGCAAAAAGGGGTCAAAAATGAGCTAGAGTGGTTAGATTTTGGTTTGCAACTCATATGGTTAAAAAAATATACTTGTTTCTGTTAAACAAATATTATACCCTCCTTACTACAGTTCATTATTACACTCTAATGAAAGGGAACCTTTCATAATCAAAAACCATATAATTATTATAAAACACATACTGTTTTATTATTATGTGTCAATTTCAGGGTCCTCTAATAAATTGAACATACTTTGACACAAAGTTAAAGCCTCCCTATAATAGCTGATAAGAATGTATCTGCTAAAGCAGACTTCTTCGTCAGTTGATCCTAAAACAATAAAAAAACACATGTCTAATCAAACGAAATCTTTGTTAAAGCGACGGTTTCCGACGGTAAAATTTTCAATTGTTTTAGCAAGAATAATGATCACTCTTTGTAACAATGTTAACAATTAAGCCGGATCTGCCAGGAAATTCAACTTTATCATTACATCAAAATGTTTTAACTGACAATATACATTTTCACGTCGTTTATGTGTCATTAATGTCTTAAAAAACGTCATTGAGTATCCAAAATAATTAATAAAAAATAGGTTATTACCTCCTGGAAGAGAACCCACCGCAAAAACACAAGCTTCCACTAAAACTTTCGAGTAAGACATTGACAAACGCAAGACCTTAAATTGTCTTAAACACATCCGATTTTCAACAAGTTCAACTTCGGACTGAGATAAGAATGACAACTCGTTTCTCAGGTACCCCTGATTGCTGTCATCCTTTTCATTGTTTATTCAGGTAGTAATTAAGACAGTTGTGGTCGTGTTACGAGAATTTTTAAATTTTTAGGTTTTGGCCAGCTTTTATGGATTTTTCACCTCCGTGCGCCGCCCGCGCCTGTTCCTCTCCTCCGCGGCGATTGTAGAAGTGGAAGCCATAGAGTCGAACCTTTACCCTAATTGCGTAATACACGATCAATCACAATCTGAATCGTTTTGAAACAGATTGTTAATCCGAGTTGGAAAAAACATTCTGCTCAACGACCTAAATAACGCAATGAATGTTGTTGTACTGACAAAATAAAACCGATTAGGTTTACGAAAATGTGTTACGCAATTAGAATAAAAATACTCACTAGGAATTAATTGAGAAAGTCAAACAAACATAGACAACAATAATACGTCATATGTTTGTAGAATGGTCGTTGCACTGAAACAACTCATCAGGAACTCGACTCGAAAGTGAACTTAATATCAAAACACGTACAGTCACATTTCGAGGTGGAGATTTGTTGGTAGATCTCGTGGCTAAGTAATAAAAACCGTACGGATCGATTCATCAGGTTAAGCTACGCTTGCCGGGGTTGGTCCATGGATGGGAGATCATGTTTCTTTCTTTCACGTTATGTCGTTGTCCCGGCTGTCATTCGTGGATCTTTGATAGTCGTTACGGGTTGTCAGAAGCCCGAAATTCTGACAACCAGTCTTACCAAGGTATCGTTTTACCCAGTTACATGGGTTGTGGAGGTCAGATAGGCAGTCGCTCCTTGTAAAGTACTGGTTGGTATTTAGCTGCATCCAGTTAGTCTGGAAGCCGATCCCAACATAGTTGGGAAATTGATTGTACAGTGACATATTATCCAAAACTATGTGACAATGTAGTTGTCGACGCGTCGTCGTTCACCAGAGACGTTGCTGTACGTGACGCGATATAAAGCTCACGAGTCAATGCTGTGCTTTGAGTTGAGTTAGTGTCGAGTAGTTAACGTGTGCAACGACCATCACTGGACTACTCAACCACTTCATAATGGTTCTCCTCTAACTCCATCGCTTCCCTCTCGTTAATCGGTCTGAAGATGGCTAGGAGATTCTCATAATACCGGGTGGCGGGCTGAAAGTAAAAACAGGCATTCATTCAACTGATTTATACAGGGTGTTAGGGTAAACACCGTTATCCTTGAAACTAGTAATTAGGTGTCACCTATAATATACTTTTTCTATGGGACCAACCTTGAAATCGCGGAAAATAATCAGCTGTTCCATACATTTGTGTTCACTTAAATCGGCAAAATGTATGGAACAGCTGTTTTTTTTTGCGATTTCAATGTTGGTCCCATAGAAAAAGTATATTGTGTACCTGTATTAAATGCAATCAATATTATACAAGGTGTTGTCTTTTGATACCCCATAACTCTAGGGTATTAATGAGACCATATCAAAATATCAACTGACATGAATTATAAAAAAAACACGTTTTTTTAATTTTCTTACAAAATATTTCGACAATGTACCGATTATTTATTTAAATAATATTGCTTTTTTTTTGCTTTTCTTTTAATATTTGCTTTTCAGTTTTTACCCGTGAGAACCTGTAATTGGCTCTATGTTTCCTATTTAATTGTTATCCATCTGTTATAGCTGTTGGTTCTCCTATGAATAAATAAATAAATAAAAAATAAAAATTGTTTCCAGAAATTTTAAGTGAGCTAGAAAGAAGATATTTTCGAAGTAAATATCTTCTTTCTAGCTAGCTGGGATTTGAAATGATAAATTCGTCCTACTATAGAGAATGCTAAAATTATAAAAATTACCGTTTTATTATTTAAAGACAAAATGTTTTTTTTTTTTTCAAATTTTAGATTCTTAAGTTCAAATGTATAATTTGAACTTTAGAAATCTCATTAAACGTAGCCGAGAGTGAGCTAGAAAGAAGACATTTACTTCGAAACGTGTACGGCTCCTTATACAAACATTGTGATTCATAGTATTAAGATCAACAAGTCATTTACAAAATAATCTCCAAAAAAAAAATTCTGTAAATTTTCTGATTGTAACGACTGTGAATGTTATTTATTATGTTATGTCTAGTCGCAAACTTTAGGTAAATATAGACGAATGACTTATTCCAAATAACATATTTTTTTAATGTATTTAAAATTGTTGTCCCGAATTTCGGGACAGATGTCCCGGAAAAAATGTAGTCCTAAGGAAGTGTCCGTTTCTTGTCTCTGTTCTTCGAAGTTTAGGCAAATAGGCACTACCTATTCCTATCACTGATAATAACCTACAGTTACGGGACGCCTCAAAAGAAACACTTTGTATTATTTATATTAATTCAAGCTCGTTGTTATGTGTCTCTGAAAGTCACTGTTAAAAGGGTCAAATTAAATTAGCTAGCGAAACGTGATGGGGATCTATGTCTACAAGATAAAGCAAAAAAAACCTTTTGTTTTTCTTTTTTTTCGGCCAATGACCGGGTGATGCCCGATGTCCCCAAGTTCCAAATTCCCCCGACCGCCTGTTAGTTACTTGAAGTATTTGTTTTTATTTTTCAATCTAATGTAATGGATAGTATTGCAAACGATTTTTCCTAAGTTTATTTACAATATTTTAAAATATTGTACAGTTGGTCGACTCTCCACGTGACCAGAGGGCTGGCCAATTTCTAGGTCAAAGAATTCAGGTCAGCATTGCCATTCAGCGTGGCAATGCTGCCAGCCTTTTGGGCACTTTTCCCACTGACAGCGATGCGGAAGAATTTTTTGACGCCCTATGAGCCCTTCCTTTATATATAATTTTTTCCCTTTGTACATATTGCTAGACTTAGATTTTTCAATTGATATTTTGATTAGGTATGTACTTACTACGTGACAGTTGACCCCAAAAAAAACATCGAACCTGTTTTTGGTTTATTATATTTAGATATCGATACCCATCACATCTGCGGAGTTTGGCTAACTAATTTATTTTGACCCTGTATAGTACCTATTACAATTTAAAGAAAACAGTAAACACTAAAAATGGTCAAAACCTACATCAGGCCTCGGCACTGGTGTTGGTGCCAATTCCGGCGACCTCAAACACCAGCACCGCTTTTTGTGAATAAAGAATACTGTAATCAGTGTTATTATCACAGCGCCGACGCCCACACCAGACAGCCAGTATACAAGAGTATTGCTAGAAGACGTTGTGCCTGAAAAACAAAACATGGATTGATTTATTTAAGTCATCATCCACTCAGCCTATCGCAGCCCACTGCTGGACATAGGCTTAGTACGTTTGTCCACCGCAGCCGTCACCGGTACGTAACCGGAAACGAAATGACGGCGCTGAAGTAGGGATAAATTACATTTACTATGGCCACGTGTCCACCGCTCGTCCGTCACCCGAACGCCGACATCCCGGCCGCCGAAGTTTCGAGTGGTTCGACGCGACCGCTAGGATTCGGCTCGAGATAGTGACGAATAGATGTATTGGCAATACATAACACGTTTGATCTTGTCCACACACTGCCGTCACATCGGCACCGTTCGCCCGGCTTTGATTTGTCTATCATAACATACTCAACAGCTGAGTTCGATCGCGATGGACAAACGATCGCTACTAATGGGGCGACACGTTCGGTTCGTATAATCTCGTTCCTTGGTAACGTCCCCGTGACGGCTGCGGTGGACAAACGCCTTTACTCAAATGGCAGCACAAGTTACAACTGACACTCGGTTTTCTGTTCTTCTTCCAAAAGCAATATCGATTCATATTGAGTACAATTTGTTGCTGTTTCTTTCTTACGCATTATAAATAAAATAAATACAACTTACTGGATGCTGGGTCTGCTGCAGTGCTGGTGGTCGTAGTGACGGCAGTAAGGGCGGTAACAGGAGACGTACTAGTAGTGGAGGTAGTAGTCAGAACTCTCGCGCGGAGGATCACCCTGATCTCGCTTAGCTTATCAATACCCCAAAGTGGTTCAATTTTGTTGGCCCCTTTTAAATAACATACTATTTTAATGTCATGGTCTCGACGAGATACGTTAAATCTTTTGGAAAGAACGCACCCATGTGTTCTGCATTCATCTGAAAGGAATGACCATCAATAACGATTTTTTTCGTTATTTATTATGATGTTAAACTACGCTTGCCGCGGTTGGTTCGTGGATGGGTGACCACGTAAAGCCATTTTGTAGATGTTTGACAGTCGTTACGGGTAGTCAGGAGCCCAAAAGACTGACAACCAGTCTTACCAAAGAGTATCGTGTTACCCAATGCCTGGGTTGTGGAGGTCAGATAGGCAGTCGCTCCATATAAAATACGGGTATTCAGCTGCATCCGGTTAGACTGGAAGTGGACCCCAACATAGTTGCGAAAAGACAACAAAAAGGCAGAAATAACGCTAAGCGAAAATAAAAACTTACAAAAAAAAAAACTACCAACTTCCAAAAAAAACACTAAAAAAGTGAAAAATAACTTTAATTTCGGAAGTCGGTGTCTTTGCTTTTCAATTTCCGTTTTTTGCCACCGACTGTTTAGTGTTTTTTTTGGAAGTCCGTTGTTATTTTTTTTGTAAAAGTTTTTATTTTCGTGTAGCGTTATTTCTGCCTTTTTGTTAAAGTCTGCCTAAAAGTTTTTATTTTTCACTTTTTTGTTGTGGTACCTACCCCACACAATTCCGAATACCACTACCTGATATGTAAATAACAGTGAAGGACTCAAACAGGATATCGTCTAGATAAACTAAGTGGGAAAAATACGTAATATTGAAGCTAACTCAAAAATTACGCAAGCAAAGTTAATAAAATTTATATGGGACCACCTCGGAAGCATGACCAACCAAACAAAAAAAGAATCATTAAAATCGATTCATAATTGGCGGAGTAATCGCGCAACAAAAATACAATAAAAAAAAAAAAGACATACAGACGAATTGAGAATCTCCTCCTTTTTGAAGAAGTCGGTTAACAAAACAATAGCGTGGGCGGGCGATGCGATGCGACGCGGAGATCCGGGGGACAGGAAATATCACGCGGGCGAATCGCAGATAGAAGCTAGTGAATGATATATGTATTTTTCTTCTTAAATTATCTTTCAAATACAAATTATGTAAAACTTACCAGAATCTCCTAAATGTAGTGATAAATTATTATATGAAGTTGCACTAAGATTTAGAAGAGGGCCACATTGTATCTGCAGTGTCTCGCCATCATTATACTCATAATATATAAGCCTGTGTTGGCCATAACTATCCATCGATCTACCGTTTGATGATGTGATGTGCAATGAATATTCATCTGAAAAGAAAAGTGCGGTTATGTGATATCTCTCAGGAGTTTACATCAAAACGAACACCAATACTTGTTGCAAATAAATGATTATAATTATGAACATTAACATCACGCATGTTTTCCCCGAAGGTTACGCAGAGTTGTATCTACGAGTACACCCACATTTCGCCAAGTATGTATAAGACCCATGTAATAGGAGGGCGAGTTTATTGCCCTCAACCGCACACATCCAGACTCCGGGCTGCTACTGAGAAATAACTGACCTGATGGAAAAACCCAATTTTTTTTTTGCCAGACCTGGGAATTGAACCCAGGACTTACAACTCGTGAGTCCGAGCCAGTATCACTGGCCCACCACTGCTCTACTTCTCTCACGTTTGGTGGCTGATTATGCTAAGTTTGAAAATGAGCATGACAATTTGCATACTTACTTAATTTTATACAATTTGTTCCCAAAACTTGAGAGAAAAATCGCATAACTTAATCAAAAATCCTAGGGCACAAATATATATGGTATTACTTACTCAGAGGGAAATTGACTCCAGAAAAGGAAAACATGATTGTTTCTGCCACTGCGCCAGTAATATAATTAGATGCGGCGCAGTCGAGTGACACGTAATCCGTCACATTGATATAAAACGACATCTCAGCCTTCTTTGCTGTAATTTAAAATTACATAGTATTAATTGTAATTTAAAAAAATATGTATTGTGTACTCATTACCAGTTCTATTAATTTATTATTGTTCATTGCCACTTATGTTTGACACTTCTTTGGGCTATTTTACCTTCGCATACCTTGGTTCTCCTACTGATCTCTCCATTTCTAATTCGATCACTTTAATAAACTCCAAGCATAGCCCTCTCCATTGCCCTTTGGATGACTTTTAGCGTTCTAATAAGGCCTTTTGTGGGTGACCACGTTCAGTACCATAAGGTCATCAATGGCAACATGCACCGGTCAAAGACTTTCGTCTTGAGACACTGCGATATGGGGAACAAGAAGATATTGCGTAGCTTCCCGAACGCTGCCCAGCTGAGTTGGATTCGACGATTGAACTCTTTCTCGAAGTTGGTCCTACTTAACTGGACAGTTTGTCCTAGGTAAACATACTCTTCCACAACTTCGAGTGTTGCATCTCCGATCTTTATGAGAGTGGTGTTACATTGGGCATTTGACATGAACTTTGTGTTGTCCAGTGACAAGTATTTACCAGTGACAAGTATACTTGTCACTGGTAAAATCCCCACACAGTGGAAAACATCAAACATCATTCTTATATTCAAGAAAGGACAAAAGGAAGACATAGGAAACTATAGACCCATTAGCTTGATGTCAAATATCTACAAGGTATTCTCCAAAGTTATCCTGGAAAGAATAAGCAAAAAACTAGATGAAAATCAACCAAGAGAGCAAGCAGGCTTTAGACAAAAATACTCAACCCTAGACCATATACATACGGTGAAACAAATAATGGAAAAATATAGCGAGTATAACAAAAAGCTCTATATGGCATTCATCGATTACTCGAAAGCCTTTGACAGTATAAGCCATAAAGCCATATGGGAGAGTCTGGAACAACAAGGAGTACACTCAAACTACATCAAAATTATTAAAAACATCTACTCGAACAGTGAAGCAAGGATACAACTAGAAACCTTGGGAAACAAGTTCAAGATAGAGAAGGGAGTGAGACAAGGGGATCCTCTATCACCAAAATTGTTCTCAGCTGCCCTGGAGGGTATCTTCCGCAAACTAGATTGGAACGAATTTGGTCTCAACGTGCAAGGTGTAAAACTAAACCACCTTAGATTTGCGGACGATATAGTCCTGTTTGAAGAAAACCCGTTTATCTTAAAGAAAATGATTAAGTCACTGATGGAAGAAAGCATGAAGGTAGGTCTATTCATGAACAAAGATAAAACAAAGCTACTTACAAACTCTGAACCAATAACAATGGATATTGACAATCAACCACTTGAATATGTGACAGAATATATCTACCTAGGACAGATAATCTCCCACAAGGACCAAACTACCAAAGAAATCGGCAGAAGAACAGCGAATGGGTGGAAAAGATATTGGTCTTTGAAAGAAATCATGAAATCCAAGGAGTTAAGCCTGCAAATAAAAAGGAAAGTCTTCACATGCATACTTCCAGTCATTACCTATGGATGCAAAACTTGGGCACTCACTAAAACCCATAAACAAAAGTTGGAACGGTGTCAGAGAGCAATGGAAAGAAGCATTGCAGGATTAAAAAAGATAGACAAAGTGAGAAGTAGCTTAATAAGAGAAAAAACTAAAGTATTGGATATAAGCACCCGAATAGACCAACAGAAGTGGAGATGGACAGGCCACATGATCCGAGATCCTCAGGATAAATGGAGTAAGACTGTCACTGATTGGTACCCCAGAGATGGCAAGCGAAATAGAGGGCGTCAACAGACAAGATGGGAAGATGACCTAAAACTCACAGCTGGACATCACTGGAGACGGGTGGCACAGGATAGAATCCAGTGGAAAACGTTAGAGGAGGCCTATGCCAAGAGGCACACCGAACTGCGGGACATCTTATAAATAAACTAGAATTTTATCTATCACACCTATAGTAGGTGTGATAGATAAAATTCTAGTTTATTTAGTAAACCCAAAGTTTGGAATAAATGGCTTATTATTATTTTTTTTTTTTTAAATAAGTTTTTACATCTCGTGACCCTGGGATCCCGGACCTTTGGAAGGCGTGCAAGGGGCCGAAGCCAACTCGCAGAGGCCCCTTATACAATTTTAAATGGAATGAGGACCAACCGACGATTATCCCTGTTCGCACTATGCAAGTGCAGCCAAGGACAACCCCCGGTTGGTGTAGGACTATTGCAGAACATGGAAACAAAAATATTGGATTATGGGTTTGGGTTGCTAAGTGAACTGGTTATCTTGAACTATGGAAAGACTATGGAATTATTATTATTATTATTATTGTGTTGTCCATGTTCATTTCAAAGCCTATGACTGGTTCGCATTATGTATAGCAATTAGTTGAGATTGAATATTATAATCAAAAAACAAAAGAAGCACAGCTCATTCGATCTGCTGTTAAATCAATACACGTTCAATTCCCCAGGAAAGTGTTATAGGTTGCTTCCTTTTCCTCATTTATATAAATGACCTCCCCAAAACATAGACGGGCCATGTGTACTGTTAGCGGATGATATCTCGATCCTGAATTCATGCCAAACGAATGCCAATTTAAATGTAGAACTTACGACTATTCTTGAAACAACTGAAAACTGGATAAGCGACCATTAATCTTGAAATAATTTTACCAAAACCAAACTAATGGCGTTTCACCCCTGGCAGAAAAGCAAATAAATATAGATTTTACTTTCAATCGACATAAATTAGAAACAGTTAACAATTTCACTCTCCTAGGTTTAACAATAGACACTCATATTAACTGGAAAACACATATACAGACAGTAAAATCAAAAATTTCAAAGTTTTCATATGCTCTCCGTGAAATAAAAAAGATTACAAACCTAAAAACCGCACTAGTCACATACTACGCGTATGCCCATGCTTGGTTTAGTTATGGCATCATCTTATGGGGAAATAGTACAGACGCTCCCTCCCTATTTACCCTGCAAAAAAAGCTTATACGAATAATTGCCAATATAGAACAAACCGATAGTTGCAAGCCTTACTTTCAGAAACACAAAATTCTCACCTTGGTTGGTATCTGTCTTAGAACTATGTAAACTGGTCCGTAAATATCCAGATTCTTACAGCACACGGGGAGACATACAAACAAATTATTCGTTGCGCCATAAAAATAGACTAAATTTGCCCCCCTCCCGCCTTAAATTACATTCATCTAGTCCATATTCAATGTCAATAAGAATATATAATAAATTACCAGAAGACATAAAACAACAACACAAAACCAGTATATTTTTAAATAAACTAAATGAATACTTAATTTAAAAAAGCTATTATACAGTACAAGAATATCTTACGGATACATCCAATCTTAATAATAATTATTAAAATAACAAAAATAAATTGTACCAAAATACTTTATAATTAAATTAGATACATTGATAACAATGAACAATTTTTAAGCGAGTAATGAAACAGCATTAAAGCTAAATATAATTAAATAAATAATAAATGAATAGATAGACCTGTACTTATACAAAATATTAATAGAATAAGTAAACTAATGGAAATATAAATACATAGATAATAGGATAGGTACCGAAAAATGTATAACGGATAAATTAAATTCAATTATAATTACGCATAATTATGACTCCCTGATATATTTTAATGAGTAAAATAATAAAAATAAACTATAGGTACCATAATACTTAAAATTACACTACATTAATAATAAAAACAATTTTTAAGCAAGTAAAGAAGTAAGCAATATTAAATATACCTAATTAAATAAATAAATGGATAGACTTGTATATAAATTATTAATAGAATAAGTGAATGAATGGAAATATAAATACATAGGTAATAGGATATAAATAATTCTTAACTTAATAACAAGAAAAAGAGCTCCTCTCTCTACCTATTTCAAAATTTGCTGTGCCCGACAGGGTCCATAATTGTTTCTATTATTTTTTACTTACCACCTATATTTTGTACATTATGGATTGCAATAAACGATTTTGATTTGATTTTAAGAACCACTCATTCGGAAGCTCTACTGAGGTCATCTCTGAGTATTGTACTGAGGTACTCCATAGTCTCAGCCATGACAACTATATCGTCGGCAAGCCGAAGGTAAGTGATGTACTCGCCATTGATGTCGATGCCTTGCTTACTGGAGAGGTATTCCACAGTAACGTAACCTACGGTCGATGCCACCTGAACCCCACCGAATGCAATGATCGGTATGGCGGAGTATTTGGTCTTTTGACAACCGACTAGTCGGCCAACGTTATGGCCGGCTCATCTCTTATAATTATGTAGGTATATGACAATTACCTGTCTTGGTATAACTGTTTACATCAAGGTTCCAAGGATCCTTCACCTCCAATCTCATGTCTGCTTGCTGAACGTCACACACCACATTAATGGGATGGAGACTTTCACATTTATAATCAATGCTACTCGTATAATAGTTTTCAAAATCCACGCGTGGTCGTACAGTCATCCCATTAATTGTGACACTTATTGCACCTACAAGAAAAGTCAATTAATTCATAAACCCCTTCCTAGGCGGGCCCTAAACGATCAATAATATATTAATTAGGTATTATGTAAAAAAAACCCTCTCCGATCCGAAAGGCTACTGCAATAACATTACCAGAACAAACAATATATTATTGAAAATATAAAAGTTATTGCAATTTGAAATTCACATTTTTTGTACCAAAATTACCCCAATTTCATTATAAGCAAATTTTCTACAAAGGTCATAACTATTTATTGACCATCTATATTTCTCTAAATGGGGTATAAATCTAAACGTTAACTCTAACAAAACTAACTATTACTAATATTAATTAAGACTTACTATACAAATAAACAAATCATATCTAAAGTATGGGCGTCGATAAATTCCTCCGCATCGCTGTCGGCTGGTAATGTACCCAAGAGACTGGCGGCATTGCCACGTTGAATGGCAATGCTTAGCCTCTGACCAAGGTTAAAGGCAGCCAAAGGTCACGGGAAGTGCCAAACAGCCGTTTGGAGATTTCATTAAACAGACTATGAGCACTCGGACCCCACGGCCCTAGGGTTTCAACCCCAAACGGCTCGAAAATATAATTAATTGCCTATAAGGCAATAATACTTTCGCCGCTTGAGGTTTTCCACAGCCGCAGCGGCAGCGCCAGCACAGCACGCCGAGCCAGGAAGATGGGATGGCGCAAGGGTATCGACACACGTTGCGTCCCACACTAAAGTCCTACCCATCTTTCATGGGAATAAGGACATGCCGTCCGGTGTTTTGCCATCGTCGAGTGCCAAGCCATTGGGTTCTAATACAGCTGGAACGCAGACGGTGACAAGAGCTCGTCGGATGATGTCATTAATGTTCGCGTGCCGCGCTAAGCGACCCGCACTTCGGCTGCAAGACAGGCCGTGGTGTCCGAGGCTGTTGAGAACTTCGCCACAGTGTCAGCGATGAGGAGTACAACATGGGGCTCTTAGGCGCAGGCAAGCAGCGATGCGGAACGTAGTGTCGTCGAACAAAGTTCCAAGGTTCGATGACGATAGTGCATGAAGCCACAGACCCGACTCCCACTTACCCACAGCCAGCAGGCGCGCGCGCTCCATGTAATAAACCGGTAAAATTCCCCATAGAAAAAACGAGACAATTCTTTTTTGTTTTTTTATTGCCACGTATAATTATGTTCTGTCAGTATGATGCTTTACAACACCTCACGGATCAAACAGGATTTTTGTTACACGCTGTATAAGCAAATAAATATCACGAAATGCGCAATTTTCTTGACTTTTTAACCGACTTCAAAAAGGAGGTTCTCAATTCATGTGTATGTTTTTTTTTGTATGTTTGTTTCGCGATTTTGATAATCCTTTTTTGGTCCCGTATAAAATTTATTAACTTGGCTTGAGTAGTTTTTCAGTTAGCTTCAATATTACGTATTCTTCGTATATCTGGACAATGTTTTAAGTTACTACGTCACTGTTATTTACATAGCAGGTAGTGGTACCTACCACTACCTGCTACTAGTGCTACTAGTAATGGTAATTAATGCGATTTTGCATTAATTTCATTAGCATGTGAATTCTTGAGTCGTAGCATGATAATGGCTATCGCTATGCTAATTGCTAATAGCTAATATGACGATAATTGATAAGAATGAAGTATGTGAATTTTGTTAATATGCGAATTAAAAAGTGCGTTCGCTTTAGGACGTCTCCTGACGTATATTTATTGCGTACATATTGGCGTGCATTATCTATTTAAGTATATCTACCGCTGCGTGCGTCGTTTAATAGTATGAAAAATTACGAATAAATTCACTTAGCATTTCACAGAATTTCGCAGACTTTTTCATTTCATTTGCTAAATGCGAAATGTGAATACACTTGCTAACAATGATTGCGAATGCTAATTAATACATAGCTAGCAGCTAGCATGCTAGGTACTCGAATTTGTGTGGGGTAGGTAGGTCAATCAATCTGTCTAGCCTTTTCCCAACTATTCTTGGGGCAGCTTCCAGTCTAACCGGATCCAGCTGAATACCAGTATTTTACATGGAGCCACTGCCTATCTGACCTCCACAACCCAGTAACTGGGTAATACGATACCCCTTGGTAAGACTGGTTGTCAGACTTTCGGGCTTCTGACGACCCGTAACGACTGTCAAAGATCAACGAATGACAGCCGGGACCAACGGCTTAACGTGCTTTCCGAGACACGGAGGAGTCTGGGTATGTAAAGATGGTCACCCATCTACGGACCAACCCCGGCAAGCGTAGCTTAACCTGATGGATCGACCCGTGCGGCTGGTATTATTTAGCCACGAGCTCCTCCAACTGGAAATTCTGGCAATAGTAGTATGTCTATGTTGTGGGTGTGTAACAGGACTTTACCTCTGCTTTATTCGGGGAGAGCCCCGCTGGGTTCCATGTTGCTATCTTGAGGGAAGTCATTGTGATATCTTATTGTCGTTATTGATTAACATAGGTATGCATTTGTTGTTAGGGTAATAAAATAGAACATGAAACAAACTTACTGAATTCTGTCCGCATTACAAACCTCACCATAACATCGGTGTGGTCATTTGAATCCTGATTATGATTATAACATATCATATAACTATTGTTATGATCAGAATGCAATCTTGCAATAAAACCCACCACTCTATAATATGGTAACATATTAGAGGGTCCATCTGAAATAATACGAAACATACATGTATTATTATTATTGACATTTTAAGCAAGGAAATGCTGATCCAGTTTTCGCTCGACGTATCATGGACACAGGGAGCCGATCTTCTGTACGTATCTCAGATAATACGTACAAAACACATAGGTATCTGTTTTGTGCCGGTGCAGTCGTATGTACACAACATTGAATAAGTTTCATCTGTTCATTCTACGCGCGCGGTACTATCACGCCCTTTTTTTTAAAGAAAAGGAACATGTTTGGGTACAAAAGAACATAAAAACTCACCGCTCATTGTTTTTGCCATCGAATATTCCATCTCGAGCAGAGCGTCATCGGGGTTCAAGAAGTCGACGCAAGTGACGTTGACTACATCGCCGTCTGCGTATTGGTACTCAGCAGTGAAGTCTACTAGTCTACTACTGAAGGCAGTGAAGTCGACGATCTCCGACAGATCTGTGCGAACTGTTTCCAGTGCCATGTTGTTCACGAGGATCGTCTGAGGTGACTCTGTGGAGTTACTTGTTCTAATTTAGACTCAAATGTATATTATGTATTTATGTTCTGCTATATAACTGCATATTAACTCACAATCCAACAATCATTCAAATTATTATAACAATGAGGCCCGACCACACGTCCCACAACCACACCACATCTCAGCGACAAAATGTGGGCAAGCAGTGGTTACGTGTGGATAGTACCGATGCAGAATAGTACCGATGGAGATTTTTCGGCTGGCAACACTGCTCGAATGACATGATTTTGTTCCGTATTTAAAAAAATAGTTTTAATAATTTTTAAGTGTAATTAAGGTGAAATAATATACCTAAATGTGAAATAACTGAATAAATACTAAGGATTATTGTTTTCGTTCAAATATTCATAGTAAAACACAGTGTTTGGTTGCCCACCGCTACCGGTAACCCACCCCGAACAGCTGATGTTCGACCTGCGGATCTAAACGGAGAGTATTGTTGTTTATATTGTTTAATTATCACACAGTCGTATCTTAGACTCTGTAACACGCCTTCATTGATCCCTAGAATAACCATTCTTGGTTGATTTGGTGGCACTCTGCAGTGGGTCCAAGTCGCTTTGTTTACCTACTTACTATTCTAATGTAATTTGGGTTAGTGTAATGATTTAAATATATATTGTACCTATGCATGATGTTTCTTATATTTAGTTATAGAAATTCAGACACACTGTAAAAATTGTTATTGAATAAATGAATTGAAATTGAAAAAAATGACCTTTCCTTAGTTAAGATAACGAAACTTTTGTGAATTTTCTTCAAAAAGGAGGAGGTTCTCAATTCGTCTGTGTTTATTTTTATTTTGTATGTATGTTACTCGATTACTCCGCCTATTATGAATCGATTTTGATGATTCTTTTTTGTATGGTAGGTCATACTTCAGAGGTGGTCCCATATAAATTCTATTAACTTTGCTTGCGTAGTTTTTGAGTTAGCCTCAATATTACGTACTTTTCCCACTTAGTTTATTTAGACGATGTTTTCATTTACTCCTTCACTGTTATTTACATCAGCTAGTGGTATTCGAATTGGTGTGGGGTAGGTACCACAACTAAAAAATGAAAAATAAAAACTTTTTACAAAATAAAAACCGACTTCCAAAAAAAACACTCAAAACTGAAAAATAACTTTATTTTCGGAAGTCGGTGGCAAAAAACGTAAACTGAAAAGCAAAGACACCGACTTTCGAAATTAAAGTTATTTTTCAGTTTTGAGTGTTTTTTTTGGAAGTCGGTTTTTTTTTCATAATAATTTTAATAGATTAGGTATTAGAACTACACAACAACAAGAACGTTGTTTAAGCTACGCTTGCCGGGGTTGGTCCGTGGATCTTTGACAGTCGTTACGGGTCGTCAGAAGCCCGAAAGTCTGACAACCAGTCTTACCAAGGGGTATCGTATTACGCAGTTACTGGGTTGTGGAGGTCAGATAGGCAGTCATTCTATGTAAAATATTGGTATTCAGTACCATCCGGTTAGACTGAAGCCGACCCCAACATAGTTGGGAAAAGGCAGGCAGTTTGATTGATTTTTTCGCCAGTCTACGTGTTGTCGTGGTTGTGGTGTGGTTGCGGTACGTGTGATCGGGCCCTTACTGGGAAGAATAAAAGTTTGTACATACCCAATAGTCTCACGTGAATAAACATATAGCAATAGGCTGCTGTATAGTTGGCGTCTTTATACTGGACCTTGGGAAATGTTGATGGGTGATCTTGATGGAGCAACACCGTACAGTTCCATACACCAGCCATTCTTTTCTCTGCCTTAAACTGTTAAAAGATACTTAAATAGGTACCTATGTAATTTATTAGACATTATCTACGCTATTATAATAGCATAAGCACAATCATAATCACTGCTGGGACATAGGCCTCCTCTCTGTGAGAGGGAGCGGGCCGTAATCTACCACGCGGGCCCAGTGCGGGCTGGTAGATGTCACATGTCTTAGAATTTTTGTGTCTTTGTCTAGGACATGCCGGTTTCCTCACGATGTATTTATTCGTTCACCGAGCAGTGGTGATGAGATAAATAACAAAAAGTAAAGTGCCTGCTTAGGTTCGAACCCGCGACCTACAACTCGTAAGTTGCGGCCGTTATTGGGCCACCACTGCTCTGTAGATAATTATATGAAGGTATCCATACAGATTATACTATTATACTTACTATTATAATTATTAAAACTTATTATAAATTCGAAAGTAACTCTGTCTGTCTGTATGTTACCTTTTCACGCCTAAACCATTGAACGAATTTCGATAAAATTTGGCAAGGAGATAGATGGCATTCCGAAGAAGGACATTGGCTCTTTGTCTCAAAAATAATCCTATTTAGGGAATGAAAGTTTGTATAGGAAACCTATCATTTCTTAAGTTTAAAGGATCGTGGGCAAAAGACACCCAGCTCCGCCACGGATCAAACCACTGTAGTTTTGAAGACATTACTTCTCCCTTTACTCAGGCCAAGGCACATCAAAATCTGTCCCGGGGGAATTCAGTTATGATAATGTTCGGTTAGTTCAGATTTGGTTAAGTTATGTTAGGTTTGGATACGCTGCCTGGAGGTGGCCCTCAGCAAGTCGGAGGCAATGGTGTTTCATGGCACCCGGCGGGCGCCGCCACCCAGCTCACACATCGTAGTCGGGGGGGCTCGGATCGCTGTCGAGCCTACAATGAAATACTTGGGATTGGTGCTCGACAGCCAGTGGGATTTCGGGCCCCACTTACGACGGCTGGCGCCCAAGTTGCTGGGCGCTGTCAACGCTGCTTCCCAATCTGGGGGGCCCGAGCGCCGCCTGTAGGCGGCTCTACGTGGGGATCGTGCGGTCGATGGCCCTTTACGGGGCCCCGATCTGTGCGGCTGACCTGACGGCCGGTAGTATCGCAGTACTGCGTAAACCGCAGAGGGCGATGGCCGTCAGAGTCATCAGGGGGTATCGCACGATCTCCTACGAGGCGGCTTGTGCACTGGCCGGATCTCCCCCCTGGGACCTGGAGGCAAAGGTGCTCGCGTCACTTCATCAGTGGTGCGAGGAAGCCACGGCGCAGGGCGAGCGACCGATGCAGCGACACATGGAGTCCCGGTCCTGGTGGCGGAATGGTGGGAAAGGCTTTCACGCCCTACCGCTGGCCTCGACATCATCGAGGCGGTCCGGCCGGTGCTCGAGCGCTGGCTCGGGAGGAGGCACGGCTCCCTGTCGTTTCGGGTGACGCAGGTGCTCTCGGGGCATGGTTGCTTCGGGAAGTACCTGTGTCGCATAAACAGGGAGCCAGATGCCCGGTGTCACCACTGCGTCGACTGCCGGGAGGACACGGCGCGGCATACGCTGGCAGAGTGTGCCGCTTAAGAGGAGCCGCGCCGTGCCCTCATCTCAGAAGAAAGCAGTGACTTGTCGCTGCCGGCCGTAGTCGAGTCGATGGTCGGCAGCGGGAAGTCCTGGGACGCGGTGGTTTCCTTCAGTGAGACAGTCGTCTCGCAGAAGGAGGCTGCGGAAAGGGAGAGGGAGATCTCATCCACTCACCCGGCCCGCAGCAGGCGCACCGGGCGTCGGCGGAGGGCGGATAACGCCCTCTTCCAGCCAAATGGGTCCACGGGTGACGGACTCGGGGACATCCGTCACCCCCCACACATCAGGACCCGAGGTGGCGGCGCGTAGTGTTCCACACACGCCCCTATTAGACCCACCGGCTGTCGAGCACCAATCCCAGGTACTTCATGGTAGACTCGTCAGCGATCCGAGCCCCCCCGACCACGATGTGTGAGCCGGGTGGCGGCGCCCGCTGGGGGCCATGAAACACCATGGCCTCCGACTTGCTGAGGGCCACCTCCAGCCCTAGGCGACGTGTGCGGCTCACCACCTGTGAGACCGCAGCCGTCGCCAGCAACGCTGCCTCCCTGAGCTCCCCCGGGCAGTGACCAGCGTGTCATCCGCGTAACACGTCAGGTCTACCCCCGGTCCAAGCTCGCCCCTCAGCACCCAGTCGTACCCGATGTTCCACAGAAGTGGGCCTACAACCGAACCCTGTGGAACACCGCACGACATGCAGCGGTGGATTCCGCCATCACGACCCATTTAGGTGACATGGCTTCGACCGCTGCGGTCGGGGTCTTCCTCATGCAGCCCGTGATCGCCACACAGGCTAGCCTTTGCATGCGTTGTAGTTTGTTGGATGCTGTAACTAGTTGGGTGCGGGGCCACCAGACCACGGCCCCGTACGCAATCATGGGGCGGATCACTGTGGTGTACAGCCATAGTATAATTTTGGGGGATAGGCCCCACTTCTTACCTATCATTTTCCTGCACTGCCAGAAGGTGATGCAGGCCCTGTTCAGCTTGTTGTCTAAATGACTGCTCCAGTTTAACTTACTGTCTAGAATGACCCCGAGGTACTTGACTTCGTTGGCCAACTGAAGTTCTGTATCGAACAGTTTTGGTAGGCGGAATGGGCCTAGAGCTCGTTTGTGGGTTAACATGACTAGTTCAGTTTTAGTGGGGTTCACTGATAGATCAAATTCCCCGCACCAACTTTCTACGATGCGTAGTGCTTGCTGAGTGAGGTTACAGATCGTTCCCGTCACCTTCCCTGAGACAAGGATTGCGAGGTCATCTGCATATCCTATTGTGTAGTAGCGGCTGTCGTTGAGTCTAGTGATGAGGTCGTTGATCACCAGATTCCATAGAAGGGGGGACAGGACTCCTCCCTAGGGGCAGCCTCTGGCTATCATGGCCAACTGCTGCTCCCCCTCAAGGCGAACCACTCGTTTACTTAACATGTTTGTAATCCAGTCCGTTAGTACCTGTTCTACTCCATGCCTGGAGAGGCCGCGCTCCCTTAATAGCCGGCCTCATTTTGAAGGATATCCTAACCTAACATAGTCGTAACTTAATAACCCCGGGACAGATTTTGATGCGCCTTGGACTGAGTAAAGGGAGAAGTAATGCCTTCAAAACTACAGTGGTTTCATTCGTGGCGGACGTGGGTGTGCCACTCATAGATTCTTGCCCACGATCCTTTTAGAATGCTTTTGGTAACAAATAAAGAGTTACGTGTTTCAGCGGTTTTCTAAGATCCTCAAGAGGGTAACGTATAGGATTATTTTAAAATTCACATGTAATAAGTACCTATTGACATTTTTGTGTGACTCTTTTCAAGACATTGGGATTATAGTGAAAGAAAAGAAATAAAGAAAGAAATTTCATTAAAATTGGTCCACTCAGTCAAAAAATAATTAGTACTACTTGGCTTGGAAGGGAGAGTTTCAGTTTACCAGCGTAGGTACTCAAATCAAATCAATCATAATAACCACACATGAACCGTGACAGACGCCACGGTTGGCGCAGTGGCTGAGCGATGGACGGCTGCGCTACGTCTCGCGGGTTCGATCCCCGCACGGAACAAATATTTGTATGATCTGCAAGTAGTTTTTCCGGGTCTGGGTGTTAGTATATGTGAGTTTCTATGTTTGTAACCGACTCACCATACAGGAAGAAATTCCTAGTGCGGGGAAACGTTTTTTTTTAAAAAAAAACCTCAAACAGACAATATGGTCAATGTACTCACAGTTATTATATCTTTCGAACCGGATTTTTCCATATAAGAATTGAACACATTCTCCTGTGACTTATCTTTACAGCTGTAAAAGATTGAATACCATTAATATCTTACTAAATAAATAAATTCATTCATTTGTATGTAAACGTACCAATATCCATAGCCAAACATCAAATAACATTCAATTACAATTAAATAAAAAATACGAAAATTCAAATTAAATCAGAACAAGTAAACCTAATACTAGTTCCTACTAATACCCAGGTTTTATAGTCTTTCTTCAACCAGTGCGTCCTGCCCGTTATGACATACGGTGCCGACACGTGGACATTGACTGACAGTCGGGCCGGACCACAAATTGAAGGTCACCAGTGCGCTATGGAGCGAGTTACTTTGAAGGATAAAATCCGAAATGAAATCAGCCGGAAAAGAACCGGAGTTACCGACATAGCTCCCAAAGTAAGCAAAATGAAGTGACAGTGGGTTGGCCGTGTCAAAGGAGCGATGGCCGGTGGAGCACACGATTACTTTGTAAAAGTATTGTATTATTGTGAATGTGAGGACTATGTGAATTTTTATTTTTGTATTTTTTCGTTCTCAGTTAGTTTTATCGATGGTCTGGCAATTTGAGAATTTTATGCGGCCTACCCAAATGTCCTTTCTTTGGTATTGTACGTCGAGTCGTTGAGCTCCTTAAGTTCTGAGTTGAGCTCCACTATTACTGACAAATGCTTGCACTGACTGGACAGGTCCACTCAAATCTGTGTGGTACTTTCCTCAAAAGACCATTTCAGACTCGAATTTACATGGTCCTCATATGGCTTGACCAAGATTATGTCTGGACTTCAAAAGAGACTGTGACCTCTGAGTTTGTTTCGGCCTTTCTTCTCAGAGTAGTCAGATAGGAAACGCCGACCTCATCTAGCTTATTTTTAATTAAAAAAATTATATGACGTGTAAAAGTGATTGCAATATCCTATTTACAGAATAAACAATTTCATTTCATTTCACGTGGGACGCTCCCCAGCGATGGACCGACGACCTTAAGAAAGTGGCTGGAACAGACTGGATGCGGAAGGCAGAGGACAGGGTGTTGTGGCGCAGCTTGGGAGAGGACTATGTCCAGCAGTGGACTGCGATAGGCTGAGTTGATTGTCTTTGTTTATTTTTATTCCCACAATATTTAGAAGTAGGTTAGGTTAGGTTTAACTCTAGGTTTACCAGGGGCGGTACTTTCATACAAGCCCGAAAGCCCGGCTTGCCCTAATAAAATCATAATTCACAAGAACAAACGTAAGCCTACCAATAAAAAATAAATTTAAAAAAACAGTCAATAATCTCGAACTCAATCATTCATGTCATAGGAATAATCAAATTTCGAAATCCCCGCTCTATCTGCCGCGCGCACTGCGCAAGGGTGCCAGATCTACGCACTCATTGAACTCAATCATTCATAAGAATACAATTTTTAATACCGAGCTTTGTTGCCAAACCTACGCGCCACTACAATGCATTCAAATGCGCCTTCTCGCTCACACTCGTCGGCTTTCAATGGGGCTTGCCATACCTTTCTTTGTCTAGCAGTTTTCGCCTACAAATTGCTATAGAAACGTTTACATTTGTTGATATATTGGTAAGTACTTATACGAAGATTTGTATGAAATGAAAAGCCGGGCTTTTGGGAGCACAGAGTACTTTTTTAGAGTTAAGTTCGCACAAATGCACTAGCCGCGATGTTGACCCGCGTAAAGTGAGTTGCAAGTCCGCGATGCGACAGTCGACGCGACTCGATTTGTTATTGTTTTGAAATTAATATTTTGAGATCAGTATTTTATTTCCAAGTGCTGAGATAATGAATTAGTTTTATTATTTAAAATGATTTGATAGTGTGATAGTTATTGCGGCTGTAATTCGTAAGTGTGTGTGTCTTAGTAAGTGAATACAGTGTTATTTTTATCATCAAAATGTGAATTCGGAAACTGTGTTCGAAAAGGTAAGTACCTACATTGAGTTTTATGGCAGTGTAACTCTCTCTTTACTTCACCGTAATCAACCCCAAATGACTGTACCTAATAAAATTTGGAAAAAAACAAGTATTTTTGTCAGTTGAAGAATATAATTGAAATTGGCATTCGATTGTTTATTATGTTGATGAGTATGACAAACTTAGGTAGCTGGTGGCATGAAAGACATCAAAATTTGTATAGTGTTGTTTGTATGTTAATTGTAGTTTCGGTAAACCACTGAAAAACAAACCATCTTATTATTATTACATCTCATCAAGATCATAAAACACAATAATTTTCTTATCGAAGATATTCTTCGTAACTAGGTGTTTTGAAATAAAGATTAGAGTTGGCTATTGTCATTATGATTAATTAAAAAATGTTATAAGGTACCTAATGTAATATCTCATTTAACATTTTCAATCGACATTATAATTCATAAAACTAAGTATGCGTACGGTAAAAGAACAACAAATCGATAATTTGGGGGCCATCTAGCGGCTTATGATTGAATAATTTTGGTGACAAGCGAAAGAATTTATTATGGTGAAAAGGTCCTGCTAATCGGTGTGGTTACGCGCATTCATTAATATAGATGGCGCTTACTTATAATAATGGTGTTATCATGAACAACAAAGAAAATCCGTAAATCGCTCACTTGGGCTTTTGTTATTTAATTTAGTACCTGGTGTAGGTAAGTAGGTATCTATGATATCAGTGACAGCTTCTTCTGCCACTTGTATAGATAATATTTTTTGTAATTATTGTGATTACTTACATAAACAAATTGTAAATAAGTTGCCATCTGATCACAGTGGACAAACTATAACATTTTGCGCCTACATGCCTTTACAAATAATTCAAATAAGGTTTAGGCCAATTACATGTAAAAACTTAGAGAAATTAAATAATTCTTTGGCCAGTAAATGACCTATGTGTTCAGAGTTTTAATAATATATGTGACCCAAATGAGTTCTACGCCGAGTTCTTTTCAATAATAAACAAGCAATTTAATGACACTTTTCCACTAAAGACTAAAACTATTTACACAAAGTTCTTATTTAGTGATTGGGCGACTCCAGGTATTCGTAAAAGCAGGGAAAATCTTTTGAACTTTATGGCCTAAAGCAACATATGAATAATACAACCTTTCATTAGTATGATGCAAAATATTCAAAAACTTATAAAAATGTGTGCAGAATAGCTAAAGCTCTTTACATTAGCAATAAAATAAAATCAGCTGATGATAAAATAAAAACTACCTGGCAAATAATAAATAATGAAACAGGTAGGAAAAAACAGCGTAGTACTGAATTTAATTTAGATTCTGCAAATGGCCCCATCAACTCAGATGTAGAAATAGCTCAGGAATTTGAAAACTTTTTTGGTAATATTCCCGTTAAAACTACTGAAGCTTTAAATTCTTCACCCGCGCTTTCTGCTGCCTTACTTAGAAATAATGTAAAGGCATGCCCTTTGGAGTTAAGGTTTCAGCATACAAACCCCGCAGGCAGTTACAAAAGCTTTTAAAGATCTTAAAATTATTTAAATCAACAGAAGATCTATGGGGAATATCTGTAAAAGTCTGTAGATCTATCATAGAAACCATTGCGCCCTATTTAGCTTTCATATTTAACAGCAGTGTAGACCAAGGAGTCTTTCCGGATCTCATGAAACACAGTAAAGTAGTTCCTTTGTTCAAATCCGGTGATAGTAAGGAACCCAACAATTATAGGCCTGTGTCAATTTTGCCAGTGCTCAGTAAGGTGTTCGAAAAGTTGATGCTCAATCAAATGTTACGTCACTTTAATAAAAATTCCATCTTTCACGAACAACAGTACGGTTTCACCAAAGGGCGTTGTACCACTGACGCCGGTGTCACCCTAATAAAGAACATTTTTAACGCCTGGGAAGAAGCACAAGACGCCATTGGAATCTTTTGCGACCTCTCGAAGGCGTTCGATTGCGTCGACCATGAGACACTTCTGCTGAAACTAGAGCACTATGGGATTAGGAATACAGCTCTTGATTTACTAAGATAATATCTGAAAGATAGAAAAGTTCAAGTTCAAGTAAACGGCGTAAACTCATTGGGGGCTGAAATGCCAATGGGCGTTCCTCAAGGTTCAATATTGGGTCCATTCCTCTTTTTAGTTTACATTAATGATTTACCACAATTACTACTAAATCAACCGAATGGTGGTGTTATTTGCGGATGACACATCATTGATTTTTAAAATAAACCGACAGCCAAAACATCCTGACGACGTGAATAGCTGTATTCTTCAGGTTCAAGATTGGTTTACGGTAAATAATTTGGTACTAAATGAAAAAAAATACCAAATGCATTCGATTTCAATTACCTAATGTTAGAAGTAGCGAATGTGACATCATATTGAATGGAGAAAAACTGGAATTTATTAATCAAACAGTTTTCCTGGGAATCACGCTGGACGAGAAATTACAATGGGGACCTCATATAACATCCCTTGCGGGGCGGCTAAGCTCGGCCGCTTATGCTGTCAGAAAGATAAGACAGTTAACAGATGTAGAAACCGCGCGTTTGGTCTATTTCAGTTACTTCCACAGCATTATGTCGTATGGCATTTTACTGTGGGGTCGGGCTGTTGACATTAAATCCATCTTTATTTAAAAAAAAAGAGCTGTCAGAGACATTTATAATCTATGTCGCTGCAAATCTCTCAGGGAACTATTTAAAAGGATTCAGATTATGACGGTACCTTGGCAATTCATTTATGAGAATATTATGTATGTTAGAAAAAATCTAAATCTTTTTAACAAAATAAGTGATAGACATAATTTTAATACTAGATATAAAGACAAAATTAATCAACCATTTTTCAGATTAGCTAAAGCACATACAACTTTTATGGAGTACTGCGTTAAATGCTATAACAAAATACCTTGTGATATATTGCAATTAAATGAAAGAAAATTTAAAACCCATATTAAAAGTACACTTTGTATAAGAATGCATGGATACATACTGGTCTTGCTCCATAGGACAATATTCGAGTCTGGACAAAATCAAACTGGTTGCTAATCTAGTTGTATAATTTACTTTATTTGTATATCATAGATTTTTACACAGTTTGTGATTACTTAAACTCACACACTGTCTTATAAGTATTTTTGTAGTCGGTGTCTTTGCTTTTCAATTTTCGTCTTTTGCCACCGACTTCCGAAATTAAAGTTATTTCATAATTGGCGGAGTAATCGAGTAACACGCACACAAAAAAAAAAACATACTGACGAATTGAGAACCTCATCCTTTTTGAAGAAGTTTGTTAAAATGGGGGATGTAAGGATCGTAGCAGGTGATGCGTTCTGTAGTTTCTGCCTACCCCCATGGGAAGAAGGCGTGAGATTATAAAGGTACAGTCACGGTCTAAATATTTTTATCAGTTTTCAAATTACATTCTTCATCACACTGTGTGCAGTTAAGTCTTAGTGCTATATCTAGGTAATTATTACTTTTGAATGGTTGTGAAGCATCTATTCTAACGGAAACAGTACAATGAATGATGATAAAAATCATTTCATAATAAAAGTTGACTTAACTTTGTTAAAGCATTTGTTACAATGTCATTTATCAAAAATATTAGGTATGAAATATAATAATTTGGCTGTTATTTAGTATATCGTGTATTTTACGACTTCCAAAACGAACGGAGTCGCGGCCAAGCTAGTTAAAACATACAAATAAAATACTTTTAATTTACTTACATCAAATGATGGATATAGGAATCATACTGCGTATGAATTCTGAATGTTTCTTCTTCGAGAACCGTATAATAATTGCGGAACTTATCAAGGTGGTCACAAATTATATGTACGCCACTTTTTTTGACCTCGGCATGGAGTTTAAATGTGATTTCCACGGGTTCTGCAAAAAATTAGATGTTGACTGTCTGCGCAATGTAAAAGTGACTTTGTAACAACTATGCAGGTTTTAAAGAATGCTATAAAAAGTCTAGAAGTAATAGCATAAGAGTTTACAAAAAAAAAGTGTGTGTGTCAGCTCCGACACACGACTGGAGTTTACTCCTTAATACGATTGTCTTTGAACAAGTACTTAATAGGCAGAGAGGGTAAATAAACGCATCTCTTATAATACTGAAAGCATATCTACTTATGTATTTTTATTCTATTCACATTACATTACACAATACATTTTTCATATTGATTCGGTAAAATTTAAGTATAGGTACATCAATCTGTTACTTAAATATATATTACATAGAGTAGGTACATGAACACATTGTTAGGAAGCTTAATTTACTTCACTATTCATATAACTTTGAATATTAATTACATCAATACAGGATACAAGAGCGAGCGCTCCGCTCGTTTGTCTTGATTATTGAGCGTTGACAAAGCAAGTAATTCTTAGTTCTTTCGGAATGATCAAAAGACAATCGAACATATCCGAGAGGGCCAATTGGGCTGTTTGCCCTAACTGCGTAATACACGATCAATCACAATCGGAATCAGTTTGAAACAAATGTCTAATCCATTGCTTCATAAGTTCAAAAAAATATCTGCTCAACAACGTAATTATCGCAATGAATGTTGTTGAACTGTCAACATGAAACGAATTAGTCTTAATCGGTTAGGAAAATAAGTTACGTAATTAGATATCTGGTTTGAGGTCATAAACAGTTAGCTAAATAGTTCTTACCATTGTCCGGGCCCCGAGCTTCAGCTTCAAATGTTATAATTAAGAAAAGTATAAATAAACTGAACATTTTAGTAGGTATTGTTTATTTTAATAATAAACAGTCAATAGGTCCTGATTGTTATAATTCCTATAATGTAATGACGACAAATAAATGGCTGTGCATAATTTTGATTTATTTCTGAAATACTTACGTAATTTATTTCTGCCATGAAATACCTGCAGTGACCACCACTTTGATACTTTTAAGGATAACTTTATAAAAATACCTACTAGCTTCTGCCAGCGGCCTGTGTCCAAGTAGTGGGAGCATTATAGGCTGATTGTGCATACGCTATGTACTTTTTAGGGTTCTGTAGACAAATGGCAAAAACGGAACCCTTGCAATTTTGTCCTGTCCGTCTGTCCGGATATCAAACAGCCATTTTACTCGGAGACAATGGGCACTATATCGATGAAAATCTGAAAGAAGGTGTAAGTATTACGAAAAACATGTAAGGGTGGCACTCTCCCACACCGAGGGATGACGAAAAAAAGTGTATGTGGTCAAATCGTAAACACCGTGTTTGTCTGCATGTACTTACACTAATAAGATAAGAGATTTGTATGTTTGTAATTAATAAACTCAAGAAATACTGGACCCACAATATTCAAGCAAATAAATTATTTGATTTGTCCAATTTAAAACATTCTTTATCCAGCACCCTAATTGCGTAATACACGATCAATCAGAATAGGAATCGGTTTGAAACAAATTAATGTCTAATACATTGCTGCAGAAGTTTGAAAAAAAATCTGCTCAACAACGTAACTTACGGACTTATGAAGCAATGGATTAGACATTTGAACGCAGCCTGGTGGCATGGCTCGAATCACACATTTTATTACAGTTTAGGCATATAAAATGTGTGACTCGAGGCATGTCACAGTAGGCTGTGCTCGCCTGTCAGTAGAATGCTTTAATATCACTGAGTAAGTAACATCCTAACTAATATTATAAATGCGAAAGTGAGGCTTGTTTGTTTATAACGCTTTCTCGCTAAAACGGCTAGACCATGACCTGGATTGGGACATAGGATACTTTTTTTCCCGATATTCCCACGGGATCGAGACTAACGCGGGTGAAACCGCGGGGCGCAGCTAGTATAATAATAATAAGGATATCTATTTAAGCTGTATAAGAACCTAGCTGATTCCCGCGGCGTCCCCCGCGTGGATGTCGGTTATTATATACTTAAACCTTCCTCGAGAATCACTCTGTCCATTGGTGAAAACAGCATGGAAATCGGTGCAGTAGTTTTTGAGTTTATCGCGAACAGGACGACAGACAGACGCGGCGGAGACCTTTGTTTTATAATAATGTAAGGATAAAGACGATATCAATGCTAAACTGTTACCAGTGCGTGACTGTATCTACCTATTAGATAACAACGTTTATCGTTAGACCCAGGTTTAAACCAGCGAGCAATTTCTGTATTTCGAACTCTATTTCCACAAAGTTAAAGTTCGAATCACACAAAAGTTCAGGGGGCCTAAAACGGCCACATTAGCAATTCCTCTAAAAGCGACTCATTTCCTGATTTTATAGCTATCATTAGCAACTCCTCTAATTTGACATTTGACACAAAAACAATTCATAATGTGTGATGGACCATTTTGTTCTCAATCTTCGTAAGTACGATCATGTGTCTGCGCACCGTTTGCTTTTAAAATGGTTACCCATACGTCAGCGCAGAGAGTTGAGGGCGCTGTCTATGTTATATTCTATACTCGACAAACCCACTTCTCCTTCTTATCTGACTTGCCATGTTCAATACCTATGCTCTGCCCATAGTAAAAACCTTCGCTCCACCAACAATCTTCTTCTACGATGTCCTTCTCACCGCTCTGCTTTTATTCACTCTTCTTTCTTCGTCCAGGCGGTATTTCTTTGGAATGCGCTCCCTCTGAATATCAGGACGGCAGCCAGTCGGTTATCTTTCAAAGTAGCGGCTCGTGAACATATTCGTAAGAAGTTGGCAGAATCTTTGCGGCGCTGATTTGCTGGGCTTGTTTTCTCCTACACCTATCGTTAATTTTCCTGACAAAGTTTATTCTGTATATATGTATGTAAGTATATATATATGTATTACTATTTATCCTTTTTCGAGTTATCTATCCCTTATGTTGCACCTGCCATGTTTGTCTCTGCATCACCCTAAGGTTGACTGGTAGAAAATGCCTCAGGCATTAAGCGCGCCTTTGTACAGTTTTTTTTTTTTACTATTGCCTATCGCCGTATCTCTACGTTGACGTCGTGGTGGGGCTTGCGCGTTCCGAACTCTGGGTCTGAGCCGGCAGAGTTTACTTTGCCGGAACGGGTCTAGAGTGAGCAGCCAGACCAAGAGAGATTCAAAAACCCGCAGGGCAGCATGTGGCGAGCTGTTGGGCAGTTGCGGCCCCACGGACCCGATCTCCCGGGAGAAGTCTTGTTCCTCACCTCTGGCTTGCCTTTATTGGCTGGTTGGAGTGAACACTGACGAGGAACAGAGCTCCCACCTCATTCTTGCCTTCACTGGTCGGCTTGAGTGGAGATTTGCAAGAGCAAACGTGCTCGGAGGAAGGAATTATTCCAGTAAGTGCTCGTAGGGATCTTGACCATCTTCCGGGCTCTGGGATTGTTCGGAAAGCCGTGGAATACCTCTCCACTCCTCAAGCACCTCAGGAAGTGTTGCCCCCTTGTCGCTACGTCACTACGTGCTAGCGACCGTTTTCGGGGGCCCATTATTGAGTGTGCAAGTCACCCCCTGCCATTTTATCCGTGTATACCATAACATTGATCAGGCAGGGGCCATAGTCCTTCCATAGTTCGAGGTTATCAATCCACTTTAGCCACGCAAACACATAATCCAATATCTTTGTTTCCCTATCCTGCAATAGTCCTACTCCAACCGGGGATTGTCCTTGGCTGCACTTATATAGTGCGAACAGGGATAATCGTCGGTTGGTGCCTCATTTCATTAAATCCGTCTAATGGGCCTCTGCGAGTTGGCTTCGGCCCCTCATACGCCTTCCAAAAGACCGGGACCCCATGGTCCCGAGATGTTTAACCATAAAAATAATAAAAACTGTTAAACAGATGAATTATTTCGTAATATGAATCGCACGCAGATCATATTATGAATTGTCAGTTTGTGACATTTTACGATGATTCATAATATTTTCCTATTATGATTCTGCCAAAGTGACTGTTTTAAGCCCACAGTTCATGCCTCAACTCGATTTTTTAATGAATTTTTCCGGTTATTCTATTTATCCACCATAAAACAGCCACCCTAGGGTGGATAAGTACTCGGAAGCGCGTGTTCATCCATCCACCCCGGACGGGGTGGATAATCAGAATTCACTATTGATTGTTCTTCCGAGTTTTTACCCGTTTACCAAGTAAAGGTTATATTTTTCGCGCGTATCTTTTATGTATGTTTGTTTGTTTCTATAATATTTGTATCTTCCAAACGGCTGGACGGATTTCGACAGTTAAGGTAAACCAGTAACCTGAAATATGGTGTAACTTTATAGTAATAGTCCATTTATTTGTGAGAATATTGTTACATAGAGATGCTACTTAAATAGGTTTTGAAGTACATAATATTCTGCCGTTTCCGGCGTACAAATACATTTTCAGGGTTTTGGTTAGTTTTGTTGGTCACACATTGAATTGGCATTGAATAGGATAACATTCAAATTGAAAATTAGTCAAGTATTAGTTATGGAAATGTCAGAAGGATAAGTTATGTCAAAGAGATAATAAGAAGAAAATATAATATTATTTCCTAATATTTATGTCAACTTTTCATTCATAAAATCATTAGTCGAGTAGAAGTTAGTTAGTTAGTCGAGAAGATATAAAATTTACAATGCAGCTTTTTCTCGCCAGTCGGCAACCAATCGCTTATTTAGAGCTGAAAGCAAAAACTAAACGGACATGTGTAGCTACCTCCGCTCTATACGTCATCTGTCATTATTTTAGAGTAAAAAGAGAATCTGAATTTTTCTGGGGCAGGGTAGGGAGGGTTCCCTATATCTTCGAACGAAGCCCTTCGTATAATAATGATCGAACTTCACAACAGGTAAGTTCGTTTGATCACTTATTATACTTTAGGCTTCGTTCTCGATATAAAATTTACAATGCAGATGTTAAGAGTATATGAGTAAAATTGAGGTTCCAAAGATGAAATTATAAATATCTAGTATTTCAATATCAAATAAAATATTTTAGGTTTTAGAAACAAATGATATAGGTAATAAAATGGCAATACCTAATAGATAAACAGTCTCATTCATCTTATTATAGGACACACTGTCCAATTTCTAAACAAGTTTTAATAAAATTACCCTAATATATAAACAATGAAATTATTTATCATATTAATGAACTTCTTGTCTAATTTAGTTTCATATTTATTATGCCACGTAATAAATAAAGGTAACATTCATAATAATTAATCAAGTATTTTGTTCAGCATTAAGCACAGCATGAGCAAATTTCACTTGAATTATTGACAATATTGGCCTAAAAAAATCTAGCGCTGCCATAGTACATCTAATGATACTCCCTTAGCGTTAGTAGTGAATGTACGATGTCCTGAAAAAATACTAATATCTATCCTGCAAACAGATAGTATGTTTTATCCATCTATGATGGTAGAGGCAGAAACTGGTTTGTAGGGCTTATAATGAAAGTATTATGTGAGTACTACTTCCCTTAATGCTCTGAGTAAGTACAATTAATTTTTCACCTCAGCACCTCAAACAAGCAGGGTTTGCTGTCTACAGACAGTGTGCAAAATTCAATTTTCGTGCGAGCGTGAGACAAAGTAACTTTTAAATATATTTTTTTCTAAATTCCGAGAACATGTCATGGGTCTACTCACAAAATTCGAAATATTTGAATTTCACTTTGTTCTGTCACTTTTACTTCGATACGAAAAAAGCGAGAGATAGAAACAAGTCGATTCGAAGTTCGATTTTAATTTCGATATAGGTATAGTAGGCCCAAAAAAGAAACAAACAATAAAACGTTCGAATACTCATACAGGTTTTAAATGTAATAAGTAATATAACTTTTTTTTTTTTATATTGTTCGTTTTACAAATATACATGTGGTTTGTTTACCATGTGGTTTACGTTTACCATGTTGTATTTTTTACCTTTAGGCAATAATATGGGTTTAAATAAGTATGAAATTGTCGTTTAAACGTACTGGCCACTTTGAATTAAAATTAAACTTGCATCACAGTGTGAGATTCCAGAGTGAAACTTTTTCACAAGATTCGATTCTGGTTTTTGCATTCAGCTTTTAACAGTAAAGTACAGTACGACACAACTTGGATATAGCATAAATGTGAAAATTCGCATTCATTAATTTCAATTTTACGGATGTATTTGGTTATATAACTTTACAAGTTATTGCGTTTGCGTAAAGATCATTTTCACCTAAAGCATTAATAAAGATTGGTAATTTTGAAGGCACATTCAGGTCGGATTGTGATCGGTTTTACGAATTTTGCCGATGCTACATGTGAGTTGTGTCGTACCTACTGTACATATATTGAAAATTTGAGTAATTTTTGAATACGAGTTCCGACGTGGAACTAGCGATGCGGAAACAGCTCGCAATATCAATGTTGTGTTTGGAGAGGATACGGCTAATGAACGCACCGTGCGTTTTTTTGTTTAATCGCTTTCGTAGTGGAAACATGGATTTGAAGAATGAACCCCGAGAGAGACCAACTTCTAAGGTAAATAACGATGAATTAGATGCGATGATAGAAGCCGGTCCATATAAAACTACCAAGGAACTAGCGGCACGGTTTGATGTTAGCTTAAGCATATCCAAAATAATTACCAATTTGCATCAATCGGTGAGACAAAAAGCTTGCAAAATAAGTGCCCCATGATTTGACAAATCTGCATAGAGAACCGCGTGTTGAATCTTGCCTTACCTACCTTATTGAACCTGTACAGAAATGAAGGGGTTTCAATACAAAATGCCTTCACTCAGTTTGTTGAGTCCAGGTCCCCAGAGTTCTACCGCAAAGGCATAAATGACCTTACCAGGAGATGGCAGAAATGTGTAGACAAAATATATTTTACCTCAGAAAAAAAATGGTTTCCGTTTTTCAGTACAAAACGGCAAAATCATATTTAAACCCCTAATATGTTCTAATATCTCATATGTTCTCTTTGCATCTCGTGCCTTTGAATCCCTCGCTGTGCTCAGGATTCAAAATCAACACTCGCACCAAAAAACAACTTTGCTCTCTACTGTTGCACAAATAACTATTATCATGTAATGTACTAGCTGTACAATTTATTTTTTATTTTATTTTATTTAGAAAGGTAAAAAGAGAGGTTCTGTCAGTTGGCTGCAACCGGGACCAGATGTTTTAATAGCATCTGTAATAGAAATTTGTACAACTGTATGATTTACTGTGTTGTTAGGTATTTTAATAAGACATAAAGTCTGTGCTCTTTGGGCTGTACTTAGTGTTAGTAAAATCCAATACCCACAATACCAATAGGTACATCTTTTCAATTTTTTTAAGAATCATTTGGAGTCAAAACTTTACTTGGGGTTCCAACTAGTTTGATACTGGGACCAATGTAGTTTGATTTTATAGAAACCTCTTGAAGCGGTCCTTTAAGTCTATTATTATAGCAAGAGCTGACTTATGTAAATTTAGAGACCCATAATACCCTTAATTTGAATTGCTTGATACATAATTATTAGTAGGTATAGATGGAGTAAATGGATCTATAAGTACTTTATTTTTGACAATAGACCCACCATATATATTTTATTGGTAAAATTGTATTGTTTCAGGTTATTATTTGAAAGTGAATTTAACTTTTTTTTTGGGGGGATGGCTCGTCTTAGCCATGCCTTCCTGATAATATCCCGACCATTAGTGTAAGGTGGAGATGTATAGGTGATTGTCTCAGGCTTATGACGGCCAGTATGGCATAACCGTGCCTGTCGTTTTATAATTCTACATTTTTGTAAACGTCTTAATAATAGACTAAATGGACATTAAAAAAACGTAACAAATTAGTTCGACCAAGACGCGGTAAAAGCATCTATATTTGATGCATCTCGGCCGGTTTCCAGAAAATGTTGAGATTAACATTTTTCATTACCTAATTCTTGAAGCAAAAAGTCAATATGAGATTGACCAAACTGAGTCACAATATACTGGAATGTGGAGGTATGTCGTTCCCACTTTATGTCAGCATTGGCTGTCCTATGTGATTCTTTATCTGCTTCATTGTTATCTCTCGATTTTATGGAAGTCGCAAATAGCCAAAATGAGTATATCTTCACACCATTGCTATAAAAATAAACGTTTATATGCTTCTGGAAAAGTAATTTAAATGTGGGTACTGAATACGCTACTGTGCCCAAATGCGCTACTGCTCTCATTTGGTTCATATATGATATGGCAGTCTTATTATCAACATTGTAAGTAACAATATAAATGTGAATGTTGTTTACTTTTACCAAACATTTTTAAAGGCTTAAAATAATGAGTAATTCTATATACCTCATTTATGTGATAGGTACTCATAATTTTCAGTCTCTTTCCAGAACCCATGAACTCTATGGTCATTACTAAATATTACCAAATCATATTTAAAGATAGGATTATACTTTTGTGTAAACTATTGATATTATCAGCCCACCGCTGTAGGTCTTATATTTAAACGATCTAATAGTTTCATGTGAAATCAAACATAATATATGTACTTGCCAGCCATGTGGCAGTTAATGTTCCTATTAACAGAGCTACGTCTCTAATACTACAACTATGTTTTTTCAAATTAATATTTTTCGATGGACCTAAAAATTGACAGGAGTCACGATGGTCTAATTATACTTTTTTCATTTTTTAACTCATCCAAGACATTTAAATATAGCAATTGTTACATTAACATTGTTCAAACATGTTTTATAATCAGAACCAATGCAAGTGGTCACCAACAAGTGGGCACCAACAAGTGAACATCAAAATATTGTGCAAAATGTGATTTTTAGATTTTTAAATTACGTTACCAGTGCTCTTATAACCTTAGAGAATGCATAATGTGCAGAACATAAGACATATGGGAATTCATTAAATTCGTATAATAAAAATGTATCATAATGAAACCATTATTGCTGGTTTACCAATAAATATAAATCTTTTAAATCAATAAATTCTCCTGGACAAATTAGGGCAACTGCAATTCTGTGTGTTAACAAATTTGTTAAGCGGCTTAAGGTTTAGAATAAATCCTTTGCTACCGTTCGGTTTTTAAATCAAAAACACTTAAGGTATAAATTGGCCGTTACATGCTGTGGAAAAAGAAATTGCACCGTAATTCCAGAAAATTATTAATGGCTGTATGCATATCAGGATCATTTAAAATATCATTTTATAATGACTGTTCAGATTGTGAAACTGATGGTGTATCAGTAAAAGGTATTGAGTATCCATTGACATGATTCAATATTGAAATACTGTCACAGATGCATGGCCAATAAGGTAAGAAATTATATAATTTTCCAGCATGACTAACCTCTAGTATCAAGCACGAGCCTCGTCCTGTGGTGGTGTGTGGGCTTTCTCACAGCGTGCTGTGACTGGTACTGGTTGTATTGTTGTTCTGGTTGATATTTCCATGCTTATGAGAACTGTGGTTTCTTGTATCCCAGCCTCAGATTTGTCGTCTGTTAGTTGTAACGAGGTAGACCACTCAAGTTTCCCTGACGGGTTATGGTAAAAGTAGTTGGCTTTTTAAAGATTGGCCTGTTCTTTGGCAAGCTATTAAGACTCTCTATAGTGTCAGATAGGTTGTTACCATAAAGGTAAGATAGGATATTAGTGTTATTACCATATAGGTGATCATGTCTTTCTGCATCTTTGACAATATCTTAGCATTTTTTGCCCAGGATTTTTTGAATTTTAAGTCTGTTAACATCCTTCCAGCATAACTGAGCAGGGAGACCAGTATTAAGTCTATCATTATTGTTATTGATTAACATTGATAATGCACCAACTGAAATGGTAAGTCCCTCCTTCAAAGTGGTATTCCAAATACGGGCTAAGTCCTTGTTTATTTATATTTTATATGCATATTAATGCATCAAATCCCATAATGCTAGCAGCACTTCCAGGGATGGAATAAATGTAGGCTCAGTGTCTAACACAGGTGCTGGGTCAGGCTCAGGTAGAGCATCAGTTACAGTCATGGCTGTATTAGTGTTACTTATCCAAGTTTGCGGTAAATGGAACCGGTTTGACACAGTCAAAGATCCCGATAATGTACCATAATAAACTTACTTAAGCTTAGCCTCTCGGACTACACCCTATAAAATAGGTAAATGATAAAACTCGTGCGTTTATCTCGTAAACGCCCCGAGTTATTTGTTCGCGTCAATGCACGAGAAACATTGACGCGAAAAAATAATTCGGGGAACAACATTACCCGCGTAGTACGACAAATATCGTTTATAAGCCATGTGAAACTCGTTTTACTGTGTAAAACAATGACAGAACTCGTGCGATTATCTCGTAAACGCCCCGAATTATAATTATTCTTTTGTAATCTTCGGATTTTTTAAAGATAATATTCTTTTCCCAGTTTTCGTTTCGGCATGTTATCGTATGCCCACTTTAAACACCTTTAAACTAGTTTTAAACAGTTTAAATTAAATATTCTTTGGGAATCACAACGTACCTACTGGTTGCCGCGCAAACGTAAAGAATGACAGATGACGTATAGAGCGGAGGTAGCTACACATGTCCGTTTAGTTTTGCTTTCAGGTCTAAATAAGCGATTGGTTGCCTACTGGCGAGAAGAAGCGGCATCGGCATTGTAAATTTTTTCTCGATATAAAATTTACTTTTAAATGTCCTAAAGTTTAGAGTTTTAAAATAGTCTGGTAGTTTATTATAAACTTTGGTCGCCATACAAAATACATTATTAGAAAATAGTTTATTATTTCGCCTAGGTACATGGAACATGTGAACTTTGCGGCTGGGTTTGGATACAATATCATTATGCAGAACAAATTCGTGCTTATTTTGGTACACAAAAATACAAATTTCTAAAATATACAATACTGGTGTAATATTTAAATTTTCTTGAATAGTGGGACACAGCTGTCCAGTGGGTGCGCTCCACATATTGAGTGAATACTTTTGCGCTCGAAATACTCTGTTAAGTTCTATAGAATTACCCCATATTATAATGACATAACACAAAATTGATGCGACATAGCCATGGTATGCACATAGTGCCGCATCAACACCAGCCACACGTGTTAGTCTGTATAAAACGAATACGAATCTGTCTATCTTTGCGCAGAGTTCGTCAATATGAGCTTTCCAGTTAGTGTTTGTCTATTGCTATTCCTAGGAACTTTGTACTCTCAACTTCTTCAATTGTGTCATGATCGTGCTGTATTTTTAACCTTGTTCGCTTACTATTGTAGGTTTGGAACTGCATCATTTTGGTTTTGCTTATATTGATGAGGTGATTATTTTTTTTGAGCCATGTGATATTTTTATTTAGTGTCTCATTAATTTCGGTCTGGTACTCACCTACGTCATAATTATTGTTTTGAATGCAGACGGTCGTTGTTTGTCCCTCCGCCTGCGATACCAAAATTCTATAAATAATAATGCTTGTTAATCTCTTTTCAGTTACTTATGTTGTTTTGCAGTCGGGGTTTAGTCATCAGTTTCATCATCAACAGTGAAATATACTCATGCACTTTAATAATTACTAATTAATTTTCAATACCTAACCACAAACAAACAAATATTATCCTACCTACGTCTTGCATTTAAATCAAATTAAATTTCCTTGTTTTGAATAGGTAATGTTCGCGTCACCAATGTATTAAATCTTTATGTTAACTTAGCTTCATATATTTTATAGGATAGATTTATTCCTATTTATTATAGATATTTTTAGGCAGTGCATTGAGTGCCGCAAATACAAAAATCAGCAGTTTATTTCGAGATTTGTGGGATAGTGGGAGTATTAAAGATGGGGAAGATCACGTAGGTTTCCAAGCAATAATACGGCGTAGTCGACGGAGTCCCGCTAAACGGGGCTCCTATTTCTGAATGATTAAAGAAAAAACCTAACCTGTCCAAGTGGGGGTGCCGCAAGTCCCGAGCTCGCTTCGTCCAGCGATCACGCCTAATACTTAATATTATGTTACTAGCTGCGCCCCGCGGTTTCACCCGCGTATTCTCGATCCCGTGGGAATATCGTGATGATGATGATGCCCATGAGCCAAATTTCATCTAAATCCGTTCAGCCGTTTTAGCGTGAAAACGTAACAAACAAATAAATAAACAAACTCACTTTCGCATTTAAAATATTAGTTAGGAATTATTTATATTCTGCAATATTTCCAGGAAATGACCATAACTAATTTCACCAATAACACTTTCATAATAGGTATGCTAATATCTATGGCGGGTATTACACTATCATATAGGATTATAGATATATGATCATAAATATAATGAAATTGACCCCTATGTCTTCTAACTTGGGCAAGTTTCTGTCATGTTTCTCTAAATGACACAGCCGTGGGAGAAAATCGTAAGAAAATTAATACTTATACGAAGTATTGAATTCCGTGTGCACTACTGAAAAGAAATACTCATACAATTTATTTGCATCGCCCATATTCTGACCCAGAGCATTTAACTTATTATTTAGGGTACTATTGAATCTATTTAATTTGCCTGTTGTCATTGGTCTAAATTGTATTTGAAAATCTGGGGGCTTAAAACGGTCACTTTAGCAGAATCATATTATGAACATATCATGAATCATCGTAAAATGTCACCAACTGACAATTCATATTATGATCTGCGTGTAATTCATATTACGAAGTAATTCATCTGGTTGACAGTTTTCTATGGAGATTCTTAAAATGGTCCACACATTATGAATTGCTTTTAAGTCAAATTAGAGGAATTGCTAATGACAGCTGGGATTCAGGAAATGAACTGCTTTTAGAGGAATTACTAATGTGGCCGGTTTAGGCCCACTGATTGAAACAAATGCTTTGGAGTGCGGGTGTCTTTTAGTGCCCAGCAACCTAAATGCGTAGGTAATGCACGATTGGTCGGATTGGAATCGGTTTGAAACAAATGTTTCCAACATTGCATCATAAGTTCGAAATAAAATCTGCTCAACTTACGAACTTATGGTGTAAAGATTACTTCGTTTTTTTTTTTAAATTAAAACGTTATGTAGGTACATAGTTCTATAAGTACATACCTACATTAATTATTCAAATACATTTCACATAATTATAATATACACAAGCTGTGCTCCCGATGGCATTTCCCATCGGTAAAAGCTCCTACCATATTCTGTTCGTACTTGAGTTTTAGCAAGTACCTAGTACCTACATAACATAACATCACGCCTGCAATCCCCAAAGGGTTAGCCGGAGGTGTCCCTATAGTATAGTTATAAGGGGGAGCCTATCGCCATCCAACCGGGCACAAATTCAGACACCGGGCTGCTACTGAGACATTCCTAATGGAAAAACTCATTGACACTGCTCGAGCCGGTAATCGAAACCAAGACAGCAGTAGCGCTTGCGACCATTAGACCAACGAGGCCGAACCAAAATATCTTAATGATAATTATACGATATACATTGAAACAGAACTTGAAGTAACATCAAATTATATAATCATTCTTCGTTTACATAATTGCGTACTTATCGATACCTACTGCTTTGGTCATCTTCTAGCCAACTAGTTTGTCGTGTCCGTTACTCCACCAGGAAAAAAATGTAGGTAAGTACATGCTGTCGTTTTGGTAAAAAAACTGGAAAACGAATCCTTCTGGAGTAACGTTGTTCCAGCAGGAAGAAACATCATTTATTTTATTTAACTATTTATGCACACACATATAAATACAGACAACAAGAAAGGAACAGAAAAATACTTACAAAGGAAATGCTTATTTCTAAAGAAATCTCTTCCAGCATACCTGTGATAGGAAAGTAGATAGAAGAGATGTAGACAACGTGTGTAAGAGTAGAAGAGAAATAAAATACATAAAATAAGAAACAATTCACTAATTTAAATATAAACATACAATATGAGAATATACTTACATACATACTCCTAAAATAAATATCACGAAAAAAAAATATATATTATAATTACAATGTACTTAATTTAAAATAACTATGCAACTATGACGAAATGGATAGCTAGTGTTCTTTCACTCTTCTTTTAAATACTGCAACAGTTTGGCAGTCCCTGATGTCAGGCGGAAGTGAATTCCATAACCGAACCGCGTGCACAGTGAAAGAGTAGGAGTAAAAGTCAGTCGAGTGGGGAGGGGATTTAAGGAGGTGTCTAAGATGCGACCTGCAAGGTGCATCAAAAGGACGGGCGTAGGAAAAGCGTTCCCGCATATAGGATGGGGTTTTAGGGCTGTGAAGGATGTTAAAAAGCAAACACAATATCCGAGAATTCCTGCGAAGTCGAATAGGGAGCCACTTGAGTATTTTGCGAAAGTTAGAAACGTGATCATACTTTTTAAGGTACACACAAAACGAATACAGATATTTTGCAAACGCTCAAGTTTATTTAAAAGCTCCTCGGTGGCATCCAAATAACAGGCATCAGCGTAGTCTATGATGGGCTGTATGAGAGTTTGAGCAAGGGAGATTTTGGTGTTCAAGGGCAAAAAGCTCTGAAGGCATTTCAGCGAATGGAACGTGTAGTGCACTTTGTGACTGACTTTAGCGACATGGGCAGTCCACGATAAGTGAGAGTCCATGGTCACCCCCAGGTTTTTAACCGTAGTTGCGTATTCTATCTGAACTCCATTCAAACAGAGCGGAGACAGCGACGCAACATCGAGCCTAGTCCGCATATACTTGCCGCCGATAATTAAGGCCGGGGATTTCTTAGGGTTGATTTGCAGTCCTAAGGACCGCGACCACTCGCTAATAGAATCCAGGTCTCTGTTCATGGCAGACACGGCGGCTTCCGCATCTTGCCTTATGAAATTATTGTAAAGCTGCAGATCGTCGGCATAGAGATGGAAGTGAGAAGAGATGACTCTGGTGACAGAGTTAATGAAAATAGAAAAGAAAGCGGGGAGAGAACGCCACCCTGAGTAACACCCGCGGTAAGAGAGCACCATTCAGAAGAAGACTCTGCGAGACGAACCCGCTGCGAGCGGCCTTTAAGATAGGAGTCGAACCAACTAATAGTAGAAGAAGAGAAGTTAATAGATTTAAGGATTCCTAGAAGGATGTCGAAATCGACAATCATCTTCTTTGTGGAGTTCCATACCTCAAAAGAACAAATGGAATCCTTATAGGATCACTCGTGTCACGTGTGTCTGTCTGTCCGTCTGTCACAGTCAATTTGCTTCGAACCTTATATTGGACCGAATAAGTTGTTTGATACATAATTATAATTTATATATATTTCTTTCGGGGTCAAATTAAAAAAAAAAAGTTTTGCAAACTGTACTGTGTGACATGGTATCAAATTAAAGGGTTTTTAAAATTAATACTTTTTAATATATTTAAGAAAATATGTGAAAATTTACCAAACACAACGCTATCCCTGAAACTACTGAGCCTAAAATTAAATAAAAATAAAGAGAATATAATATAGCTACAACACCCTCCGCATTCAGTTTAATAACTCCTTCAGAGCGGTGTTGGGTCTGCCTCGCTACTGCAGCGCTTCGGGTATGTTCGCATGGGCGCGCACGGACTGTTTTCATGCGACCGGAAGCGCTGCGCGTCCCTTGTGCGCAGAGTGCGGGCCAGCTCCAATGTCGTTTTGAATATGATAGCAAATAGGGTGGACTGTCCTTATTTACGACACAGCTGTAACAGACAAGTTACATATAGTGTCGCACATAAGAGACTATTGTAATGATAATATTGATTGTATAATGAATTTGATTATTTTGTATGTATTATCATTATTTTGATGATTTCTGATATGGGTTAAAGTACCTGAAATAAATGTTTTTTTTTTTAATATAATAGATTACAGGAAAATCTATGAAGTCTATGGTCTAGAAATAACATAGTAAACTTCTCAATAGTATTCGTACAAACTTACATTTGCAATTGAAATATATGGGATAACATTTTTACCAACTACAATGTTAAGTTTGTTCTTGGGATAAATTCGTCCCAACTACGGAACCCTTGAATGAGCGTGGTTCGACACGAACTTGGCCGGTTTTTTTTATATTGGGAGCCATTGACACGCTAATGTATAATGTTCATTTTTCATCCTTCGATGCATGGAAAGTGCCACCACTTCTTTTTTTTAATGTTAGTAGATCATCAAGTAACTTCTCCCGCTCTCGTGTCAGACTTTTACTGACTAAAACCCACCCGTGTTCCTTCAGTTGCCTGTTGCCAAGGTCCCGGTATCCCTTTCGGACTTTCCCGCAACCCTGGCAGGAAAGTGCCACCCCTTACACCCTACATGATTTTCGTATTACACCTTCTTTCAGCTTTTTATCGATATACATAGTGCCAATTGTCTACGAGTAAGTTGTGTAAGGTTAGGGACCTAGAAGAGGAACTAATTCATGCAAATGTACGAATAACTAAGTTACAAAAACAGAAAGATTGTACTCGGGCTAGGGAAACAAATAACTTATATGGTGAATTATTTAATACTAATTGCATTACCCTCATTCTTTAGTAACAATAGACCTTACTGAAGATTCTATATTGAAACATAATAATAGTTGTTATAAAGTTAGTCAAAATAAAATTAAAAAATATGCAAAACTAAATAAAATCATAAATAAATGCAATAAATTTAGGAAACAACAAAAACTCATTTCCACCAATATTAAACTAAGGAAAGAACGTGTTTTTCTAATAAATAAATTAAAAAACTATCAGGTTAAATTAGAAGACAGTAAAAACATTTATCATATTGACACTCAACAATTACAGTCTGAGTTTGAGGTGCTTGAAGAGTCACTACATTCACTTTATATTAAGTATGTGAGCTCTCAAAAACAAATAAAAGAACACATCCTTGCTGCAAACGAGTTAGTAGAAATGTGTAACGATGAGACAGACAGAGTGGTCCCTATGACTCTCAGCACTCCATGTTGTTGTAAAGGGAGTCCAACCTTGAGACTCTTCAACCTGAGGCAACGGAGGACCCGTCCCAGTCTAGAGAGGCTCAGGACTCAATCCCCCATCAAGATATACCACATGTTGTTCATGTACAAGCCTCATCTCAAGTAGCACAGACAGATTCTTGTTCAAGTAAAGTTTCTTATTGTTCTATTATGTTTTCAGATAGTTTAGGGAGAGGGTTAGGTAAATTGTTAAGTAACAACCTGAGTACATCTGCTGTTAATTATTGTATGCCAGGGAAATCCTACAAAGACATAATTTCATCAATAACGGGGAATAAATACGATCCGAAAGCAATTATTTCTGTATTTGTAGGCAATAGTACTAATGTTAAAAAAGATGACATTACTGACAGTGTCACCGAAATCTTAAAGATTAATTGTCAGAAAATAATATTGTGTGCTTTTCCATACTTCGAGCACTTGTCAAGTAGGCAAAATCATTATATACATATGCTAAATAACCATATGCATTTATTAGCTAATCACTATAGTGATAAACTTATATTTTTTGACACCAACACTTTTGTTGAGAAATTAAAATCGACCAGGGATACTGCGTATCTGCCCATTAGTTTTAGACGTCAAATAGCATGGCTATTAGCTTTTAATATTATAAACTCAGACATAAGTAGTATGTCGAAGTCTCATGTAATAAGCACCATAAAAAATTAGTAATAATACTAATATTAAGGTGGTTAGCTATAGTTTAAACTAGTCAGTAAGACAACAGAAGGTACCAGTAACAATGTAGTTAATGTCACCATTCACAAGGTATCTTCTAGCACTCAATTAGTTAACAATATTTGTAAAAAAGGGGCTAAGCAGAATTCCTTGAAATTGTTTCACCAAACTATTCAAGGTTTTTCTTCTAAACAATTAGAAATTGAATTGTTTTTAGAAAAAACAATGTTTGATATTATTTGCATAACCGAACGAACACTGGTTGAAAGATTATGAAACACTAATTAATTTTGAAAACTATAGGGTGGGCAGTTGTTATAACCGAAAATCCATGCTGCGTGGAGGTTCACTAATCTTAATTAAAAATTGTATAAAATCTCTCTCTCTCTCTCATTTAAGAAAAAAACCAAAACTATTTGCCCTAAGTTTTTATTCAGTGACTGGGCAACTAAAGGCATCAGGAAAAGTAGGGAAAGATTATTTGAACTGTATGGTCTTAAGCCGTATATTAACACGGAAACTTTTAATAAGCATGTTGCTACTTACTCTAAAACGTTTAAAATAGTCTGCAAAGCAGCTAAAGCTTCTTTTATTAGCAACAAGGTTAAATCAGCAGACAATAAAATAAAGACAGTTTGGAAAATTATAAACAATGAAACTAACAAGAACAAAAGACGTAATACTGATTACACACTGGACACTTCCCGCGGTCTCATTAGCGCTAACATCGATGTTGCTCAGGAATTTGCAACTTTCTTTACCAATATTCCAATTAAGACTACGGAATCTATAAATTCCTCGCCCTCACTTGCTATTGATTTACTAAAAGCGAATGTTTCAACTTGTCCTACAGAATTTAAATTTAAACATATAAACCCTGTGGTCGTTGTAAAAGCTTTTAAGCAACTCAAGATCAAAATTACCGAAGATCTGTGGGGCATGTCTACTAAAGTTTGTCAATCCATTATTGAGACAATTGCACCCTATTTAAATATTTAATTTGTGTGTTGATCAAGGGGTATTCCCAGATTTAATGAAGTACATTAAAGTTATTCCACTTTTTAAATCCGGGGACAGCAAAGACACTAATAATTATAGACCCGTTTCGGTTTTGCCGGTTTTCAGTAAGGTGTTTGAAAAAGTAATGTTAAATCAAATGCTCAATCATTTTAATCGTAATAACATCCGACACGATCAACAGTATGGTTTCACCACCGGGGCCGCCTTGGGGCGGCTCCTACCCAATCTTGGGGGGCCAAACGCCTCCTGCCAGAGGCTCTACGCGGGGGTCGTGCGGTCCATGGCCCTTTACGGGGCACCGGTGTGGGCGCGTTCCATTAGGCTGCGGCCAGCCCGCCGGTTGAACGCGTCCCAAAGGGTCATGGCCATTCGGCTGGCCCGGGGATACCGCACGGTCTCTCGTGAGGTGGCGAGCCTCCTTGCCGGATTACCGCCATGGGATCTGGAGGCGAAGGTCCTCGCGCACATTTGGGAGTGGCGCGAGGAGATGAAGTGCCGGGGCGTAACTCCGCTGCCGCGAGAAATCGCGGCACAGCGGACAGAGCTCCGGCAGGATCTCATGGCGGCATGGAGAGTGCGATTGTCGCAACCCAGTGCTGGGCACGCCACAATTGCGGCGATAAGTCCCCTCTTTGAGGAGTGGCTGGAGAGGCGCCACGGCGTCCTCACCTTCCGCCTGACGCAGGTCCTCACCGGACATGGCAGCTTCGGGAGGTACCTGTGCAGGATTAGGCGGGAGGAAACGCCCGGGTGTCACCACTGTGCGGATCGTCCGGAGGACACGGTGGAGCATACGGTGGAGGTGTGCCCTGCTTGGGCGGAGCACCGCCGTGTCCTCGTGGAGGCGATTGGCGGCACTGACCTCTCGCGTCCGGCCCTGGTCCAGGCCATGGTACGGAGCGAGAGGGCATGGGAGGGGGTCACCTCCTTCTGCAAAGCAGTGATGCTCGCGAAGAAGGAGGCGGAACGCGTGAGGGAGAGGCAAAGCCTGCGCCCTCACGCCCCTAACCGCCGCCGCTGGAGACACCCTGGGCGTCGGGAATCCCAGGCGGATTCCCGGCCACCATAGGCGTGTGCCTGCGGACGGCGAGCAAATGGGCAGCTCGCCGTCCGATAAGGACCAGGCCCAGGTCGATGGCGCGTCGTGTTCCACGCGCGCCTCAAAGAGATGTCAGCACACCTGACGGGGTCCGTTAGGACCGATGCCTGCCAGGGTTGCGGAATAGTCCGAAAGTGATACCGGGACCCTGGCAACAGGCAACCGAAGGAACACGGGTGGATTTTAGTCAGTAAGAGTCTGACACGCCCTTCCGCTCCGCCCAGAGCGGGAGAAGTCATATAATGATTTCCCAAACAAAAAAAACAAAAAAAAAAAGTATGGTTTCACCAAGGACGTTGCACAACCGACGCCGGTGTCACATCACATTAAAACACATCTTTAACGCATGGGAAGAAGCTCAAGATGCAATAGGCATCTTTTGCGACCTATCTAAGACATTTGATTGCGTGAATCACGAAACACTGCTGTTGAAACTTGAGCATTACGGACTGGGTAAACTTGCGCTTACCTTACTAAAATCCTATTTGAATGACAGACTGCAGCAAGTTCAAATAAACGGTGTGAATTCATTAGGTTTAAAAGTCAAAATGGGTGTACCACAGGGCTCGACATTGGGTCCATTCCTTTTTTTAGTATATATAAATGATTTACCTCATCTACTGAAAAACCGACCACAAATGGTGTTATTTGCTGTTGACACATCACTGATTTTTAAAGTAAATAGACATGCACAGGAGTTTGACGACGTAAATAACGCTATGCTTAAGGTCCATAATTGGTTTACTGTAAATAATTTGGTATTAAATGAGAAGAAAACGAAATGCATTAGATTCGCGTTACCGAATGTTAGAAGTAGTGATTGTCAAGTTGTACTGAATAAGGAGATACTACAATTCGTCGAAAAGACGGTTTTCCTAGGGATTACGCTTGATTCAAAATTACAGTGGGGTCCTCACTTAACATCACTTGCAGGGCGACTTAGTTCAGCCGCTTACGCTGTTTGAAAAATCCGCCAACTAACAGACGTGGATACCGCGAGACTGGTCTATTTTAGTTACTTTCATAGCATCATGTCTTACGGTATTTTGCTGTGGGGACGGGCTGCAGATATTGATTCTATTTTCTGTAAATATATTCTGCAAAAGAGAGCTATCCGAGCCATCTACAACCTCCGCAGACGCGAGTCTCTAAGGGAACTGTTTAAAAAAATTAACATCATGACGGTACCTTGTCAGTATATATATGAAAACATTATGTACGTTCGGAAAAATCTACATCTTTTTTGTAAAATAAGTGACAGGCATAATTTTAACACTAGAAATAGGAACAAATTAGACCAACCACGTTTCAGATTGTCTAAAGTACATACTTCTTAACTCTACTCTACTGTGTAAAATGTTATAATAAAATTCCACTCGATATTCTTCAACTAAATGAGAAGAAATTTAAAACATGCATTAAACGCACACTATGTAGACAAGCATATTATAAGTTGGGTGATTATATCGTAGATAAAAATGCTTGGCTTAACGCTGGTCCTACTCCACAGGCACTTGGGCTCACTAGTTAAAATTTCATAATTGGAAGTGTTACTTCCCCCTTTTTACTATTTTTTTTTCCTGACATTACGAACTTATTGTTTATTCTTATTTAACTTATCTGAAAATAATATTATATTAATTGCTCAATTTCTTTGCAAACTAGTTTTGTATAATTTAGAAGCATTTTTTCAATTATTGTAAATGTGAGTACCATGGAGCCGTTTAGTATGGTATGATGTATGTTGACTTAAAATAGCATGGCAGACGAGAGTATGTCATGTTCACTTTAATGTCTCGCTGATAGTGGCACGTGTGTTGGATCATTCGGTTCCCTACAAAATGGTTGAGCTGGATGGTGCTGATCCACATGTCATGTTCGTGAACGGGCGCCGTCAGTTGAGACTGGTCACCTCTTATTTGCCAGAGCTTATTTTTAATCTTAAATGTTGAATTGCTTTTGATTCTTTTTTTGTTTTACATTGTTCTCGCAAATAGAAGCAACATGAATACTGTACCCAGGATTTTGTAATATCTATATCCATTTTTAAAAGAGTGTCCTTGGAGTTTCTTGCCCGTTCTTCTCCATAGAGATCTACGTTTTGGAATGGGCAACTAGCTTCAACTCTCTGACTAACTGACCGACTCTTTGACAATTCAAAAGTGCCTGTAAATGGTTTAATTGAAATAAATGCTTTGAGTTTGAGTTTGAGTACAAAGGCTGTGTGATATTCTGATGGATGAGACGGACAGACTGACACACGGCCAGGCCAAAATTGTAAGGGTTCCTTTTTGCCATTTACGTTACTAACCATAATAATTATCCTATAATATTCCCACTACGGTGACACAGGCCTCCTCCCTGTGAGTGGGAGTGGGCCGTAATCCACCACTCTGGCCCAGTGCGGGTCGGTAGATGCCACATGTCTCCGAATTTTTGGTTCTGGGACATGCCGGTTTCCTCACGATGTTTTCCTTCACCGTTTTGAGAGCAGTGGTGATGAAATAAATTAGACAAAGTACTGCGCCTGGCTGGGTTTGAACCTACGACCTACATACTCTTGATCTGCTCTTAAAAGTACATCTATATCGTCTTGAACAAACAAAGCATCGCCACAAAGTTTAGAAAAACAGGTAAACCGCAAACGCTATTTTAGTTTTCAAATGACTTGTTCTTAAAGTAAACATGTGTGCTTGTCTGCAACTCAAGGATAATAAGTGAATTTTCCTGAAGTCGCCAGACAACCTTGAGACGAGAATGTCCAAAGATATTTTTAGGTCCCCACCTATGAAATCAGCGTTTTTAAAGAAGTTGCATTTTTCTTACTAACATTTTCTTAATTTATGTATCAACCATGAACACTAATGTTTTAAAACTTTTATGCACTAATGTTTAAAAACTAAGGTAACGTATGCCACTTAGATTAAGCGACAAAAATAAGTTATGGCTAAGTTAAAAAAAAAATAGTGGTCATTTCTGCTAACAAAATGAGGAGTCATTTTTAAGGTATTTTTATGTTTAGAAACCTATAAGGAATATAATAAGGTTTTTTTACTATTGGTAGTTGTCTATGATGGTCATTATTCGATATAATACCAAGCAATTGATGAATATTTTAAACCATAGAAGGGACGAGGTTCTCTATTTGTGAGAAAAAAAACGGCAATTTCATAGGTGGGGACCCAATATTATGGTTATAATGGACTAGCTACGCCCCGCGGTCTCACCCGCATAAGTCTCGATCCCGTAGGAATATCGGAAAAGTATTCAATGTCCTAATCCAGGTCATGGTCTACACATGTGCCAAATTTCATCCAAATCTGTTCTGTCATTTTAGCGTGAAAGTGTAACAAACCCCCCACTTTTGCATCGTATAACTAATATTGTAGAGAGCAGTGGTGGCTCAGTAGTAACGGCCCCGACTTACGAGTCGTGGGTTCGAACTCAAGCTTTCTATGGAGATTCGTAAAATGGTCTACATAATATGAATTCCTTCTGTGTCAAATTAGAGGAATTGACTAATGACAGCTGGAAATTCAGGAAAAGAAATGCTTTAAGAGGAATTGCTAATGTGGCCGTTTTAGGCCCCCTGTGGGCTTAAAACAGTCACTTTGGCAGAATCATAATATGAAAATATTATGAATCATCGTAAAATGTTACAAACTGATGAAACATGAATTCATAATATATGATCTGCGTGCGATTCATATTACGAAATAATTCATCTGTTTGACAGTTTTCTATGGAGATTCGTAAAATGGTCCACATAATTATGAATTGTTTTTGTGTCAAATTAGAGGAATTGCTAACGACAGCTGGAAATTCAGGAAATGAAATACTTTTAGAGGAATTACTAATGTGGCCGTTTTAGGACCCCTGGTCGTCTGATCTACTGAATTGATCCCATCAGTCTGCGCAGGGCGATCCCTTACACCCTGTTAATAATGTTAAAGTAGGTATACAGATAGCTTGCACTCTGAGCAAGGAATATGCAAACATGAAGGTGTTTGTATGCGAACATCCGAAATCCAAACGAATGGAATCGTTTGTACAGGAAGTTACATCTATATTATTATTAGATATATATAATAAAACAGTAGACTCCGGTGTGTCTGTACATTGAAGAAAAGTAATCAAAATATAAAGGGGGTAACTAAAAAATAATAATAGAACATAAACCAGCGATTTTTTGAATTCTTTTCTATCTGTCTGTTTGTTTGTTCGCACACATCTACGGAACTAGTTACTGAACGGATATTCATGTAGTTTTCACAGGACAGAGATTAATTTTATTTAGAGTAATTCAGAGGCTTTGTTAAAAAAAAAGTTATAGTCATTTTTTCCCGACTGCGGCGAAGCCAAAAAAACGAGGGTTATGTGTTTGATGTGTATGTATGTATGTATGTTCGTTTCTATGTTCCCTCGTACATACTAAACGGCTGAACTGATTTTGATGAATGTTATATCGTTAGTTTCGACTTTATTGCGCGAGTGTCACTCGGTGGAGGTATAATATAACTATAAAAACCAAAATGGCGGATTTTTGACGCCAAAATGGATGTGTAAAAAAAGTCTCCGAAAGCTTTCGAGTGGGGTATCAAAATGGAGGGTTATAAAAGGTGATTACTAAAACATAATTATAATAATATGTTTTTTAAATGTAATTTGGAATGCGAAATGATAAATAACGAATAATAAAATGAAAAGTACCTAATTATGAAACTTAAACAACCCGACTGCAAATACACAAAAGTGACTGAAAAGAGAAAAACAAGCATTATAATTGAAAGAATTTTGGCATCGTAGGCGGACTAACAAAAGCAACACCATATTTCAGGTTAGATTAGAGAGAGGGGGGGGGGAGGGTAAGTAAAAAGTGTGCTAGTTATGGCCCCGAAAATATATAATAGTAGGTATACCCACAGCTATTAGACATAAAGAGTACCTATCTGGGATCCTTTATGAGGTCTTTGTTTAAATTCCTTCTAGATAGATGTTACTATACTCCATCACTGAGTTTACTAGTGATAAACAGAGGTTTGACGATTCCGACTTGCTTATTAAACACTCATGATTTTATTTATTGATTAAGTATTGAATGTGTTTATTTACCTGTTTACATAAGTGACATGTTTTAAACTTGCTTTTTTTAATGTAATCTTTTCGCATGCCACCAGCAACGTAATTGCTTGTTGTGTTAATTTTGTACGCCCTAATATATTGGCAAAACATAGTGCGCATAATTATTTAAAACAATATTATGTACTATCTGTAACCATATCTATGTTTAACAAAATAAATGATTGATGGATTGATTAATATTATGCTAATAACAGGGCAAACAGATAGTTTATAACCTGCATTAACACATGGATACTTTTTATGTATCCCAGTATTACGTTTCCGTGGCATAATTTCCGACCTCCACGTGAGCGAAGCTGCGGGAAAATGCTAATTTAATATAAAGTTATCCTTAAAATTAGTAAAGTGATGTATTTCAGAAATTAATAAAAATTATGCACAGACATTAATTGTCCTCATTACTATATAGGAATTGTAACAATTAGTACGTATCGACTGTTTAGTATTGAAATACTGTCAATACCAACTAAAATGTTGAGTTTGTTTATACTTTTCATAATTACAATATTTGAAGCTGAAGCTCGGGGCCCGGACAATGGTAAGAACTATTTAGCTAACTGTTTATGACCTCAAACCAGATATCTAATTGCGTAACGTATTTTCCTAACCGATTAAGACTAATTCGTTTCATGTTGACAGTTCAACAACATTCATTGCCATAATTACGTTGTTGAGCAGATATTTTTTTGAACTTATGAAGCAATAGATTAGACATTCGTTTCAAACCGATTCCGATTGTGATTGATCGTGTATTACGCAGTTAGGGCAAACAGCCCAATTGGCCCTCTCGGATATGTTCGATTTTCTTTTGATCATTCCAAAAAAACTAAGAATTACTTGCTTTGTCAAAGTTCAAGAATCAAGACAAACGAGCAGAGCGCTCGCTCTTGTATTCTGTATTGATGTAATTAATATTCAAAGTGATATGAATAGTGAAGTAAATTAAGCGTCCTAACAATGTGTTCATGTACCTACATTTAAGTGACTGATTGATGTACCTATACTTAAATACCGAATCAATATGAAAAATATACCTATTGTGTAATGTAATGTGAATAGAATAAAAATACATTAGTCTAAATGCTTTTAGTATTATAAGAGATGCGTTTATTTACCCTCTCTGCCTATTGCGTACTTGTTCAAAGACAAACGTAATAAGGAGTAAACTTCAGTCGTGTGTCGGAGCTGACACACACACTTTTTTTTGTGAACTTTTATTTTATTTATGCAGTTCAGATTCATCTTTGACATTCATAGCTCAGCAGTAGGAATCTTCTGTAGCTCTCGGATTTAGCCATCGTAACCAAATTAATTTATACTATGTACTCCTAAACTTTTTATAGCAGCCTTTAAAACCTGCATAGTTGTTACAAAGTCACTTGTATAGTGTGCAGACAGTCAACATCTAATTTTTTGCAGAACCCGTGGAAATCACATTTAAACTCCGTGCCGAGATCGAAGGAAGTGCCGTTCATGTAATTTGTGACGAACTTACAGACATAACTAACACCAAGACATACACGGTTCTCGAAGAAGAAGTGTTCAACATCTATACGCAGTATGATTCCTATATCCATCATTTCTTGTAAGTAAATTAAAAGTATTTTATTTGTATGTTTTAACTAGCTTGTGTCCGCGAATTGTTTCGCGTGGAAGTCATAAGATACCTACACGTACATACCTACCACAAAAAAGTCAACTAAAAAGGTTTAAACTAAACAACACAACAGACAAATAGGGTGCGGAATCGTGGTTTAAAAATCCGGAGTCACACGTGTTAGGGCATAAATCATACGTGTGACTCCGGATTTTTAATTTGTCTGTCTGTGATATCTTGTTTATATCTTTTTAGTTGACTCTTTTTGTCGTAGTTGGGTTTTAGTTTTATAATTTTTATTTTTATTTAATTTTTTTGGGGCAAAAAATTTAAAAATATTAAAATATACACCTATTATATAGGTGTATATTTTAATATTTTTAAATTTGCTGATTTAGCCCTTTCATTTGAAACCAAACACGAGATCGCATTTTTTTTTTTAATGACTTTATGTCCTCTAGGGTGCGCCATATTCAATTTGATGTGACGTCACATAACCCTATAACCAGCAGACGATCAAGAAGCTTCCAACGATCCTCATTTGTCCACCTGTGACGAATAGTTTAGAAGATAATTATGAGGGGCACATGAACATACATACATACCGGTCAAAAACATAACCCTCCTTTTTGCTTCGTCGTAGTCGGGTAAAAATAAACAAAGAAAATCAAATCAGCCTATCGCAGTACACTGCTGTACATAGGCCTCTCCCAGGCTGCGCCACAACACCCTGTCCGTACCACGTGTGCTCCACCGGCCATCGCTCCTTCGACAAACATGGGCAGTCCACTGTCACTTCAGGTTGCTTACTCTGCAAGCTATGGCGGTAACTCCGGTTTTCATTTCGGATTTTATCCGTCAAAGAAACTAACTCCAGAGTGACCTTGAATTTGTGGACCGGCCCGACTGTCAGTCAGTGTCCACGTGTCGGCACTGTATGTCATAACGGGCAGGACGCACTGGTTGAAGAAAGACTATAAACCTCAGTATTAGTCCTACTAGTATTAGGTTTACTCTTGTTCTGATTTAATTTTGTTTATTTTTTATTTATTTGTAATTGAATGTTATTATTTTTATGTTTGGCTATGGTTCATTACTAAATTACCTAAAATTTAATGAATTTATTTATTTAAGTATTATGATATTAATGGTACCTATTAAATCGTTTACAGCTGTAATGACTACTATAAGGAGAATGACGTGTTCAATCCTTTTGAGGAACAATGCGGTTCGAAAAATATAACAAGTGTGAGTACATTGACCACATTATTATTATTATTGTATTAATTACACAATGCGCTGTCTATCCCTTCGGGGAATACGGGTTTGATGTGTGCTTATTATAATGTACTAGCTTTTCCCCGCGGCTTCACGAAATTGTCACATGGGAACGTACTACCGGGATAAAAAGTATTCTATGTCCCATAACCCATGTTAATACGTTCTTGTTGATCGTTGTTCTGTTGATACGAACCTTTCAACGCTGGTGGATCTTATTTCGGAGCACTTAGACAAAGGCATACAGGTTGATGTTCTTTATTTCGACTTTAAAAAAGCGTTTGATCGCGTTGATAACGACGTATTGCTCGCAAATGAAAAGAAATGAAATTGTTTATTCTGTAAATAGGATATCAGAATCACTTTTACACGTCATATTAAAAAAAATAAAAGAAGCTAGATGAGGTCGGCGTTTCCTATCTGACTACTCTGAGAAGAAAGGCCGAAACAAACTCAGAGGTCGCAGTCTCTTTTAAAGGTCCAGACATAATCTTGGTCAGGCCATATGAGGACCATGTAGATTAGAGTCTGAAATGGTCTTTTGAGGAAAGAACCACACAGATTTGAGTGGACCTGTCCACTCAGTGCAAGCATTTGTCAGTAACCGAGGAGCTCAACTCAGAGCTTAAGGAGCTCAACGACTCGACGAACAATACTGTTTATTACGAACAATATTGTTTATTTATTTTATAAATGATATTCCAAGATGTTTTCTGCATTCCGATTTTTTTATGTACGCAGACGATTTAAAGTTTTTGAGAAACATTAAGACTGAGGAAGACTCATTACTACTACAAAGTGACCTCAATCGTCTCGTTCTATGGTGTAACAGTAACGGAATGGAACTGAATGCCAAAAAATGCTATCATGTTAAATTTACAAGACGGAACATCCCAATAGGCAGTAATGATCATATATCCGGTGAAAAAGTTAAGGAAGTAGAAACAATAAAGGATCTTGGTGTACTGTTTGACAAGAAGTTAACTTTCACGCCACATCTCGATGGTATTATAAAAAGAGCTTCGAAAATGTTAGGGTTCGTCCTAAGAAATTGCAAAACCTTACGTCACAATAGAACAAAAATACTTCTTTATAACAGTCTCATTCGCAGCATCCTGGAGTATATTAGTGTAGTTTGGCGTCCTCACTACGCAACTCATTCATTGCGACTTGAACGTATCCAGAAACGCTTCGCTTGGCACCTCGCATTTTCTAATGGTGTCGCCAAAAAAATACGTTCTTACAATAAAAGACTCAAGCATTTTAACATGATTTCTCTGGAAAAACGTAGACACATAATTGATGTAATGTTTGCATATAAAATCATTAAGCATAAAATAAACACTCCCAGCTTGCTTGCCCTTTTCAATTTTCGTACCCCCTCTAGAATCCCGCGTAGTGCCATCACGCCACTTTGTCCACCTTTTAGAAGAACTGTTTTGGGAGTCAATTCCCCTTTCGCAAGAATGTGTAAGGCAGTAAATGGCTACAGTGACGTTATTGATCTCCACTTTGACTCTCTTGCCAAACAGAAAGCCATCCTTAACCGTTTACTGAGCAACCCTTAATCCTAATCAAGTATATGAATTGTCTTAGTCATATCACCGTTATAAATGTATCCATTTTATTTTTACATAATGTTGTAAATTTAATTCAATCAATTTTATCAATTTCAATCAATTTTTATTTAATGAATCCTATCCGATGCCGATGTAATTATTTTTTGGGAATTTATTTAATGTTATTATTTTAACAATTTTTAATTACTAAAATTTTGAATTTTTTACAATTTTTTATCGATTTTACCAATTTTATAATGTCAAAGAATATTCAATTTTACCTTTACCTTTACCAATGTAAAATTTTAAAGTAGAATTCCATACATTTTAAGTTCATTCAATTGTAACTTTTTACAGCTACCAATTATTTTCTATATTAGCGCTTATTACTAAGTAAGTTAGCTTATTTCTCTGATTCATTGTTTTATGCATGTGGTGTTTACCTATAAGTAACTGATGCACTGTTATTTATTTTTTAATTTTTTATATGTATTATGTGTTTGTATCAGTGTAATCAATTGTTGGTGAAACTAATAAAAAAAAAAAATAAAAAAAAAAAACCAAAGAAAGGACATTTGGGTAGGCCGCAAAACGTACTCAAACTGCCAGATTAAAACTAAAGAAAGAGTTGATAATAAAAATGATCCACATAGTCCTCACATTCACAATAATTAAAATAAAATAATACTTTACAAAGTAATAATGTTATTTTGTATAAAATATTCAACAATGTCAATTTGTAGGTTTATAAAACTGGTATATTGTAATTTATTTACTTATTTATTTATTTATATAACAGCTTAAACTATCCTTACAGGGATCACCCTAATGCGACAGCTAAGATAATGATTTTAGATAATAATTAAAATGTCAAGTTCTAGGGTTTTATCAAGGCTTAGCAGAGCGAGCAGCTCAATCCCATGCTTTTTGGTCTTCTAAATAATCCGCAATTTTATAGTACCCTTTTTTACAAAGTTTGGTTTTAATACAGCCTTTAAATCGTGTAATGGGTAAATTTCTTATATCAATGGGAAGTTTGTTGTAAAAGCGTATACATTGACCCATGAACGAGTTGCCTACTCTGTGGAGACGAGTGCGATGTACAGCAAGATTGTGTTTGTTCCTGGTATTTATACTATGAATATCGGACATTTTCTTAAAAATTGATATATCTTTGTGTACATACAACAGGTTTTCAAATATATATTGTGAGGCTACAGTCAGAATATCTACTTCTTTGAATTTTTCTCTAAGGGAATCTCTTGGACCTAGGTTGTAAATGGCTCGAACAGCCCTTTTCTGTAAAACAAAGATAGTGTTAATGTCCGCACAGGTTCCCCAGAGAAGAATCCCATATGACATAAAACTATGAAAATAACTAAAATAATCAATTCTGGCTGTATCTACGTCAGTTATCTGTCTAATTTTTTTTACAGCATAGGCGGCCGAACTAAGCCTTCCTGACAGTTTTTCTATGTGTGGGCCCATTGTAATTTGCCATCAATAGTTATTCCAAGAAAAACCGTTGAATCAACAGGGTCCAACTCTATTCCATTGACTTGAACATTGGTAGTTAGCTGTCTGACATTCGGCGTTGAAAATTTAATCAGTTTTGTCTTTTTTTCGTTAAGGAGAAGATTATTTACATTAAACCAATGCACAACTTTAGAGAGTGCATCGTTAACTTGTTCAAAGTTGACTAACTGACGTTTGATTTTAAAAATGAGCGAAGTGTCATCTGCGAATAATACGATTTTGTTATTATCCCTTATATGATAAGGTAAGTCATTTATATAAATGACAAAACTAAATAATATAGGCTTTACCCCGAAATTACAATGTTTTTGGCAAATTACTTACCATTTCCGGTCTGGAGTAAGTCAAGGCACTATTCTGGGACCATTACTATTTAGGATCATGGTTAATGACCTCGAAAAGGTTCTTAAACATGCTAAGTGTTTGCTTTACGCAGATGACCTTAAACTTATTTATGGCGTGGAAAATGTTTCTGATTCAGAAAGTCTACAGGAGGACATTAACTCTGTCTTTCAGTGGAGCATTGACAACAAGTTACTTTTCAACATTAACAAATTTAGCGTTGTCTTTTAGCCGTGCACATAATCCTAGGCATATCGTCCTAGGCGAGGAACCAATAGCCCGTGTTCTTTCTATGAAAGATCTCGGATTTGACCCGAGATTGACATTTCATGATCACATGAGGACGCTCGCTGCTGAATCAATCCGGAGACTAGGATTTGTTATTCGGAATCGGAATATGCGTGAGTTTAACAATGCACTGTCCATTAAACTAGTTTACATGGCTTTAGTCAGGATTAAGCTCGCATCATCTGCAGTGATTTGGAACCCTTACGAATGCACTTACGCATTACTTCTTGAAAAAGTCCAGAAGACCTTCCTTACATTTCTATACAAAAAAACTCTTCGGTTACTACCCCTTCCTTTATCCTACAAAATTTTTACTCGGTGTACTAAATTGTAATTCGCTCGAAGTAAGGCGTAAGTACTTTCTGCTTATTACTGCCTGCCGTATTATGCGGGGTGAGTACGATTGCCAGGAACTGGTGGAGCAGTTGGTGAGGCTTTTTGTCCCTGTTGTGCCCAAAAAACAACTCAGGCCTCGAAGTCACCGGCTACTAGCCGTGCCGTCAGCACGCACAGTGTCGCGAGCTAACTCGCCCCTCGTTCGGGCCCTTTCCATGCTCAATGCTCTTCTGACTTCAACACCGGAATGTGACTTGTTTGCTAGGAAATCGATAGATTGTGTGTCGTGAATGTATAATGTTTTGTGAGAAGATGGATGAAAGATGATTATAAGGTTTTTTTTTTTCTTTTGATTGCAGTTTGTTAATTATATAAATGTTATTTCGTTTGCTAATTTTGTTATTTCTCGTGTTTATATTTTATGTTTTTGATTTGTATTTTACCCAACCTACGTATGTGTGTCACTTTTTAATTAGTATTTTGTTCTGTACAACGCCTTAGGATTACATTCTGTAATGTTGTGCAAGAAAACTTAAATAAATAAATGTCATGGTTCATCTAGGCGTTACGGAGTAAAGGTAACAGACATGAGACAGCCAGTAACTTTCGTATGTTTAATATTAGTGATATAGTGTGGATAGTATGGACGGAAGATTGAAACTGTGGGCAAGACTGAAAAAGCCATAACACATTGTATGGATGACGGTCACAATCCTACGGAAAACTTAACACCGCGATTCAGAAAATCGTGTCATTTTCACAACGCCATCTTTCGAGTAAAGTAGAAGTAAATTATTTATTTTTAAATAGGCACTTTTGAACGTCGAAAACAAAGAAATTGAACTAATTCTATTTGCCCCTCCCAAAAGATAGTTTTCGTATGGAGAAGAATGGGAAAGAAACTCCACCTCTCCCGTTACTCTTTTAAAAATGTTTTAAAATATTTTGTATACATCAATTACATATTATATGTGAAGACGATGCACCTAGAATAAGATTACTATACCACAGTAAATAACAACACACACTAGGTAAAAATAATTAATAATGGAGCAATGACAAATAAATTAATTGATATATACATGGTGCTCACATATTTACAAACATTGTAAAACTAAACGATATCACAATATTTCTAACATTTTTACAAGTAATACTAACAAGTCAGTGTGTGAGTTTAAGTAATCACAGAGTGTAAAAATCTGTGAATACAAGTAATAAATTATACAACTAAATTATACAACTAAATCGTCCTATGGAGCAAGACCAGCATGTTTCCAAGCATTCTTATCTAGGCCTATTGGCCTAGACCTTAACCTCTCAAAATGTGAAATGTACCTTCCCCAAACCACTGACAGACAGACTACCATCGCAAAATTTAACACAATAGCACCAAACATCAAAATTACCGAAAGAAACTCACTTCACCTCCTGGGGCCCCCAATTTTCGACGAATCCTTTCCAACGTTCATTGAGGAGAAGATACAAAATTTCAATGATGTCTCGGAAAGACTTTTCAAAATTAACATTCTTTCGGCCTTCACCCTCATCCGGTATTGTTGCTTTGGACCAAAATTTACGTATAGCCTTCGCTCCTCACACCTCTGGAAACATCCACAAGTTTTAGAAAAAGTTGACCAAATTATTAGAAACACACTAAACTCAATCCTAAATGTGGCTCTGGACGACCGAGCGTGGCAGCAAGCCACACTCCCCATTCGGTTGGGCGGTCTCGGCGTTCGCAAAATTTCAAGTATAAGTTTACCGGCCTTCCTCTCCTCAGTCCACAGTACCGATAAATTAACCAGGAACATTTTATCTTCCTCACTGGTTGATTTTGAGGTACCGTGTTTGGCTGATGCGTTGAACGCTTGGAAAATGGCTTGTCCCAATACGGATTTGCCCGACAACCCGTCCTCCCAGAGACGGTGGGACGTGCCGCTCTGCAGTATTATACGGAATAACCTGGTAAACACGTCACCTAATACTGTTGAGCGTGCCCGTCTGCTGGCTGTGGGAGAATGGGAGTCGGGCTTGTGGCTTCAGGCGCTCCCGTCATTCACCATAGGCACTATGATGGATGACTCATCGTTTCGGCTCGCTACATGTCTCCGCTTAGGCGCACCTTGTGTTGCTCCGCATCGGTGTCACTGCGGCGAAGCTGTCGACAGCCTCGGGCACCATGGCCTGTCCTGCTGCAGGAGTGCAGGCCGCATAGCACGGCACGCCAGTATCAACGATATTATTCGTCGAGCCCTTGTCACCGCCGGCGTACCAGCGGTATTAGAACCAAACGGCTTGGTACGTGACGATGGGAAGAGACCAGATGGCATGACGTTGTTGCCTTGGAAGGTGGGTAGGCCTCTGGTGTGGGACGCAACCTGTGTCGACACAGGTTGCGTCCCACTGTTCCTAGCACGGCGGGCTGTGCTGGCGCCGCTGCTGCGGCTGCTGAGACCCTCAAGCGGCGCAAATACTGTAACCTTATAGGCAACTACAGTTTTGAGCCGTTTGGGGTCGAAACGCTCGGGTCATGGGGCCCGAGTGCGCGTCTCCTTTTTAAGGAAATCTCCCACCGACTGGTCGACACTTCACGTGACCAGAGGGCTGGCTTGTTCTTTGGCCAAAGAATTAGCATTGACATTCAACGTGGCAATGCTGCCAGTCTTCTGGGCACGTTTCCGGATGACAGCGATGCGGACGAATACTTCGACGCCTTAAGGTCCCTTTGTTTTTATATTTATTTAGTTAGTACCTTTAGTTTTAGTTTTTTATGTAAATAGTTAGTAGTGTTCTTTAAATATTGTGTATAAATAAATATAAGCATTCTTATCTTGGATATAATCCTCTAATTTGTAATAAGCGTGTACAAAGTGTACTTTTATTATGAGTTTTAAATTTTCTTTCAGGTATTTTGTTGTAGCATTTAACGCAGTACCCCATAAAAGATGTTTTCATCCCACCATCTCGGAAAGAGTATTTTTAATCTTCAATATCTGAGTGGAAAAGCCGTTTTTATTCTCTAGAGGATAAAGTAAATTGAATTTAGAACATCGTGTGCACTAAGTTTGTGAATTAAAAAAAACATTAAACCTATTTACTGCTACCTCTATGGTGCCGAATATATCATACAACTTTTTTTTAATTTGTTAAAAACTCAGACTCGGAACCTTCTTGGTGTTCTTTTTTCAATTTGCTTTGTACGCGGTTCTTTACGCGGCATTTTTTCACGTCATTGTTAAACCTTATATTAAAAACAAGAAACTTGAAAACAAGTGAAAAAACTAAAATGAGTGATTCTAGCGACGAGGAAGTTTGCTTGACGCCAACAGAATTAACTGAAACTGTTAATAATGCGCAAATGAGCTTTCTCCCTCAACAATCACGCGAGAAGTATTTAAAACAGTACGATATGTTCAACACGTGGCGACTAGCAAAAGGAGCCAAAACTTTCTCAGAAAACGTTTTGCTGGCATATTTTATAGAATTATCCGAGAACAAGAAAGCAAGCACTCTATGGAGTACGTATTCGATGCTAAAAGCAACAATAAAGATGAAAAAAGACAAACATATCGATACCTATCCTAAATTAGTGGCATTTTTAAAAAGAGCCTCATCTGGTCATCAACCAAAAAAATCGAAGGTTTTCACAGTATCTGATATTGAAAAGTTTCTTAACGAAGCACCCGATTCCGTATATTTGGCGGCAAAAGTAAGTCAGTTGCACATTCAGTATCTACTTAAGTATATTAATCTCAATTAAATAGTATACTTAGTAGATGTTGATAGGCATAATTATGCGTTCATATCAATTTTATTCATTTATCTACTACAATACTCTTTACGTTACAGGTTGTTCTTATTATTGGAATAAACGGAGCATGTCGAACTAATGAACTAACACAACTTAATGTCAAAAACATTGAGAAACATTCAGATGACTTACTATTAATTAATTTACCTAATACAAAGACAAAAAGAGACCGCAACTTCGTCATTCGCAAGGAATACGTAACGATTGTTGAGAAATATCAAGCCTTACGCCCGCCTAACACTCCAATCAATCGATTTTTTCTACAGTATCGCAATGGAAAGTGTGTTAGACAGCCTATGGGTACTAATAAAATTGGCAGTATCCCACGAGAAATAGCAACATTTCTTGAACTTCCAGAACCCCTGTTGTACACGGGTCATTGTTTCCGACGAACTTCAGCCACACTTTTGGCTGATTCCGGAGCTGATCTCCTGTCCCTTAAGCGCCACGGAGGCTGGAAGTCCAATGCAGTTGTAGAGGGATACATAGAGGATTCCATCCAAAATAAGTCTAAAATATGTGAAGGCATCGTAGGAGCCATTACACTGAAAGAGCCTCAATCGGATCCTTGGACTGGCCCTTCTACATCAAAAATAAGCCGTTATGAAACACCTAACCATCTCCCTCTCTCTCCAACATTCACGCCAAGGGAATCCGATGAATCGGTACAACTATTAAGTATGACAGATAGTTTACCGAAAAACAGTACACAAGTGACTAACACCAATATTACAGTACCAAACAAAAATATTACACTCAATTTAAATAACTGTAGCAACGTTACTTTAAAATTTTCTTAATTATACCTTAGTAATATTTTGTTATAATTTAAAGATTATTCTATATTACTTACCTGTCATAATGTAGTAATTAATACCTAAACTGAAATAAAAGTGTACCTATCTTGTGATTGTAAACGTTTTTTTTTTTGCATTTAGTCATTTCCTCGCTGAGGTGGAATGAAAAGTTACGTGTTGCACTCGAGTGCAAAGATTTTTCACCTCGTGCTCTTTTGATTCCCTCGCTAACGCTCAGGATTCTAATTTTGAATCACTCGCTACGCTCGTGATTAAATTTTAGAATCCTTCGCTTGCTCGGTCATCAAAATTGAACACGCGGTTAAAAAGCAACTTTGCACTCTTGTATAACAAATAACTATTGTACTTTAGCTAATCTGAAAAATGGTTGATCTATTTTATCTTTATTTCTAGTATTAAAATTATGTCTATCACTTATTTTATTAAAAACATTTAGATTTTTTCTTACATACATAATATTCTCATAAATGAATTGGCACAGTATACTGGTAAACTACTTTCCCTTCCAAGCCAAGTAGTAATAATTTTGACGAATGTGAACCGATTTTTAACCGACTTCTAAAAGGAGGAGATTCCCCTCAATTCGTGCCCTAACACGTGTGACTCCGGATTTTTAATTTTTCTCTCTTCTATGATGTCTTGTTTACATCTGTTTAGTTGATTTTTTTGTCGTAGTTGGGTTTTAGTTTTATAACTTTTATTTTTTTACCCTCTTGAGGGATTATTTTAGAAAGACGCTGAAACGCGTAACTCTTTATTAGATCCCAAAAGCATTTTGAATTTTCATAAAAGTTTCAACCTAAGAAATGGTAGGTTTCCCATACAAACTTTCATCCCCTATATAGGATTACTAGCTGTGCCCCGCGGTTTCACCCGCTTAAGTTTCGATCCCGTGGGAATATCGGGATCAAAAGTATCCTATGTCCTATTCCAGGTCATGGTCTACTTAAGTTTTCCATTTTTAGTTTTTCTCAACTACCCCCTAAACGGGGTTAGGGGGGTGTCAAAGTTTGTATAGAAGAATTTTAACGCGCGGTCCGATTAGCTCGAAACTCGGTTTTTATACTTAAAACCACAAATAAAAAATAATGAATATCAGAGTTTTTTTAAAATTTACCCCTATCAGGGTTAAAAAAAGTAATATATATCACAGATCAAATCACTGAACGGATTGGGCTGAAATTTGGCACACAGATCGTTATTAGGGGAATCAACCAACAAAGGGTTTTTAGAAATTCGACCTTTAAGGGGGTGAAAAGGAGGGATTTTGTTTGAATGAAAAATCTTATTCCTTGAGTTAATAGACTGGAAACTTGGCACGAATATGTATCTAAGTAAATTATAAAGTTGTTAAAAGTGTCATCTTTCGTTTTTCTAAACTACCGCCTAAACAGGGATTGGGGGGTGTCAAAGTTTGTATAGAAGAATTTTAACGCGCGGTCCGATTTGCTCGAAACTCAGCATTTACAGTTAAAAACATAAATAAAGAATAATGTGTAACAGGGATTTTCAAAAATGTACCCCTAACGGGGTGAAACGGGGTAGTCTATATCACAAACCACTGAACGGATTGGGCTGAAATTTAGCACACAGATAGTTATTAGAACGTAGGCATCCACTAAGAAAGGGTTTTTGGAAATTCAACCTATACGGGGGTGAAAAGGGGGAACATTTGTATTACTTCAGTTAATAGACTTTAAACTTCCCACGAATATTTATCTAAGTAAATAATAATGTTTGCCATTTTTAGTTTTTTTAAATTACCCCCTAAATGGAGATTGGGGAGTGTCAAAGTTTGTATAGAAGAATTTTAGCGTGCGGTCCAATTAACTAACAACTCAGTATATTTTATACTTAAAACCAAAAATAAAGAATAATGTGTATTAGGGTTTTTCAAAAATCTACAACTAATGGGGTGAAAAGGGGTAGTCTTTATCACAGCTCAAACCACTGAACGGATTGGACTGAAATTTGGCACACATATAATTATGACGAAAGGGTTTTTGGAAACTCGGCCTTTAAGGGGGTGAAAAGAGGGGATACAAGTTATATGAAAAATCTTATACCTATCCATTTGGTTAATAAGCTTGAAACTTGGTACTGCACTAATACTTAAAATAAAAAAGTACGTGTTTCGATGTTTAAAAAAAATCTGCACCTAACGGGGTGTAAAAGGGTAAATAAGTTTTAGGGGTAAAGGTCATAAATAAATTTAAAAAACGTAAATATTAATTTTAGAAAACTATCTTTCAAAGGGGGTGGAGGGGTTGTTGAAGTTTTCAGAGGAAAGTACTAAATCCACGCGGACGAAGTCGCGGGCAAAGTGCTAGTTACTTATAGTTTTCTAAACATAAAAAATACCTTAAAAATGACTCCTCATTTTGTTAGCAGAAATGACCACTATTTATTTTTTAACTTGCCCATAACTTATTTTTGTCGCTTAATTTTTAAACATTAGTCCATAAAAGTTTTAAAACATTAGTGTTCATGGTTGTTATAAATTAAGAAAATGTTAGTATGAAAAATGCAAGTTCTTTAAAATTCCCCATACAAAACACCTTTGTCACAGATGGGGACCTAATATTAATGTTATATATTATAGTAAGTATATATATAGTATAGTATGGATATCTACATATATCTACAGAGCAGTGGTGGCCCATTAACGGCCGCAACTTACGAGTTGTAGGTCGTGGGTTCGAACCCAAGCAGGCACTTTACTTTATGTAATTTATTTTATCACCACTGCTCGGTGAAGGAATAAATGGGTGAATATCCCGGCGGCAAATTATACGTGTCCACGTTGAGAATCGAGGTGTTAAATGATAGGATGTTTTTTTATTTTATAGTTTACTACGTAACTTAGTTCAATTAGGGACACATTTTTTTTTTAATATAAGTGTATGTAAATAATAAGAGGAAAAAAAGTCGCCTTAAAATTCAAGTTAGGTGGCTTGTCTTGTCCCAGCTCCATTTTTTTATATTATTGCGTTCACCAAAGTAACAATTTGAGGTACAATAACAAATAAAAAATTTCGTTTGTATATGCATAAGACACATTATCTAAAACAATTAAATCATATTAGAAAATCTAATTTAAAAGCACAGGATACTCGATCAAAGTTTGTCCAAGCAAAAATCTAAATTTTGGTGGCACTTGTTCAATAACATAAAGTTTTGTGCCTGTGCGTCGTGTTTTATTATTTCGCATGTCTCAGGCGTGCGCGTAATAGGGGTGTGATTAGTGCTATGATTTCCCGCCAAAAACGTAAGTATCATCTTGGGTGGCACGGGGGACAAGAATTGTTAAATTTTTGGTGGATCGATTTGCTATTGATTTTAAAGTGTTTTAATAGTAAGCTACACGTTATAGGTAGTGATTTGGGGTTACGCATAAATCAGTTATATTAATTTAGTTGTAACTTAAAATTATGAGTTTATCAGAAAAATCATAATAAATATTAATTATGTTTTAACAATAGAGAGTTTTATTAACCTATGAAAGTTATTGAACAATCCCGAGAATTTGTGAGATTGGTTACATTGAGCTTTATTAATTAGTGAGATTGAGGTTTGTGACAGAGAAATCCAATTTTGGTGCCACTGATTTTCAATTTTGGTGGGCACTTTCGATTCAATTTTAAATTTTGGTGGCCACACTAGACTTTAAACTAAAATATCTCAAAAAGTTATCGAGATATTCTCAGACCTCTTGAAGATCCTTCTAGCTTGGACTTTCTACTCTTATACCAGGTCCTTATTTTTCACGAAAACAGAAGAAAAAATTTCGCCACCAAAATTGAAGAAAAATGCACTTTGTTGATATTGACCCAAATACATCGTGAGGAAACCAAAATTTCGGCTAGAAACAAAAATTCGAAGTTAAGTGACATCTACCAACCCGCACTGGTTCCGCGTGGTAGATTACAGCCCGCTCCCTCTCACAGAGAGGCATGTGTCCCAGCAGTGAATATGATTATGCTAATGCTATAATAATAGATAAGATTTTTTTTTTCTTAGTCTATTGTGTGTCCCACTGCTGGGCAAAGGCCTCCCCTTTTTCCTTCAAAATCTCTCTGTTTTGTGCAATTTCTGGCCATGTCGTCACACCACCTTCGCCGCGGTCTTCCTCGATGGCGATGTCCTCCTTCAGGCGTCCAGTGTGTGGCGATCTTTGCCCATCTCTCCGGGTGCATTCGTGTGACGTGGTCGGCCCACTCCCACTTCAGCCTGGCTGTTTTTTCTCCAACACCCGCTACTTGAGTTATGGAGCGCAGGATGGTGTTTCTAACGCGGTCTGTTCGCTTGACACCTAATATGCTGCGCTCCATTGCCCGCTGACAAATCTTGAGTTTGGACTTCTGTTGTTCAGTAAGTGACCAACTTTGTGCACCATAAGTTAGGACGGGCAGGATGCACATATCGACGAGTTTTCTTTTCAATGATAAGGGGAGGTTTCCTTTCATATGGTCTTTAAGGGCCCAGTACGTCTTCCAAGCATTTTGGACTCGTTTTTCGACTTCTTTGTCTTGTCTGTTCTTGAAAGACACTATCTGGCCCAAATACGTATACTCATCAACATATTGCAACACATGCCCGTCTACCTCAACCCTACGTTTTGTGCTGTTGGTCTTATGCTTATGCTGTAATAATAGCTAAGATATGTCTAATAAATTAAATCCCTACTTAAGTATCTTTGAACAGTTTAAGGCAGAAAGAAGATTGGGTGGTGCATGGATGTGTACGGTGTTGCTCCATCCAGATCACCCATCAACATTTCCCAAGGTCCAGTATAAAGACGTCAACTATACAGCGGCGTATTGCTTTATGTGGATTCACGTGAGACTAAGGGGTATGTACAAAGTTTTATTCTTCCCAGTAAGGGCCCGATCACGTACCGCAACCACACCACAACAACGACAACACGTAGACTGGCGACAGAATCAATCAATCTGCCTGCCTTTTCCCAACTATGTTGGGGTCGGCTTTCAACCTAACCGTATGCAGGTGAATACCAGTATTTTACATAGAGCGACTGCCTATTTGACCTCCACAACCCAGTAACTGGGTAATACGATACTCCTTGATAAGACTGTTTGTCAGACTTTCGGGCTTCTGACGACCCGTAACGACTGTCAAAGATCCACGAATGACAGCCGGGACCAACGGCATAACGTGCTTTCCGAGGCACGGAGGAGTCTGGGCATGTAAAGATGATCACTCATCCACGGACCAACCCCGCCAAGCGTAGCTTTTTTGCTATACTAGCGCCCGAAACGCGCACGTTGCGGCCGAAACTTTGTGGTTACCAATTCAACGCAACTGCAAGAAGCTGCAGCGACACTATCACACGTAACCATACTATATACACGTAACCACTGCTTGCCCACATTTTGTCGCTGCGATGTGGTTTGCTTGTGGTACGTGTGGTCGGGCCTCATGGTTATAAATGTGAATGATTGTATGTTTGTCATGTTTGGATGTTTGGCTCACAGATTGATCGAGCCCTGGATTAAAACAATAATTATAGGTACTTATACGAGTTCATGCGAGTGAACAACAAGTAGTAGAACATAATACACATTTGGGTCTAAATTAGAACAAGTAACTCCACAGAGTCACCTCAGACGATCCTCGTGAACAACATGGTACTGCAAACAGTTAGCACAGAACTGTCGGAGAAGGACGTCGACTTCACTGCCGAGTACCAATACGCAGACGGCGATGTAGTCAACGTCACTTGCGTCGACTTCTTGAACCCCGATGACGCTAAGCTCGAAATGGAATATTCGATGGCAGACAAAATGAGCGGTGAGTTTTTATATTCTTTTTAGTTTCACTTTTTAGTTGTGGTACCTACCCCACACAAATTCGAATACCTCTACCTTCTATGTAAATAACAGTGACGGAGTCAAATAATACATCTACAGGAAAAAATATTTAATATTGAAGCTAACGCGTAACATACATTTTTGAAGAAATCGGTTAAAAAGAGCATGATAGTACCGCGCGCGTAGTATGAATAGGTAAAGTTGTTCAATATTGTGTAAATACGACTGCACAGTGCACCGGCACAAAACAGATTATGTGTTTTGTCCGTATCTGAGATACGTATCTACAGAAGATGAGAAAACCGTATTCTGTAAAAATCTCGCCGTGAAAACGTATGTGAAGTGACCTGTCATTGTCATCGATACCTACTGATGCTAAGGCAGTGACAGTTCACTCCAAGCTCACTTCACCTAAGTTTTCACGGTGAGATTTTTACACAATAGCAATGCAGCATTCCTTTCTTAAAATAACTGTAATATTAATACATGTATGTTCCGTATTATTTCAGATGTACCTACCTTTCCTACCTTTGATAAGTTCCGAGATATAGCGGTGGGTTATATTGCAAACTTACATTCTGAACATAATAATAGTTATATGATATGTACGATTCGGCATTCACGTGATGACCACACCGATGTTATGGTGAGATTTGTAATGCGGACAGAATTCAGTAAGTTTATTTCGTGTTATATTTAATTACCATAGAGATATAATATAGTATAGAGTGCGCGCATCAAACTATGGTCAGGAGACACGGGTTTGACCAACGCGATGTTCCCGCCGCAAGCGCTTGCAGTCGTGGTTGAGTGCTAGCAGTGTGCGTTCCTCCAGAGAATTTTTAAATATTTACGCATCAAAATGGTCTAATGTGCAGTTTCATCTTGCAAAAACCATACTAGGAAATACACAAAACTGAAATCCAATATGACAATTAATCGGTAAATTGATTTTTATACTTATTTTTATGAAAACAAATCACGTATCGCGGGGGTGAAGGAGACGTGAGAGGCGGGCACGCACAGGCCGCCCGCGCACCGCGCTCCTCGCGTGACACTGTAGTGATGTGACGTGATTTGACGCAACCAACGCTGTAGTCGATATATAAAATATTTTTTAAATGTTTGCTATGAGAAATATGGCCGTAAATAATGGATTACGGCCCGCTCCCTCTCACAGAGAGGAGGCCTGTGTCCCAGTAGTGGGAACATTATAGGCTGAATATGCATGTAATATATATGCAGGAGAAATACATAATGTATTTATGTTTGAATACTCAAAATCTTATAATCTTTATTTTGTTATATAATAAATCATTTTAATGTGACTTTTGAACAATATACTTTCTTATATTATTTGTAATGCGAAAGTATTACAGCGTAAAAGTAAAGTATGGAATGTTACGATATCACATCTAAACTGCATAATTGATTTTGAACAATAATTATAAAAAAGTAAAATGAAATCAAGAATAAAATATTAAAATGGATGATTCATTCAATTGAGTCTTTATTTATATGTCTACATTTTCTTAGTTTGTTTTTTCTATGTAAAAGTAAAAAACAGAATAAACAACAAGAATACTCGAGTAAAACTAAAAAAAACCTGAGTGAGTTTCATAAATAAAATAATATCTATAAACATAATTATGACTAAACTCAACCATAGCCCGCGAGCTGTCGCGAGTACTTCCGGAATACTTCTGGGTGTGATTATGATTGTGATAAGTCTAAAGTTTAGTATGGGAGCTGAATATAAAACGTATGTCATTGGAATCTGAATCAGATAAGCTATCTTTGTAGAAATTAATAAATACAGTTTAGCCTTGTAATATATTGTTAATTTTAATGTGAAATCAGGGGAAGGGTGGTTCCCAATTTTTCGTAAAAAAAAAAACAAAAAGTAAAAAACTTTTTTCAAAATGTTTTTATTTATTTAACTTAAAGATACACTATTTAACACTAAGCAATAAAAAACCACACCTCCCGATACTTTTTTTTTAAACCACCAGCAAAATAATAATACACAAAGTTATGACGTCACCTGGGCGACCCGACACCGTGAACAAAGAAATGTTTTTACCTGCGTTTTTTTTGTCAACTCTTACCCACAAAGTGCCATGAGATCATAGCTTATCTTTTGTTTGAACCACATGCTTAACACAGACACAGTTTGAACTGTTAAAATTGTTTATTTGTATCGAATTTATCGCCACGCTTATCACCACGCACTTGAAACCAACCGCAAAAAATAAACACTCAATTTTTGGGTCACAGTCTATATTCCGTCACACTCATTTCAAATCGGAATGTACATTCTACTTTAGGTTGATATTTACTAATAGAAACACACAACACAAAGGCTTGTTGCCTAAAAAATACATAACATAAATCACAAAATCAAAATGTAAACTAACGCGTCGCCGTCTGTACCAGCGTAGTCACCACAGAATTCAAAGTTTTAAAACATTCCGGCGCAAATTATTGACAGATGTTTAACATTTGCGATTATATGACATCCTTGTTTCATTCCATACACTTTGGTGCAAGCAGGAAAGGTATAGTTTTGCTATGCAATATTACTCATTTTAGACGGCACTATTCCCGCGGCTTTCTAAAGGCCTCGCGACAGACAAGGGGCACTCACAGCTTATCGACAAAACTTATCGATACCTCGTTGCCGATTGGCACGTCATTGCACATCCCTATCTGTCATACACATAACAATATAAATATCTATAGCTCACTTGTCTACGATGTGCACTAAGCGATTTGTGAAATACGCGCACTCTTTACTAAAGTATATCTCTATGTTTATTACCCTAGAACAAAATAATGAATAATATGTTAAAACCCTTGTCAATAAGATGTTACAATGACTTCCCTCAAGATAGCAACATGGAACCCAGCGGGGATCTCCCCGAATAAAGTAGAGGTAAAGTTCTGTTACATACCCACAACATAGACATTACTATTGCCAGAATCTCCTACAAGCGCAGAATTAGAACATCAACTGCACTCATAGCCCAGACGACACTGCACACGTCGGAGCGGCCATAGTATTAAGGTCTAATATCAAACACTATGAACAACCATTCGAATCGACCGAATCGACTTCGAAAAGATAGGGCAGGTAGGGAGTAGCGCCCCACATGCATGTGCGAATAGAACCATCTCATGTGCTCATAGTTTAAAAACTGATCGCATGATAAAACCAGTAAAAAAAAACATTGCGCAGTCTTCAACATTAACCCTAAAATATCAAAAATATTGTGCAATTCGTGATATTGTGCAATATAATTGATCGTTTAGGGCCGAAGCGGTTTATGAAACGAATTAATTATTTTTTCTTGTAGGTATAATAACTGTCAGAATTAATGGGATGGCTGTACGACCACGCAAGATTGATGAAAACGAGTATATCATTGATTATATATATGAAAGTCTCCATCCCATTAACGTGGTGTGTGAAGTTCAGCAAACAGACATGAGATTGGCGGTGAAGGATGCATTCTTTCATGTAAACAATTATAGCAAGACAGGTAATTGTCGCTATATATTTAATAAAATAATTATAAATAATAAAAATATATTGACCGACTAGTCGGTGGTCAAAAGACCAAACACTGCATTCGGTGGGTTTCAGGTGGCATCGACCGTAGGTTACGTACGTAACGTCCGTCCCTGGGCTCCACTGTACTTTAACACCCGCGCGTGCGAAGCTTCACAATTTTAATGCGTATAGAAGTCTCCATGTACAACGCTTTCCCCAAATTTTACACTGCGCAAACGCTTAGTTTTTGAGAAAAAAAATCCTAAAGTTAAGTAAAGTTTCAGAAAACGCTTATATACATACTAAAATTGGCATTTTACCACGGATATTGTACAAATTTCCCTTCTAGATTGTTCCGTTTTACGTTTAGACTAAGTGACAGCGGATTTTAATGGTTTTTTGTATTATTATTGTAAGTTTTTAACTTTAACTTATTTTTAAATAGCCGACACCGCAACGAACTCAATAATGAAGTAAAATATAATTAAGTAAATTAAAAATATTAAGTTTTATTTGTACTTTTAAAAGATCATGAGTAACGAAACGTAATTTGATGTCGTATGTACTCACACACAGTCGAGAGTGTTAAAAAATACTTACATTCTTACATTATTATTATTTTTGTGTACTTTTTTTATGTTATCCTATTAACAGGTACACTTCACACTAAACCAACATATTATACAAAAATAACACACCTCGACTTAGTAAAAAGGCAATGAGAACTTAGGATGCATGAGAGAGCCAAGCAAGCTCGGGACTTGGGGCACCCCGACTCGGACAGGTTAGGTTAGAAGGGGAAGGGGAAAAAAATTAACCACGAAGGGAATGGGTTTTTTTTTTCTGTCGTTCTTCTACGTCCGTCGACAACGCTTTACTATTTTTTGGTTTGACCTTGACTTTTGGTGTGTTCGACCTTGACTTTTTGGGTGTTGACCTTGACCTTGAAGATTTCATTGACCTCATTATTGCTTGGAAACAAATTTAGACTTTTTTTTTTGGGTTTTTTTTCTCTGTGCCTATGGTTGCGTTATGGCGCACTTTGCGGTTTTCAATGTCTGAGACTATGAGTACCTCAGTACAATACTCGATGACCTCAGTAGAGCTTCCGAATGAGTGGTTCTTAAAATAATGAACGTGGACAACACATAGTTCATGTAAATTGCCCATGTAACACCCACTTTCATGAAATCGGAGACGCAACACTCGAAGTTGTGGACAAGTATGTTTACCTAGGACAAACTGTCCAGTTAGGTAGGACCAATTCCGAAAAAGAGTTCTATCGTCGCTTCCAACTCAGGGGCAGCGTTCGGGAAACTACGCAATATCTTCTTGTTCCCCATACCGCAGTGTCTCAAGACGAAAGTCTTTGACCAGTGCGTGTTGCCATTGATGACCTTATGGTACTGAACGTGGTCGCCCAGAAAAGGCCTTATTAGAACGCTAAAAGCCATCCAAAGGGCAATGGAGAGGGCTATGCTTGGAATTTACCAAAGTAATCGAATTAGAAATGGAGAGATCCGTAGGAGAACTAAGGTATCCTAAGGTAAAATAGCCTGAAGAAGTGTCAAACATAATGAATGGATGAATGAATGATAAATTTATTTGCAAGAATATAGGTAGCTAACATACGCGTATCCTGAACGCTTTTTCTGAACGTTTTGACTGTCAGTACTTGAACCACTGCTGTATGGTTCACGTACTGACTAATGTTAGGATATTATTTTAATTGAATTTTATTTGTAATTAATTAATTTTGTAATGTTACTTGTATGATCCAAAGTTGATTGAAATAAATAAATAATAATAATAATAGATTCTTAAGTTAAATGGGTTTCACTATATTTGACATTTCAGCCGCGCAAATATTTAGATTTACAACTTATCTATTCTATACATATAATAAATCTGTAGACGAGGCGTTTCTGTACAATGAAAAAAAAAAAAAGAAACGTAGGTGGAGTGTCCAAGAATAACCAACAGATGCCATTTCTACCATTTTTGGAATTTTTGTCTGTTTGTCTGTTTATCTGTTTGTCTGTTCGTTTGTTTGATTGTTCCAGTATCACGTAAAAAGTACGAAATCAATATGGTTAAATTATAAACTCAAATATTGTGTGTAACTCGATGTTTCATTTAGTCTTTGTTTCATCGCAATCGCTTCAAAATATCAAAAGATATAAGAGTTTAAAGTATTCAAGAAGAAATTTTCATTAGGTACGTAATGTAGATACACGTAACGACACCTATTGACGTAAAATGACACTAGCGTAAAATCAGGTAGGTTTGTGAGAACGTGTGTAACACACGATCATTATCATCATAATTATGTTCACATACTTCGCGCGGAAACATAACGCGATACATTGTGAATATACCCAATCTAAAGTTTGGTTAATTCAAGTTTTCCAAATCCATTGTGTGGTAGTAGTGCCATAGGTGGCGCTATCTATCTTTTAAATCATGATACAAATTAATTATGGAAAAATGGTGATAAATTTTAATGTCTTACAAATTTTAGATTGTTACATCGAGCAAAAAGTGAGTAATTAAGGCACGAATGCGCTTACTAAATTAACACGAGTGCATTAATTACTCACTTTAGCAAGGTACGTAATCTACTTTAATAATCGATGCTTAAAAGTATAAATTCGATAGTAACTCTGTCTGTCTGTCCGTCTGTAATTCTGAATGTTACCTTTTCACGCCTGATCCACTGAACGGATCTCGATAAAATTTGGTAAAGAGATAGATGGCATCCCGGGGAAGAACATAGGCAATTATTTTCTCAAAAACAAATTTAAGAGGGGGGGGGATATAGGGGATGAAAGTTTTTATGGGAAACCTATCATTTTTAGAGTTCCGTAGTCAACAAGGAAGCTTTATAGTTTCGCCATGTCCGTCTGTCTGTCTGTCTGACCGCGACTTAGCTCAAAAACTTTTAATCGACCAACTTACATGTACAGTTGCAAAAACCCAAACATTCTGTATGCGAGAACAAGTTTTTTAACTACAATGTTAACACTTTGAGGGACAGTAAACGTCCATAGACGTAATAACAATAAAACTTTGCGAAAGTAAGTTTGATAAATTAATTCATCCCAACTACGGAACCCTTCATTCTGCATGGTTCGACACGCACTTGGCCGGTTTTATTTTAACTTAGGGCTGTGAAAATTTATGCTTTTTGTAACTAATAAAGAGTTACGTTTTTCTAAAATCATCCCTCATGAGGGTAAAAACCCTTCTTTAGCCTCTTGATTTTAAAATTCACATGTAAGTACTTATTATTGACTTTTTTGCGGGACTCTCTTCAAGAGCGTTAAGGGATTGAGAATATAGTCATAGTCCGTAACTTGAGAATCTGTCCACTCAATCAAAAGTTATTACTACTTGGCTCTTGGCTTGGAACGAAGAGTTTGAGTTTACCAGTGAGTACTTACTCGATAGATGGCGTTGTGCAAATGATGGGATTTTCTTAAGGGGGATGCGCCGGTAGCCCGCGAAATTCAAATCTTAAGTTTTTTGCAATTTGCAAGTCAGTGTCAGGCAGGTTGTATGTTGAAATGAAATGAAATGAAGTTATTTATTCTGTAAATAGGTTATTGGAATCACTTTTACACGTCGTAATAATATCAGAAAATTGTAAAATTAAGCTAGATGAGGTCGGCGTTTCCTATCTGACTACTCTGAGAAGAAAAGCCGAAACAACCTCACAGTCTCTTTTAAAGTCCGGACATACCAAGGTCAGATATTGGCATATTGGTCAGGCACTATGAGGACCATGTAGATTAGAGTCTAAAATGGTCTTTTGAGGAATGAACCACACAGATTTGAGTGAACCTGTCCTGTCAGTGCAAGCATTTGTCAGTAATAGTGGAGCTCAGCTCAAAACTTAAGGAGCTCAACGACTCGACGAACAATACCAAAGAAAGGACATTTGTGTAGGCCGCATAAAGTTCTCAAATTGCCAGACCATTGTTAAAACTAACTGAGAAATATAAGAATAAAAACAAAATAAACATCCACATAGTCCTCACATTCACAATAATACAATACTTTACAAAGTAATCATGTCATTTTGTCAATATTTTACATATAATATTCAATAATGTGAATTTGTATATAAAACTGGTAGGTATATTTTGATGATTTTCCATAGTACTTATTCAAAATGTCACAATGCCAAAATGACAAAATATTAGCAGAGCGAGCAGCTCAATCCCATGCTTTTTGTCTTCCAAATAATCTGAAATTGTATAGTACCCTTTTTTACAAAGTTTGGTTTTAATACAGCTTTTAAATCGTTTAATGGGTAAGTTTCGAATGTCAATATGATTAAAATATGATTCGCGATCGTAGCAAATAGTAGCTTTACAGAATAATAACCAGGAATACAGGAATACAACTCCTGCAATATTAGTTAGATTAGATAAATAAATATGTTATACAACTGCGACTCATTATTTAGATCAACATAAAACTTGATACTGACCTGTAAAAAGCAAAAGACATAAGAAAATTTGAATTTCGCAGGCTCCCCCAAAGCTTTCGCCTTAGTTTCCATCGTCCATACAATATGCCATAGTTTTTTCATTAATCTTTATACAATATTTTTTCATTAATCTTTCCGACAGTTTCATACTGCTGTCCATACTATCCACACTATCACCACAATATATAAAGTTACTGGCTGTCTCATGTCTGTTACTTTTACGCCGTAACGCCTAGGTCGCCTAGACAGACCACGTGGGTTATGGGACATAGGATACTTTTATCCCGGTAGCACATTCCCGTGGGATAATTTCTGACATCCACGCGGGCGAAGCCGCGGGCAAAAGCTAGTACTTAATAAGTGGCAATGGGCAGAGCACATTGTTCGCAGATCAGATGGCCGATGGAGCCGAAAGGTTCCGGAGTGATGACCGCGTACCGGAAGACGTAGCATTAGAAGGCCTCCCACTATTTGGAGAGATGACCTTGTGAAGGCCGCAGGAATCCGCTGGATGCGGAAAGCACAGAACCGGTTGAAACGGTGATGCATGGTCCCGAGGCCTATGTCCAGTAGTGGACGTCTTTCGGCTGAACTGATGATGATGAACAATAATAAATTAATAGAACTGGTAATGAGTACGCAATACATGATTTTTTTAAATTACAGAACTAATACCAGCAAAGAAGGCAGAGATGTCGTTTTATATCAAAAGGAAAAATTACGAGAAATTATCGTGTGCCGTATCTAGTTCTATTACTGGCGCAAATGTAGAAACAATCGAGATTTCCTTTACTGCCGGCAATTTCCCTCCGAGTAAGTAATGCCATAATATTTGTGCTCTAGGATTTTTGATTAAGTTATGCGGTTTTTCTCTCAAGTTTTGGAAACAAACAAACAAATTGTATAAAATTAAGTAAGTATGCAAATTTCTCATTTTCAAACATAGCATAATCAGCCACCAAAAAACAAGTTTGAATAGAAGTAGAGCAGTGGTGGCCAGTGATACCGGCTCGGACTCACGAGTTGTAAGTCCTGGGTTCGATTCCCAGGTCCGGCAAAATGTTGTTGGGTTTTTCCATCAGGTCAGGTATTTCTCAGTAGCAGCCTGGAGTCTGGATGTGTACCCGGTTGAGGGCAATAGACTCGCCCTCCTATTACATGGGTCTTATAGGTAAATAACTGGCGAAATGTGGGTGTACTCGTGGATACAACTCTGCGTAACCTTCGGGGAAAACATGCGTGATGTTAATGTTCATAATTATAATCATTTATTTACAATTAGTAATGGTGTTTGTTTTGATGTAAACGCCTGAAGAGATATCCAATAGGTACCTAAAGTACCTACGTGCTTTTTCGACAGCTTGTTCAACGTCTGCGTTGCGCCATGACCACATAACCGCACTTGTCTTTTCAGATGAATATTCATTGCACATCACATCATCAAACGGTAGATCGATGGATAGTTATGGCCAACACAGGCTTATATATTATGAGTATAATGATGGCGAGACACTGCAGATACAATGTGGCCCTTTTCTACCTCTTGATGGAAATCCACATGGTGATGTATCCCTAAATTTGGGATATTCTGGTAAGTTTTGTATTGTATTTGTTAGATAATTTAAGAATAATACGACTTCGTCCGCGTGATATTTCTTGTCCCCCGACTCTCCACGTCGCATCGCATCGCCGGCTATTATTCGCTATTATTTCGTTTTCGCTTAGCGTTATTTCTGCCTTTTTGCTGCCTTTTCGCAACTTTGTTGGTGTCCTCTTCCAGTGTAACCGGAAGCAGCTGAATACCCGTATTTTACATGGAGCGACTGCCTATCTTTTTTTTTTTTTAAACATTGCCCCACACTAGGATTTTCTTCCTGTATCGTGGGTGCATTTACAAACATAGAAACTCACATACACTAACACCCAGACCCGGAACAACTACTTGCAGATCATACAAATATTTGTTCCGTGCGGGAATCGAACCCACGACACGTTGCGCAGCAGTCCATCGCTCAGCCACTGCGCCAACCGTGTCGTCACTGTCGTCATCTGACCTCCACAATCCAGGCACTGGGTAACATGATACTCTTTGGTAAGACTGTTTGTCAGACTTTTGGGATCCTGACTACCCGGAACGACTGTCAAAGACCTAAATATGACAGCCGAAACCAATGGTTTTACGGACCAACCACGGCAAGCGTAGCTTAACAACATAAAAAAACAATAAATTATTGATGGTCATTCCTTTCAGATACATGCAGCAAAGACGGGTGCGTTCTATCTAAAAGATATAAAGTGTCTCGTCGAGCCCATAACACTAAAATAGTATGTTATTTAAATAAGGACTACTACTATGATTTTTTTTCGAACAACATGACGCTAAGCGAGATCACGGTGATCCTCCGCGCGCGAGTTTTGACTAACACCTCCACTATTAGTACTATTGCTACCTCCACTAATGCTATGTCTCCTGTTACCGCCCTCACTGCCGTCACTACGACCACCAGCACTGCAGCAGACCCAGCATCCAGTAAGTTGTTTTTTTAATTTTTATAATGCGTAAGGAAGAAACAGCAACAATGTGAATCGATATTGCTTTTGGAAGAAGAGCAGAAAACCGAGTGTCAGTTGTAACTTGTGCTACCATTTGAGTAAAGGCGTTTGTCCATCGCGACCGAACTTAGTCGTTCAGTATGTTATGATAGACAAATCAAAGCCGGGCGATGGGCAGTGTGTGGACAAGATCAAACGTTACGTATTGCCAATACATCTGCTCGTCACAATCTCAAGCCGAATTCTAGCGGTCGCGTCGAACTACTCGAAACTTCGGCGGCTGGAATGACGGCGCTCTGGTGACGGACGAGCGGTTGGCACGCGGCCATAGTGTATCCCTACTTTGGCGCCGTCACCTCGTTACCGGTTACGTACCGGTGATGGCTGCGGTGGACAACCGCACTAAGGCTTGAGTCCAGCAGAGGTCTGTGACAGGCTGTGATGGTAGTCTGTCTTTTGTAGGCAGCCCCATCATGATAAGAAAAATTGTTTGTATCTCGGTCATCGTTACATGTCTTGTCAGGCTCAGCACTCACTGACGAGATTGCATAACAGTGGCAGTCTTTCAGCATTCCTAGGTTAAGGTGAACACCTAGGGGCACCAATCACCAGCACGACTGGCACGCTGCAGCGCACTGCGAGTGCACACATCGTGCGAGCACGTGAATGATGCGCGGCCACTCCGACATTTTGTCGCACAAGGTGGAGACCGTGTATCGGGAAGCGTACCTAGTGTGCGGGGACAGCCAGTGGCTGGGACACGCTGGATGCGGAAGGCGGAGGACAGAGTGTTGTGGCGCAGCCCGGGAGAGGACTATGTCCAGCAGTGGGCTGCGATAGGCTGAGTTGATGATGACTTAAATAAATCAATACATGTTTTGTTTTTCAGGCACAACGTCTTCTAGCAATACTCTTGTATACTGGCTGTCTGGTGTGGGCGTCGGCGTCGTGATTATACCACTAATAGTATACTTTATTCACAAAAACCGGTGGTGCTGTTTGAAAACAACTTCGCCAGCGTTGGCAACAACATCAGCGCCGAGGCCCCATGTAGGTGTTGACCACTTTTTAGTGCTTACTGTCTTCTTTAAATTGTAATAGGTAGGTACTATACAGGGTCGAAATAAATTAGTTAGCCAAACTCCGCAGATGTGACGATGTGTAGGTTATTATGCTTTATGTAAAAATAATACAAAAAGCGAGGACTTTTTAACAAGTGTTCCATAAATACATAGTTTCGAAGATAACAACACGAGACTCTCGATGTGTGTATCTAAGTTTCATTGACGTACGACTAAACAATATTCATTCAAACCTAAGAAAGAAAACGCGATGTTGTCATATTTTTTATGGGCAAAAAATTTCTGGAAACAATGTTAATTTTTTTAAATAAATAATCGATACATAGTCGAATTATTTTGAAAGAAAATGAAAAAAAAAACTTTTTTTATTTTATATTTCATGCCACTTTGTTCTTTGACATGGTCTCATTAATACCCTAGAGTTATGGGGTATCAAAAGGAACACCTTGTATAATATTGATTGCATTTAATATAAATCAGTTGAATGAATGTCCGTTTTTACTTTCAGCCCGCCACCCGGTATTATGAGAATCTCCTGGCCATCTTTAGGCCGATTAACGAGAGGGAAGCGATGGAGTTAGAGGAGAACTATTATGAAGTGGTTGAGTAGTCCAGTGATGGTCGTTGCACACGTTAACGACTCGACACTAACTCAACTCAAAGCACAGCATTGACTCGTGAGCTTTATATCGCGTCACGTACAGCAACGTCTCTGGTGAACGACGACGCGTCGACAACTACATTGTCACATAGTTTTGGATAATATGTCACTGTACAATCAATCTGCCTGCCTTTTCCCAACTATGTTGGGATCGGCTTCCAGTCTAACTGGATGCAGCTAAATACCAGTATTTTACATGGAGCGACTGCCTATCTGACCTCCACAACCTATTGAACTGGATAAAACGATACCTTGGTAAGACTGGTTGTCAGAATTTCGGGCTTCTGACAACCCGTAACGACTGTCAAAGATCCACGAATGACAGCCGGAACAACGGCTTAACGTGCTTTCCGAGGCACGGGGGAGTCACGACATGTAAACATGGTCTCCCATCCATGGACCAACCCCGGCAAGCGTAGATTAACCTGATGGATCGACCCGTGCGGTTTTTATTACTTAGCCACGAGATCTACCAACAAATCTCCACCTCGAAATGTGACTGTACGTGTTTTGATATTAAGTTCACTTTCCAATGTTGTACTTTGAGTCGAGTTCCTGATGAGTTGTTTCAGTGCAACGGCCATTCTACAAACATATGACGTATTATTGTTGTCTATGTTTCCTTGACTTTCTCAATTAATTCCTAGTGAGTATTTTTATTCTTATTGCGTAACACATTTTCGTAAACCTAATCTGTTTCATTTTGTCAGTACAACAACATTCATTGCGTTATTTACGTCGTTGAGCAGAATGTTTTTTCTAACTCGGATCAACAATCTGTTTCAAAACGATTCAGATTGTGATTGATCCTGTATTACGCAATTAGGGTAAAGGTTCGACTCCTATGGCTTCCACTTCTACAATCGCCGCGGAGGAGAGGAACAGGCGCGGGTGGCGAGGAAGGTTCCCCGCAGTCTGGATCGGGTCTGGTCACTCTGGTCGGGAGAGCCCTTTAGTACCTACTTAGGGAGATACTTTATCGTTTTGTATTTTGGTGTTTAATCTGTAAAATAAATTAGGTAAGTAATAAGTCATAAGTGAAAAGTGTTAAATATATTGTTATATATGTAGTACTCGCAACCGGTGGGCGTGCGTGAACGTAAACGAAGCAAAAGCAGTATGTTAGGATCGTAGCAAGAGTCGTTCTGTAGTTTCTGCCTACTCCCATGGGAATAAGGCGTGTGTTTATGTATTTATGTATGTGTCGCGGGTGGTTTGATAATTCCACTTTTCGCGAAAACCCTAGGGATATTGCGAAAACCCGGATAATTAGAAAATGGTGAAAAAAAAGCAGCGAGCAATTGGCAGTAGCCCTCGCCGGTCGCTGCCGTGGAACCACTCGCTGCGTTCGCTCGGCTCGCGCGCGGTTGGACACAGATCTAACCTAACCTAACCTATTTCACCCAGTTCAATATGTCGAATCATACAATCTGCCTGCAACTAAATAATTAGACAATGGTGAAAACATTTCTGCGGCAGATTGTATGATACCTCATTTTGATCTGGGTGAAATACGTAAGGTGGGGGTTGCGTTAAAGAGTGCTCAAGTGTCCCCTTAGCCCCCGGTGCAAGTGTGCGAGGTGGTTTAGTCAGTAGAAGTCTGACAGACCGCAATTTTTTTTGCAAAACTGCCAATTTTTCCGGTTTTTGTAATATCCTAGGACATCTTTAGGGTATTCGCGAAAAGTCAAATTATCAAATCAACCTACGTCCGAGAAACAACATTCTGCAAAACGTTACTCCAGCAGGAAATGAAATATCTCTAAAATCTTAAGACGCATAAATTTCATTTTCGGCGCACATTTACGCACAAATATAAGCTATCTGCGTATGTACTTTATTTCCTTCTCCGGTCATTTGTTTAGCATCTTCCTGGAACAACAATGCTCCAGCAGGATTCGTTTTTCCGCTTTTTTTCCAAAACGGCAACACGTACAATTTTTTACATATTACGCTCTAGTTATCATATACATATAATAAATCTGTAGACGAGGCGTTTCTGTACAATGAAAAAAAAAAAAAAAACGTAGGTGGTGTGTCCAAGAATAACCAACAGATGCCATTTCTACCATTTTTGGAATTTTTGTCTGTTTGTCTGTTAGTTTGTTTGATTGTTCCAGTATCACGTAAAAAGTACGAAATCAATATGGTTAACTTATAAACTCAAATATTGTGTGTAACTCGATGTTTCATTTAGTCTTTGTTTCATCGCAATCGCTTCAAAATATCAAAAGATATAAGAGTTTAAAGTATTCAAGAAGAAATTTTCATTAGGTACGTAATGTAGATACACGTAACGACATCTATTGACGTAAAATGACACTAGCGTAAAATCAGGTAGGTTTGTGAGAACGTGTGTAACACACGATCATAATCATCATATGTTCACATACTTCGCGCGGAAACATAACGCGATACATTATGAATTCACCCAATCTAAAGTTTGGTTAATTCAAGTTTTCCAAATCTATTGTTTGGTAGTAGTGCCATAGGTGGCGCTATCTATCTTTTAAATCATGATACAAATATTAATCATGAAAAAATGGTGACAAATTTTAATTTCTTAATAATTGTAGATTCTTACATCGAGCAAAAAGTGAGTAATTAAGGCACGAATGCGCTTACTAAATAAACACGAGTAATCTACTTTTCTTTCAACTACCAATGTACCTGCTGCGATAAAATATACCTGCTCAAGGTTAACTCAACTCAACCCAAATCAACTTAGGTCAAGTTCAGGTCAAGTCAGGTCAAGTCAGGTCAAGTCAGGTCAAGTCAGGTCAAGTCAGGTCAAGTCAGGTCAAGTCAGGTCAAGTCAGGTCAAGTCAGGTCAAGTCAGGTCAAGTCAGGTCAAGTCAGGTCAAGTCAGGTCAAGTCAAGTGAAGTCAAGTCAAGTCAAGTCAAGTCAGTCATGGAACCCTACGTCTTTTCTACATAGCTTACAGAGTGTTCGAACGTTTTCCCATACATTTTGACAGTATCACTTCGTGCTCGATAGATGGCGTTGTTCATTTAACGTCATTTTCTGAATCGCGGTGTTAAGAGTCTCCGTAGAAGAATGACTTTCGCCGAATTCATAATTAACGAACATTTGGCTCATTTTGAATTGAACACATAATCCATACTAATCGATGCTTAAAAGTATAAATTCGATAGTAACTCTTAGATTTTAAATAAATAAAAAAAAAAAAATTAAAAATAAAATTTGGAGAGATAGATGGCATCCCGGCGAAGAACATAGGCAATTATTTCTCAAAAACAAATTTAAGGGGGGGGGGGGATATAGGGGATGAAAGTTTTTATGGGAAACCTATCATTTTTAGAGTTCCGTAGTCAACAAGGAAGCTTTATAGTTTCGCCATGTCCGTCTGTCTGTCTGTCTGTCCGCGACTTAGCTCAAAAACTTTTAATCGACCAAATTACATGTGCAGTTGCAAAAACCCAAACATTCTGTATGCGAGAACAAGTTTTTTAACTACAATGTTAACACTTTGAGGGACAGTAAACGCCCATAGACGTAATAACAATAAAACTTTGCGAAAGTTTGTTTGATAAATTAATTCATCCCAACTACGGAACCCTTCATTGTGCATGGTTCGACACGCACTTGGCCGGTTTTTTTTTAAGTTAGGGCTCTGAAAATTTATGCTTTTTGTAACTAACAAAGACTTAGGTTTTTCTAAAATCATCCCTCATGAGGGTAAAAACCCTTCTTTCCCCTCTTGATTTTAAAATTCACATGTAAGTACTTATTATTGACATTTTTGCGGGACTCTCTTCAAGAGCGTTAAGGGATTGAGAATATAGTCATAGTCCGTATCTTGAGAATCTGTCCACTCAATCAAAAGTTATTACTAATTGGCTCTTGGCTTGGAACGAAGATTTTGAGTTAACCAGTGAGTAGAGAGACTCGATAGATGGCGTTGTGCAAATGATGCGATTTTCTTAAGGGGAATGCGCCGGTAGCCCGCGAAATTCAAATCTTAAGTTTTTTGCAATTTGCAAGTCAGTGTCAGGCAGGTTGTATGTTGAAATGAAATGAAATTGTTTATTCTGTAAATAGGTTATTGGAATCACTTTTATACGTCGTAATAATATCATTTTTTTTTTTAATTAAGCTAGATGAGGTCGGCGTTTCCTATCCGACTACTCTGAGAAGAAAGGCCGAAACAAACTCAGTCTCTTTTAAAGTCCGGACATACCTAGGTCAGATATTGGCATATTGGTCAGGCCCTGTGAGGATTATGTAGATTAGAGTCTGAAATGGTCTTTTGAGGAATGAACCACACAGATTTGATTGAACTTTTTTACAAAGTTTGGTTTTAATACAGCTTTTAAATCGTTTAATGGGTAAGTTTCGAATGTCAATATGATTAAAATATGATTCGCGATCGTAGCAAATAGTAGCTTTACAGAATAATAACCATTAGATACAGGAATACAACTCCTGCAATATTAGTTAGATTAGATAAATAAATATTTGAAACAACTGCGACTCATTATTTAGATCAACATAAAACTTGATACTGACCTGTAAAAAGCAAAAAACATAAGAAAATTTGAATATCGCAGGCTCCCCCAAAGCTTTCGCCTTAGTTTCCATCGTCCATACAATATGCCATAGTTTTTTTATTAATCTTTATACAATATTTTTTCATTAATCTTTCCGACAGTTTCATACTGGTGTCCATACTATCCACACTATCACCAAAATATAGATATGGACTACCACTAATATATAAAGTTACTGGCTGTCTCATGTCTGTTACTTTTACGCCGTAACGCCTAGGTCGCCTAGACAGACCACGTGGGTTATGGGACATAGGATACTTTTATCCCGGTAGCACATTCCCGTGGGATAATTTCCGACATCCACGCGGGCGAAGCCGCGGGCAAAAGCTAGTTCGTTGAATAAGAATAGTATAAGAATATTCTTGTAACTAACAACAAGAAGGTGTCTTCTGGCTCTAAAATAAGTAATTACAAAAAAGGAGATCAGCAGAATGTCTTGAAATTATTTCATCAAAATATTCAAGGTATTTCTTCCAAATTATTAGATATTGAAATGTTTTTAGAAAAAACAAAATATGATATTGTTTGTTTCACTGAACATTGGCTAAAGGATTACCAAATGCTAATTAATTATGAGAACTAAAGTGTGGGCAGTTGTTTTAACCGTAAATCTATGCTGCGTGGCGGTTCTCTAATCTTGATAAAAAATTGTTTAAAATCTAAACAACGTAATGACATAGTTGGTTTATCAGTGGAACATTGCGTCGAACTGTCCTGTGTTGAGCTGGATAAGCATGTTGTAGTGTGCGTGTACAGACCCCCTAAATATCAGAACTTTTCTTTATTTGAGTCAATAATGGAAGATTTCCTAGCGAAACTTGCATCCAGTAATAAAGCTGCAATGATTTGTGGTGATTTTAATATTAATATTCTGGAAAATAATTCAGATAGCAGTAGATTATTAAGCCTTTTTAAATCGTTCAATTTACTTAATATTTTTACAGAACCAACTAGAGTAACTCCAACTTCTGCTACTTGTATCGATAATGTCTTCTGCGATTGTAATTATTTAGATAAAGCCTTACTTGCCGTCCGATCATAGTGGGCAAACGGTAACTTTTAAGTTTAAAATACCTTTGCAAAAAGTACAAATACAATTTAGACCCATAACAACTGGCAAATTAAGTAGATTCAATAGTACCATAAATAATAAGTTAAATGTTCTGGGCTATAATATGAACGATGCAAACAAATTGTATGAGGATTTCTTTTCAGTAGTGCACACTGAATTCAATAAAACTTTTGAAAAGAAAACAAAAAATATTTTCCCTAATTTTATATTTAGTGACTGGGCAACTAGAGGTATTAGGATAAGTAGGGAAAGACTGTTCGACCTGTATGGCCTTAAGCCTCACATAAATACTGAAACTTTCAACAAGTATGTTGCTACATATTCCAAAATATTTGAAATACCTGCCAAATAGCTAAAGCTCTGTATATCAGCAACAAGATCAAATCAGCAGAAGATAAAATAAAAACGGTTTGGAAAGTTATAAATAATGAAACTAATGGGAAAAAAATACGAAACACTGATTTCACACTGGAGACTTCACGTGGTGCCATAAGTTCTAACTTAGAAGTAGCTCAGGAATTTGTACATTTCTTTACTAATATACCCTCTAAAACGACGGAAGCTTTAAATTCCTCACCCAGTGTTTCAATTGATTTATTAAGAGCGAACGTTCCAGGCTGCCCGGTTGAATTTCAATTTAAACATAGAAACCCAATGATAGTCATAAAAGCATTTCGGCAAATAAAAATCAAATTGACCGAAGATCTATTATCTATCAAAGTTTGTGCATCCATAATTGAGACTATAGCACCATATTTAGCTTTAATATTTAACTTGTGTGTGGATCAAGGAGTCTTCCCAGATTTAATGAAATATAGTAAAGTTGTACCTCTGTTTTAAATCTGGGAACGGTAAAGACACCAACAATTATAGACCAGTATCTGTGTTGCCGGTATTCAGCAAGGTGTTCGAAAAGGTAATGCTAAATCAAATGCTTAATCATTTTAACACCAACCAAATCTTACACGATCAGCAATATGGTTTCACCAAAGGACGTTGTACGACTGACGCCGGTGTCACCTTATTAAAACACATATTTACAGCGTGGGAGGAGGCGCAAGATGCCATAGGAATCTTTTGTGACCTCTCCAAGGCATTTGATTGCGTAAATCACGAAACCTTACTTTTGAAACTTGCGCATTAAGGACTAGGTAAACTTGCGCTCAGTTTAGTAAAATCTTATTTAGACGATAGACAACAGGAAGTTCAAATAAATGGTGTCCATTCAATCGGTTTAAAAGTAAAAATGGGTGTTCCACAGGGCTCGATATTGGGTCCTTACCTCTTTCTAGTATATATTAATGATCTACCCCATTTATTAAAAAACCAACCACAAATGGTGTTATTTGCTGACGATACTTCATTAATTTTTAAGATAAATAGACGTGCATCAAAATTGGACGACGTAAATAACGCCTTACTGCAGGTCCATAGTTGGTTCACTGCTAATAATTTAGTATTAAATGGGAAAAAAACTAAATGCATAAGATTTGCTTTACCGAATGTTACAAGTAGTGATTGTGACATAGTATTGGATAAGGAGAAATTAGAATTCGTCGATAAAACTGTTTTCTTGGGGATCACCCTCGACTCAAGGCTGCAATGGGGTCCTCATTTAACATCTCTTGCAGGACGGCTAAGTTCAGCAGCATATGCTGTGAGAAAAATCCGTCAATTTACTGATGTAGATACTGCGAGGCTAGTTTACTTTCATAGTATCATGTCTTACGGTATTTTATTGTGGGGACGGGCTGCAGATATCGTGTCTATATTTATTCTGCAGAAAAGAGCCATCAGAGCAATATATGGGCTCCGCAGGCGCGATTCTCTAAGAGAACTGTTCAAAGATATTAACATCATGACGGTACCTTGTCAATATATCTATGAAAACATCATGTACGTAAGGAAAAATCTAAGTCTTTTCAGTAAAAGAGGTGAAAGACACACTTATAGGACTAGAAATAGGGACCAATTAGTTCAACCGGGTTTCAGACTGGCTAAAGTAGACTCATCCTTCATGGGGTACTGTTTAAAATGTTACAATAAAATACCTCCCCACATACTTCAACTGAATGAAACGAAATTTAAATCTTGGGTAAAACGCACACTATGCCGCCAAGCATATTATAAATTGGGGGATTACATCGCTGACAAAAATGCTTGGCTTAGCGCTGCTCCAGCTCCACAAGGACGCATAAACTAATTGATTGGCATTCGAAAATATTGTTGGAGCTGCTGAAGATTGTAAAGACTATCTTGGCATTGTATAAATTCAATCTCCTAGTATTGTATAATTTCATAGCACATATGTGAGCACTATGTACTTACCTACCTTAAAGCTACCATTTACTAGGTACGTCGTTCATTGACTTGAATGTGCCCTGGCGGCTGAGAGTATGTCATGCTCACTCAAATGTCTCGCTGGTGGTGGCGTGTGTGTTGGATCATTAAGTTCCCTTCAAAATGGTTGAGCTGAATGGTGCTGATCCATGCGTCATGTTCGTGAACGGGCGCCGCCAGTAGGGACTGGTCATCTCTAAGCTGCCACGACTTATTTTTAATTAATTTTATTTTTTGAATTGTTTTTTATCTTTACGGACGCTTTTAACGTGCACGTCTCTTTTTTTTTCTTTTTTACGTTGTTCTCACATGTTTAATTTCAAATGAATGATGTAACCAATATATTGTAACAAATTTTGATTTAAAAGAGTGTCCGTGGAGTTTCTTGCCCGTTCTTCTCCATAGGAACCTACTACGCCTTGGAATGGGCAACTAGCTTCATTTTTTTTGACTGACCGACCCCTTGACAATTCAAAAATACCTGTAATTGGTTTATTTGAAATAAATGCTTTGAGTTTGAGTTTGAGTTGAACTCATATCATTCTTGTAACGGACATGAAAAAATAGTTGTCTAGAAGATGACCAAAGCAATAGGTATTGATAAGCACGCAATAAAGTAAACGAAGCATGATTGTATAATTTGATGTTACTTCAAGTTCTGTTTTATATTGTTCAATGTATATCGTATATATTTATCATTATTTTGGTTCTGCCTCGTTGGTCTAGTGGTTGCAACCGCTACTGCTGAGCATGAGGTCTTGGGTTCGATTACCGGCTCGGGCAAAGTGTTATACAATTTGGAATTTCTCAGTAGCAGGGGGGTCTGAATTTGTGCTCGGCTGGATGGCAATAGGCTCCCCCGTATTACATGGGTGTACCATACTATAGGTACACCTCTGGCTAACCCTTCGGGGATTACAGGCGTGATGTTATGTTATGTACTAGGTACTTGCTAAAACTCAATTAAGTACGAACAGAATACGGTAGGAGGTTTTATCGATGGGAAATGCTATCGAGCGCACAACAGCTTGTGTATAATAAATTGTAAATTTTGTAAACTATGTGAATAATGTATTTGAATAATTTAATTGTATAATAATTTAAATGTACCTTCTTATAGAACTATGTACTTAAAGTTTTAATAAGTTTAAAATAAAAATTATATAGTACCTAATCTTTACACCTATATTTTTTTTTATATATTAGCAAGTACCTATTTTTGTTACCTACCAGGGCACTATGTTTCTACACTGTTTTATGGGCAGCTTAAGTGTCGTTGAAATCAGTGAGTGCTCTGAGTGGAATACTTCGACTGTTTGCATTAGGAGGAGGGACGAGTTAAACGCGTTTCGATTGTAGGTTTAGATACTCAGGCCCATTTTTTATGGTTTTGTGAGCACGTAGTGAGGCACCAAGTCCAGGTTCGCACTGGCGATTTTTTTGTGCGCTTTGGATTTTCAACACTCGGTATTGAGCCGAGCATTGAGAATCCAACAGAGCGCTTCAAAAAAACACACTGTTGGATTTTCAACTCTCGGCGAGAGCGTTGAGAATCCAGCCCAAGAAAAAAATAATCTCCGCGTTAGAAATACGCCCGAGTGTATCTGGGCTTAGTATGAATGATTGTTGTACTCGGAGAATACAGCTGTTCTCGAGTTGTTAGCTGCCAAACAGACAAACACAAGCCTACCTATCCGAATTTACAGATCTATTCCATAGACTTAGCACGCTAAAGGCAGGTACACTCTGTTCTCTTCTAAACCCTTTAAAAGTCACTACAAACTTCTGTACTCTCTGTTTCTCACTGTAAGCCGTTTTTATTTAGTTCTGGACGTCATGCAATTAAGAAATAACTTGGTACATGTTTGAAATGTTCAACATAGACTTCCAGAATAGAATGCTTTGACAAGAGACTTATTTTTCATAGAGTATTGATTTGGCATTTGGTGAAGTCTTGATCCAATTTTGAGACTGTATTTTACGCCTGTTTATTTCTCTGTGTGACTATCTATAATGCCTTTCATAATGTATGACCTTATTTCTATAAATATACAGCATTAAGTTCCTCCACACTACCTGCTGCCCCTACTCCTCGTCCCTGCGCGCCGGGCTGCCTGCCTGCTTCTCTATTGATACTGCCTCTACCTATACCCGTCGCGCGTCGTGTGAAGGCGCCCTAAACCTCTTTATTTTACTCCTTTTGTTTTTGTACTATTACTGTTCATTAATGTTACTTACATTTAGAAGTCCGGCTAAACGTAACGATACAGTATGCGCTCGAAAAGCCTGATTGATTTAGGATCCGAAATAGAGTTACTTAATGAGAGTATCTACAATCTCAAATTCACTTGGTATCATGGAAGTTTCCTTTCAAGCACTGTCTAGGCCAGACGCTACTCTTTCTTTGCCTATTGTTTGTGATAATTCTTTTGTGATATTTGTTTCCTTTATTTGTTAGATTCCCCTTATGTTATCATTTATTTACCTTGTGATACTCGTCTCTAAATTCAGCAGCGATTTTTCATTGTCTCGTTTGTTACCTAATCTAAGTTCTTTTAAAAGTTTTTCTATTTCCGATATGGTGGCGCCCTCTGTTAACACCGTACTGTATACTAAAGCTCTGTGGGGCCCTCTATGAGTAGGATGCTATACTATGTGCACTGGTGCAACTCTTTGTGTAAGTATGCTTTGGAAGTAGTGTGTCTCGTAAGTTTCAGTGGAATTACCACATCTTTCCGAATGACCGAATTCTCTGACAATTCGAAAATCCGGTGAGTGGTGTAATTGAAATAAATGCTTAAATAGTTTAAAAAAAATCAGTGTAATGAAATGTATACATAGTTTTTTATTAAAACTTTAGGTACATAGTTCTATAAGTTGGTACATACATTATTCACAATAATATACATAAGCTGTTCGCCCGATGGCATTTCCCATCGGTAAAAGAGTTTTAGCAAGTACCTAGTACATAATATAACATCACGCCTGTAATCCCCGAAGGGTTAGCCAGAGGTGTACCTATAGTAAAGTACACCCATGTAATACGGGGCGAGCCTATTGCCGGGCTGCTACTGAGAAATTCCAAATTGTAAAACCCAATAACACTTTGCCCGAGCCGGTAATCGAACCCAACACCACATGCTCAGCAGTAGCGCTTGCGACCACTAGACCAACGAGGCAGAACCAAAATAATGATAAATATATACGATATACATTGAAACAGGACTTGAAGTAACATCAAATTATACAATCATTCTTCGTTTACATAATTGCATAGGTACTTGTTAATTAAATACCTACTGCTTTGTAATGGAAAATAGAGGCAATAATAAGCCGTGTAATTACTAAGTATATTTCGTGGTCAATATTTTTCACAAGTCAAGTGTCACAGTCAAAACTTATGCCGTAACTAGGTATAATAGGCTAGTGCATATGTTATGGACCAAATAATAAATAAGGGCATTTTTCATAATGCCCGCGCACTATGAATAATGACAAGCTACTTAGGGCGACATAATGAATTACATTTATTTTAAACTTCAAAGTCAACGTCATTTATTTGCTTTAAATGTGGTAATACAAAGGTGGTACATAAAATAATAATCTTGAGCGATGACTTCCTTATTTATCACATTGCCTCATCATTATAAATATTGCCGGGTGATCTTTGGGCAATCTAATAATACACAATGGTAAAGTCATCATAGATCAGCAGAGTGTCTATGAATGGAAAGATTTTACTTGATTTTAAATATTGATTCTACGTTTTAAATAAAAATAATAGTAATTAAACCTGGTTTTAATTATGCTGCACCATAGGTGACTAGCATAATACAAAATGCCCGGTCGATTTGATTATCTCAATAGTTGTTATCACACTGCCCTCTCATATTGGGCATTTTCAAACTGCCCGGGCATTTTTTATAATGCCCTAATAATCACTTGGTCCATAACACATACATAATATGTGACCTCTTCCAATTCGTAAATGAATTATTCATAACGAATCTAGATTCAAAATTATCTATGAGGTATACAAAATAAAGCACATAAAAATATATAAAATATTAAAACATCTAACACTAACTATTCGTCGCCCCCTTAATAGTACAAAAACATATGCCGTAACTATAATAATTTGAAGCGGTGACACGCATGTGCAACAACAAGCCAGTGCATACATATTATATGCGATCTCTTCCAATACTTTGGTCATCTTCTACCCAACTATTTCTCATGTCACTCCAGCAGGAAAATCTCTATAAGAATTAATTGAGACTGTAAATGTGCGCCAAGGTAAAAAAGTAACGTTGTTCTCGGAGAGAGAAATATTAATGTGAAAAATTTGTGCGTAATGTGCGCCGAAAATGACATTTGTACGTCTTAAGGTTTTAGAGATATTTCATTTCCTGCTGGAGTAACGTTTTGCTGAATGTTGTTTCGCCTTTTCGCGATAACCCTATGGATATCCTAGGATATTGCGAAAACCCAAAAAATATTTGAAGGGTTTGTCAGTCTTCTACTGTCTAAAACCACCCCGTGTTCCCTCGCACACTTGCACCGGGGGCTACGGAGACACTTGAGCACTCTTCAACGCAACCCCCACCTTACCTATTTCACCCAGATCAAAATGAGGTATCATACAATCTGCCCCAGAAATGTTTTCACCATTGTCTAATTATTTATTTGCAAGCAGATTGTTTGATTCGTCATATTGAACTGGGTGAAATAGGTAAGGTTAGATCTGTGACCAACCACGCGCGAGCCGAGCGAGTGCAGCGAGGGGTGCCGCGGCAGCGGCCGGCGAAGGCTACTTCCAAGTTGCTCGCAGATTTTTTTCTCAATTTTCTAATTATCCGGATTTTCGCGAAAAGTGGAATTATCAAACCACCCGCGACACATACATAAACACATAAACTCTCGCCTTCTCCCCATGGGGGTAGGCAGAAACTACAGAACGACTCTTGCTACGATCCTTACGTACTGCTTTTGCTTCGTTTACGTTCACACACGCACACCGGTTGCGAGTACTAAGCACTAGTAGGTACCTATATAACAATACCTATATTTAAAAAAAAACACTTATTATTACTTAGGAACCTAATTTATTTTACAGATTGAACACCAAAATACAAATCGATAAAGTATCTAAAGGGCTCTCCCGACCAGAGCGACCAGACCCGATCCAGACTGCGGGGAACCTTCCTCGCCGCCCGCGCCTGTTCCTCTCCTCAGCGGCAATTGTAGAAGTGGAAGCCATAGGAGTCGAACCTTCACTCTAATTGCGTAATAAACGATCAATCACAATCTGAAACGTTTTGAAAAAAAAATCCGCTCAACAACGTAAATAACGCAATGAATGTTGTTGAACTGTCAAAATGAAACAGATTACTCTTAATCGTCTACGAAAATGTGTTACGCAATTAGCATAAAAATACGCACTATGAATTACTTGAGACAGTCAAACAAACATAGACAACAATAATACGTCATATGTTTGTAGAATGGCCGTTGCACTGAAACAACTCATCAGGAACTCGACTCAAAGTACAACATTGGAAAGTGAACTTAATATCAAAACACGTACAGTCACATTTCGAAGAGCAGATTTGTTGTTAGATCTCGTGGCTAAATAATAAAAACCGCACGGATCGATCCATCAGGTTAAGCTACGCTTGCCGGGGTTGGTCCATGGATGGGAGACCATGTTTACATATGGTGACTCCCCCGTGTCTCGGAAAGCACGTTAAGACGTTGTCCCGGCTGTCATTCGTGGATCTTTGATGGTAGTTACGGGTTGTCAGAAGCCCGAAAGTCTGACAACCAGTCTTACCAAGGTATCGTTTTACCCAGTTACATGGGTTGTGGAGGTCAGATAGGCAGTCGCTACATGTTAAATACTGGTATTTAGCTGCATCCAGTTAGTCTGGAAGCCGATCCCAACATAGTTGGGGAAAGGCAGGCAGATTGATTGTACAGTGACATATTATCCAAAACTATGTGACAATGTAGTTGTCGACGCGTCGTCGTTCACCAGAGACGTTGCTGTACGTGACGCGATATAAAGCTCACGAGTCAATGCTGTGCTTTGAGTTGAGTTAGTGTCGAGTCGTTAACGTGTGCAACGACCATCACTGGACTACTCAACCACTTCATAATGGTTCTCCTCTAACTCCATCGCTTCCCTCTCGTTAATCGGTCTGAAGACGGCTAGGAGATTCTCATAATACCGGGTGGCGGGCTGAAAGTAAAAATAAACAGACATTCATTCAACTGGTTTATATTAAATGCAATCAATATTATACAAGGTGTTCCTTTTGATACCCCATAACTCTAGGGTATTAATGAGACCATGTCAAAGAATCAAATGGAATGAAAAATAAAAAAGATTTTTTTATTATTTTATTTTCTTACAAAATAATTCGACAAAGTAACGATTATTTATTTTAAAAAAAGAAATTGTTTCCAGACATTTTTGCCTATAAAAAAAATATGTCAACTTCGCATTTTCTTAGCTTTAAAATAAATATTTATGAATGATTGGTTTGAATGAAAATTATTCCCCATCTATGCATATAATAAATCTGTAGAAGAGGCGTTTCTGTACAATGAAAAAAAAAAAAAAACGTAGATGGAGTGTCCAAGAATAACCAACAGATGCCATTTCTACCATTTTTGGAATTTTTGTCTGATTGTCTGTTTGTCTGTTCGTTTGTTTGATTGTTCCAGTATCACGTAAAAAGTACGAAATCAATATGGTTAACTTATAAACTCAAATATTGTGTGTAACTCGATGTTTCTTTTAGTCTTTGTTTCATCGCAATCGCTTCAAAATATCCAAAGATATAAGAGTTTAAAGTATTCAAGAAGAAATTTTCATTAGGTACGTAATGTAGATACACGTAACGACATCTATTGACGTAAAATGACACTAGCGTAAAATCAGGTAGGTTTGTGAGAACGTGTGTAACACACGATCATAATCATCATATGTTTACATACTTCGCGCGGAAACATAACGCGATACATTGTGAATTTACCCAATGTAAAGTTTGGTTAATTCAAGTTTTCCAAATCTATTGTTTGGTAGTAGTGCCATAGGTGGCGCTATCTATCTTTTAAATCATGATACAAATTAATCATGAAAAATGGTGATACATTTTAATTTCTTAAAATTTTTAGATTGTTACATCGAGCAAAAAGTGAGTAATTAAGGCACGAATGCGCTTACTAAATTAACACGAGTGCATTAATTACTCACTTTAGCAAGGTACGTAATCTACTTTTCTTTCAACTACCAATGTACCTGCTGCGATAAAATATACCTGCTCAAGGTTAACTCAACTCAATCCAAATCAAGTTAGGTCAAGTCAGGTCAAGTCAGGTCAAGTCCGGTCAAGTCAAGTCAAGTCAGGTCAAGTCAGTCATGGAACCCTAAAAACAGTCTTTTCTACATAGCTTACAGAGTGTTCGAACGTTTTCCCATATATTTTGACAGTATCACTTCGTGCTCGATAGATGGCGTTGTTCATTTAACGTCATTTTCTGAATCGCGGTGTTAAGAGTCTCCGTAGAAGAATGACTTTCGCCGAATTCATAATTATCGAGCATTTGGCTCATTTTGAATTGAACACATAATCCATACTAATCGATGCTTAAAAGTATAAATTCGATAGTAACTCTGTCTGTCTGTCCGTCAATAATTCTGTATGTTACCTTTTCACGCCTGGTCCACTGAACGGATCTTGATAAAATTTGGTAAAGAGATAGATGGCATCCTGGGGAAGAACATAGGCAATTATTTTTTCAAAAACAAATTTAACTTTCACCCCCCCCGGGTGAAAGTTTTTATGGGAAACCTATCATTTTTAGAGTTCCGTAGTCAACAAGGAAGCTTTATAGTTTCGCCATGTCCGTCTGTCTGTCTGTCTGTCCGCGACTTAGCTCAAAAACTTTTAATCGACCAACTTACATGTGCAGTTGCAAAAACCCAAACATTCTGTATGCGACAACAAGTTTTTTAGCTACAATGTTAACACTTTGAGGGACAGTAAACGTCCATAGACGTAATAACAACAAAACTTTGCGAAAGTTTGTTTGATAAATTAATTCATCCCAACTACGGAACCCTTCATTGTGCATGGTTCGACACGCACTTGGCGGTTTTTTTTTAACTTAGGGCTGTGAAAATTTATGCTTTTTGTAACTAACAAAGAGTTACGTTTTTCTAAAATCATCCCTCATGAGGGTAACAATCCTTCTTTACCCGCTTGATTTTAAAATTCACTTATTATTGACATTTTTGCGGGACTCTCTTCAAGAGCGTTAAGGGATTGAGAATATAGTCATAGTCCGTATCTTGAGAATCTCTCCACTCAATCAAAAGTTATTACTACTTGGCTTTTGGCTTGGAACGAAGAGTTTGAGTTTACCAGTGAGTACCTACTTACTCGATAGATGGCGTTGTGCAAATGATGCGATTTTCTTAAGGGGGATGCGTCGGTAGCCCGCGCAATTCAAATCTTAAGTTTTTTGTAATTTGCAAGTCAGTGTCAGGCAGGTTGTATGTTGAAATGAAATGAAATAAAATTCTTTATTCTGTATAAAGGTTTTTGGAATCACTTTTACACGTCGTAATAATATCAAAAATTTTTAAAATTAAGCTAGATGAGGTCGGCGTTTCCTATCTGACTACTCTGAGAAGAAAGGCCGAAACAAACTCACAGTCTCTTTTAAAGTCCGGACATACCTAGGTCAGATATATATTATATTGGTCAGGCCCTATGAGGACCATGTAGATTAGAGTCTGAAATGGTCTTTTGAGGAATGAACCACACAGATTTGAGTGAACCTGTCCTGTCACTGCAAGCATTTGTCAGTAATAGTGGAGCTCAGCTCAGAACTTAAGGAGCTCAACGACTCGACGAACAATACCAAAGAAAGGACATTTGTGTAGGCAGTTCTCAAATTGCCAGACCATTGTTAAAATTAACTGAGAACGAAAAAATATAAGAATAAAAACAAAATAAACATCCACATTGTCCTCACATTCACAATAATACAATACTTTACAAAGTAATCATGTCATTTTGTCAATATCCTACATATAATATTCAATAATGTGAATTTGTATATAAAACTGGTAGGTATATTTTGATGATTTTCCATAGTACTTATTCAAAATGTCACAATGCCAAAATGACAAAATGTAAGCAGAGCGAGCAACTCAATCCCATGCTTTTTAGGCTTTTTACAAAGTTTGGTTTTAATACAGCTTTTAAATCGTTTAATGGGTAAGTTTCGAATGTCAATATGATTAAAATATGATTCGCGATCGTAGCAAATAGTAGCTTTACAGAATAATAACCATTAGATACAGGAATACAACTCCTGCAATATTAGTTAGATTAGATAAATAAATATGTGATACAACTGCGACTCATTATTTAGATCAACATAAAACTTGATACTGACCTGTAAAAAGCAAAAAACATAAGAAAATTTGAATATCGCAGGCTCCCCCAAAGTTTTCGCCTTAGTTTCCATCGTCCATACAATATGCCATAGTTTTTTCATTAATCTTTATACAATACTTTTTCATTAATCTTTCCGACAGTTTCATACTGCTGTCCATACTATCCACACTATCACCACAATATAGATATGGACTACCACTAATATAAAGTTACTGGCTGTCTCATGTCTGTTACTTTTACGCCGTCACGCCTAGGTCGCCTAGACAGACCACGTGGGTTATGGGACATAGGATACTTTTATCCCGGTAGCACATTCACGTGGGATAATTTCCGACATCCACGCGGGCGAAGCCGCGGGTAAAAGCTAGTTTGAAATAAGATTAGACATTAAAACAAACCCTTTTACAGTCCGTTCAACCGATTTTGACTTCTATACCGTAGGCATAAGGATAGCATTAAAAGCAAAAAAAGTTACACAATACCAACTATCTACTGCGGCTGCCATTTGTCATGCCACCAACGCAATAGAATTCAAAATCGGTTGAACGGAATGTAAAAAAGGCTTATCTATACGTCTAATCTTATTTCAAATGGAGTATAGTCGTACCAATGAAACTTAGATACACACATCGACATCGTTAGATACACACATCGAGAGTCTCGTGTTGTTATCTTCGAAACTATGTATTTATGTAACACTTGTTCGAGGACTTTTTGTATTATTTTTACTTATAGCATAATGACCTACAGTTACGGGACGCCTCAAAAGGAACCTTGTATTATTTATATTAATTCAATCTCGTTCTTATGTGTCTCTGAAAGTCACTGTTAATAGGGTCAAATTAAGTTAGCTAGCGAAACGTGATGGGGATCTATGTCTACAAGATAAAGCAAAAAAAAAAACCTTATGTTTTTTTTTTTTCGGCCTTCTATGTCTCCCAGTTCCAAGTTCCCCCGACCGCCTGATAGTTACTTAAAATATTCGTTGAGAAAACCACTTTTTTATCGTAAATATTTAGATATTGATACCGATTATGTCTGCGTTTACACAAAAAAATAGTTTTTACACCTCACAAGCTCGGAAAGATTCTGTTTGTCATTCGAAATCTGCGTGGAAAAGTGCATTTTCCCCGCTAGCGTGGAAAGAGTTTTTAATATTCGAACCTTTCTATTCATCAATTTTCTATACCGCCTACCCAATTTTCTATACTGATAATGCATCAATACTTATTTTATGTCAGAGCGCCAACCTCATTTTTAGAATAATCGCACTGGCCAGCACGAAAAAAAATCGCTCAACGCGCCTAAAAAAGGTTTTCACATAAAAATACTTTATATAATTTTCTTCTGTATATTCAATTCACTTTCCATCATTTGGGTTTGTTTAGCAGCGCAGAGTTAGTGCAAGCGGTACATAATGCCGAATTGAGCTTTCTTCCGGAAAAATTGCGCGAAAAGTACATAAAAGCTTACAATATTTTTGTTCAATGCATGGAGACACCTAGCATTTTCCTCGCTATAGTGAGGTGAAAAGCTGTGAACGCTCAGGATTCTATATTTGAACCATTCGCTTCGCTCATGGTTCAATCCTAGAATCCTTCGCTTGCTCAGGTTTCAATACAGGTACTCACGCGAAAAAACAACTTTGCAGCCTTGCATAACAAATAACTTTACTATTTTTTTCAATTGATATTTTGATTAGGTATGTGCTTAACCCCAAATGAAACCTTTTTGACCCCAAAAAAAACATCGAACCTGTTTTTGGTTATTATGTTTAGATATCAATACCCATCACATCTGCGGAGTTTGGCTAACTAATTTAATTTGACCCTGTATAGTACCTATTACAATTTAAGGAAAACAGTAAGCACTAAAAAGTGTTCAAAACCTACTTGGGGCCTCGGCGTTGGTGTTGTTGCGAACTCCGGCGAAGTAGTTCTCAAATAGCACCACCGCCTTTTGTGAATAAAGTATGCTACAATTGGTACTATAATCACGACGCCGACGCCCACACCAGACAGCCAGTATACAAGAGTATTGCTAGAAGACGTTGTGCCTGAAAAACAAAACATGGATTGATTTATTTAAGTCATCATCAACTCAGCCTATCGCAGTCCACTGCTCAACATAGTCCTCTCCCAGGCTGCGCCACAACACCCTGTCCTCCGCCTTCCGCATCCAGCCTGTCCCAGCCACCTTTTAAGGTCGTCGGTCCATCTAGCTGGTGGAGCGTCCCACACTAGGTACGCTTCCCGACACACGGTGTCCACCTCATAAAATCATAACATACTGAACAGCTGAGTTCGGTCGCGATGGGCAAACGATCGCCACTAACGGGGCGACGCGTTCGGTTCGTATAATCTTGTTTCTTGATAAGGTCCCCGTGACGGCTGCGGTGCACAAACGCCCTTACTCAAATAGCAGCACAAGTTACAACTGACACTCTGTTTTCTGCTCTTCTTCCAAAAGCAATATCGATTCATATTGAGTACAATTTGTTTCTGTTTCTTTCTTACGCATTATAAATAAAATAAATACACTTACTGGATGCTGGGTCTGCTGCAGTGCTGGTGGTCGTAGTGACGGCAGTAAGGGCGGTAACAGGAGACGTACTAGTAGTGGAGGTAGTAGTCAGAACTCTCGCGCGAAGGATCACCCTGATCGCGCTTAGCTTATCAATACCCGTAAGTTTGTTGTCCCCTTTTAAATAACATACTATTTTAATGTCATGGTCTCGACGAGATACGTTAAATCTTTTGGAAAGAACGCACCCATGTGTTCTGCATTCATCTGAAAGGAATGACCATCAATAACGATTTTTTTCGTTATTTATTATGTTGTTAAACTACGCTTTCCGCGGTTGGTTCGTGGATGGGTGACCACGTAAAGCCATTTTGTAGATGTTTGACAGTCGTTACGGTTAGTCAGCGGAGCCCAAAAGTCTGACAACCAGTCTTACCAAAGAGTATCGTGTTACCCAGTGCCTGGGTTTTGGAGGTCAGACAGGCAGTCGCTACATGTAAAATACGGGTATTCAGCAGCATCCGGTTAGACTGGAAGCCGACCCCAACAAAGTTGCGAAAAGGCAGCAAGGAGGCAGAAATAAGGCCAAGAGAAAACGAAATAATAGCGCGGGCGAGTGATGCGATGCGATGCGACGCGGAGAGTCGGGGGACAAGAAATATCACGCGGGCGAAGTCCCGGGCAGAAGCTGGTAAATGAGAAATGTAATTTTCTTAAATTATCTAACAAATACAATATAAAACCTACAAGAATCTGCAAATTGCAGAGATACATTATTATATCGAGTTGCACTAAGATTTAGAAGAGGGCCACATTGTATCTGCAGTGTCTCGCCATCATTATACTCATAATATATAAACCTGTGTTGGCCATAACTATCCATCGATCTACCGTTTGATGATGTGATGTGCAATGAATATTCATCTGAAAAGACAAGTGCGGTTATGTGATATCTCTCAGGAGTTTACATCGCAACGAACACAAATACTTATTGCAAATAAATGATTATGATTGTGGAATGTGGGACGGTCTGGCAAGTAAACTGCAAAACAGTTTACCAATGGTTTAATTTATCAACGACACAATAAAGCCTTCTTAAACTATTCTCGCTCATCTTCTCATTCCAAAGTCAAAACACAAACTGACATTCCTTTCTCTCCCCTCTTCTTCTCTCACTGTCATTCCTTCTCTCTCACACACATTGCGTTCCATTTAGGGTTGCCAACTCTTTTTGAGAATAATAACGTATTACGTTCTTTGAATAGGAAGAACAAAGTATGTGGAAGATAAAAAAAATATTTTTACAATTTATGTTTTTATTCCCTTAAAAACACACATTTCTGACTACTTTAAAAAAAAATGTTCTCGTTGAAAGTTTCAAAGCTAGTTTTAAAACCATTTTTTTTTAATAAATTCGTTTTTTGTTTTTATAATAGTTAATCTGTTTCTCTCTTCCCGCCATTCAGATTCATTACCGTTATTAAAACTCTCAGTGGAAGCTGTAGTCGCGGGAACAGAGAGTAAATAAATACGATCCATTTTTAAGATTACCATTTGTAAAAAATATTTTTCTCTGAAAGTTCTTTATCACTATTAAGATAAAGAACTTTTTTATTATAAACATAAAGAGATTTTGTGCAGGACAGCCGATTACATAGTTTTAAGCTGAAGAATTAAATGTTATAGGCATGTGTTATTTTTAGGAAAAATACCATTTTAGTTGTTAACCAGAGTTAAAGTTGTATCTACGAGTACACCCACACGCCAGTTATTTCTAAGACCCATGTAATAGGAGGGCGAGTCTACTGCCCTCAACCGCACACATCCAGACCTGATGGAAAAACCCAACAACATTTTGCCGGACCTGGGAATCGAACCCAGGACTTACAACTCGTGAGTCCGAGCCGGTATCACTGGCCCACCACTGCTCTCTATTCAAACTTGTTGTTTGGTGGCTGATTATGCTAAGTTTGAAAATGAGCATGACAATTTGCATATTTACTTAATTTTATACAATTTGTTTCCAAAGCTTGTGAGAAAAATCGCATAACTTAATCAAAAATCCTAGAGCACAAATATTATGGTATTACTTACTCAGAGGGAAATTACCGGCAGTAAAGGAAATCGAGATGGTTTCTGCAATTTCGTCTGTAATTAATTGAGATGCGGCACACGATAATCTATTAAATTTGTTATGCGTCCCATTTATATAAAACAACATCTCAGCTTTCTTACTTGGTATTAGATCTAGGTAAAAAAAAAATTTTTTTTTTTTTAATTACGTTCCCCCACACTAGGAATCTCTTCCTGCATCGTGGGTGCGTTTACAAACATAGAAACTCACATACACTAAACACCCAGACCCGGAACAACTACTTGCAGATCATACAAATATTTGTTCCGTGCGGGAATCGAACCCACGACACGTTGCGCAGCAGTCCATCGCTCAGCCACTGCGCCAACCGTGTCAATTATTAATCATGATCATCATTTCAGCCGAAAGACGTCCACTGCCGGACACAGACTAGTTATATGACAGAGAGCAGAGCATAGACCAGGTTACATGACATTTGACATGAACTTTGACTTGTCCACGTTCTCTGAGTGCTCTACTGAGGTCAGTTTTGTACTGAGGTACTCTATAGAGTGCTCAGACTATAGTCTGTGAGACTGGCTAGCACATATAGTCCAGGAAAATTAGGGTGTCACCTCGGAATGAGAGATAGTCAGCTATAAACTTGTATAAACCTTTATTTTGACCTTTGACCTTGATATATCTGCCAAGGTCAAAGGTCAAAAACTATTTTTTACACATTTATTGCAAATATCTCGTTTTCTATGGGTTTTATGCTTTTTGTATGTTTATAAATATTGTTGAGGATTAAATTCTGTACAACTCTTGTATACACATTTTTTTAATATCTTGAACCATTTTCGAGATAGAGGGCAGAGCGCGCGCTTTGTTTAACTATTTAGAGTATCATTCGAGGTCAACCTGCAGTCCCGATTAGCCGTATAAAGTTTATAAATAATTGATATATATATATATACCTGAGAGAGATACACAGAGAGGAAACCTGTGTCCCAGCAGTGGGAACATTATAGGCTGATTATGCTTATGCTTTATATATACCTGAACCCCACCGAATGCAATGATCGATATGGCGACTATTTGGTCTTTTGACAACCGACTAGTCGGCCAACGTTATGGCCGGCTCATCTCTTATAAATATAATAGGTATATGACAATTACCTGTCTTGCTATAATTGCTGTTTACAAAAAGGAACACATCATCCTTCACCGCCAATCTCATGTCTGTTTGCTGAACTTCACACACCACGTTAATGGGATGGAGACTTTCATATATATAATCAATGATATACTCGGTTTCATCAATCTTGCGTGGTCGTACAGCCATCCCATTAATTCTGACAGTTATTATACCTACAGGAAAAATTAATTAATTCGTTTCATAAACCGCTTCCTAAGGCGGGCCCTAAACGATCAATTATATTGCACAATATCGCGAATTGCGCAAAGTTTTTGACATTTTAGGGTTATTATTGAAGTCTGCGCAGTGTTTTTTTTTTCTCCGGTTTTTTCATGTGATCAGTTTTTAAACTGATGAGATTGTTCTGTTGGCATGTGGGGTGCTATTCCTTACTCCCACTGGAGTCTGCCCACCTTTTCGAAGTCGATTCGGTCCTTTCGAATGGATGTTCATAGTTACTATACTTATTGAATTTTTATTTTTATTTCAAACGTCTATTTCACTTGTAAAAATGGTACCTAATGACTGAAAATTGGACTAGTAGGTATACAACCATAGAAAACTTGTAGGGTAATTCCGAAATTCAAATATCTTAAAACCATTTACAGGAGTTTTGAATTGTCAAGCAGTCGGTCAGTCAGAATAAATATGTATAAAAGCTACTAGAGGTGAAAATAAAGAAAAAATATTTTTTCAAGTAAATCTGATCGAAAAAGTAATGAAATGTTCCATAAGCTAAAACTAACTAAAGCCCACTTTGAACTGTCATGCAGAATTACCCGAACATGCTTCGGAATTGCACTTTTAAACATTTGTATCTAAATATGAGAATAGTTATGTAAGTATTTGAAACAGAGCTTTATAGGCTGTATATTCAAGTAAATTAAGTGACCTAAATTGTTATCATTAGCTCTACCAATTGTGAGTGGTGACTGAAAATATGAACATACCCTCAACTCAACAAATCCTTTCGTAATTACCCGAATGCACTTATACCCTTTAGTTGGCGTTTTTGTCGTAGTTGGGTTAAGATTTTAACTTTCTTTACACAAATATTTCTAACATAATATTATTAACGAGTTATTATGGGTAGAGTTGTTTATTTTGTGTTTATTTTAATAAAAAGTCCATAAAATCCGGATAATCCGAATTTGACAAAAAATCCATTCTCAAAAATCCGGATTAAAAAAAAACGGATTTGCATGCCCTATGCCCTTTGTTGTAGGGTAATCAATAAAATAGAAAACGAAACAAACTTACTGAATTCTGTCTGCATTACAAATGTCACCATAACGGTGGTGCCGCCTGCGACGCCCTTTGATTTCAGAATAGTACATATCATATAACTATTGTTATGATTAGAATGCAAGTTTGCAATAAAACCCACCACTCTATAAGGAACCATGCTATCAAAGGTATGTACATCTGAAAAAATTGTACAGTACATGTATTATTATTACAGATATTTTAAGACGGAATGCTGATCCAGTTTTCGCTCGATGTATGGACTTAAGGAGCCGATCTTCTGTACTTATCTCAGATACTGGGTATCTGTTTTGTGCAGATGCCGGTGTAGTCGTATTTACAAAACATATTCATAAAGAGCGCCGTACTATCACGCTCTTTTTTTAGAAAAGGAACATATATTATTTAGGTACAAAAGAATATAAATACTCACCGCTCATTTTGTCTGCCATCGAATATTCCATCTTGAGCAGAGCGTCATCGGGGTTCAAGAAGTCGACGCAAGTGACGTTGACTACATCGCCGTCTGCGTATTGGTACTCGGCAGTGAAGTCGATGTAATCCTCCGACAGATCTGTGCGAACTGTGTGCAGTACCATGTTGTTCACGAGGATCGTCTGAGGTGGCTCTGTGGAGGCACTTGTTCTGATTTAGACCCAAATTTATGTTCTACTAGTTGTTTCACGCGGTTTCACTCGCATCATAACTACTTCATGTAAAAGTACCTATAATTATGTTTTAATCCAGGGCTATATCTGTCAGCCAAACATCCAAATTCGTTGAGTAACAAATATCTTAACTCGCAGAACTAAATCATACAATCATTCACGTTTCAACGTAAGCTCACCTACCATGTCCAGCGCGATTCTTGTCTCCTAACTCACTAACATGTACATTACCTACATTATGTGTAATCTCCTAGACATTTATATATTTTGTAATAATCTACAATTCTTTGTAATGTAACAAATTGATAACAAAATTAATTAAAAATGGGGGCCTGGGCCAAACCCTACATAGCAGCACAATCTTATACTATGCATCTAATAAATTAGTAGTCATACTTATGTTGTACGTTAAGAGAGGTGATTTAGCCTATTTAACATTGCGCGGTTTATGTTAGTTTACATAGATAACATAGTTTAGAATAAGATCTTTCTGTTAATAAAGACCTTTAAAAATCAATCAATCATTCACATTATTATATCAATGAGGCCCGACCACAAGTACCATAAGCACACCACATCACACCGACAAAATGTGGGCAAGCAGTGGTTACGTGTGGATAGTGTCGCTGCAGCTTCTTGCAGTTGCGTTGCATGTGGGAACTACGAAGTTGCGATGTGGTTACGTTGTCGCTAGTAGTTGCGATGTGGTTGCGTTCTGGCTGCGACGTGGCCTTGGTGTGGTCGGTATCGCCCACACAGTTGATGGCCAATATTGTCCGTGTAATAAACTATTAATTTTCATACAATTGTCGCCAGTCTACGTGTAACAACACGTACGTTGTGAGTGGTTGTGGTACGTGTGATGGCCCATAGTGGGAAGAATAAAAGTTTGTACATACCCCTTAGTCTCACGTGAATCCACATAAAGCAATACGCCGCTGTATAGTTGACGTCTTTATACTGGACCTTGGGAAATGTTGATGGGAGATCTCGATGGAGCAACACCGTACAGTTCCAATAAGTTTCCATTGTTCTATTTGCCTTAAACTATTAGTGGGTGTGTAATTAATTAGACATATCTACTCTATTAAAATAGCATAAGCATAATCAGCCTATAATTCCCAGTGCTGGGACACAGGCCTCCTCTCTTCGAGAGGGAGTGGACTGTAATCTACCACGCGGGCCCAGTCCGGGTTGGTAGATGTCACATGTCTTCGAATTTTTGTTTCTAGGACATGTCGATGTCGGTTTCCTCACGATGTTTTCCTTCACCGTTTTGAGAGCAATGGTGGTAAATTATTACACAAAGTGAAGTTTAGTGCCTGCTTGGGTTCGAACCCACGACCTACAACTCGTAAGTTGCGTTGCGGCCGTCACTGGGCAACCACTGCACTGCTCTATAGATATATGTTGGTATATTATTATAATAAGCACACATCAAACCCGTATTCCCCGAAGGGATAGACAGCGCATTGTGTAATGAATACAATAATAATAAAATATCCCCACCGCCGTATCTCTACGTTCACGTGACCAGACCAAGAGAGATACAAAAACCCGCAGGGCAGCATGTGGCGAGCTGTTGGGCAGGAGCGACCTCACGGACCCTACCTCCCGGGAGAAGTCTTGTTCCTCACCTCTGGCTTGTCTTTATTGGCCGGCTGGAGTGAACACTGACGAGGAACAGAGCTCCCACCTCATTCTTACCTTGATTGGTCGGCTTGAGTGGAGATTCGCAAGAGAAAACGTGCTCGGAGGAAGGAAGTATTCCACTAAGATGCTGATATGGATGTTGACCGTGCTTTCGGGATTGTCCTGATAGCCGTGGAATACCTCTCCACTCCTCTTAAGCACCTCAGGACAAGTTGCCCCCTTGTCATTACGACACTTTGTGCTAGCGACCGTTTTCGGGGGCCCATTATTGAATGTGCAAGTCACCCCCTGCCATTTTATCCGTGTATATATAAAACATTGATCAGGCAGGGGCCATAGTCCTTCCATAGTTCCAGGTTACCAATCCACTTTAGCCAGTCAAACCCATAATCCAATATCTTTGTTTCCCATATCCTGCAATATTCCTATTCCAACCGTGGATTGTCCTTGGCTGCACTTGTATAGTGCGAACAGGGATAATCATCGGTTGGTGCCTCATTCCATTAAAAACGTCTAAGGGGCCTCTGCGAGTTGGCTTCGGCCCCTCGTACGTCTTCCAAAAGACCGGGACCCCATGGTCCCGAGATATGTAAACATATATAAAAATAATAATAATATGGTCAATGTACTCACACTTGTTAATTCTTTCGACCCAGATTTTTCCATATAAGGATTGAACACATTCTCATACTTGTTTTTACAGCTGTAAAAGATTTAATACTTACCATTAATATCTCAATAATTACTTGTTTTTTTTTTTTATTAAAGTTTTTTATTTGAATACAATAGGTAACTCAATATTAAAACGGGTGTAAAAAGACACCTAACGAAGCCGAAAGTCACTTGTTATTCTCGTCATTATTGTGATCACGTTTCGTTCTGTAGCTGGGAACTATTTTGAAAATATTAAAAATAAGAACAGCGTAAAAGTATAAAGTCCTGTCGAATCCTGCGCTGAAAATTACTTGAAAATAAGCGTCATACCTTCAATAATTGTATTAAGGTAGAAATAGGTGCGCGTTTTTGTGCAAATAAGAATAAATTCGATTTCTCTATTGAAGTAAAATTTAAGCAATAATATTTTCTTTTTTACAAGGATCAAACTGTGAAGAGATTTGCATAAGCAAGATGACTCGATGATACCCGATGATTGTGTACTACAGAGAACCTTCTTAAAGAAACAACTCAGAAAAAAAAAATCCTTTAAAAAAAGGTGGAAAATGCTTTCAAAATGGCAGAAATATCGAATGATGTAAAAAGTGTTTAACGCAAATTAATAAACGTGTACACAGGAAAACTTGACTGATGAATATTTATGAATTACATTTAGAATGCAATTTTATTATTAATTACATTTATTATTTTAATTAATTAATATTTAAATGAATATTTTTGTTTATTTTAATCATGAAGCATTTTATTTATCATCCTGTATAATTAATAAACAAAATAGCAACATTTTTTCAATATACTATGTATTACTGATAATAATTAATAATAAGCTAAATAAAAAAGATACAAATAGTTTTCTGCCATGTTTTATCGATTTTTCGCCTGTGTGTGGCGTTCTGTAGTTTCTGCCCCCCCATGGGAAGAAAGTGTGAGTTTATATATAGTCGCGATCTAAATATGTTTATCAGTTCTCAAATTATATAAATTAGAATGTTGTAAGATACTGCGTAAAATTAAATTTTGTTTAAATGTTATTGCTATGTCTGGCGCCGGCATAACGGAAACAGTATCATGATGATAAAAAAGCATTTCATAATTTACAAGTTGACATAATTGCCTTTGATACAATGACATTATTAATCAAAAATATTAGGTGGGAAATATACTAATTTGGCTGTTATTTTAGTAGGTATGTATATCGTGTATCTTACGACTTCCACGCGAATGAAGTCGCGGGCACAAGCTGGTTAAAAATACAAATAAAATACTTTTAATTTACTTACATAAAATGATGGATATAGGAGTTAAATTGGGTATAAATGTTGAACACTTCTCCTTCGAGAACCGTGTGGCGATCGATTAAACCTGTTTTGATGTCAGGGGTGTGGTCACACACTAGATGTACGGCACTTTCATTGACTTCGGCATAGATTTTAAATGTGATTTCCACGGGTTCTGCAAAAAATTAGATATTGACTGTCTGCACAATGTACAAGTGACTTAGTGACAACTATGCAGGTTTTAAAGGCTGCTATAAAAAGTTTAGGAGTACATAGTATAAATTAATTTGGTTACGATGGCTAAATCCGAGAGCTACAGAAGATACTGTTGAGCTATGAATGTCAAAGATGAATCTGAACTGCATAAATAAAAAAAGAGTTTACAAAAAAAAAGTGTGTGTGTCAGCTCCGACACACGACTGGAGTTTACTCCTTAATACGATTGTCTTTGAACAAGTACGCAATAGGCAGAGAGGGTAAATAAACGCATCTCTTATGTTACTGAAAGCATATATACTTATGTATTTTTATTCTATTCATATTACATTACACAATAGGTATATTTTTCATATTGATTCGGTATTTAAGTATAGGTACATCAATCAGTCACTTAAATATATATTAATAGAGTAGGTACATGAACACATTGTTAGGAAGCTTAATTTACTTCACTATTCATATCACTTTGAATATTAATTACATCAATACAGGATACAAGAGCGAGCGCTCCGCTCGTTTGTCTTGATTCTTGAGCTTTGACAAAGCAAGTAAGTCTTAGTTCTTTCGAAATGATCAAAAGAAAATTGAACATATCCGAGAGGGCCAATTGGGCTGTTTGCCCTAACTGCGTAATACACGATCAATCACAATCAGAATCGGTTTGAAACAAATGTCTAATCCATTGCTTCATAAGTTCAAAAAAATATCTGCTCAACAACGTAATTATCGCAATGAATGTTGTTGAACTGTCAACATGAAACGAATTAGTCTTCATCGTTAGGAAAATAAGTTACGTAATTAGATATCTGGTTTGAGGTCATAAACAGTTAGCTAAATAGTTCTTACCATTGTCCGGGCCCCGAGCTTCAGCTTCAAATATTGTAATTATGAAAAGTATAAACAAACTGAACATTTTAATTGGTATTGACAGTATTTCAATACTAAACAGTCGATACGTACTAATTGTTACAATTCCTATATAGTAATGAGGACAATTAATGTCTGTGCATAATTTTTATTAATTTCTGAAATACCTGCAGTACATCACTTTACTAATTTTAAGGATAACTTTATATTAAATTAGCATTTTCCCGCAGCTTCGCTCACGTGGAGGTCGGAAATTATGCCACGGAAACGTAATATGTATCCCAAGATACATAAAAAGTATCCATGTGTTAATCCAGGTTATAAACTATCTGTTTGCCCTGTTATTAGCATAATATTAATCTATCAATCAATCATTTATTTTGTTAAACATAGATATGGTTACAGATAGTACATAATATTGTTTTAAATAATTAAGTGCACTATGTTTTGCCAATATATTAGGGCGTACAAAACTAACACAACAAGCAATTACGTTGCTGGTGGCATGCGAAAAGATTACATTAAAAAAAGCAAGTTTAAAACATGTCACTTACGTAAACAGGTAAATAAACACATTCAATACTTAATCAATAAATAAAATCATGAGTGTTTAATAAGCAAGTCGGAATCGTCAAACCTCTGTTTATCACTAGTAAACTCAGTGATGGAGTATAGTAACATCTATCTAGAAGGAATTTAAACAAAGACCTCATAAAGGATCCCAGATAGGTACTCTTTATGTCTAATAGCTGCGGGTATACTATTATATATTTTCGGGGCCATAACTAGCACACTTTTTCCGAAAAATGGTTGTATGAGATGTAACATGAATGGTATTCTGATAACGGCGAGAGCGCAGTATTTCAAAGTAATACAGGTTACAGCGAACAAACACTCCCATTTGATATAATTAATACACAGACGGTAGAGTGAGCAAACTAAGTTCCTTAATCCAGGTTATAAACTAAGCAGGAGTGTGCCTTTCATATTATTATAATTTGTATAATTATGTTTTAGTAATCACCTTTTATAACCCTCGATTTTGATACCCCACTCGAAAGGTTTCGGAGACTTTTTTTACACATCCATTTTGGCGTCAAAAATCCGCCATTTTGGTTTTTATAGTTATATTATACCTACACCGAGTGACACTCGCGCAATAAAGTCGAAACTAACGATATACTATTCATCAAAATCGATTCAGCTGTTTAGTATTTACGAGGGAACCTAGAGACGAACATACATACATACATACACATCAAACACATAACCCTCTAAATTACTCTAAATAAAATTAATCTCTGTCTTCCTGTGAAAACTACATGAATATCCGTTCAGTAACTAGTTCCGTAGATGTGTGCGAACAAACAAACAGACAGATAGAAAAGAATTCTAAAAATCGCTGGTTTATGTTCTATTACTCTTTTTTAGTTACCCCCTTTATATTTTGATTACTTTTCTTCAATGTACAGACACACCGGAGTCTACTGTTTTATTATATATATCTAATAATAATATCCCAACAAGCAAAATAATCCTGGTATGCGATTTTATAATGCTACGTGGACTTATAAAACTCCGATGATAGTTTTGGTGGTTGCTACTGCACTTATAACAGCATTGATACATGCTGTTTTTGCTCAAGTACGTTTAATCCTATAGTTTGTACTTATATCGGTATATAGGATCATATTTCCTGACAAATATAGGATCAAGACTCCTATAAAAGCATGAAACAAGAGTAATTGCACTCAGGAGTAATTACTCCGTTAACTCAGACTTATATGCGCCTATAAGATCACATCTGCGAACCATTTTAATCTTAATACTCCTGTAGAAGCATGTACCAGGAAGATATGGACTGAGGAGCAATTACTTGTTGTCTTGTTATTTTTACTTATAACCTCATATAAGCTAATATTTTATGACCAATTTAAGTAAATTAAAGTTAAATTACTGTAAATCATTTATGTTTCTGGTTTGGTTTTACATAAACTTAAAAGTAAGTGATACATGAATTACATATCCCGTTTTAAAAATAATAAATCACAAAGATTATAACAGCACTCGGTAGGATAAAATGTTCTCTATATCGATTTATCGTATGCCGTTTTAAACCTAGACATACTTATATAGGCATTCCACAGTAAATATCAATTGGAAAAATGGCGAATCTTTTTCGGTTTTGATATAACCCAATATAGAACCAATATACTTATATTGGTACTGTGTCACACTTGGAAATGCTAAAAATACTTATTATAGCACTATGTCATACTTGGAAATGCTCACCAAGAAAATGGCAGCTGCCTTCATAATATTTATTTAATATTAATTAATACTAAAATGTAAATAAGCAAATTTCAAGAGGCGCTTTAGTTTTTTAATCAAAACCATGATAGATTTCACAGAAAATTTACATTCCCATACGAATAAGCTATAAGACTAACAATTTGACAACAATAAGATTTTGTTTTTCTACTAAGATTGACATTAATAAATTCTGATTCATATAAATACCTCAAGATATTAAAATATTTTTTTACAGAGCAAAACAAGCGATACTTCGACTGTTTACAATATATTATAGAAGCATTTCTAGGCGCGTATTAATCTCATTTTTTACTATAACTTACTTATATTGAGATTTACAGGAGTAATTGCATTGACGTAACTCAATTACAGGAGCATTAAAGGCGTATATGGCATTTCAGCGGTCTAATATAAATACGTTATAAGTAAAAGTAGACTTATAAAGTGGGCCCTTTTCGAGACTTATATGCGGATATAAGTCTCATATAGTCCTCGATAATAATGGTTCTAGGATAGTTTAAAAACCACTTTTTGCTAGTTGGGATGGATGTAACTTCCTATACAAACGATTCCATTCGCGTGGATTTCGGATGTTCGCATACAAACACCTTCATGTTTGCATATTCCTTGCTCAGAGTGCAAGCTATCTGTATACCTACTTTAACATTATTAACAGGGTGTAAGGGATCGCCCTGCGCAGACTGATGGGATGAATTCAGTAGATCAGACGACCAGGGGTCCTAAAACGGCCACATTAGTAATTCCTCTAAAAGTATTTCATTTCCTGAATTTCCAGCTGTCGTTAGCAATTCCTCTAATTTCACACAAATCAATTCATATTATGTGGACCATTTTACGAATCTCCATAGAAAGCTTGAGTTCGAACCCACGACTCGTAAGTCGGGGCCGTTACTACTGAGCCACCACTGCTCTCTACAATATTAGTTATACGATGCAAAACTGGGTGGTTTGTTACACTTTCACGCTAAAATGACAGAACGGATTTGGATGAAATTTGGCACATGTGTAGACCATGACCTGGATTAGGACATTGAATACTTTTCCGATATTCCTACGGGATCGAGACTTATGCGGGTGAGACCGCGGGGCGTAGCTAGTCCATTTTAACCATAATATTGGGTCCCCACCTATGAAATTGCCGTTTTTTTTCTCACAAATAGAGAACCTCGTCCCTTCTATGGTTTAAAATATTCATCAATTGCTTGGTATTATATCGAATAATGACCATCATAGACAACTACCAATAGTAAAAAAACCTTATTATATTCCTTATAGGTTTCTAAACATAAAAATACCTTAAAAATGACTCCTCATTTTGTTAGCAGAAATGACCACATTTTTTTTTTTAACTTAGCTTAAACTTATTTTTGTCGCTTAATCTAAGTGGCATAGTACGTTATCTTAGTTTTTAAACATTAGTGCATAAAAGTATAAAAACATTAGTGTTCATGGTTGATACATAAATTAAGAAAAAGTTATTATGAAAAATGCAACTTCTTCAAAACGCTGATTTCATAGGTCGTCTCAAGGTTGTCTGGTGACTTCAGGAAAATTCACTTATTATCCTTGAGTTGCAGACAAGCACACATGTTTACTTTAAGAACACGTCATTTGACTAAAACTAAAATAGCGTTTGCGGTTTACCTGTTTTTCTAAACTTTGTGGCGATGCTTTGTTTGTTCAAGACGATATAGATGTACTTTTAAGAGCAGATCAAGAGTAGGTTGTAGGTCGTAGATTCAAACCCGGGCAGGCGCAGTACTTTGTCTAATTTATTTCATCACCACTGCTCTCAAAACAGTGAAGGAAAACATCGTGAGGAAACCGGCATGTCCTAGAACCAAAAATTCGAAGACATGTGACGTCTACCAACCCGCACTGGGCCCGCGTGGTGGATTACGGCCCACTCCCTCTCACAGAGAGGAGGTCTGTGTCACCGTAGTGGGAATATTATAGGATAATTATTATGCTTAGTAACGTAAATGGCAAAAAGGAACCCTTACAATTTTGGCCTGGCCGTGTGTCAGTCTGTCCGTCTCATCCATCAGAATATCACACAGCCTTTGTACTCGTAGACAATTGGTACTATGTATATCGATGAAAAGCTGAAAGAAGGTGTAATACGAAAATCATGTAGGGTGTAAGGGGTGGCACTTTCCTGCCAGGGTTGCGGGAAAGTCCGAAAGGGATACCGGGACCTTGACAACAGGCAACTGAAGGAACACGGGTGGGTTTTAGTCAGTAAAAGTCTGACACGAGAGCGGGAGAAGTTACTTGATGATCTACTAACATAAAAAAAAAAGAAGTGGTTGCACTTTCCATGCATCGAAGGATGAAAAATGAACATTATACATTAGCGTGTCAATGGCTCCCATAGTAAAAAAAACCGGCCAAGTTCGTGTCGAACCACGCTCATTCAAGGGTTCCGTAGTTGGGACGAATGTATCCCAAGAACAAACTTAACATTGTAGTTGATAAACATGTAAGTTTGTACGCACACTATTGAGAAGTTTACGATGTTATTTCTCTAGACCATAGACTTATTTTCCTGTAATCTATTATAAATATTATATTATATTCTTCATTTTTTTTTCAAAATTGTAGGGTCAGTAGTTTCGGGGAAAGCTTGTGTTCGGTAAAGAAGAATGGGCGGGTTCGTCCCAAGTGTTGTAACTCTTTTATACCTTTATCATATGAAAGATCTCAATGAGTGTCTTTTTTTTTGTATGGGCATAAATCTGTATCTCGTGCAGGGAAATTGTTTTGGAACATTCAAAAATATAAAAAGTAGGTTAGGTTAGGTAAGGATAGGCTCCCCACCGAGGGTGTCTCCACGTTGTCGTTGTGGTGGGGCTCTGCCGGTAGAGTTACTCATGCCGGAAAGGCCCAAGTGAGAGACCAGACTAAGAGACGGGACGGGGTCGCTCCTGATCCTGGGGTTGATGTGACCATGCCACTACGGTGCAGGCGCACCAAAGCGGCGCGTGTTTCTCTCGTTGAGGAGTTGTCTTCAACGAGAGACTTTCAGCGGGTTCGCTGAGTCGGGTTGGCCGGACAGCGAACGGAGGCATTTCTAATGCCGCCGTCGGGGGCTTGGCTTAATTTTCCTGTCCTAGAGGAAGGCTACCTCTAAGATAAAAACCACCTAATCCTAAGCTTTGAAGCGTGGCGAGAGGATGAGTGGCTGGTGGGGGACCAGTCGCTAGCGCTTCCCCTGTAGATACCTGCCGCACTCTACAGTATATAGGCTTACCTGGTATCTAGGCTCTGCCAGGTGGACAGTCTGTTCATATCAACTCGTGGGATTAATATGGAAAAATTAGAACAAAAACAAAAACAAACCGAGAAGGTGCCGATCGTTTTGGTCGAGCAGATGGGTGTGGGTGTGGTGGTGTCAGATTCTGACACCACATCTGATGTGGCGAGCGTGGTGAGTGTAACCTCAAAGCGCTCGCGGACGAAAGGGGAGGGGGCGGAGCGTGCGTCCAAGTTTTGGAAGAAGCATGCACGCAAGGACGATGAGGAGCACGTGGGGTTCTCTTCCAGCGAGGAGAACGTACCAGCTAAGGTGCCGAAGGGCAGGAGAGGACGGGGTCGTGCAGCTGGCGGAGCGGGGTCGCGCGACTCTCTGGGGCGCTTTCTTAAGCGCCCCGACACGCCGGTGCTCAGCGCAAGGAATGACTCGGGGTCCAGGCAAGTGGCCCTCGAGCCCACGGTGGCGGACCTTGGGGGTGGCTCTATGCTTGAAGCCAATAGAGCAGAGGCCAATGCTGCCAAACGGTCGCAGCAAAAGACTGTCGCGGCTGACGAAGTCAGCGAGTTGGGCCGACAGGCCCGAGACCGGCGCTCTGCTCGCATGGCTGACATGGGAGCGTATCGGCGGTGGCGCTTAGTCGCCAAGTGTTGGACGGCGTGGATGTCGTCCTGAAGGTTGCCACCAAGTCGGGCAATCTGAAGGGCACATTCACACGTGCCCTTAAAGAGGCGGTGGACGGGATTAAGGAGGTGGTTGAGGTCCTCCTTAGTCGCACTAGCGCGGAGGAGACGGCGAAGCTATGGGAGGAGAATGGCCGTCTCCGATCCGAGTTGGAGGACCTCAAGCGGCAGTTCACCGCCCAGAGGGCAGCTCCCGCGGCAGCCGGTTCCTCTATTACAGTGGCGCTGCCATCGCCGGTCCCATTTTCGACGCCTGCTCCTGCGAATGCGGAGGTCGAAAAGATCGCGCGCATCTGCATGGTGCAGTGTGGGAAGATGGTGAGTGCCCAACTGGAGGCGATAGAGGCGAGGCTCCTCCCGGCTCAAAACCTCCGCCCGCCTCTCGCTGCGGACAAGCGGAGGAAGGAGGGGCAGCCAACAGCAAGCGCGGCGGCTGAGTCGAGCCGGTCCGAGAGAGGGACCAAAAAGCCCGCGGAGGGTACGTCCGTGCCCACCTCCCGGGCGACTGCGCCACCAGCTGCACCACCGGCTGCACCGCCGGCGGCCGCGCCCGGGCCTACTGCTGAGGCCTGGGCGACGGTCGTTAAAAGTTGCCGCCGTCACGGGAGGAACACAGCGCCCCCGGCGCCTGCTAGAGCACTGGCATCGAAGAAGCCAATGTTGCGTTCCCCGACCTCGGCACACCGTCCGGCTTCAAAATGAGGCCGGCGATTACGGGGGCGTGGCTACTCGAGGTGCCGGGTGCCTTTAGCGGCGAAAAGGCGGATATCCTGGCCGCCAAGCTGAGGAAGGTCCTCAACCCGGAGGACGTCCGGGTGTCCAGGCCAGTGAAGACCGTGGAGTTGCGCGTCGATAGCCTGAACGACTCGACGACCCCGGCTGAGGTCGTGGCGGCCATCGCCAAAGTCGGTGGATGTCCGCCCGAAGACGTCCGGACGGGCGAGTTACGCGCCGACGCTTCCGGGCTCGGCACGATTTGGGTGCGGCGAATAAAGTCGCTGACGGTGGGCGTTTGTTGGTGGGTTGGGTTGCAGCAAGGTTCAAGCTGCTGCAGCCCAGGGCCATGCGGTGCTACCGTTGCCTCGACATTGGGCATGTCAGAGCACGGTGCACCGCCGAAATAGACCGCAGCGAGCAGTAGTATCGCTGCGGTCAGGCCGGCCATAAGGCAGCCCAGTGCTCCGCGGCGCCAAACTGCAGCCTCTGTACAGCTGCAGGGAGGCCCGCCGGGCACAGAGCGGGCGGAAAAGCCTGTGGCGCGCCCGCCACCAGCAAGAAAAGAAAAAAGAGAGGGGCTGCCAAGGCTGCGGAGGGGCTCTACCCCCTCCGCAGCCTGGCTGCCCTTCGGCCGAATCCCGGCCCAGGAATGGTGCGGAGGGAATGGATTGCGCATAACGGCGCTCTACCATTTCCTCCAGGGCAATATCAACCACTCTGCTAGAGCTCAGGATCTCTTGCTCCAGAGCATGGCAGAGTGGTCGATTCACGTGGCTGTGGTCACCAAACCGTATTTTGTCCCCCCCAGGGTTAACTGGGTGGGTTAGACTTGGACGGTTTGGTGGCCATCATTGGCGGGGCTCTCGTCAACCCGTCCCGAGGTCACGGCTGGGTAGCCGCGGATGGCATTGGCACGGTTGGGGCGTATTTTTCGCCCAACAAGAGTCTCGTCGACTTCGAGATGTTCCTTGTCGAGTTGGGTGCCGTCGTGGGCCGACTCCACCCTCGCCCGGTGCTGTTGCTGGGGGATCTCAACGCCAAGTCTGCGGCGTGGGGATCCCCTGTGACCGATGCTAAGGGCGAGGTGCTGGAGGAGTGGGCGGTCACGACTGGCTTGACCGTCCTAAATCGGGGCTCGGTTCACACGTGCGTTCGGCAGCGGGGCGGTTCTATAGTGGACGTCTCGTTCGCTAGCCCCGCTGTCGCGAGCCGTGTCCGTGACTGGCGTGTCACCGTGGAGGTGGAGACGTTGTCGGATCACAGATACATCCGCTTCGACGTCTCCGCCCAGACCACCGGCGGCCGCAGTCCACCGGCCCCGCGAACGGACGGTCCACGCTGGGCGCGTAAGCACATCGACGGGAGCTTCTCGAGGAGGCCGCTATTGTCCAGGCCTGGAGCCGGGAGTTGGCAATGAACGGACCGATGACGTTTCGCGGGGCGATGACGCAAATCTGTGACGCGTCCATGCCCCGGGCCCACGCACAGTCCGCAAGGCGCCAGGTGTACTGGTGGACCGCCGAGATCGCGAAGCCATGCGTCGCGTGTGTTAGATTGCTCATATTTAAAGTACAATAACTGTTGTTTGTTTATATTGTAAAACACTTTTCACATTAAGAACTTTAGTAAATAAGCAATGTCCAGCTGTCATTATGACAGATAGCATTGATTGATGGTTACGTTCCATTTCAACACTTTGTTCATTCATTCCATTCTCACTGTAAATTAATAGTTTGTGAAACAAGAGTTTTAATTTAAAATACCTATGTAATTATCACTCCCTGAATTAATATTTCACAGACAGATAATTTATGTTAATAGTCTAGCCAAGCCTTTTAAGTCGCAATAGAAATATTGCGACTTATAAGACTAGTTTCGGAACGAAAGTTATGATTGGTGGTTTTTGAATAACCAAAACAAATATTTATTTAATTTAGAGTTTCAATTAATGATTAAGTTATAATTAATACGATATTATAATGTTAGTTAGGATTTTATATTGTAATTCAAAAGTCACAGGTAGTTTCAAACGATTCTCCGAACTTTAAATTGATGTCAATAACGTATCTGATTTTACTCTTCGATAACAAATAAGTACATACTAAATCGCTAAATGATTGTATTAAGTTTTAAAATGGTTCCACTATTTAAGATTTGTTCATTATTAACTATGTTAGAGATTATTAACAATAATCTATGATCATCTGCGATTGGTCTAAAATGGCGGCAATGTGAGATGTACTTGAGTAATATTTGGAGACTATAAAAAGGGGTGTACCCGCCAATTCGAGGCCATGATTGATTGGATACAACTGTGATGAAAGATGGACTACCAATAATGTAAGTTAATTGATCATCCTTCTTGATATTGCTGATAGCTATGTATTTCTGTATATGTTATAATAAATGTCCTAAGTGTTAAATTTAATTAGGGAATATTCATATTCCGTCTTTTCTTGTTGATAAGTTGCTATAACTTTGAGAGATAGTCAAAGATATTAATGTGATAACAATGATTTATGCTAAAGTAAATATGTGTTGATCCAATACTTTAAAACAAGCTGCCATGGAGTTTCTTGTCCTTCTTCTCCGTGATGACCTAGATTTGGAACGGACAATTAGTTTTCTCATTACCAAATTAACAGACAAGCCTAATTGGAATAAATGCCTAGTCTTGTCTTTATGTGCTTTTTCTTCATAAAACCTTTCCTCTACACACCATGTAGATATACTTTCATACACAGTAAATAACTAGTAACCATTCTGACACTCAAAACATACTAATTAGGAGATAATCCCATATTATATTTATAGTCTTTTATACTCTTTCTAACATCAGAAGTGGGATAGGGCTCTGGCTTACTTACATAACGGATTTCTAATGAACTTTATTTTCTATTTTCATGAACAATGTTGGAGCTGTCGAGGATCGTCTGGAAGCTGTTGGTGTCTGCGAGCCGCTAATCTAACTCGCACCTAGACGATGACATCGTGCTGCCGCATGCCGCAGCTGACATCGGGACTGCGGAGTTGCAAATAACTGTACGAGCATCACAACTGCGGGGCTGCAAGCTGCTGGTCGAGCATCGCAACTGCGAATCTGCAAGCTGCTGGTCGAGCATCACAACTGCGGAGCTGCAAGCTGCTTGTCGAGCATTGAGTCTACCAGAACCTCGAGCTGCTAAACGAGTATCGGGATTCTTTCCAGCAATAAAAAGCAGCAAAATTCGGTAAGACCTCTCAAAGGTTTTTCTTAAGTTAAAACGAAATATCTACATTTAATGAAGATTATAAAATTGGAGATTTTTGTGTACCTAATAGTTTTAGATAACTAGTACATTATTAAGTTAAGCTTGGTTTATAACAGATGAAAATTAGTGTTATAACTTATAACTATGTTAATACTTGATAATTGGTTTAAATAATCTATAAGAATATGATGCAAGTGTGAACAAAAGGTAATATCATGGCCGATGTGTTGCTTATAAATTTAGTTTTGAATGTAGGGTAACCTAATCTAACTATAAAAGTAAGAATTTAAAGTTGGTAAATGAAATATTATTTTCCTCTTTGATCTAATATGGTTGAAATTATGAATATGACTAAAATTGTTGTTAAAGGAATGTGGCAAAGACAAAGGTTATTAGTAATCATTTTGTAATTCTAGCCTTGTCAACACCCAAATTTGCTTAGTGACGGACCTACCATATAGCAAGATTTAAGCTACTTTACTTCAGATTTCTTCTGTTCTTTAATCCTGTATGAACAAAAAGTAAATCACATTAAAGTCTGAAACAGATACCTTTGCATCAAATAATAAAAAAAATACTCATATATCCCTTCCCATATGGTTCATTTGATTACACAGATTCATTCCCAACATTAGTTGAAGAACAAAAACATAATTCAGATCATAATTTATGGATTTTCTCTATAATGTAATCCAGTGTTTTCGGAACTCCTGTCCTTAATTGATACAGATCAGAGCACTGATTTCAATACTTACCAAATAAGGTCTTTGTTTAATGAATGGCAATTTAATCACCTTTATAATAACTACAAGTACTCCTATAAGTAAATATCAATTACTTATTTTTAGCCTATGTTGTTCCACTGCAGGGCAAAAGCGTCTTTCTCTTTTCCACTCCTTTGTTTTGCCCACACTAACTCAAAACTGGTATGCAAAGAGATAAATTATTTATGTCTATATAATAAAATTAAATTAAATTATGCTCACTACAGAATAATAAGTCAGACTGGCCGAGACGTATATGGAAAGTTCAACTATCCCTAAATTCACAAAATCAGCTGCTTTCTCCTTTGCAATTACTGATAAGTTGTAATGCAAACATACCATGATTGTGTACAGCCTCGATTACATGATCTTGCCAATCCAATAGGGCACTATTGATGCTCATACAGAACAAAACTTAGTTATGCAAAGACTTGCTGAAAGAATTATTGAAAGAGATTAAAAAAAAAAAGGCAATTAATACAAAGTTGGCCATTATTAAAACTTTATTGTAAGTACTTATTTTGTTTTGTATTAAATGACTGTGATTGGCCATAACATTTTTTTAGGGTTCTGTAGTCAACAAGGAACCCTTATTTTTATTTCTTCTTGATAACCATGTTAGATTAGTAAATATCAAATAGTAGTTTCAAGTATCTGTGAACATGATGATATAAAAAATGAAAACAAAAATAAGAATGTTTTGCCTTGCTAATTGATTTAGATCTGTATGTTACAAGTGTTCACCTATGGGAAACTTGGCATCAATCCGGTAGTCACAAAGATGATACTGAGAATTGGGTGGAAGTGTTCACATAGAGGAAACTTGACATCAATTATTTAAGATTCTAGTAGTCACAAAGATGATACTGAGAATTGGATACAAATGTGGTAAATGAAACATGTACTTATTTAGATTCTGGTGCTCACATATGATGAGGCTAAGAATGGGATGCAAGTTGTCACAAAGATGAAACTGGCATTAAATATATAATATTCTGGTGCTCACATACGATGAGGCTAAGAATGGGATGCAAGTTGTCACAAAGATGAAACTGGGCATCAAATATTTATGATTCTGGTGCTCACATACGATGAGGCTAAGAATGGGTTGCAAGTTGTCACAGAGATGAAACTTGTTACGGTCACGACTGGCTTGACCGTCCTAAATCGGGGCTCGGTTCACACGTGCGTTCGGCAGCGGGGCGGTTCTATAGTGGACGTCTCGTTCGCTAGCCCCGCTGTCGCGAGCCGTGTCCGTGACTGGCGTGTCACCGTGGAGGTGGAGACGTTGTCGGATCACAGATACATCCGCTTCGACGTCTCCGCCCAGACCACCGGCGGCCGCAGTCCACCGGCCCCGCGAACGGACGGTCCACGCTGGGCGCGTAAGCACATCGACGGGAGCTTCTCGAGGAGGCCGCTATTGTCCAGGCCTGGAGCCGGGAGTTGGCAATGAACGGACCGATGACGTTTCGCGGGGCGATGACGCAAATCTGTGACGCGTCCATGCCCCGGGCCCACGCACAGTCCGCAAGGCGCCAGGTGTACTGGTGGACCGCCGAGATCGCGAAGCCATGCGTCGCGTGTGTTAGATTGCTCATATTTAAAGTACAATAACTGTTGTTTGTTTATATTGTAAAACACTTTTCACATTAAGAACTTTAGTAAATAAGCAATGTCCAGCTGTCATTATGACAGATAGCATTGATTGATGGTTACGTTCCATTTCAACACTTTGTTCATTCATTCCATTCTCACTGTAAATTAATAGTTTGTGAAACAAGAGTTTTAATTTAAAATACCTATGTAATTATCACTCCCTGAATTAATATTTCACAGACAGATAATTTATGTTAATAGTCTAGCCAAGCCTTTTAAGTCGCAATAGAAATATTGCGACTTATAAGACTAGTTTCGGAACGAAAGTTATGATTGGTGGTTTTTGAATAACCAAAACAAATATTTATTTAATTTAGAGTTTCAATTAATGATTAAGTTATAATTAATACGATATTATAATGTTAGTTAGGATTTTATATTGTAATTCAAAAGTCACAGGTAGTTTCAAACGATTCTCCGAACTTTAAATTGATGTCAATAACGTATCTGATTTTACTCTTCGATAACAAATAAGTACATACTAAATCGCTAAATGATTGTATTAAGTTTTAAAATGGTTCCACTATTTAAGATTTGTTCATTATTAACTATGTTAGAGATTATTAACAATAATCTATGATCATCTGCGATTGGTCTAAAATGGCGGCAATGTGAGATGTACTTGAGTAATATTTGGAGACTATAAAAAGGGGTGTACCCGCCAATTCGAGGCCATGATTGATTGGATACAACTGTGATGAAAGATGGACTACCAATAATGTAAGTTAATTGATCATCCTTCTTGATATTGCTGATAGCTATGTATTTCTGTATATGTTATAATAAATGTCCTAAGTGTTAAATTTAATTAGGGAATATTCATATTCCGTCTTTTCTTGTTGATAAGTTGCTATAACTTTGAGAGATAGTCAAAGATATTAATGTGATAACAATGATTTATGCTAAAGTAAATATGTGTTGATCCAATACTTTAAAACAAGCTGCCATGGAGTTTCTTGTCCTTCTTCTCCGTGATGACCTAGATTTGGAACGGACAATTAGTTTTCTCATTACCAAATTAACAGACAAGCCTAATTGGAATAAATGCCTAGTCTTGTCTTTATGTGCTTTTTCTTCATAAAACCTTTCCTCTACACACCATGTAGATATACTTTCATACACAGTAAATAACTAGTAACCATTCTGACACTCAAAACATACTAATTAGGAGATAATCCCATATTATATTTATAGTCTTTTATACTCTTTCTAACACGTGCGTAACGGTCAGACGCCAGTACACCCGATATCGGAGGAGACTTCGTCGGGTCCCTGAAGAAAAGGCCGCGCTGTATGAGGTGTACCGCGCGGCTAAGGAGACTCTGTGGCTGGCCATCGGCGAGTCGAGGACGCGAGCCAGGAAGGAGATATTGGAGACTCTAGACGGGGATCCGTGGGGGCGCCCTTATCGCGCGGTCCGAGGGAAACTTCGAGCCGTGGCGCCCCCACTTACGGAGAGTCTTCAACCCGAGCTGCTGGAGGAGGTGGATGCAGCCCTCTTCCGGGCAAGAGTGGAGCATACTCCGCCGCCGATGGTTTTGCTCACAGCCGCAGAGTCTACAGAGGAGGAGAACGCCATCAGCGTCCCAGAGATGAGGGCAGCCGTGATGCAGCTCCGGGCCAAGAACGTGGCTCCGGGGCTCGACGGGATCCACGGCTGCGAGCTAGCCCTCGCTCTGAAGGAGCTTGAGCCCCAACTCAGAGGATTCTACACAGCGTGAGTTGAGCAGGGCCAGTTTCCCACTTTGTGGAAATCTGCCTGACTGGAGGCGATAGAGGCGAGGCTCCTCCCGGCTCAAAACCTCCAGAGGCGGGCGCCTCTCGCTGCGGACAAGCGCAGGAAGGAGGGGCAGCCAACAGCAAGCGCGGCGGCTGAGTCAAGCCGGTCCGCCGGCCTACTGCTGAGGCCTGGGTGACGGTCGTTAAAAGAGGCCGCCGTCACGGGAGGAAGACAGCGCCCCCGGCGCCCGCTAGAGCACCGGCACAGAAGAAGGCAAAGGGACCGCCTAAGGTCAGAGCTCCACGCTCCGCGGCTGTGGTAATAACGCTGCCGCTCGGAGCCGCCGAAAAGGGCATCACTTACAAGGCGGTCTCACACGCGACTTGGACCGGTGGTAGACCTGACGTGTTACGCCAATGACACGCTGGTCTCTGCCCGGGGGAGCTCGCACAGGGAGGCAGCGTTGCTGGCGACGGCTGCGGTCTCACAGGTGGTGAGCCGCATACGTCACCTAGGGCTGGAGGTGGCCCTCAGCAAGTCGGAGGCCATGGTGTTTCATGGCCCCCGGCGGGCGCCGCCACCCGGCTCACACATCGTGGTCGGGGGGACTCGGATCGCTGTCGAGTCTACCTTGAAGTACCTGGGATTGGTGTTCGACAGCCGGTGGGACTTCGGGCCCCACTTCCGACGGCTGGCGCCCAAGTTGCTGGGCGCTGCTGGGGCCCTGTCAACGCTGCTTCCCAATCTGGGGGGCCCGCAGCATGTGCTCTGGCTGGCACCCTTCCTTCGGAACTCGAGGCGTGGGTGCTCGCCAGAGTATATGAATGGACGGCGGGGCGGAGGGCGAGAGGACAACGCTCAGCCCCGTAAGAGCGGGAGGCCGTCCGGCAGGAGGCGAGGGACGCCATCGTCGTCCACTGGACGGGGGACCTCGCTACTGCAGCGTTCGGTCGCCGAACGCTCGACGCGATTGGGCCAGTCCAGTAGTTTTGAAGACATTACGTCCCCCTTTACTCAGTCCAAGGCGCATCAAAATCTGTCCCGGGGTTATTCAGTTACGACAATGTTAAGTTAGATTATGTTAGGTATGAATTGGTGGCACACCCCGTTCCACCACAGATAAAACCTCTGTAGTTTTTAAGACATTACTTCTCCCTTTACTCAGGCCAAGGCGCATCAAAATCTGTCCCAGGGTTATTCAGTTCCGACAATGTTAGGTTAGGTTAGATATCTATTGGCGGCACACGCACGTCCGCCACAGATAAAACTACTGTAGTTTTTAACACTTTACTCAGGCCAAGCCGCATCAAAATCTGTCCCAGGGTTATTCAGTTCCGACAATGTTAGGTTAGGCTAGATATGTATTGGCGGTACACCCACGTCCGCCACAGATAAAACCACTGTAGTTTTGAAGACATTACTTCTCCCTTTACTCAGGCCTAGACTAGGTTAGGTTGGGTTAGGTTAAGCGGAAAGTTGGGTTTTATATCTCATGGAGAGGGAGATTTCGAGTGCTCTCCCGCAGTAGGCGCACCGGGCGTCGGCAGAGGGCAGATAATCCCTCTCCCGGCCAACAAAAACAATAATGTCTTGAAAAGTATAGTGGTTTTATCTGTGACGGACGTAGGGCGTGCCGCCCATGAATACCTTTTTTTTGCGTTTAAAGGTGGAGGCGGAGGTGGGGTGCAGCGCACCCCACCTCCGGGCACTAAACTCCTTTGGCGATGTCCGGGCTCACCTGAGATATCGCCACCACTCATGAGGGCCGTGTAATGCGACGACGATAGACTCCCCGGTCTATCGCCTGCTGGCACCTCTTAGGGCGGCATCAGACCGCCATGGCCTCCTCCGCCGCCCTGTTCTCCTGTGACGAATCGCGTCAACGAGGGAGTCTTCCTCCCTGACGCGCTCCGCCGCCTCCTCCTGCGAGATGACGTCCTCGCAAAAGGACGCTACCGCCTCCCATGCCCCCCTGCTGTCGGCCATGGCCTTAGCCACGGCCGGAAAGGAGAGGTCTGCCCCTATTGTTGCTACGAGAGCATGGCGCTGCACTACCCAGGTCAGCCGCCCAGATCGAGTAGAGCTGCCTACAAGGTGCGGCCCCCCCAGATTGATGCCAGCAGCGCATAAAAGTGAGTTTTATTGGAGCTGACTTTACTCTACTGAGTAATAATTAAATAAACACAACCAAAAAAAAAAAGGTTATAAAAGTTGTGCGATATAAAACCTAACCTAACCTAACATGGCCTTTTTTTTTTTTTTTTAACGCTGAGAAATGCATTACGCATCCCCGCTCGTGGGGGACGAGTGGGGTATGTGGGACTCCTGTCGCTAGCGACAGTATACCCACTAAAAAACAGCGGTGTTCCCACATAGTCGTGATGGGAGGGCCATGGGAAACCGGCTCAGCCTTTACATCCACAACCCTCCCGGCGCATGCCCGCCTAGCTGGCGGGCCCCGCATGCCTCCCAAGTTGGGGGGCTACGGGAATGGCCGGGAACACCTGGCCATTCCCGTCCGACACTGGTGGAGACGTGTGCAATACAGGCAAGGGTGCCCCCGCACCCATTGCTTGCTGGTCTCCACCTGGGAGGAGCCGGAGATGACTATCGAACTGACGTCTTCTTCGACCCCTCCTCCGCCTTCGCCTTCGGAGCGGCGCCGCGTCGGGATAACCTAACATAGCCTATCCAAACCTAACATAGCCTATCCAAACCTAACATAACCTAACATTATCATAACTGAATTCCCCCGGGACAGATTTTGATGTGCCTTGGCCTGAGTAAAGGAAGAAGTCATGTCTTCAAAACTACAGTGGTTTGATCCGTGGCGGAGCTGGGTGTCTTGCCCACGATCCTTTCATGTTGCCATGTTGACATTTCATTTTACTTACTAATTCCATACCTACTGCCATTTCATTACTCCGACTAGTAAAAGTTATCTTTGGCGCACATTACCGCACTAGTGCGGTAATATAAGGTAAAAAGCACGCTTACTTAATACACTGTATTAAGAACTTAAAAGCGGTTTAAGAGCAATATGACTTTACGAGCAAATGTGTTGAAAAATATTTTGGCTGTTATACGAATTCCACACGACCGAAGTCGCGGCCAAGCTAGTTAAAACATACAAATAAAATACTTTTAATTTACTTACAACAAATGATATATATCCATACTGCGTATGGATGTTGAACACTTCTCCTTCGAGAACCGTATATTTATTGGTGTACATTTAGTCTTCAGTGTGGTCACAAATTACTTCGACTTCGGCACGGAGTTTAAATGCGTTTTCCACGGGTTCTGCAAAAAATTAGATGTTTACTGCCTGCACAATGTACAAGTGACTTAGTGACAACTATGCAGGTTCTACAGGCTGCTGCAAAAAGTCTAGGAGTACATAGTATAAATTAATTTGGTTACGATGGCTAAATCCGTGAGCTTCAGAAGATATTGCTGAGCTATGAATGTCAAAGATGAATCTGTGAACCTAAACAAAAAAGTACCTTTGTACTCAAATCATAATTATGTCGCATCTCTTTGTATTTTATTGTGTGTACATAAATAATAAATTAAATACTGTGTACATAAATAATAAAATTGTTTTTTGTTAAACACGACTGGAGTTTAAGTATGCAATAGGCAAAATGGGTAAATAAACGCATCTCTTTTAATACTGAAAGCATGTTGTAGCTACTTATGTTTTTTTATTCTTTTTTTCGCGATTTCTCCGCCAATTATGTATCGATTTTGATGATTCTTTTTTGTTTGGTAGGTCCTGCTTCAGAGGTGGTCCCATATAAATTTTATTAACTTTGCTTACGTAGTTTTTGAGTTAGCTTCAATAATTACATATTTTTCCCACTTAGTGTATGTAGACGATATATTAATTGACTCCGTCACTGTTATATACATAGCAGGTAGTGATATTCGAATTTGTGTGAGGTAGGCACCACAACTAAAAAGTGAAAAAAAAAAACACAAAAAAAGTGAAAAATAACTTTAATTTCCGAAATTAAAGTTATTTTTCACTTTTTTGTGTTTTTTTGGAAATCGGTTGTTTGTTTTATAAAATGTTTTTATTGATAGTGCCTACTGCCCAGAAATTGTGCACAATGTGTCGTGAACAGTATACCGTGTTGAACCTCGATTACAGCGCCAACTACCGGGCCCAATTCTGAATTGTAAATCCCAAAAATGACGATAACTTTTTTTTTTTTATAAAACTGCGGGCACCATCTTGTCCATACTAATATTATAAATTCGAAAGTAACTCTGTCTGTCTGTCTGAATTTGGTCTGTATGTTACCTACCTTTTGACGCTTAACCACTGAACGAATTTCGATAAAATTTGGCAATGAGATAGATGGCATCCCGGGGAAGTACATAGGCTATTTTTTATCTAGCTAGTAACATTATAAATGCGAAAGTGTTTGTTTGTTACTTTGTTTGCTACGCTTTCACGCTAAATTGGCTAAACGGATTTGATTGAAATTCGGACATGGGTAGACCTTGACATGTGCTATTTATCAAAAGTTACAAGTCTACACGTTCACAAGTTACCTAGAATGTTAATTTTCGTTAAATTTATAGCTCATCTCAATATTCATAATCAGCCATAATGTTCCCACTGCTGGGACACGGGCATCAAGTCATCTCTCTCTTTTGACCACATTTAAAAAAGAAAATAGATTAGATATAATATAGATTAGATTATAATCGACACCGAGAAACGAGCGGTTCAACATTTATTGCGGTACTTACTAGGCACGACACTTGTAAACTTGTAAGAAGGAATAGAGAGTCGCCGGACACTCGCAGGATTTTTTATGATTTTTTACTAGTTGTAACTTACAAATTAATAATTTTTTGAAAGACAAAATCACGAAAAAAAAAATGTGTCAAAATATAAGTCCCTACTTGTGAACTAAATAATGACATTTGGTAGACTTGTAAGTTTTGTTAAAACTGGGCACTGGAGAAGGACAAGTGACAAACGCTTCGAATGCGTTTCGTTTTTCTACAACGACTTTCAACAGGATTGACATAAGCTTTTCGATAGCTTATGTCAGTCCTTTACATTTTTGCCTTTTCCATCATCGTTATCGCTGATAGAATGTCACTTTGTCGAGGGAATCTGAAGGCCATAGGCTACTACTTTTCATCCTATCGCGAACGGAGTCGCGGGGAACAGCTAGTAGGTACCTAGTTACCTATAATAATTATAACAAATAGGTAATATTATCTTACGACAGTCCCGTTTTATGCTTGCACTACCTACCGACATAAGAAAAATTCGCTAAGTACCTAACCATTATTGACCAACTCACGTTTATTATTAGAACATTGTTATTTGAAAACTGAAATAGGGTTTGCGGTTTTCCTGTTTATCCTAACTTTGAAGCGATCCTTTGCGTTTGTACAACCTTTTGATGGTACCTATAGCACCTACATACATGGGACTTTAACATAACTGGCGAAAACTTGTATATTATGCAGTGCGATTGAAACACGATGGGAACAAACACGCAAACACACACACACTACTCACATCACAAAATACCATACAATACCTGAAATCACCTCTCTAGTCTCCACTCTGTAAGTCGTACCCCGAGCCCCAAGATATAGACTAACTGTGTTATTTATAAATGCTAGTTAAATTTTAATCAATTGCTAAGCAATTGATTAGGAAATTTGTATTCATAAACGCTATTTAGCGCTAAGAGGTCGCTAAGCAATTATTGATTAGTAACTGTCTTTAAACACCACCGGTCCACTGTTAAGAGGATGCTAAGAGGCAAGATGGCGGATTTTATTTGAATCAGCTGTTCGATCCCATAGATATATTGGGGCTCACTGGTAAATTAATTTTGTAACCTAGGTATAGGTTATATTGTAATATGAAAAGCTTATTGTAACCTTTTTAGTGTGTCGTGTGTCGTGTATCGATAGGTACGCTCTGAGATTTAAATAAAAACTACTCAGGATTGACTGATCTTTATTTTCAAAAACACCCTGCTTATATATACAATATGTTAGATTCCATTAGACGTGGCCTGTTACCATTTACATTTCATTTGACCAATGGCGATGCGCCATCTGGCGAGTCGCGCGCGGGGCGCGGGGCGCTGCGTTGATCGCACCCTGTTAGCCGCGAAGGCATAAATAGGAGTAGCGCGCGGGGCGCGATCCTTCACGACGACGCACTCGACGCGCGCCAGCGGCAGCGGTCGGACGTGCGCAGTGCAAGTGCGAGTGCTCCCGATTCCGGAATCAAGCGTTCCTGAACTTCTATAGTCGTAGAGACTATCTTCTGCTACTAGTTGTTTGCCTTTTTCAAGGCACAGCTAGTAAAGTATTCTTAACAGATACTTATCGCAAAACGTATCGTCGCGTGTTTGGCCCCTTCTGGGTACCCCTTCAGGGTAAAACCACAGTTTCGTGGTTCTCGGTGGAAACCTATACGGTGCCAACGAAGCCGAGAGGGTGCTGCCCCAATTGCACCCGCCGATTCCCCTTCAGGGTTGAGGCAGTCACGTTGGACGGGTCCCAGTGTCCGGCCTTGGGGGATCTCCTAGTCGGCATTGGTGACAGTTTTGCTTCAACAGCTACACACCCGGTGTGGTTGGGTGTGTCTACCCCTTCGCACCGGACCCCGTTAGGACCCCGTTGCACAAATAAGATAGGCAACGGGCCAAAGCAAGCTTAGGGCTCACCTTAAGTACTCAACCTCCCTGTCTATACCCGACAGGGAGGGTTTACACATCCCCGGGCTTTCCTCCCGGGGAGATAGGAATAGGATTTCTCTCTAGTAGTTTTTAAAATAGATTTATGTTAGGTAATAGGATCTAGATAGTTAGTCATGGCGATGGTGATGGACCCTCTCATAAGGAGGCTCCTCTCCATAATCATTAGGCTATTAGCCGAGCCCACCCCAGAGCAAAAGATAGCTATTCGCAAAGAGGTAGACGCATTGTTGCCTCTACTAGATGAGCCCAGTCCCTCAGACTCTAACATCGCTGACTTCAGCGATGCATTAGGTAGTCAATCTCTCCCGGCAATTGACCTGGATGGCCCTTCTGTCCGCCGCTCTCCCAGTCCGGCCTTCAGCCCAGCCGCGTTAGACTCAGACATAGTGTCAATGGACACTACAGAGCCCGCTTCCTCTAAACGGGCCGTCACTCCATTCGCGTACGCGCCCTCTCTCATGACTCATGCCTCGGACTCAGAGAACAATGCTTCTCCTTCGTCCTCTCCATCCCAATCCGAGGACGACGGGTTCACCCCAGTCTTAGGAAAAGGAAGCAAGAGGAAGAAGAAGAAGCATAGCTCCGGTCAAGCGAGCAAAGTCATCGCCGTCGATGACGATTCCCCCACCCCTACCCCCGTAGCACAGGTAGCCGCGGTAGCGCCGAGTAGCGCAACCGCAGCTACAGCTAACGTTATTTCCCCCTCCACCTCTCTCGCCGCGACCGTCGCACAAGTTGCTACCCCCGCGCGCCCTAACTCAATTAATACTTCGAGCTCTAAAAAGCTCCCGCCCCCTCCCCCCGTGTTCATTCAGGACAAGGGGAAGTGGACCGAAGTGTCCAAGTGGTGTTCCGACAAAAAGATCGGTTTCACCAACGCAAAGTCTACCCTACAGGGTATTAAAGTCACGGTCCCGACCTCTACCGACTATCGTGAGCTTACTAAGCTCCTGCGAGCCAGAGGTGTGTCATTCCACACCTTCTCACTCGCAGAGGACAGACAAATTAGGGTTGTCATTAAGCGCATCCCTAAAGAGATCGCCTCTGACGATATAAAAGACGACCTTCTGTCGCAAAACGTCCCCGTGGACGAGGTCCACCGCATGCACCGCTCGCGAGGCGGTGAAGCATTCGACATGGTTCTTGTCGTCTGCTCTCCGGTAGAGGGGCATCACCCCATTTTCAATATTAAATACTTATGTAACCTTACCGGCTTCATTATAGAGAAGCCGCGTAAGAACGGCAATATAGGGCAATGCCACCGTTGCCAGCTCTACGGGCACTCGCAGAGGCATTGCCATGCGAAACCCAGGTGCGTAAAGTGCCTGGGCGAGCACGGCACGGCCGACTGCACCCGTCCCAAGGACCGCAATCTATGCCTCAGCCCTCCCAGCTGTGTGCTATGCGGACAGGAGGGTCACCCAGCCAATTACCGGGGCTGCTCTAAAGCTCCAAAGTCATCCTCTCCCAAGCTCAAAAAGCGTGCTGACAATCGTCAGCAAAGGGAATGTCCCACTTCACTTCCTTCCTCTCAGATCCCACATAGGCTCAGCCCTCAGAGGCCCAGTCCGTGGAATAAACTTCACCATCATCATGAGGTATTCCCTCAGCTAGCCACAGCTAAGCCCCCAGCCCCCCCGCAAACCCCTATTTACTCTCTCTTGGATCCGCGTATCCAAACTCTCCCTCCGGCGCACTATGCGTCACCCTCCCGCCCCGTGCAATATGCACCCCCCTCCCCCCCCGCGCCCTCCGCGCCCCCCGCAAAACGCGCACCCGCTCCCGTAGCATCGCGCCCCGCTCCCTCCCCCGCCTCCGCTCCCGTGGCCTCCCGCGCATACTTGTCTGATCCTTTCAATATGATCACGACGACGTACATGCAATTTCTGTCCCCCCGCGCTACTCGCATGGCCGCCGAACTCCAGGCGGCCCGAGATAGATGCGATCTCACACAGATCACTTTGATCTACAACGCTTATCCAGATATTAAGCAAGCCCTTATGGACCTAACTAAACCGACCCAATAATGGATAAAGCCATCATATCTAGGTTTAAACCCCGATCCCTTATCTTAGGCATCTTCAATGCAAATGGCATCCAAGGTCAACGAGACGAGTTAGCTCTCTTTCTCCGCGACCATAAAATAGATATTCTCCTATTACAGGAAACATTTTTAAAACCTAGCCACCGCGATCCCTCCATAGCCAACTATCGTTTAGTCCGTAACGATAGAACGCATTGCCACAAGGGCGGCACTCTCATTTATTATAGAAAGGAGCTATATTGCATCCCTATGGACCCTCCTACCCTCTCTCTCATAGAAGTCTCAATATGCCGCTTAGGCATGTCAGGCCACCAACCGATCACTATAGTGTCGGCGTATCACCCTCCCACAGGCGGTTCAGAGGACTTTCAGTCCCTCTCGAATGATATCTCTACCCTTCTCGGCTTGAGTAGCTCCGTTATCATAGCGGGCGACTTCAATGCCAAACATCCCTCATGGAATAGTTCCACTACCACCACTAGAGGGCGACACTTGTTCGACCTCTCATCCTCCCTGACCTTTGACGTCATCGCTCCGATGACTCCCACCCACTACCCCCATAATCCCAACCATGCCCCCGATGTCCTAGACCTGGCGCTCCTTAAGAACGTCAGCCTACGATTAGACTCTATAGAAACGGTAGACGAGCTTAACTCTGACCACCGTCCGATAGTCATAAAACTGGCCCCCCGCATAGGTCTCTCTGACCCCTCTCATCCCTCCGCAACCAAAAGGATCACGGACTGGAAGAAAGTAAGCGAAAAGCTGAAATCCAACACGTCCGCCCAGCTGGATGCCATCCCCGATCAATTCAACTCTACCGCGGACACGACGGCCGCGATCGACTTGCTTACTGATCACGTGCAATCTGTCGTGAACGATTGTTCTAAGGAGGTTCCAGCGACGGATGACCGTCGCTGGGCCCTCCCGGCAGATGTGCGTGAGCTGATAACCGAGAAGAACGCGGCCACTCGTGCCTACAGCGTCTTTCCCTGTGCCGCTAACAAAGCCCATATGCGCTATTTACAGAGATCTGTAAAGACACGCGTAGCGGAGCTGCGTAACACGGGCTGGGATAAGATGCTGAGCGAACTAGAGCCCACCCACCTAGCCTTCTGGGATCTCACCAGAAAGCTAAGGTCAGAAAAAATCACTAGTATGCCCCCCTTAGTACGCCCCGATAAGTCAATCGCTTTCGATGACCAAGAAAAAGCAGAGTGTCTAGCCGACAGTCTAGAGGCTCAATGCTCTCCCAGTACCCTGCATGTAGACCAAGCTCACCTCGATGAGGTAGACGCTGAAGTCGAACGCAGGTCATCCCTCCCCCCCGTAGAAGACCCCGATGACCCCGTGACCCCGGTCGCACCCGACGAGGTACACGAGATCATCAAAAGTCTTAAAACTCGTAAAGCCCCCGGCTCAGATGGTATCACCAATAAGGTGGTCCAGCTGTTCCCAGCCCACCTCATAATGCTACTGGCCACCATCTTCAATGGTGCCCTTAGCAATAACATCTTCCCCCAAGCGTGGAAAGAAGCCACAGTCATAGGTATCCCGAAACCCGGCAAGCCCAAGTCGGATCCCTCGAGTTACCGTCCCATCAGTCTGCTCAAGGTTCTAGGCAAAATCTACGAGAGGCTTATTTATAAGCGTATCAGAGATTATGCAGAGACCAAGGGCCTCATTCCCCACGAACAGTTCGGTTTTCGAACTCAGCACTGTAGCGTGCATCAGGCACACCGGATCGTAGAATACGCCACAGCTGGTTTCCAGCGAGGCAATACGACCGGTGCTATCTTCTTCGATATAGCGAAAGCATTCGACAAAGTCTGGCACAACGGATTGATATACAAGCTATACCAACTCGGTGTGCCGGATCGTCTAGTACTCATAGTACGGGACTTTTTGTCGAACCGCACCTTCCGCTACCGTATCGAAGGAGCTCTCTCCTCCCCCAGACCCATTAGAGCGGGCGTCCCTCAGGGCTCCGTGATCTCCCCTCTCATATTCACGCTATTCACTAGCGACATCCCTAAGAGTAGAAAGGCACAGTTGGCTCTGTTTGCAGACGATACGGCCGTCTACTATAAGGGAATCAGTAATGACAACATACGCACCACTCTCCAGAGGGCTGTCAATAACCTTGGCGCCTGGTTCAGGAAGTGGCGTATCGAAGTCAATCCTGATAAAAGCCAAGCGGTTTTCTTCCAAAAATCGCGAGGTACCTTCACCCTCCCCCCCCCCAGACCGATCACCATGTTCGGCAAGCCGATCCCTTGGGAGAAGCAAGCCAAATACCTAGGTGTGATCCTCGACCAACATCTCACGTTTCGAGAGCACATAAAGCAGGTTCGTTCGCGAGCCGCTTTCGCTCTAGGTAGACTCCACTCTGTTCTAAATGCACGAAGCAAATTGTCACTCAAGTGCAAATTGCGAACTTACACCACGTGCATTCGCCCCATCATGACCTATGCGGGTCCAGTCTTCGCCCAGGCTAAGGCTCACCATATCCATAGGATGCAAACCCTCCAAAACCGTTTCCTTCGAAAGGCCACGGGAGCTCCCTACTTCGTTCGCAACGAGATCTTACATCTCGATTTAAAGATTCCCACTATCCGTCAGTTTCTAAAACGCCTTGCAAAGCGTTATTTCGATACGGCTGTCAAACATCGCAACCCTCTGGTTGTCGATGCAGCTACCTATGTCCCTTCTAGTATTAGTCGTATTCGCCGTCCCAGGCATGTCCTATCTGAGCCAGATGACCCCATCACCCTCTTACAGGAGAGCAATAGGGCCACCAGTACAGTGCACAAACACAGACGCCTACCGTCATTCCGACCTCGCCGACGAGGTCCAGCACGACCGCGACCCCGTGTAAATTCGTCCCCCCGTCCCTTGTCCGATGATGTGCCAGCCCGCGCCGCAGCTGAGCACGTAGCTTTAAATTCCCCTGATAATAATAATGATACTATTGTTATCCAGCCCGTCCCGCCTTGCCGTCCTCCCGTCAGTGATGCGCCCTAAGCCGAGGTCCGTACCCCAAAGGGGGTGCCCTTAGCGAGCGCACACTTAGTTTATAATTTAGCATAGTTTGTTTGCCCCTGGCTGGAGGCTTTAAGTTTAGGAGCTTAAGGCAGCCACAGGAAAGTCCGGTTAAGTAGTCACGGATTCAGAATCCAACTACGAGATGCCCTAGTTAAAAAAAAAAAAAAAAAAAAGGGCGCGATCCTTTCTGCCGGGCGCCGTCGTCGAGTGAACATCTTAGCATATGAAGAGTGCCTGCCGATCTGCGGGATGCGTGTGTCGTCAGCGTCATCTGTGTGGTCCCGGGGCGTGCAGTGAAGATAGGGAGTGTGCTGGTGCTTTTGCTTGCTCTGCTTGCGCTTACAAAACCGCTTCTTTCGAAGCGAATCGTGTGTGTGTGCGGCATTGTTATGATGCTCGTGCCGCATCGGTGTTCTGCTCTCATGTTTCTTACAAACCGTCTTTTTCAAGACGATTCCCTGTTTCTTTACGGAATGTGTAAAACGTGGTAAGGTAACAGGTTCAGTGGTATGTGGTAAGGTTTGTGGTTTCTTGGTACTTGTGTCACTACACCTTGTATAATCTTGCTTATAAGTAATATTGTAACCTGTAAACCTGCTTACTCTTTGCCCTGTTTATCAAAATTTACAAGCCTTGTACCTATTACTAAATGTCATTATTTAGTTCACAAGTACTTATATTTTGACACTTGTATTCGTGATTTTGTAAGTATATCAAAAAATTATATTTTGTGCTTAAGATGGATGCGCTAGGTCATGTAAGTGTATTGAATGAAAATTTCATGAAATCGTCAGTCAATACACTTACATGAACTTAGAGAATTGTATTGCTGATTCTAATGTTTATAATTCTGTAAATCCATATTTGTTACGGCCGCTAATAATATTTAGATCAACATACAACCTGAAACTGACCTGCAAATTGCAAAAAACGTAAGAAAATTTGAATTTCGCGGGCCACCCTAGCGCATCAACCTTAAGTTACAACTTGTAGAAAATCATAACAAATCCTGAGAGTGTCCGGCGACTCTATTCCGTCTTACAAGTTTACAAGTGTCGTGCTCAGTACCGCAATTAATGTTTAAAATCGATTTTCTTTTTTTAAATGTGGTCAAAAGAGAGAGATGACCAGATGCCCGTATCCCAGCAGTGGGAACATTAAGGCTGATTATGAAAATGGAGATGAGCTATGAATATAACGAAAATTAACATTCTAGGTAACTTGTGAACGTGTAGACTTGTAACTTTAAATAAACAGGGCCCTGGACAGTAAACGATTTTCTATTTTCTATTTCTATTGAGGTGGCTCAGTATGTACAAATTTAAAACTATAAGGGACAGAGAAAGTTTCTAGCTCAGTATGATTTCGGATGAAACATGACTTCATTGACCCCCTGTCAATGAAGTCATGTTTCATCCGAAATCATCCGAATTGGCGACAGCATAGAGATGTTTTATCTTTTTTTACTGGTTTTGGACCTTGAGCCACCTGAATGCTGTGCAATCGCTCAATGGTTCTAAAATTATATCTCTATGGGTTCTAAGGAAACTGTCGTTGATTTAAAGTTCACGAAAACTTCAAAGATTTAAAATTAAAAACTTAATTATAATCGGTTCATGGTATCGTTAGCCTTCGAGCATTAAATTTCTATATGAGGCGTTCCTTGGAGCATGGTGAAACAATGTTCCCGTTAAAATTGTGACAGATGATTAAAGTAACTATCATGTTATAGTGAAACTAGGTTTAACTCTAACTCTTGGTAGCGCCAGAAGAATTATTTGATTATCCCTGAATTAGCAGTTAACTCCGAGCTACTTAGGATAACCCATGAACGCAGTCTTGTTGTTAGGGTGTTACAGCATCCTGCCAGGGTTGCGGGAAAGTCCGAAAGGATACCGGGGCCCTTGGCAACAGGCAACTGAAGGAACACGGGTGGGTTTTAGTCAGTTAAAGTCTGACACGCCCTTCCGGGAGAAGTCATTTGATGATTTCCAAAAATCAAAACAAAAAAAAAGGGTGTTACAGCCATTAAAAAGTTGACTACGCATCTATTGCAGGTGAAGTGTTTACGGGGTACGGATGATAATTTATTTTTATATTTAATTCAATTAACATGACTCAAAAAGTTAGTAACAATTCTTTCTTATCAACTATGTTAGTACACTTAATCTAAATACCTTATCTAACACTGCCTTAAAGATATGAGAATCCCTGCTACAAGCTCAAAACCGATTTAGAAAACTTGCAGCAGCGATTCACACACAAACAGTCCAGTATGCTCGCAACACACTGCAGTATAATGTTGGGGCTGACCCGCACCCGTCGCACCAGGGAAGCGCATCTTTTCCGCATCGTAGTGTAGAAACAATCGACACGAGCCTCATCAAACATCCCTGATACGCTAAAGAAGCGAAACAGCCCCATCAATACCCGGAACGCATTATTATATTGAACACGAAGGGCGCTGTACGATTTTTGAGTGTAATCTACCCACAAGCTGCACGTGTAAAATGAGGTGCAATATGCACGAATCAGAGTTCTCTTTACTTCTCTAGAACAACGTGCAAACCTGCGAGCGATCATATTAGCTCTCACCGACAGCGCCTTTCTTTCTCTTTCAATATCATCATCGTCTCTGAGGTCAGCGGTCAAAAGATGTCCCAAGTACTTCACTTTATATACCCTCATAAGTGATACTCGGTCATAAGTGATAAGACACTGTCAACACCTTAACCGCTGTCACTGTCAGACTGCATAGAAAACAAAGCGCGATGACAAATCGCTTGTAATTTACTACAAAACTAGGTGTTCGTGCCCGGCGTCGCCCGGGCGTAAATTCTAAATAGTCCTAACTAATATTATAAATTTGAAAATAAGCTTGTTTGTTTGTTAGGCTTTCACGCTAAAACGGCTGAATGGATTTGGATGAAATTTGGCACAGGGATTGACCATGACATGGAATAGGACATAGAATAGTTTTTATGCCGATATTCCCACGGGATCGAGACTCACGCGGGTGAAACCGCGGGGCGCAGCTAGTCTTTCATAAATGCGGCAATTTTTTTTTAAATTTGGTTTTTATTTATTGATGGCAATATTTTCTTTTTTATGTAGGTAGGTAGGTACTTAAAATAATCTAAACGTGAAATCATGCAAGCCTAGTACTTTTTGTTAGTAACTAAAAAATCGATAATATTCGGCCCCTCAGTAGCGAGTTTCTTCGATACGTCGTCGAAAGTCTTCGACCGTTCTGCTGTTTTGGTGACGATTCATTTCTTTGAGCACTGCAAGTTCTACATGCTGTTGGTCACAAATAAACTCTGGAATCAGCACAGACCCCCGTGACTAACAGTGTGATTATTTTGGCTAGCTCTGCTAAAGGTTAATCGTTGCAAAAAAAGTTTGTGCTCGCGAGGTCTACCGTTCGCAGAACTACTAGTCGCAAATTGAATATGGCGCCATCTAGAGGACATAAAGTCATGAACAAAATAACAAAACTATTATGCCATGTTGGATAAAAAATGAAAGGGCTAAATTAGAACATTTCAAATATATTTATCATTATAGATGAACTTTATTGTGTGTAATAAAAATGTTTGTACAACAATCTTTAACCATCCATGCACTAAAGTAATGGCTAATTCCATGCGTACACAGCTGATGAGATGAATATGACAACTTTAGGACTGACTATGACATTGACATTGACAATGACGTTAATGACGTAGACTTATAGAGCAAAACGAAAACAAAGTGCGCAAAGGATTATTTTTACTGAAAATAGGATTAATTAAACCTAGATAATCAAATCATAGCAAAATGTTATCGAATTCTATCAGACGGTCTAAAATAATTAAGAATGCAACTCCTCTTCTAAGGTTAGTTAGATAAAAATATTTACATAACCTAAAATCTTATTTTTTCAACTCTATTTATACTTCTGTTACTAAAACTACAGACTAATAGCCCTTTTTAGCAAGAAAATGTGTTAAAAGAATCAACACGTTTGAATAAAGCAGGCCTCAACATAATATTATGATTTTATGAATGCTATGAAATGAAATCGCCTATTGTCCAGATATATGTATGTCCAAAACATATACATTTAATAACTTATACATAACGTTATAAACATAAACAGTAGTTACAAAACAATATTACGCATTCACTTATCACACTTTTGGTTTGGGGCACCACATTGGATATTGGGACCTTCCCAAGATTTTTTTTTATAAATTGCAGTGCGGTACGTGGGAAGGCGGCGTACGAAGGAGAGGGTAAGACAACGGTGCGCGTTATCAACCAGGAGGCTGAAGCTGGACTTATGATCGACACATATGCCACAGTAAGCAATCACTTTCTAAACTTGAATTCAGAATCCTACATCTGCTACAGACACTTAATGGTTTGAAGACGTCAGAGACAAAATGAAGTTTTAAATACACAGTCAAATTGAATTAGCTAGCGAAACTCCGGAGACAATATGGGTATTGATATCTATATAGGACCAAATATTAATGGTTGGAATTGAAAGGCACTGGTTCTTGGTGGAAACAAAAGCATCATAAGTCAATCAAAAATAATAACCAAAAGGTAGAAAAACATAGATAAAAGGTAAAATATTATTTGTGTGCGTGTGTATGATGTCCTTAGGGTTGTGTGTGTACGGAGAGAAATGAAATGCTGCCTTTTTTATCCACAAGGGCGATGCTCTTAACATCTCACATATTATAGTTTACTGTACTAATACTTAATAGATACCAGCTGCTGTTCTGAATATGACTTTTGAGACAGGGCAGTAATGTCCAGTACCTAAACTTTTGTAGTGGTTAGCCACGAGCTCCTCCACTACAATTCTCATGTAAGAGCCATTTATTTTTAAAAGAATAACTTTGGAGTTTTTTGCCGGCTCTTCTCCATAAGAAACAACCAATTGGAACTGTGATCCTAACTTTTGACATTTCATAAGTGCCAATGCATGTAGTCTTATAGAATCCTTTTTTCGAATAACTGTTATTTTAATTTAAACGAATATCAACTTTATTCTAGTTTAAATTAAGTTGATTTTAGAATGACTATTCATAAAATATTTTGAAGTGTAGCGGAAACTGAACTTTATGCGTCGATGTTAAAGTGGTTTTTTCAAAAACACACATTAGCTTACATGTTTGGAAACTAAATCGCGAATGCAATATAGGTTTATGTTTATGTGAAATAAAATATTGTTTTTTTTTTTTAATTTGCTTGTTTGTTTCAGTACGGCTTCAAGTTGAACAATGGGCTCACTGTTCTTGGGCCAATGGCCATATTCCCAAAGTAAGTGTCGAATTTAATTACTGCTGTTGAGATACACCCAGGTTCTGATTTGAGTAAAGTAGCAAATCTCAACTGATTACTCTCAAATACATAACGTACGGGTCTATCAGGTTAAGCTACGCTGGCCGGGGTTGGTCCATGGATGGGTGACCATCTTTACATACCGAGACTCCTCCGTGCTTCGGAAAGCACGTTAAGTCGTTGGTCCCAGCTGTCATTTGTGGATCTTTGACAGTCGTTACGGGTCGTCAGAAGCCCGAAAGTCTGACAACCAGTCTTTACCAAGGGGTATCGTATTAGCCAGTTACTGGGCTGTGGAGGTCAGATAGACAGTCGCTCCATGTAAAATACTGGTATTGAGCTGTATCCGGTTAGACTGGAAGCCGACCACAACATAGTTGGGAATAGGCAGGCAGATGATGACCACTGCTCTCAAAACGGTGACGGAAAACATCGTGAGGCATGTTCGGCCAAAAATTCGAAGACATGTGACATCCACCAACTCACCCTGGGCCCGCGTGGTGGATTACAGCCCCTGTCCCTCTCACAGAGAGGAGGCTTGTGTCCAAGCTGTGGGAAAAAAAAATCAAAAAAAAAAAAATACATTTTGTCTATTCATCCGTCGAAAAAACCCGTTTCTATTTACTTATTTAAACTTTCCGCACTCAAAAAAAGGTACAAAGGCGGATTAATGCCTATGGTGTGTTCTATGGTGGTCATATTATGCGTGCTGGTGTTTTAATGGTAAAAATGATGTTATAGTATTGTTGTTGTTGGTAGGACGGTGATGTCATGGCAGGTGTCCACGGCGGAGGAGATCACGGAGCAGTCACTGCGACTCTTCAAACTGTTGGAGCCTAAGATTGATCTGCTGGTAAGCATTAGTTATTGGAGATGAGATCTTAGTAGTATTACTTGTACAAATGTTAGGAATATTGTGATATCGTATACTTTTACAATGTTTGTAAATATGTGAGCACCATGTATCTGTCACATACTTAATTTATTTATTTGTCATTGCTCCATTTTTAATTCTTTTTAACTATTGTGGTACAGTAATCGTATTCTAGGTGCATCGTATTCACATGTAATTATATAATTGATGTACCTATACAAAATATGGTAACACATTTTTTTTAAATGTGGGTAGAGTTTCTTACCCATTCTTCTCCATACGAAAACTACCTCTTGGAAGGGGCAACTAGAATCAGTTGTATTTCTTTGTTTTTGATGTTCAAAAGTGCCTTTAATACTTTAATGTGTCTATATGAAGTAAATGATTTGATTTTGACTTTGATGAAACGGATATTCAGAAACTATCCAGTTGATTTTTTGTGTCTAATATCCGGGCAGAGCAATATCCGGCGGATGCTAGAGTATTCAATAAATTGCGACTGTTTCGTAAAAAAGATTTTAAAGGGTGTACCTAAGGGTAAACATCGTTGTCATTCAAACCATGGGTAGTTGACTTGATTGAAATAAGCAAGTAACAATAAAAAAAAAAGATTTTAAAAAGTTTCTATCCGGCACCGTGCTCGCTAGCAAAACAGCTGACTGACTGAGGGAGGGGTCGCGCTCGCGGCCGCTTAGGTCACGTCCCGCGCCACCCACCCGTGTTGAGACGCAAGTTCGTTGCCTTAGCGCCCTAGGGTAAAAGGGTGAAATACTCTTGTGGTACATAAAAAGTAGTTTTTTTTTTTTTTTAAGTTGTCATTTTCCATTGATTTTACGTTCTATAAATGAAACCAAACCACTGGTTTCAAGGATAACGGTGTTTACCCTAACACCCTGCATATCCCGTGTGCAGGTGATAGGTCTGGACTCCCGCGAGCGCAGCATGTGGGAGCGCGTGTTCAAGGCAGCGCGCGTGTGTGGGCTCAACGTGGAGGTACTGCCCACTGAGCATGCGTGCTCCACCTTCAACTTCCTCAACTCTGAGAGCAGGTCAGTACTTCCTTCCACCCGCACCAGAAGAGAGCAGCCGGGCGTCGAAGGGCGCTTAACGATCTCCGGCCACCATAAGGAGGGGCCTGCGGGAGGCTAACTCTTAATATATAATCTAATACTATAAATACTCTAGTATTATAATTCTTAATGCCCGTTTTCACTATCACTATACTCCATTTGAAATAAAATTAGACATTTAAATAAACCTTTTTTACAGTCCGTTCAACCGATTTTGACTTCTATTGCGTTGGTGGCATGACAAATGATGGAGTTATTGGCAACACTGGCCAAGTGACATGTCAAAATTTTGTTCCGTATTTTTAAATTAGATTTATTTAATTTTTAAGTGTAATTAAGGTGTAATATTATAACTAAATGTGAAGTAACTGTATAAGAACTCAGGATTATTGTTTTCCTGCAAATTTACAAAGCAAAACACAGTTTTTGGTTACCCACCGTTACCGGTAACCTATCGCGAACAGCTGATGTTCGACCTGCGGATCAAACGGGGAGTATTGTTTACTTTTAATCTATAATTAGCAAAAATCGTCCCTTAGACCCTCACTTATTCATTGAGTCCCATTAACACAATTTCATTACTGGTTGATTTGGCACCCTGCACTGGGTCTAAGTCACTTTGTTTATATAGCTAACGAAACTTAGTACCTATTGTTAATTATCAAAATACAGTAATTTTATTATCATTTTACTGTACAACACAACAATAACGTTAACTATCCTCACTTTGATGTAATCTTTATGCAAAACTAGATTATTTAATTTTTTTCATCTAGGCATCCTACCCACATAAGCAAATGTTAAATCTTAAGACAAAAGAATCAATGTAACATTGTACTTGATCTAATTATATTAGTTGCATTTCAATTAAATTCAACAGCCTACCTCATTTCTCTATAAAACAACACTGACTTCTCCCATTTTCCTTTTCATTTTCTAACTTTCCTTTATTTTTTGTTTTGTTTGTCTGTCTTAATTAGTTCTCACCGTTCCTTTAATTCTACTTTCAGTACTCATTCCTTAAACCATGCCTGTGATGACCCGTAAGGCTGCTGCTCAGGAGTTGGAGCTTAAATTAAGAACAACCATTCAAGATCTTAAGGCTTCAAACAGTAAATGTGAACAGCTGTTACAAGAAATGGATGATAGTGAGAAGGAAGTCGAGAAGGTCGTTAACAAGAAAACATGCTTAAAACAGGAGCTAGTACACCTACATCAGCAATACCTGGATGTTGTTGATGAACGGGACAAACTGCGGCTGGTCACGGATGGTTTTAGTAATTGCAGTAACCTATATGAGGAGGCTTTGTGTAAGGTTAGGGACCTAGAAGAGGAACTAATTCATGCAAATGTACGAATAACTAAGTTACAAAAACAGAAAGATTGTACTCGGGCTAGGGAAACAAATAACTTATATGGTGAATTATTTAATACTAATTGCAACCCTCATTCTTTAGTAACAATAGACCTTACCGAAGATTCTATATTGAAACATAATAATAGTTGTTATAAAGTTAGTCAAAATAAAATTAAAAAATATGCAAAACTAAATAAAATCATAAATAAATGCAATAAATTCAGGAAACAACAAAAACACATTTCCAGCAATAATAAACTAAGGAAAGAACGTGTTTTTCTAATAAACAAATTAAAAAACTATCAGGTTAAATTAGAAGACAGTAAAAACATTTATCATATTGACACTCAACAATTACAGTCTGAGATTGAGGTGCTTGAAGAGTCACTACATTCACTTTATATTAAGTATGTGAGCTCTCAAAAACAAATAAAGGAACACATCCTTGCTGCAAACGAGTTAGTAGAAATGTGTAACGATGAGGCAGACAGAGTGGTCCCTATGACTCTCAGCACGACTCCATGTTGTTGTCAAAGGGAGTCCAACCTTGAGGCTCTTCAACCTGAAGCAAAGGAGGACCAGTCCCAGTCTGGAGAGGCTCAGGACTCAATCCCCCATCAAGATATACCACATGTTGTTCATGTACAAACCTCATCTCAAGTAGCACAGACAGATTCTTGTTCAAGTAAAGTTTCTTATTGTTCTATTATGTTTTCAGATAGTTTAGGGAGAGGGTTAGGTAAATTGTTAAGTAACAACCTGAGTACATCTGCTGTTAATTATTGTATGCCAGGGAAATCCTACAAAGACATAATTTCATCAATAACGGGGAATAAATACGATCCGAAAGCCATTATTTCTGTATTTGTAGGCAATAGTACTAATGTTAAAAAAGATGACATTACTGACAGTGTCACTGAAATCTTAAAGATTAATTGTCAGAAATTAATATTGTGTGCTTTTCCATACTTCGAGCACTTGTCAAGTAGGCAAAATCATTATATACATATGCTAAATAACCATATGCATTTATTAGCTAATCACTATAGTGATAAACTTATATTTTTTGACACCAACACTTTTGTTGAGAAATTAAAATCGACCAGGGATACTGCGTATCTGCCCATTAGTTTTAGACGTCAAATAGCATGGCTATTAGCTTTTAATATTATAAACTCAGACATAAGTAGTATGTCGAAGTCTCATGTAATAAGCACCACAAAAATTAGTAATAATACTCATATTAAGGTGGTTAGCGATAGTTTAAACTAGTCAGTAAGACAACAGAAGGTACCAGTAACAATGTAGTTAATGTCACCATTCACAAGGTATCTTCTAGCACTCAATTAGTTAACAATATTTGTAAAAAAGGGGCTAAGCAGAATTCCTTGAAATTGTTTCACCAAAATATTCAAGGTTTTTCTTCCAAACAATTAGAAATTGAATTGTTTTTAGAAAAAACAATGCTTGATATTATTTGCATAACCGAACACTGGTTGAAAGATTATGAAACATTAATTAATTTTGAAAACTATAGGGTGGGCAGTTGTTTTAACCGAAAATCCATGCTGCGTGGAGGTTCACTAATCTTAATTAAAAACTGTATAAAATCTAAGACTCGTAATGACATAGTTGAACTATCGGTGCAACATTGCATTGAACTGTCGTGTGTTGAGCTGGATAAGCATTACATAGTGTGCGTATACCGACCTCCCAATTATCAAAACTACTCTATATTCGAGTCAGTAATGGAAGATGTTTTGGCAAAACTTGTAACGGGTAATAAATCAGTCATTATTTGTGGTGACTTTAATATTAATATTTTGGAAAATAATTCAAATAGCAGTAGATTATTAAGTCTCTTCAAATCATTCAATCTGTCAAATGTGTTTTTGGAACCAACGCGAATTACTACGACTACTGCTACATGTATTGATAATGTCTTTTGTAGCTGCGACTATTTAGATAAAGCCATTGTAAATTATCTCCCATCTGATCACAGCGGTCAAACCGTTGTTTTTGAGTCCGACACACCACTACAAAAAGTGCAGATACAAACTAGACCAATAACTTCGGGTAATTTAAATAGGTTTAATAGCACTCTAATTAGCAAGTTAAGTACTCAGGGCCTAAATATAGACAATGGTAATATTTTGTATGAAAAATTCTTTTTATTAGTGCAAACAGAGTTTAATAACTCATTTAAGAAAAAAACCAAAACTATTTGCCCTAAGTTTTTATTCAGTGACTGGGCAACTAAAGGCATCAGGAAAAGTAGGGAAAGATTATTTGAACTGTATGGCCTTAAGCCGTATATTAACACGGAAACTTTTAATAAGTATGTTGCTACTTACTCAAAAACGTTTAAAATAGTCTGCAAAGCAGCTAAAGCTTCTTTTATTAGCAACAAGGTTAAATCAGCAGACAATAAAATAAAGACAGTTTGGAAAATTATAAACAATGAAACTAACAAGAACAAAAGACGTAACACTGATTACACACTGGACACTTCCCGCGGTCTCATTAGCGCTAACATTGATGTTGCTCAGGAATTTGCAACTTTCTTTACCAATATTCCAATTAAGACTACGGAAACTTTAAATTCCTCGCCCTCATTTGCTATTGATTTACTAAAAGCGAAAGTTTCAACTTGTCCTATAGAATTTAAATTTAAACATATAAACCCTGGGGTCGTTGTAAAAGCTTTTAAGCAACTCAAGATCAAAATTACCGAAGATCTGTGGGGCATGTCTACTAAAGTTTGTCAATCCATTATTGAGACAATTGCACCCTATTTAGCTTTAATATTTAATTTGTGTGTTGATCAAGGGGTATTCCCAGATTTAATGAAGTACAGTAAAGTTATTCCACTTTTCAAATCCGGGGACAGCAAAGACACTAATAATTATAGACCCGTTTCGGTTTTGCCGGTTTTCAGTAAGGTGTTTGAAAAAGTAATGTTAAATCAAATGCTCAATCATTTTAATCGTAATAACATCCTACACGATCAACAGTATGGTTTCACCAAAGGACGTTGCACAACCGACGCCGGTGTCACCTTATTAAAACACATCTTTAACGCATGGGAAGAGGCTCAAGATGCAATAGGCATCTTTTGCGACCTATCTAAGGCATTTGATTGCGTGAATCACGAAACACTGCTCTTGAAACTTGAGCATTACGGACTGGGTAAACTTGCGCTTAGCTTAGTAAAATCCTATTTGAATGACAGACTGCAGCAAGTTCAAATAAACGGTGTGAATTCATTAGGTTTAAAAGTCAAAATGGGTGTACCACAGGGCTCGATATTGGGTCCATTCCTTTTTTCAGTATATATAAATGATTTACCTCATCTACTGAAAAACCGACCACAAATGGTGTTATTTGCTGATGACACATCACTGATTTTTAAAGTAAATAGACATGCACAGGAGTTTGACGACGTAAATAACGCCATGCTTAAGGTCCATAATTGGTTTACTGTAAATAATTTGGTATTAAATGAGAAGAAAACAAAATGCATTAGATTCGCGTTACCGAATGTTAGAAGTAGTGATTGTCAAGTTGTACTGAATAAGGAGATACTACAATTCGTCGAAAAGACGGTTTTCCTGGGGATTACGCTTGATTCAAAATTACAGTGGGGTCCTCATTTAACATCACTTGCAGCGCGACTTAGTTCAGCCGCATACGCTGTTTGGAAAATCCGCCAACTAACAGACGTGGATACCGCGAGACTGGTCTATTTTAGTTACTTTCATAGCATCATGTCTTACGGTATTTTGCTGTGGGGACGGGCTGCAGATATTGATTCTATCTTTATTCTGCAAAAGAGAGCTATTCGAGCCATCTACAACCTCCGCAGACGCGAGTCTCTAAGGGAACTGTTTAAAAAAATTAACATCATGACGGTACCTTGTCAGTATATATATGAAAACATTATGTACGTTCGGAAAAATCTACATCTTTTTAGTAAAATAAGTGACAGGCATAATTTTAACACTAGAAATAGGAACAAATTAGATCAACCACGTTTCAGATTGTCTAAAGTACATACTTCTTTTATGGGGTATTGTGTAAAATGTTATAATAAAATTCCACTCGATATTCTTCAACTAAATGAGAAGAAATTTAAAACATGCATTAAACGCACACTATGTAGACAAGCATATTATAAGTTGGATGATTATATCGTAGATAAAAATGCTTGGCTTAACGCTGGTCCTACTCCACAGGCACTTGGGCTCACTAGTTAAAATTTCATAATTGGAAGTGTTGCTTCCCCCTTTTTACTATTTTTTTTTTTTTTTTCCTGACATTACGAAATTATTGTTTATTCTTATTTAACCTGAAAATAATATTATACTAATTGCTCAATTTCTTTGCAAACTAGTTTTGTATAATTTAGAAGCATTTTTTCAATTATTGTAAATGTGAGTACCATGGAGCCGTTTAGTATGGTATGATGTATGTTGACTTGAAATAGCATGGCAGATGAGAGTATGTCATGCTCACTTAAATGTCTCGCTGATGGTGGCACGTGTGTTGGATCATTCGGTTCCCTACAAAATGGTTGAGCTGGATGGTGCTGATCCACATGTCATGTTCGTGAACGGGCGCCGTCAGTTGAGACTGGTCACCTCTTATTTGCCAGAGCTTATTTTTAATATTAAATTTTGAATTGCTTTTGATTCTTTTTTTGTTTTACATTGTTCTCACATATAGAAGCAACATGAATACTGTACCCAGGATTTTGTAATATCTATATCCATTTTTTAAAAGAGTGTCCTTGGAGTTTCTTGCCCGTTCTTCTCCATAGAGATGTACGTTTTGGAATGGGCAACTAGCTTCAACTCTCTGACTAACTGACCGACTCTTTGACAATTCAAAAGTGCCTGTAAATGGTTTAATTGAAATAAATGCTTTGAGTTTGAGTTTTGAGTTTAATGGCAGCTGCAATAGACAGTTGGTATTGTGTAACTTTTTTTGGTTTTAATGCTATCCTTATACCTACAATATAGAAGTCAAAATCGGTTGAACGGACTGTATAAAGGTTTGTTTAGTGTCATAGGTGAGTATAGGTGACACGAAAATGAATATTTAAATAAAAGCGCACTGTTGAATTTTCAACGCTCAGCCCAGGGTCTAAAGTTTATAATCCAGCAGCACGCTGTTATTTAGGCATTCATTCATCGCTTAATGTTATTGGAAACTGGCACACGTGGTTCTAAAACACTGTAAAGCTAAACTATTGTCCTCCAATGCCTACTAACCCTGTAATTTGAAAATATTGTAAAAGCCAATTATTTTTAAAAGAGTAACCGTGGAGTTTCTTGCCGGCTCTTCTCCATAGGAAACGACTAATTGGAACCGTGCACCTAGCTTCTGGCGTTTCATAAGTGCCCATGTAGGTTTATGTGATTTTTTATTTTTATTGTGTTTTTCCCGCAGATCGGTAGCGGGCGCGTTGATCCCGCCGTCCTTCATCCCGAATATTAATGAAGACGATATGCTCCACACCAAGTTACATTACCACGACGTATTCAACAAACCCCTGGTGTAAACTCCTGAACTTTAGTTCAGTATCTTAGATCATTTTACAGGTAGGTACCACCAATTCAGGTGCGGTCTCTAGAACAAAAATCGACACTTTTAGTGTCGATTTTTACGAATTGTCAAACGCGTGTAAACCGCTGTGATCGATTCCTAGTTTATCTTGGACATTAGTGACATTGAAATTGGTGAAGGAAAACATCGTGGGGTAACCAGGACGTATAAGTTATAGTTGATAAAGGGTGTAAGGGTAAACACAAAAAAAAAAAAAAAAAAGATTTAAAGGTTTCTATGGGACACCGTCCGCAAATTCATGGATATGCGCCCGAGGTCGCCACCCCTCTTACCTACCTAGACAACGCATGAATAAATACACAATAGGGGTCGCGCTCGCGGCCGGGCAGGTCACGTTCTGCTCCCGCCGCCTGTGTTGAGACGTAAGTTCGTTACCCTAGCGCGTATGGCGAAATACTCTTGCGGTAAAATGTAGATTTTCTTTAAAACAATAAATTTTCCATTGATTTTACGTTTTATATATGAATACATTTGAAACCTTTTTTTTTACATATGAAACCAAACCATTGATTTCAAGGATAACGATGTTTACCCTAACATCCTGTATAAGTCTGAAATCGCCAACCCGTCTTGAGCAAGCGTGGTGATTAATGCTCGTGCCTTCTGTTCATGAGAAGAGGTGTTTGCCCAGCAGTGGGACAATAATACGTTGGTATGAAAATCAGTTACACAGTTTAATTTTGACTCCTCGTTGATTTTTGTTCTAAAATTCGGGTGATGCATTATAAGTTAGGCAATTTTGTAAATATTAGAAAAAAATAATGTAGCTTATTGTATTAAAAACTGTTGTGTTTGTTAATTTGGACATCTTTTATTTTTACAATTCTCTACCACGAGACTATTGAAATGAAAGAAAAAGTAACAATATACAATTTTATTACTGATACAAAATATTACTGTAACAAAAATAAAAACGTTACTAAAAATAAGTCTTAAAAAACGAAGACATTATCTGTGGCACCTGTCAGCTGTCATTCCTTGCGTCAACGACGTCAGTCAATCAGCGGTGAGCATTGGGCGCCATCTAGCGACAGCTGATGGAGCAACAGCGGTTAGTGCAGGATACACACATTTTAGGAATTATCGATTCTTCGACAAACTTGCATTAGCTTACTGATGCACAAACGTAGAACTGAAATGGTATAAAAAATACGTCAAATTACAAGTAACAAGCAAGTCTAAAAGCATAAGCAGGGAATAACACATTGTATACTAGTGTGACATGTACCATATTAAAGTTGAGTATACACTGGAGCATTTTGTCGAGCGTTTCCATGTAATGTAACGTTCAGAATAGTACAATACAAGCAAAAACTCAATTTCAAAAGCATTTTCATGAAATGTAAGGTTCCTGTGAATTTTCTACGCTTTGTCGACGTAATGCTCACGGCGAGTGATATGTTTAATAAATGTTTGTCACACTCGAGTCAGAGTACGATTGACAAGAAATTCGAGTGGCCTTCAAGTTTGGCAATGACACATTCGCACCCTATAAAGTGCTTGTAATAATGTGATTCCGAGAATTATCCTCCATTTGTTGACTTCTCCGTGGTAACCCGCAAAAATCTGACAATCGTCATACGAGCCGAGAAACTCGTATCGTGTAAGGTGTAACATACCTATATGAAGTTAGCTCCAACCCCAAACTGCAGGCCGTCAACATGTATGTCTCGCGACTGCGTCTTCAACGGCACGACATAGTTGATCTCCAATCGAGCCGAGCGCCCGATGCGCACGCACACGCCCGCGCCGCATGCCACTCGCGCGTCCATCAGGGGCGACAGTGACGACAACGTGAAGTCCGATCGTTCTGTGAAAGGGCTACAGTGCTACAAGGATCTTCTGGCGCCTAAATTGACGTACATACATATCATCACGCCTGTAACAGTTTGACCGAAACCGCTGTACCGCGCCTTAGGAATGAACGGCGAGGCGGGGGGGGGCGGGACGCCGTCAGCGTTGATAAATGAGCGGGCTACACTGCCCCCCGCCTATTTTTAGAAAAGAGTACAGTTTTTTTTAGCTAGGGTTATATACGGTGCATGGACTGGGTGAAAGATGATATGGCTAGAAAGGAGACTGAGATGACGACTATTAGAGAAGTACCTATGGAAGAAAAAGATATGTTGCCGACCACAAATAAATTGGGAAAAGGGCAAGAAAATGGTGATGATCATGGGATTTTTCTAGCTGTTGCTGTCCCATTGCAGGACACAGGCCTCCATTTTGTTCAATCTTCTCCATCTTGAGTTTGATCGAGACCGCTATTCTGCGCCTTAGGGATGTGCGTGACGCAGTGCAGGCCGCTCATTCGTCAACGCTCACGGCGTTCCACCGCTCATTCGTCAACGCTGCCCCCCCTCGCCGCGTCCTAAGGCCGAATTTCTACCCGAAATCAGAAGGAATTGCCCATTCCAAAATGTAGGTTGCGCAGTCGATGACTTCGACCGATAACAAAGTTCTAACAGGCTTGCAGGATGGCAAACAAGCCGGCCTGATAGCAAAGAGATAAATTATTAAGAGTGATGCCTGTTTTCGCTAACTCTACGCAACACCTAAAAGTAGGTATTAATTAGGTAATGCTCTTTGAAAATCCAACTATACCTACACTTTAATAGGGAGTACATTTAGGCAGTAGCACCGACTTTTAGAAAACCTTGTGGGTGCTCAGCTCAATCTCATACTCTTGCGCACATTCGTCTTTTTTATAAATCGTAGGTTTTGCGCGGCTTCGCCCGCGTGGATATCGGAAAATATCCCACGGGAACGTGCTACCGGGATTAAAAGGAGTTAACCCAGGTTACGTGCGTGATTTAGTAACAAATTACTATAGTTAATTGATTCAGGCGTGACTTTGCGGAAATCCATTATAAAATACAATAGACGTAGATATATTTAGTAACCTATTCCGCTTGACTATTCTTCAAGAGTCCTAAAAAACCCTGTAAGAAATCGACACGTGTTTCACCTCTCAACGAGGCATCCTCAGGATGACGATTGACCAATTGCAAACCAGAACGCGACGTGTTACCACACCGAGCGCACTTTGCGTCCAGCGCTCGGTGTGGTAACACGTCGCGTTTTTTAGGACTCTTGAAGAATAGTCAAGCGGAATTGGTTACTAAATATATCTACGTCTATTGTATTTTAACAAATTACTAAACATACAAACTTTCACAGTAATAGGAATTAGGATAGCAGGGTTTTGTAAGCTCGAATTCGAGTTCAAAAGTTTTAGCACCGCGACGGGCGTCCTGCGTCTGTGACCGCGGCGAGAGTAGAAGTTATTGAGAGCGTCGCATGAGGCGCCGCGGTGTGACTTGCGGAAAGGAGAGCGGCGCGGTGCGGGAACATTCAAGCGACGCCGCGCGACGCAAGAAACACCGCCCTATGTCGTCGGCCCTGGCCCTAGACGTCTTGCTGCGCGGCGAGTGATGCTACAGAGATAACGATCAAAGCCGATTGATTGATCAGTTTTGATATCTATGCTCACTGTTGCCCACGGAGCACCCACTTAGGTGTTGCGAATTGTTAGACAAAACGGGCATCAGGGATAGAGAGGAGAGTACCTATTTGTAACGTGAGATTCTGACCTGGGAGGGCGAGGCAGCCGGCGTTGAGGAAGAGGTGCGTCTTCACCAACTTGAAGATACCCTCCTGAGCGCCCGGCAGCGGCAGCGGAGCGTACAGATGCACGCCACTTGCCCAATAAACCTACAGACAGTACACACAGGAATCGTCATCTGGCCGTGTGCCGAGTATATTGTGGTCGGCTTCCAGTCTAACCAGATGCAGCTGAATACCAGTATTTTACATGGAGAAATAAAATGAAATGAAATTGTTTATTCTGTAAAAAACATATTGGAATCTTATTAAAAATAAGCTAGATGAGGTCGGCGTTTCCTATCAGACTACTCTGAGAAGAAAGGTCGAAACGAAACTCAGAGGTCACAGTCTCTTTTAAAGTCCAGACATAATCTTGGTCAGGCCATTCATGACGATGTAGATTAGAGTCTGAAATGGTCTTTTGAGGAAAGAACCACACATTTGAGTGGACATGTCCAGTCAGTGCAAGCATTTGTCAGTAATTGTGGAGCTCAACTCAGAACTTAAGAAGCTCACGACTAGACACGGAGTGACCGCCTATCTAACCACTGCTGAAAAGATGCTCAATTATTTAAAATGTGTGCATCATTAGAAACGAAAAAGTGTTTACATGTTAATTCATTTTAAAAAGTGTCCATCATTAGAAGTTCAATAGTTTAGTCGTCTGTTTCTGAAGAATAAACAATTTCTCTTTCTTGCTTCTTCTACTGTCACAATAAGGGGGATGCGCTAAGCAAGCCCGCGAAATTCAAAATTTATTACGTTTTTTGCAATTTGCAGGTCAGTGTAAGGTTGTGTGTTGATTAAAATATGATTCGCGGCCGTAACAAATATGGCTTTACATAATTATATACATTACAATCAGCAATACAACTCCTTAAGTTAGAATAACTGCCAAATGTCATAATTTCAAGTCAAAGTCATTCAATACACTTACATGAACTTAGAGAGTTGTATTGCTGATTCTAATGATTATAATTCTATAAAGCCGTACTTGTTACGGTCGCGAATCGTATTTTAATCAACATACAACCTGACACTGACCTGCAAATTGCAAACACCGGCCAAGTGCGAGTCGGACTCGCGCACGAAGGGTCCCGTACCATTATCTATAAAAACGGCAAAAAAATCATGTCTATTGTATGGGAGCCCCCTTATATATTTGTTTTATTTTAATTTAATTATTAATTTTTAAAGTGAATATATAACTAAATATTCTGTGAATACGTCAACCGTCTACTTGTTGCCGTTATCAATAACGAGCAAAAACGAGCAAAAAAATCACGTTTGTTGTATATGAGCCCCCCTAAATATTTATTTTATTATGTCTTTTAGTATTTGTTGTTAAAGCGGCAACAGAAATACATAATATGTGACAATTTCAATTGTCTAACTATCACGGTTGATGAGATATAGCCTGGTGACAGACGGACAGACAGACAGAGAGACACACAGCGGAGCTTTAGTAATAGGGGACCCTATTTTACCCTTTGGGTACGGAACCCTAAAAAACGTAAGAAAATTTGATTTTCCCGGGCTACCTTGTCGCGTCCATCTTAAAGAAGTTCATCATTCAGTGTTACTGACCCGTCCACCAACAGCTTTCCCGTCCATGTGCGGCCCGACGCCTCGATGTTGGAAGCCGCGCAGTGTGGTGGGGCCGCCGAGGAAGAAGTGGTCCGGCAACATCGACCCGTAGATATCGTGCAGTATGCCTAGAGCGCCTGTCGCTTGCAGCACCTGATCACAATGATCTCATTATAAGTCGTGGCTGGCTGTCTAACTACTTAGAATAGGTAATCTTATACAACATTCGTTTTTGTTTATGCTAAACCCGAAAAGGGGTCATTGTACTCATCATTTTGAACTACATTTTGCCCGTGTGGATGTCGGTTATTATATACTAAAACCGTACTCGAGAACCACTCTATCCATTGGTGAAAACAGCATGAAAATCGGTGCAGTAGTTTTTGAGTTTATCGCGAACGGGACGACAGACAGACGCGGTGGAGGACTTTTTTTTTATAATATGCAAGGATAACTTATATTTATATACAAATGAATTTTATTGCTGTTCGTTAGTCTCGCTAAAACTCGAGAACGGCTGGACCTATTTTGATAATCCTTTTTTTGTTGTGTTCGTTATTCTCAGGGCAAGGTTTGTACGCTTAGTAGGTGTAGGTAGGATAGATAGGTTAGAGTAGGTAGGGTAGGGTAGATAGGTAGGTAGGGTAGGGTTGGTAGAGTAGGGTAGAGTGGGTAGGTAGGGTAGCGTAGACCCTTAGTGCTACCCGTGCGAAGCAATTACGGGGCAGCTAGTTATGTGATAAAAATGATGTATATTTTTTTGCTTTTAATGCCATCCATATGACTACGGTATAGAAGTCAAAATCGGTTGAACGGACTGTAAAAAGGTTTGATTAAGAGCCATAGTTTCCTCACTGACCTTGAGCATGTGGGCGGAGCTTAACTCTCTACTCCCCGAATACGTAAAACGCGCGCGGTGGCCCGCTAAACTAAAACGGCGATCAAAGAAAATACCAGGGCGCAGAGTTGCGCGCATAGGACGCCTATTTTGCCTACGATTCCAGAAAGAAATAGCGGAGATGCAAGGCTGACATTTGTATAGATAGATACATAAGTTACTTATATTTTAAGTTTTTACTGGATATTATTTTTTAGCATGTCTTTGGATGAAAATAAAAGGTGTATCTTTTTATACACGTGATACTTTATGTTCGCATAGCTCGTCAAAATGTAGAACAGCTGATTATTTTTTTGCGATTTCAGGGTTGGTCCCATATACACACGGCTACACATCAAGCTACACATTTCCAGTTTATGTAGATCTCGCATTGTATAGAATTTCCGGACAACGCGAGTAGCCGTGTGTGACAATGACCCCTTAAAATATTTCCTACCTACATACCTACCTACATACATACCTAGAATACCTACCTACATATACCTACATACTTTTATATCTACTTGTTGCACTTAGTAAACGCTCAAAACTCCAGCACAGACCTACATACTCGTAACATAGGTTTTTCTGTTGCATTTAGAATACGCATCATAGTGGCAACCTATTCTTACCATTCCATTGCAAAAATTCGCGTAAATTTAACATGTACTCGTAGCCGTAAGGGGTAAGCAATGTATCCGCAATCGATGAGGTCTGGGATCGAATCCAAATCGATTTTTGTTTTTTGAAACCATCATAATTATTTATAAGTATTCTAAGCAACAATGTTAGTTATTATTTTAACTATTTATGTTTATTTATAATCTATTCATTCTTATTTTTTATGAAGTTTAATATTTGTTATTGTATTATTATTTAACTATTTATAGATATCAGTATTCAGCAGACTTTATTGAAAACTAACAATATGATTTAGTCTTTATGCATGTTTTTTTTTTAATGTAATGTATCGTATGAACACAATGAAGTCGAGCACGATACAGCCAGAACGTGTATGAGTGATGTCTCAACATTCCAGGTTATTTTTTCTTACGTCTTTGGCCATCAAATACACCGTACAGCATTATTAGTAGATACGGTGTCTTTGCCTGGAATAATTGATATCTGCCGGTTTTTTATTTTGAACCCATTGTTTGTGAAAGTAATTAATTAAACGCATAAAGAAATAAATACATCTATTGATGACTGTACTTTACATTAGTGACGATTTCACATTTTGGACGTTTTACTAGTATGTCGTTTTGCCACTGTAGACATTGTCAACTAATAGACGTTTTAACATGTGAACGTTCTGCAAGCAATGACATTTTCCCATAAAGACCTTCTGTTTCGGAGCGGATTTTACGTTCTATTATTATATTATTTTAAGTTCGCGGCCCCTTCCTCCGTCAGTCAGCTGTTTCGATTTCGAGCACGGTGTCGGATAGCAACTTAAAAAAAAAAAATGAAAGTAACGTTTTTTTTGTTGTTACTCGGTCATTTATTTATATATTTAAGTTAACTACCCATGGTTTGAGTGACAACGGTGTTCGTTCACCCTTACACCCTGTATTTTGCATAGTACGGCGACGTTATATTTTGCGTAGTACGACGACAGTTCATTATGTGGGTGTTATCTGTGGAATGTTGAGACATCACTCATACACGCTCTGGCTGTATCGTGCTCGACTTCATTGTGTTCATACGACACGTTACATTTAAAAAAAAACATGCATAAAGTCTAAATCATATTGTTAGTTTTCAATAAAGTCTGCTGAATACTGATATCTATAAATAGTTAAATAATAATACAATAACAAATATTAAACTTCATAAAAAATAAGAATGAATAGATTATAAATAAATATAAATAGTTAAAATAATAACTAACATTGTTGCTTAGAATACTTATAAATAATTATGATGGTTTCAAAAAACAAAAATCGATTTGGATTCGATCCCAGACCTCATCGATCCATTGCTTACCCCTTACGGTGACAAATACATGTTAAAATTACGCAAATTTTAGCAATGCAATGGTAAGAATAGGTTGCCACTATAACGCGTATTCTAAATGCAACAGAAAAACCTATGTTATGTAGGTCTGTGCTGGAGTTTAGAGCGTTTACTAAGTACAACATGTAGATATAAAAGTATGTAGGTATATGTAGGTATGTAGGTAGGTATTCTAGGTATGTATGTAGGTAGGTATATAGTTAGGAATGTAGGTAGGAAATATTTTAAGTGGTCATTGTACACACGACTACACTTCAAGCTATAGGTACATTGCCAGTCTAAGCTGACCTCGTGTTGTACGGAAATTCTATACAATGCGAGAAATGTATAGCTTGATGTGTAGCCGTGTGCATATGGGATCAACGCTGAAATCGCGAAAAAAAAGTCAGCTGTTCTACATTTTGACGAGCTATGCGAACATAAAGTAAAGTGATTTCAGGCTTGGTCCCATAGTGAAAGCTGTTCAAGATTATGAGTACAATGACCCCTTAAAATATTTCGTGTATAAAAAGATACACCTTTTATTTTCGTCCAATTTTGGATATGTGAAAAAAAATTGGATATGGAAATGACGAAATTAAAAGGAAAACTATCACAGCTATAGGCTATACCAGGTTCTACAAGTTAACGAGTAGGTAATAATCTACCAACTTAAATTTGCAGTTACAAAAACATGTTCTCCCGTACATTTCGTATGGGAGAACATGATTTCAACTACAATGTTAAGTTTGTTCTTGGCATAAATTCATTCCAACTACGGAAACCTTCATTATGTGTGGTCCGACACGCACTTGGTCGGTTTTTCTATCTGGGATTGCTCAGTAGCAGCCCGGAGTCTCGATTTGTGCCTGGTTGATGGCAATAGGCTCGCCCCTATTACATGCGACATAACTGGCAAAATGTGAGTGTACTAACTAAAGTTACACCTCTACCTAACCCTTCGGGGAATACAGGCGTGATGTTATGTTACATTAACTTTTTTTTTTGGTCTACTTACATTATAAATTTGTATGTAAATTATGTGAATTTAAATAAAAAAAGTATTAATAAGTAATTGCAAATTTAAAAAAAACTCAACAACAAAGCGCCTACGCGCACAATTGAATTGGGCTCTCTTCAGCGAGCTAGTCTATAAACGCACATTGATATAATTCGTTCGTAAATATTTGCACTAACACACGCAAACGTGCATAGTCGGTCGATAGCCGGGGCGGAGCAGCGAGCGACACAGCCGTCCCGTAGCAATGCTAACTCGGGACTGCCGCCCGCGCCCCGCGCAGAGCACCTATGAACCTCTATCTCTAAGTGGGGTAATATTCTTAAAAATATTGATTAATTTACATTTATGGTACGAACAATCTGTAGTACCTCTAACCATCAATTTTTCAGTATAAAAATATTTCCAAACATCAAAGCCGTTTAGTAGTAGTATGGAAATATTAGCCAACAAGTGCGTCTTGGTAGATATTTTTTTAAGGCAAAAGTATTAGTCTTACGAAAAAAACTGCTCGAATAAAATGTTGTACATGAATCTATGGCAAACATATTTTTTTTTCAGATCTTTTATCCAAGCCGTTAATGAGGAGTAGGCTTTTTAAATTGACCATGTTACGGTACTAAACGGGACCAAGCGCCTTAAATGTCTAATCTTATTTCAAATGGAGTATAGATATTAATGCCAAAGAGGATGTGATGTGGCTTTCTTCCGTCTAACCTACAAGTATACTCACTACGCCACAATCTTTAGACAACGTATGGTTGGCTTGCAAATGCATCTCAGACTTCAGGTTGGCAACATTGCCGCCAATACCGGCCAGCTCATTGCTGATTTGCATCCACACGCCGTGAGTCGGGAAGATCTCCTCGTCGCGGTGATCCACGTTGATTATGTGCCGCAGCGTCGATTTTAAATGTGGACCTTAATTTAAAAGACTTTATTAAATGATATGAGACGTTTTAAAAATGTCAAAAAAATATGGTTAAGGTTGATGCGCTAGGGTAGCCCGCGAAATTCAAATTATCTTACGTTTTTTACAATTTGCAGGTCGGTATCAGGTTGTATGCTGATCTAAATATTATTAGCGGCCGTAACAAATATGGATTAACAGAATTATAAACATTAGAATCAGCAATACAACTCTCTAAGTTCATGTAAGTATATTGACTGACGATTTCATGATATTTTCGCGGGCTACCCTAGCGTATCAACCTTAAGCAGTCGAAGTAATATTATAATAAACAGATATGTTGTGAGCGCGCAATCGTGAAGACTCGAAAACGTCCTAATTGGGACGTATTGACTTTAGTCTGCGACACGCATGGCGACGAGTAATACGCTTAGTTGAAGCAGCAACACTAGCTGTCTTATTTTAATTCTTGTTGTTTTTATCAAGCCATCTCTTTTCTATCATATTTGTTCTGTACCCAAATGGTAAAACGGGACCCTATTACTAAGACTTCGCTGTCTGTCTGTCCGTCTGTCACCAGGCTGTATCTCATGAACCGTGATAGTTAGACAGTTGAAATTTTCACAGATGATGTATTTCTGTTGCCGCTATAACAACTAATACAAAAAAATAGAATAACATAAATATTTAAGGGGGCTCCCATACAATAAACGTGATTTTTTTACCGTTTTTATAGGAACCCTTCTTGCGCGAGTCCGACTCGCACTTGGCCGGTTTTTACTTGTAGTGAAATGTAAAATGAATGTAAAGTGGGTATGTGTGCTGCCGCTGCTGCGCGGAACACTTTTTTCGGTTGTTTTGTGAGTGTATAACATATCTGTTGATATTATATCATTGGTGGAACCCCATTAGGTAAGTCTTTAAGTGAGCTTAGCTATCATCATAACTGTCCATTTGCACTGACAAAACATTCACAACAAAACATATTGGCATCTCTATTTTCTGTCAATGTTCCATACAATTTTTGACAGGAACTAGAGACTACAACACGTTTTGTCATGAATGTTTCGCTGTTGCAAACGTACAGTTATACTATGCTGTGCAGTTGCTTTAAAGCTAATTCGCTCCTCATAGATTATTATGAAGATACCTTCAATGAATTAATGTGCTGCGCTACGCTTTGCTTGGCATATAATCAGTGATCGGATTTTGAGATGCAATTACTGGGAAGTCAGAACATGGATAAGCCATATAATACGTGTCCCGGGAATAGCTACTTTATACCTAGGTACTAATTCTACTATACTGGGTGTTAGGAGACACCGTTATCCTTGAAACTTGTGGTTTGGTGTCATCTATAATATACTTTTTCTATGGGACCAAACTTGAAATCGCGAAAAAAAAATCAGCTGTTCCATACACTTGTGTTCACTTAAATCGACAAAATGTATGGAACAGCTGGTTTTTTTATAATTATATTATAGATGACACCAAACCACTAGTTTCAAGGATAACGGTGTCTGGCCTAACACCCTGTATACAAATTTGCTCAAAGTTAGCTTAGCTAAGCACAGCACAGCATTATCTTGATTTGTCACAGTTATGTTAAATTTACCCGAAAGTCTGACAACCAGTCTTACCAAGGGCTATCGTGTTACCCAGTAACTATAGTTTGTGGAGGTCAGAAATACAGTCAATCCATGTAAAATACTGCTGTAGTATTCAGCTGCATCCTCCGGTAAGACTGGAAGAAGACCCCAAAAACAGCTAATGATGATTTGTAATTTGTAGACTCACCGCTGCTCTCTCTAACCGCAAAGGTAGTCTTGTCGACGGCCGACATGTCTCGAATCAGTCCCTCCCACTGCAGGTTGTGTTTGATCTGTAAGCATTGAGATAGAACTCTCTCTGAAAGACACGTCAACAGTGTGCAACGGTACCTACATGAATCTATTATCGGCGCGTAACGGAAATCGGAACTGACGCCGCCATCTTGGTTTTTAGGATTCCGTAGTCAACAAGGAACCCTTATAGTTTCGCCATGTCCGTCTGTCTGTCCGTCAGTCTGTCCGCGGCTTAGATCAGAAACTCTTAGTACTAGAAAGCTGTAATTTGGTATGGGTATACATATAAATCACAACGACAAAGTCACAAAATCAAGTTTTTTTTTTTTTCATGTCTATCCCATATGGTGTCCACACACCATATCCTATGGTGTCGTTGGAAAGGTCGTGCAAAAATATTGTGAAAACTACGCCGCAGTTCGAGGCGGTGACAGACGACGAGCCAAGGCGGGCTGCGAGGAAAATTTCAAACCTGTTGGATCGCCGACGAACTAACTAGTCCGCGTACTTAGCATGACACACGGGCGAGTAAGCTCGCGAGACATAAGTACGCGGACTTGCTCGCACGTCTATCACCCGTTTCAGAGTTAGGTTATGATATTTGCTCATTTTAGGCATGGTAATATTGGCAATAGGCTCGCCGCCTATTACATGCTATGCACACCTCTGTAGGAAACAGGCGTAATATTAAGTGTATTTTCTCACCGTTGGCGAAGTCCTGAAGCCTACGTTGCATTGTATTCCTCGGTCTAGCAGACGGTACCCAGACCACGGGTACTCCTGGTTTTGCTGGTATAGGGACGCCGATAATCTGCACACACGGTGATTCAACATTAAGCTATGCTGCTATCCTTATCGATACACAGAGGAAACCAACAAAACGTATATTTTACGTTCGGAGGAGCTCGTGGCTAAGTAATAGTATAGTATAGCTGCTGGGGAGTTTGTTACGCCACTTCTTCTTCCCAGCTCAAGCAATAGGAAGTGGTAAAGGGTGGGCGTTTTGGGGGACTGTCTTATATAATTTTGACGTTCAAAAAGTGCTGATTCTCAGCCTAGTTTGAATAAATGACTTTTGATTTTGATTTTGAAGACAACAGCCGCACGAGTCGATCCATCAGGTTCAGCTACGCTTGCCGGGGTTGGTCCGTAAATGGGGACCATCTTTACATACCGAGACTCCGCCGTGCCTCGGAAAGCACGTTAAGTCGTTGGTCCCGGCTGTCATTTGTGGATCTTTAACAGTCGTTACGGGTCGTCAGAAGTCCGAAAGTCTGACAACCAGTCTTACCAAGGGGTATCGTATTACCCAGTTACTGGGTTGTGGAGGTCAGATAGACAGTCGCTCCATGTAAAATACTGGTATTCAGCTGCATCCGGAAAGACTGGAAGCCGACCCCAACATACTTGGGAAAAGGCTAGGCAAGTGATGATGATTTCACGTTATGTGTGTTTAATAAATATCACTCACACGGGTTGTAAAGGCTTGAGCGGCAGTGGCTTGGTTACCATGATGTTAAAGCTGCAAGTGTTCCGGTATCCCAGGCTGTAGGCCGCCTGCGCGCGCTCGCCGCGACCCCATATGTTTGGTAACTTCAATCCTATTCATTACTGGGAGTTAGAAGGAGTGTGGCGGTATCTACATCGCCACATGCGAACTACGCATCAAAGACCTGACGTCACACAAAAATCCTGACGTCACAAAAAATACTGCATCGCGCAATTAAAAGTTTACCGTGCAATGGACATATAGGTATACAAGAACCCGACATTAATCGTTGGGCAGTTGCCCACCAGACACAACACCGGTCTGGTCGGAGGATCCTCCCTTTTCTATGGTGGATGAGTGAACTTTACACCCTGTTCCTCATACCCCTAAAGGAGTGTGAGGCTGCCTTTCCATCAGAAAGCGTGAGACGTGTTCGATCACAATCCGAGAGTTTTGAAGGAAATTGATAACCCATTGCTTCATAAGTTTGAAAAATTCGTCTGCTCATCAACGCGAGTAACGCAATGAACATGGGTAAACACTCAAAATGAAAATGTGTGTTACTGTTTACCCAATTTAGGTACCTACTAGTAGCCATGCCGACTAGTAGGTACCTAAATTGGGTAAACAGTAACAGGCAGGTAAGGTAGGTAAATAGGGAATAAGCAATTTTTTTTTTTTTTAAATATTTGATTGTTTACATCTCCAAATAAGAGTTTAAAAAAAATCGACCCCAAAAAAGCAATTTCAAGTACTTAAAAAAAATGCCGACCCGGGATATTTAAACGCCCTCCATTTGGCGCGCTTGCTGTGGTGACGTCACATTCTATGAAAACAAACAACAACTGTCAATTTCAAACACTCCTACAAAAGACATTGACATTTTGATTGTTGTCACAGATTGTTACGTCACATCCGCTCTGACCAACAGCGTCGCTTTTAAAATATTTGAATTTCCCGCAGATATTTGGCACTTTAAAAAAATTAATTACTCGCTCAAAAACAAATATTTTTCAAAAATATTGATGGAGGCATAAATCTGAAGTAATATCTAATCTAATAATATTAAAAACACGAAAGTTTGTAAGTATGGATGAATGGATGTTTGTTACTCTTTCACGCAAAAACTACTGAACGGATTTGGATGAAATTTGGCACACAGATTGGATTAACACATAGGATACTTTTTATCCCGATATTCCCACGGCATCGTGACTTACGCGGGTGAAACCGCGGGGCGCAGCTAGAAGTTTATAAAATAAATACTTGACCCTTATTCACATGCATATTCCCTATTTAGTTAGGTAGGTATAATTGAATACAAAATCTGTATAGGTCGGTGTGTTACCAATCACCACGTTGCCCTCGTCCTCTCCGACAGTCGCATTCACACCACCGACCACCCGCGACATCTCGCGGACTTGAAACGTCACCTGCGCACACGATAAGGTGGACATCAGTGTGTGTCACAGTCTCACAACATCTTAGTGTTGTGAGACTGTGATTGATCTCTGAGTTTGTTTCGGTATTCCTTCTAAAGTGGGTGATAAACTCAATTCGTTGATCTCGATATTTTCGCGTTGTCGCAGTCTAAATTTAAAAGAATGGTTTCACAATCTCTTGCAAGTCGCCAATAAGACGGTTGCTCTTGTCATCGGCTTCCTTCGATTCGCCGGTATCTGTTTTGTGTTTTCCTAAATATGTACTTCTTTTTTTCATTTAACATGCGTTCGTTTTCATACTCCGATGTCACTCCGTGGACAATAGTGTGGGTTATACGTTTTTTCGACTGTAATTACTTTTTTTAATGTATAACTGTTTATTGTTCCAAACAAATAAAATAAAATAAATAAACGTGCGAGCAAGTTCGCGTACTTACTCGCGAGCTTACTCGCGCGTGTGTCATGCAAAGTACGCGGACTTTAAAACCGTTGAGTAAGTTCGTCGGCGATCCAACAGGTTTGAAATTTTGCTCGTAGCCCGCCTTGGCTCGTCGTCTGTCACCGCCTATTGACAGACGACGAGCCACGAGTCTATTTGACATTGAAATTTTGAGCTAGCTTCACGTTAGTCACCGACGGCGAGCCGAGTAAGGTCGCGAACTTAAAAACCGCGAACTTTAAGTACGCACGTCTGTCACCGACGGCGAAGTAAGGTCGCGAACTTTAAGTACGCACCGCACGTCTATCACCCACTTAAGAGTAGTCGGAAACCACGACCTCATCGAGTTTTCAAAATATTATTGACGTAAAAGTGTTTGCATACACTACAGAAATAAACATTTATCTTAGTGAGTGTGTGTGTGATGTGTAACAGTAACACACGATCAATCACAATATCAAAGCATATGTTTCATGTTGACAGTTCAACAACATTCATTGCGTTATCTACCTTACTGAGCAGACAAGTTTATCGACCATGTGAAGCAATGGATAAGCAATATCCTTCTAAATGCTTCAGATTTTGATTGATTGTGTGTTACGCAATTATGGCGCAGGTTAGTATCTAAGATCTCATGTCAGTGATCACGTGAGTGTTTTTAGTCACTGTGTGTGTGTGTGATGGCTGTTTGCATGGGTGTGTGTGTGTCAGGTGTAAGTACTGACCTCGAGTCCATCGGGCGTGGAGTCGGGGCCGGTGGACACGTCGATGTAGACGCACACGTTACGAAAACAGCCGAGATTGTTCAGCGCTTGTCGAACCTGTACACAATACAGTCAAGGAAATTAATCTTAAGATTTACACACTACATCAATTTGCCGCGTTATAGTTTAGCATACAACTGACAAAGCATGACAGTAATTGTCATTTGAATAAGTACAGTCACGGACTTGAATTGATGATCCACTTTGAAACTTTTCAATTTTGCAGTTTCATACATTCACCAGATTACACGACGACGTTATTTTCGAATTTGTCGAAATTAATTAAAACTTCTCCGTACGCTAACTTTACTATGGCTACGCTAAAACAATCGTTGCTAGATTACGGTTGCTAGACATGCAATTGGCTAACTTTGGGTAGTCACTCTGCTGTCAAGTTTGTAGTTCTGGCTCTCAGGTTAGCCAACCGGTAAAGATATAAAATATAATTTTCTTCTTCTTTATTACGAAGGCATGACTTTCCATGACTGGATGTACGGGTATAACCGACTAAGCCCGATTTGCATAACACGGCTAAAATGCGAACAGTGCCAAGTGGCTCATGAATTAAAGTCCGTGACTGTACAATTTAAAGTTGATAGTCAATATGCTTTATGAGACTAAGCAGCGTAGTAATCCGGCTGGAAAGTTAGAAGTGCCGTTTCAAAACAGACACGACAAGGGTCATCCGTGTTGATAGGGGCATGAATCCTTCCCTACCAATATGAGCACTGATCACTAATTCACATTCCGTGCCGTGTTTAACTCAATTAGCAAGTATGTGAGTGTGAGTTGTGTAGAGGCACAGATTAATACAGATGGTTTACTCCGCAAAATCATCTAAATAAAAAGCGACTCTTGCTACGACGCAATAAAGTGTAATTCAGGTCGCACAGCGCTAATTACCTTTTTTTTATTTGAGGGTAGGAAATCATGAAATGACTTCTCCCGCTCGGCGCTCTGGGCGGAGCGGGAGGGCGTGTCAAACTTTTCATGACTAAAACCCACCCGTGTTCCTTCAAATGCCTGTTGCCAAGGGCCCCGGTATCGGACTATCCCGCAACCCTGGCAGGACCGCTAATTACCTACCTACAATTATATTCACCTAGAAGTTGTCTTTTTTCGTGTGACGTACTTAGCTCTTTTATCTTATTGGCCCGACAAGATGAGCCCGTCGCGTACTTGTAGCTTCATATCTAAAATGCGGAGTGCGCCTTCTGTACTATCTTCTAACTAATATTATAAACGCGAAAGTTTGTAGTATGTAAGTATGGATGGATGGATGGATGTTTGTTACTCTTTCACGTAAAAACTACTGAATAGATTTGGATGAAATTTGGCAAACAGATAGTTTATAACCTGGATTAACACATAGGATTAGACATAGGACTTTTTATCCCGATATTCCCACGGGATCGATACTTACGCGGGTGAAACCGCGGGGCGCAGCTAGTTCTGTGATAAAGGTGGAAGTGCTGTGGTGTTCATGAATAGTTAAATTGAGTTAACTAAACATGAACACGTAACAACAAGTAATGATGTGTGTGAGTGTTATTTATATGTACCTTTTGAGAACGAACGATGACATCCTCGAAGTCTTTTGCTTTGAACAGATCGTCGACGGTGCCCTTCACTACGTCGTCTTTTGTACGCTTCAGTCCGTCTATGTTTACGCGGTCCACACGAGCCTGAAACATTATTCTTGTAGGACTACGTACTTATTTAAGTAAAAAATAAAACAAATTATTTAAAAAACAAAAAACCCGCCTGCAAAAACGCATAACTTAAAAGAGAAAAACAAGCATTGTAATCTGTAGAATTTTGGTATAACAGGCGGGGAACAAACTAAAGTTACACCATATTTCAGGTCATTGGCAAAAACAAGCGAGGCGAGCCTAGGGGTGATATACGTGCGAGCAAGTACCTATATAAACCGCGTACCTAGTTTAAGTACGCACGTCTATCAACCACTTTACAGTACTCGCATAAGATGTGTAACATCTGACATCTTGGCACCGCGCGAACTCTAGCACCGCGCGCGCTTCCCCGGCTTCCTGTTACACACCTCCGTCCCTTTTCATGAAATCAGTCCCAGATATTGCAGGAAAGGGAGAGGAAAAGTGTTACACATCAAAAATCACTAGACTGGTTTTTATTAGCCTTTTGTGCCCGACTGCAGGGCAAAGCCGCCATTTTGAATCGAACTGTAGTAAGTACCTACCTTTACAGTTTTGAGCGCGTAACCGGTCTTCCGCACAACTTCTTCATCCACTATCACTTCCTCTTCATCTGGAAAATCCACCGGAAAATAGGGTTCCACCTGAAACATACACACACAACAACACATCTGGCTGTCACTGACATCATCAGTGTCGGTTCATAAAAGTCAAACTTTGAGCCTATATCAATCCATACTAATTATTAAAAATTCGAAAGCTGTATGTCTGTATGATATCTACCTTTTCACGCCTAAACCCCTGAACGGATTTCGAAAAAAAATTCGCAAGTAGTTATATGGCTCCCTGGGGAAGGATATAGGCTAGGCTTTGAACTGTCAAGGAGTCGGTCAGTCAGAAAGATGGTGCTCATTTCAAAGCGTAGCAAGACAGGGCATGAAACTCCGTGGACAGTCTAATCAATTATAAACTTAATTGGAATCATCGACACGAACTGTTGGCCCAAAATGGCAGTCATCATGGCTGAGCTTGGCCTACCTATTCGTCCGGAATTCCAGAATCGTCGGTCGAGTGGTCTCAAGCAAGCGCGACTCCGGAATCCTGAGGTCCTCGGTCAGACACCCAGGTAGGGCAAATTGTTATTGTGTTTTTCTTCCAGAAAATTATCTGTGTAGTAACTGCCTTTAGCCTGGATTTCTGCTTGTTTTGTGAAAAATCGTACTAACAGGAATAGAAGTAACGACTTAGCAGAAAAGTTTGAGAAGCATGATGCAGAAAAGGATGCAAGAGCGAGCGAAACGAGCTCGAAAATTTCGCCCCCCGCCTGGGAAAGGCTGGGGGAGGTTATAATAATAAAAAAAAAGTATTGAGGTAAAAAGGTAAAACACTAAATACAAAGCTTAAATCTACGAAAAAATCAATTATTTTATGTGCCTGAACTAGGTCATCCTGTGTTTCAGGCGAGGCAAGGCATAGTATTTATAAATAATCACATACTTAATTATAAAAATCTAGTCATCTAATAGGTATGTAAAAAGGTGTAAATACACAAAAAAATAAATATACAATAAATCCTACTTGCTAAAGTCTTAGTACTTACATAACCTAACTTAGCTAAACTTATTTAGAACAAATACAATTTTTATTTGAGTACAACTAATAATTCCTCTGTATCTTCATAGGACATACTTTGAAGAGCTTCTTTGAGAGTTCTTTTACAATTATTATAATTAAGTGAATAAATGTTGGCTCTCGCATTTAGTCTGTTATAAAGTAATGGTCCTAGGAAGACAAAAAATTTGGCTGCGAAAGCATGTTTTGTACTTTTTGTAGGGCAAACTATGTCTTTCCGTCTCTTTTTAGTTAATTCAGTGCTGTAGGGGAGGGCTGCGTGTTGTTTTAATACAATGCTCATTATGAATAACTGTCGAGCTGTTAGTACTTCACAGGATTCATAGAGCAGGTTAGTGGGAAAAAGGAAAGGGCGGCAAGTAGACACCTTGAGAATCGCTCTTTGAGCTCTCTCGATAGGTAGTAGCAAACTTTTACCTGCTCCACCCCAAGGTAATGCAGTAAGTCAAAATTGACTGACCAAAGTAAACTCGCCTAATTAATTTTGGGTCTGCAATATAGCGTAGTTTTTTGAAAACGAATATTAGCTTACGCATTCTATTATTTTAAGCTTCTATATGCTGTTTAAAAGATAGGGTTTCATCTATTATAATTCCCAGATATTTTATTTTATTAGTTATATTAATATTAGGGCACGTGAGCAAGCAATCTGCAGGGAACATACTACAGTGAGCATACAGCGTTGAGGGCAAAACAGATGTTGGTTTACGCATGGAAAACTTAATATAATTTGTCTTGGCCGCATTTAGTGTTAGTGAATTATGTTGAAGCCACTTATTTACAATATTAAAACCATGTTGCGCAAACTTGTAGACTTCATGTTCCGATTCAGCTGAAAAAAGGAGGGCAGTGTCGTCAGCGTAAGATATTATAGTGCCGTGCTCTAGGTTTAGATTACAAAGGTCATTTATGTATATCAAGAATAGAGTAGGCCCTAAAATACTTCCTTGGGGAACACCAAAGGACGTGTTTTTTTCGTCTGCGCTGAGAACATTGCCAATCTTCACGCACTGGGTTCGGTCTTCTAAGTAACTTTTAAGAAGTTTGAGTTGAATACCTCTTATGCCAACTGTCTCAAGCTTGCGCAAAAGAATAGGAATGGAGACTGTGTCAAAAGCCTTGGCAAGGTCCAGGAAAACCCCTACTGTGTGGTTACCCTTGTCAAGTTCCTGGGCTAGATAGTCAGTCAGATGATGTACGGCATCGGCAGTTGAAACTTTAGGTCTAAATCCATATTGATGCTCCAACAAAATTTGTCCTCCAGATATTTAAACAATCTTCTATGTATGATTTTTTCCAAAATTTTTGACATAGAAGGCATTAAAGAAATTGGTCCATAATTTGTTACTTGCTGTTTACTGCCTGTTTTGTATAAAGGGACAATAACTGGTTTTTGATGCACTCGGGAAAAAGACCCAAAGACAGGCACATTCGGAAAATATAAGTCAGTGGTGGTACTAAAATATTCTTGAATTGTTTGATGATTTTATTCGATATATTATCCCAACCAACTGCACAGTCGTCTTTCAAAGTCATAATTATTCTTTCTACCTCAGTTTCGTCAGTGTCTAGCAGGGCGAAGGATGTTAAAGTGTGGTTACATGCAAAATGCGTGCTTGTTAGATTGTGTGATTGAACCCGATTCCTTTCGGCCAGATTCTTTCCGACGTTAACAAATAAATTATTTGCAAAGTTAGCAGATGTCAGCGGTGTCTAATGCACTTTTAATAAACCTGAAGATGACTCAGTATCTTTCGAGGTACCTATATGTTATGTTTTTAATATGTTTCCAGATCTGTTTACTATTTGTTCCAGCCTTTTCCAGTGCAGTTTTATCGTAGTTGCTTTTAACCTTTTTGAGGAGATCATTGCAGAAATTACGATACAATTGCAGTATTGGATTATCTGGCTGAGATTTAGCCTTCATGTGCAGTTTATCCCTATGTTTCGTACAACGAATAAGACCTGTCGTGATCCAGGGTTTTATGTTACAATTTTTGCGGCTCAATCTTGATATGATTGTATTTCTCTGAACTGTCTTTCTGACTGTCTGTCTGACTGTATTTCTATGTTTTCTATTACATACAACATACAAAACTGCGGATCAGCAGAATTGTAAACTGGATCAAAGTTAATGACGCGCAAATCTTCTGTAAGTTTATTTATTTTTAATTTAGAAATTGTGCAAGTGTTGTATTTAGGTAATTTACAGTTTATGATTAATAGGGCAGCATTGTGATCGGTTATTGTTGAGTTAACCACAAGTGCAAGTGAAGGGAAATTCGATTTAAGCATGATATGGTCCAAGCAGTAGCCACTTTGATGTGTAGGAAAATTGTGTGCGGGGAGCAAGCAATGAAAGGCGCATAGGTTGAGGTAGTCCTGAGCAGATGCATCAGCACTTCCTGGAAGAATGCCATGGTAAGTACATAATAAATTATACAATTTATACATGGTTTTTTATTTGGTCTGAGATGTACATAAACACCTATACCTTTGTAGTGTGTAGGGCGTAGTGTTATTCTTACCTTTGCGTGTACTATCCCCATTGTATAAATTATTTGACTAAATTCTTAACCATATAAACAGCATCAAAATGAAAAATTTCTAAAAAAAAAACGATTTCCTTTGATAGCTAAAGTAAACAAACATCATATTTGATGTTAAAAGTCGTGAATGCGTGAATAAATGACACTGTCATCCTCATGACCGTGTCATTCAAAAAGCAAAGAGGTTTGATTTGCAAGCTTCTGATATGAAATGAAATGAAATTGTTTATTCTGTAAATAGGATACCTATCAGAATCACTTTTACACGTCATATTTAAAAAAATTAAATAAGCTAGATGAGGTCGGCGTTTCCTATCTGACTACTCTGAGAAGAAAGGCCGAAACAAACTCAGAGGTCGCAGTCTCTTTTATAAAAGGTAATCTTGGTCAGGCCATATGAGGACCACCATGTAGATTAGAGTCTGAAATGGACTTTTGAGGAAAGAACCACACAGATTTGAGTGGACCTGTCCAGTCAGTGCAAGCATTTGTCAGTAACCGAGGAGCTCAACTCAGAGCTTAAGGAGCTCAACGACTCGACGAACAATACCAAAGAAAGGACATTTGGGTAGGCCGCAAAAAGTACTCAAACTGCCAGATTAAAACTAAAGAAAGAGGAGATAATAAAAATGATCCACATAGTCCTCACATTCACAATAATTAAAATAAAATAATACTTTACAAAGTAATAATGTCATTTTGTATAAAATATTCAACAATGTCAATTTGTAGGTTTATAAAACTGGTATATTGTAATGATTTTAGATAATAATTAAAATGTCAAGTTCTAGGGTTTTATCAAGGCTTAGCAGAGCGAACAGCTCAATCCCATGCTTTTTTGTCTTCTAAATAATCCGCAATTTTATAGTACCCTTTTTTACAAAGTTTGGTTTTAATACAGCCTTTGGGCCGTAATCCACCACGCGGGCCCAATGCGGGTTGGTACCTAGATGTCACATGTCTTCTAATTTTTTGTTCTAGATCGTTAAATGGGTAAATTTCTAATATCAATGGGAAGTTTGTTGTAAAAGCGTATACATTGACCCATGAACGAGTTGCCTACTCTGTGGAGACGAGTGATAAAGAAGATAAACTGGTTGGTTGCTCTAGTCTACAGCTCTAGTCGTCGAGTGTTTGAAGCGCAACAGCTGAGCTGGTGGTTCTGGGCTCAAGCTCAACTCTCAAAATTGTTAAGTATGTTCTAGTTTTGTGAGAGACTGAACATGGACCGGATCCAGTCTAGCATGTTAAAAGTCCAGGTCAGTATCGAGGTCCAAAAAAGTCAAAAAACTAAAAACTTAACCTTTTTGTCAAGTAAATCGATGTCCAATGTCCATTCTCACCGTGCGTTTGCACTGGCGAAACATGTTTAAAATCTCTAGTCAATCTTCCATACAATTTTTGACAGGAACTAGAGATTTAAACATGTTTTGTTGTAATGTTTCGCCAGTGCAAACGCATGATCAGTGCAACAACAAAACGTAACGTCTAAATGACAATTGACAACGTCAGCCTGCTGACATACGAATGTCAAGGATCTTTGCGTTGCGAAAGAAGTTTTTAGCATTCTCTATCGTCTGCCCTTGTCTTTTCACATAGGTTTGAATGAGACAGAAATGTCAAGGCCAAAAATGGAAGATGCGCTTACTTATCGGAGCGCAGTCATAGTGGACGTGTCGTGGACATACGGTTATAAATATTATTTTTATCACGGAAATCCCTGATCTAACTACGATAATATTGAATTACCGCAAAAAGTACTTAAAATACAATAATTCTATCGAAAGATTTGACTCGTAACGTTCGTAATAATTACGTAAATTGACCTGAAAATCGTGATCAAAGTTTACGTTTCTTTTGTCGATGTAAACAAAAGGGATGTTTTTAAAACAATGCGTGTGGTAAGGGGGCGTGAATGAAGTTCATGCACGACGGAATCGCGAGGGCATTTAGAAGAACATACTGGAGAATGAGCGGCGTCAGCAGAGATGCTCCTTTAGGGGTGCAGTTTATTCAGAAGCTCAGTAATTATTGCTGCCCGCGACTGCAGATCAACCGATTACGATGGTGAGTCACTTAGGCTGTATATAATTAATACTTTGATGTCATTCAAAGTTTTCGTGTTGAAACCCCTGGCGAATTTTATAGGGTTGCATGACTGCTATAAACATATTGAAACGCTTATGTCTCATACCTCAGGTTGGTGCTAGCAATGCCACCTGTACAATTGAAAACTGCAATTTCAAATTAAAAACCTTTTCTTCCCATTTCTCAATCTCTGATGAAGTATTACCAAAATCTTTTTCCAGTCTAACTGGATGTAGCTGAATACCAGTATTTTACATGGAGCGACTGCCTATCTGACCTCCACAACCCAGTAACTGGGTAATACTATACCCCTTGGCAAGACTGGTTATCAGACTTTTGGGCTTCTGACGACCCGTAATGACTGTCAAAGATCCACAAATGACAGCTGGGACCAATGGCTTAACGTGCTTTCCAAGCCTCAGAGGAGTCTCGGTGTGTAAAGATGGTCACCCATCCATGCACCAACCCCGGCAAGCGTAGCTTAACCTGTTGGATCGACCCGTACGGCTGTTATTACTTATACTTAGCCACAAGCTCCTCCATGACTCATACAACCATATTAACAAATATAGAGTATTGTTACTCCAAATTTATCTTGAAAAATGTTACATATTTATACTAGCTGTCACATTACTCTGGGTTTATCAAAAGGGGGGCTAGTCTTTTGTAGAGTGTTATCTAAAATACTGGTATTCAGATGCATCTGAGGGCCTAGACAAGTGACAATCGCTTCAAAAGCGTTTCGTATTTCTACAATGACTGACAAAATGATTGACATAAGCTTTTCAATAGCTTATGTAATTCCTACACATTTTTCCCTTTTCCATCATCAATATTGCTGATAAAATGTCACTTTGTCTAGGGCCTCTGGTTAGACTGGAAGCCGACCTCGACATCGTTGGAGAATGGCAGGCAGATGATGATGATGTCTCGGTTACTCATACCTGTGATGACAGTCTCGTTTTAGACGTGTGTCAAATTATTAAACTGGCACTATACTTACTATACATAAATTAAATTTTTCGAAGGGTTCCAGATAATTTTTGTTTGATATCTTTTTTTATAAACTAGCTACTTCCTGTTCATTAAAACTTGTCCCTTTCAGTCTACTGGCCCCATTACTTATCAAGCCTAGATTCAATACTGATAGAGTTCAAAATGGCAACTGACAGAACAATACTACCCATAGCGTCACGGGTCAAGTTATAATGAACTAGCTTCCGCCCGCGGCTTCACCCGCGTGGTATGTCGATAAAAAGTAGCCTATGTCCTTTCCCGGGATGCCATATATCTCCTTGCCAAATTTTATCGTAATCTGTATAGTGGTTTAGGTGTGAAAAGGTAACATACAGACAGACACTGTTACTTTCGAATTTATAATATTAGTATGGATGCACTGTACATAAAGGGGTTTATTTTTAAATCTACTTGCTTAAAATTAAGTGACATGATCAAAAGTCAAAAATGATAGAACATTTTTGACTTTTGATCATGTCACTTAATTTGTTAGGGGTTTGGTTTCCATTCTTAGTCCCTAAGGTGGACCATGCATAATCAGCCTATAATGTTCCCACTGCTGGGACAAAGGCCTCCTCTCTGTGAGAGAGAGTGGGCCGTAATCCACCACGCGTGCCCAGTGCGGGATGGTAGATGTCACATGTCTTCAAATTTTTTTTTGGTTCTATGACATGCCAGTTTCCTCACGATGTTTTCCTTCACCGTTTTGATAGCAGTGGCGAAAACATTATTAACACGAAGTAAAGCGCCTGTCGGGGTTCGAACCTACGACCTACAACTCGTAAGTCGTGGCCTTTACTACTGGGCCACCACTGCTCTCTGTGTGTGTCAAATGTATGGTTAAAGAGTCGCTAATAATTATTTAACTTTAAGCAACGTTTATAAATAAACCCCAATATGTTATGATTGTAGTCATCTATCACAGTGCGATCATACATAGTACTTACAAACAACAATGACTGATTATTAGTGGGTGTTCATTACATTACATTGATGTCGTCGGGCTTGTATCATACTATATGAATAACATTCAACATAGACAATACTAGTGATTGGTATCTCAACTGAAATCGAACTCTTGTCATATCATAACTTTTAAATCCTTATTTAATATTATAAATTCGAAAGTAACTCTGTCTGTCTGTCTGTATGTCACCTTTTCACTGAACGGATATCGATAAAATTTGGCAAGGAGATAGATGGCTTCCCGGGGAAGGACATAGGCTACTTTTTATCGACATACCACGCGGGTGAAGCCGCGGGCGGAAGCTAGTAATATTATAAATGTGAAAGTGAGTTTGTTTGTTTGATACGCTTTCACGCTAAAACGGCTGAACGGATTTGGATGATTTTGGCACAGGGGTAGACCATGAGCCATGAGCTGGAATAGGACATAGGATACTTTTGTCCCGATATTCCCGCAGGATCGATGTTAAAGCCTCTTTACATACCGGCGCGAATTGTCGCGCGACGCGACGCCGCCGCATTGTTCGCCGTAAAGTTTTCTCAGAAAGCTTTTGTTAAAAGTCGCGTCGCGTGACAATTCGCGCCGGTATACATACGCGGTTGAAATCGCCGGGCGCAGCTAGTAGGTAATAAATTTAAAACCTATGATACAAACTATACTAAATAAATAAATAGGTTATCTTTGCGAGTTTGTATGTAAAGGGTATTCTCTGGAACTACTGTTCTGATTCCGAAAATTATTATACATATAATATGTATAATAATTTTATTCCTTTATTATATATTCATTTATTCCTTTGACTGACTGTGGTAGGTATTGTATGAAATGGATATAACACGGCAAATTGATATGACAATTTTATAAACAATAATTTTTCTAACTCTGCGCCGGTAACTTACAGTTTTTTTTTATTCCATTGAAGTTAATTGGTTGCTGTAAGCACTAACCAGTTATTTTAATTGTTATCATCCAGCCTTGTCTCCACTATGTTAGGCTCGCTCTGAGGCTGAATAAATATCAATGTTTAGCGTGGCGTGGCATTTTATGCAATTTGCAGGCCATTATCAGGTTGTACCTATGTTGAATTGAATAAGATTTGCCGCCGTATCAAATATTTATCAATCTGCCTAGCCTTTTCCCGACTATGTTGGGGTCGGCTTCCAGTCTAACCGGATGCAGCTGAATACCAGTATTTTACATGGAGCGACTGCCTATCTTACCTCCACAACCCAGCAACTGGGTAATACGATACCCCTTGGTTAGACTGGTTGTCAGACTTTCGGGCTTCTGACGACTCGTAACGACTCTCAAAGATCCACAAATGACAGCCGGGACCAACGGCATAACGTGCTTTCCGAGGCAAGGAGGAGTCTCGATATGTGAAAATGGTCACCCATTCACGGACCAACCCCGGCAAGCGTAGCTTAACCTGATGGATCGACCCGAGCGGCTGTTATTACTTAGCCACGTCGGTACTCCTATCCGTATCAAATATTTATATAGAATCATAATCATAAAAATCATCAATACCTACAACTCTCTTAGTTCATATTACCGTATTGAATGCTATTGAAGGCTTTTGAAGCCAATTCTAACTACAGGAGTTGTATGGGTGATTCTGATTATTATAATTCTGTAGTGTGCGGTTTCACCCGCGTTAGTCTCGATCCCGTGGAAATATCGGGATAAAAAGTATCCTATGTCCTATTCCAGGTCATAGTCTACCCATGTGCCAAATTTCATCCAAATCCGTTCAGCCGTTTTAGCGTGAAAGCGTAACAAACAAACAGACTCACTTTCGCATTTATAATATTAGTTACTATTTGTTACGGTCGAAAATTTGAATTTCGCGGGCTTTCTTAGCGCATCCCGCTTATTATAACACATCGAGTGTAAAGAGACTGTCAAGCAGGAAGAGAGAGTGACAGAGACAACGTGAGACAAAGAAGAACTTTTTTCAAAAGTCGATGTGTCATATTGGCGGCAGCGTACATGCGTGTACTATGCTTTCATGCATGGAGCCAACGAGCCAACTATGTTTGTTAAAAAATATTTATTTAAATTGATAATTTTTATTCTAATCTTTGAGTGAGAATGTCGCTAAATAAATAATACCAACTTCCTTAAAACACAATTACAAAAATACTAATCAAAAGATAATTAAAATTAGAAACATGAAAATATTATCAACTCATTATGAAAACATGAAAATGTTATCAAAACATGAATAAAGCATTAAAAGACTTAAGCTAATAGCAATAGGCTCGCCCCCTATTACATGGGACAAACTTATCTGGCTTAAAATGGATGTACACACGCCTACACATCTAGCTATACAATTCCAGTTTATGCTTATCTCGCATTGTATAGGATTTCCGTACAATGTGAGGTCAGCTTATACTGAAAATGTATAGCTTGATGTGTAGCCGTGTGTACAACAGTGGTAGCCCAATAGAATGACACATCCGCGACTTACAACTACGAGTTACAGGACAAAGGTTCGAACTTCAAACCCAGACAAGCACTTTATGTAGGTACATTATTTCATCACCACTGCTCTCAAAACGGTGAAGGAAAACATCGTGAGGAAACCGGCATGTCTTAGAATAGTCCTCCAGACCGTTATTTTGGCCACGGCGGCCAATCTCAACGGAGTCAACTAGCCTTTGGCGCGGGAGATATTATAGTGCACAAGTGTGTGCGCAGACACAGCTGTGCACTCTCTCTTCCCTCACTCTCATAGTCCGATGGGACGGCAATCCGACACGACCGGAGAGAGATCAGGCGCAGGACCAACGGCTTAACGTGCTTTCCGAGGCACGGGGGTATCACACCGCCAACTTCCAAACTCCGGGCTGTTACTAATAAATTCCTAATGAAAAACCCAATAACACTGCCCGAACCGAAATCGCTCAGCAGTCGCGCAGTCTTAGAGCTAAGATTTGAATACATGACATCCACCAACCTGCACTGGGCCCGCGTGGTGGATTACGCTAAGTAGCGGCTTATTATTATGTGGCAGCGGGAGCACGTGTCAGACTTGTACTGACTAAAACCCACCCGTGTTCCTTCGTTGCCTGTTGCCAAGGTCCCGATATCCCTTTCGGACTTTCCCGCAACCCGGCAGTGAGTACATAATAGGCTGATTATGCTATACATACCTACACATCAGCCTTCTTCTTCAAGGAATACAATACCTACATTATGTTCGACAATGTAATATGACATTGTATGCATAATTGTACTTGTATCATTAGGATGTGGCCTAAATATTTTCAAAGCATTGTTTTTATGAATCATTCAAACAAAAGACGATAATAATAACAGTCATAATTTCCTAACCGCAATAAATAGATAGGTACACTCGACAATGTCGGCGGTTGAGTACCTACTATAGTATGTCCCTTAGTATAAAACAGGGGTTCCCAATCTTTTTCAGCCCGCGGCGCCGCCGCGCCGTTTCAAGTTTAGTATTTTGTCACGGCGGCGGCGGCGGCCTACCCTAGCTAGCTTTTTGAAAATATGATACAGTCGAAACAAAAAGGTACCTACATAAATATAGGGGCCAAAAACAAAAAACAGTTTTACGTTCTTTACCGATGCGAGCGCTCAAAAAAGGTACGTCCGCGAATATTTGTGGTTTCGGATAATGATAGGGGATCGACTAACGGCGCCTCTCTTTATTTTCTACGGCGCACAAGGGCGCCGCGGCGCACACTTTGGGGACCCCTGGTATAACATAACATCACGCATATATTCTCCAAAGGGTTAGGCAGAGATGCACCCACACCTGGAAACCAGGACTATTATAGGTCACGCACATCTGAAATTTCAGTAGTTTTTGTGCCTGGTTGATGGCAGTAGACTCGCCCCCTGTTACAGGGAACATAGATATAACTGGCCCCTGACCCTTTGGCCATGACATCACCGCTCGCGCGACCTGCATCTTGCGTCTGCGACTGCGGTGAGAAGAAATGTTAGAAGTTATTTAGAGCGTGACAAGGCCATGAGTCGCCGCGATGCGACTTGCGGAGACGGGAGTGCGAGCGGCGCTAACATTCGCGCCGAAAAAACGCACCGCCCTATGTCGTGGCTCTGGAGATCGAAATGTCAGGTCATACGCAATTTTTGCCTATTGTACACGTACAGAGTATAAAAGTCTGGCTCCATACAAGCGAAAACAGGCGCATTTACACAAAGACGCGATCGTGTGGCGATATCTCATACAAATGCCGGTCGCGAGGGCGTTTGCACTCGCTTGTCTATGTATGCGGGCGTATCGATAGTTGTATTGAGCCGCCCTTTTGAACAGTGGTACAATACAAACGTTATTGGTGGTATATAGATCTTTTGACGCCCGAATAACGTTGCAACAGGGTTAATAAAATCAAAATCAAAAGTCATTTATTCAAACTAGGCTGAGAATCATGACTTTTTGAACGTCAAAATTACATAAGACTGTCCCTCAAAACGCCTACCCTTCACCACTTCCTAGTGCTTGAGCTGGGAAGAAGAAGTGGTGCAACAAACTGTCCAGCAGCACAGCTGTCTGTTCAGTTAGAAAAAAAATATTCTATACAATAGTATGCAAAATCATTTACATTACGCAACATAAAACATAAATCCAATTATTAGCCATATGTCAGCTAGCACACGCCAAAACACCAACCAAAAAAAAATTATAATAGAAAAACGAGAACTACTCAAGCAGAAATAAAAAGTAAATGTAAACATAAATTAACTAAATATTAGGTCTTTACCTATGAAATTGCCGTTCTGCAGTACTGGCCATTTCAAATCAAAAAAATTTTTGTTTGGCTAAGAATTCTAATTTCAAATTAATTTTATTTTAAAAACATGGATTTTTTTTTTCCAAAAGTAGTCATTTCTTTATTGATTAGTGTTACATTTTCATCGCATTTCAATCTTTTTCGTCATCATGGATACGTAAAAAATTCGAGTAATTATGGAATATGAGTACCGTCGTGGCAGCAACGCGGCACAAGCGGCACGCAACATCAACGACGTTTACGGAGCTAACACTACAAACCAACGCACCAACTGTTATTGGTTTGCTCGCTTCCGTTCTGGAAATTTCGACCTGAAAAATGAACCTCGCGGTCGTCCGAAGACTTTGGTCGACAATGACGAATTAAAGGCGATTGTGGAAGCTGATGATACACAATCTACGGCTGAATTAGCAGCAGCTTTCGACGTTAGCGTCAAAACATTATTGGTCCATTTGCGTCAAATTGGCAAGGTAAAAAAGCTTGACAAATGGGTGCCCCACGAACTCAATGATCGCCAGCGCGAAGTACGCGTCGAGACGTGCCTTGCACTGTTCAACAGACACACAAATGAAGGAATTTTGAACCGCATTGTTACCTGCGATGAAAAATGGATTCTGTTTGATAACCGCAAGCGCTCAGCAAGTTGGTTGGATCCTGGTTCAGCACCTAAACAATGCCCTAAACGAAAACTTACCCCTAGAAAAGTGATGGTCACTGTTTGGTGGTCTAGCGCCGGTGTGATTCATCACAGCTTCTTACCAAACGGGGTGAGCATTACTGCAGATGTGTACTGTGAAGAACTGAACACAATGATGGAGAAGCTGGCGCATCTCCAACCAGCATTGGTCAATCGCTCGTCTCCGCTGCTCCTGCACGACAACGCGCGACCTCATACTGCACAGCAGACGGTCTCCAAGTTGCAAGAACTGGGGTTGGAAGATCTCCGTCATCCGCCCTACTCACCAGACCTTGCGCCTACAGACTACTACTTTTTCCAGAATTTGGATAACTTCTTGGCGGGAAAAAATTCAATACCCGAGAGGCAGTACAAAATGCCTTTGAATAATTTGTTGCCTCCCGTCCAGCTGATTTCTTTAAGAAGGGCATCAATAAACTGCCACTGCGATGGCAAAGATGCATTGATTGCATGGGTGATTACTTCGATTAATACAAATAAAAAATTCATGAAAAAAATTCGTTTAAATTTTTTCATACAAAACGGCAATTTCATAGGTAAAGACCTATTAAAAGCCTCCAGGCACAAAGGGCGTGCCCGCTTACCTATAGCTGTAACTGGAAGTTATAAATAATAAACTAGGGCCATCGAAGTAAAATAAATAAAAAGTTAATTACTAATAAATAACATTAACAAAACCAAGAAAAGCTAAACAATATGGCGTCTTTAGTTCCGATCTTGGCCACGCACCAAAAGGTTCCTGTACTAGCTTTATCTGTGTATTTTGTACACAGGGATCTAGCCCAGGCGCACACGCTCAGCTGTCATGTCAATAGTTCCACGTGTTTGGTACACACAACGATTTATCAAGCTATACATTTCAGGTCTGATCTGACCTCTCATTGTACCGATAGCAATACGAGGTCAGCTAAACTGGATAATTTATAATTTTGTCATTGTTTGCACAATAACACTTACTACCGTTATCTATTATTGCATTTTAAAACTATGTCGTGATAGCTTGTAATTAGTGGTTACAGTATTAATTTATTAATTTAAAATAAACATTACCTACGCTATCTATCACCTTTTCGGTGTAATTACTTGACCTACTGTGAGCAATTTCCTTTTCTACTTAATTTCGACCGTAGAATGAAAATGTATTTTTTATTTTCTTTCATCGCTCAATGATCCACTCCAGACAGGGCCTTATAAAAAAATTGTGTCCGACTGAAAGTTCGGTTTCGGTTTCGGTCGACTTTCGGCAAAAAAACGAGTTTCGTTTTAGTTTCGGTTTCGGCGGCAAACCTGCCGAAACTACGACCGAAACTGAAACTGCATTCGGGATCGGCATCTCGCGCTGTGATCGGTCATGTTTGGCGCGTTAAATTCCATCCAAGCGAGTAAGCGACGAAGACATTTTGCCGCGTCCACGTGCCTAATCATGTCGTGACTGGCTAGTGTTTGCAGTTCGTTTTGTTTGTTGTGATTGAAAGATAAAAAAATAAAGACTGACTGACTGGTTATAATAACGTTTTCTTTATTTTTCCCACAAAACATGATCCTTGTATGGAAGTTTCGGTTTCGCTGAAATTCGGTTTCGGTTTCGGCTGTAAAAACCAGTTTCGGTCGGACACTATAAAAATTACGTAATTATCTAGCGTTCCAATTTATTTATATTGAATCAAGACTAACAATCTTAGTTGACTATTGATTTATGATATTTGTACGAAAAAATGTGCCAGATGCGTCACGCACTTGGAAACTATTTGATTTCTTTATCGAACTTATAAGTCGATAAAGGCTGAGTCCACTTAGGTGCATACAAGGTTACAAGGTACTGTAATTGGATGCCTCGTGGAAAACAAAATAAATCTGCCTAGCCTTGCCAACTATGTTGAAGTCGGCTTCCATTCTAACCGGATGCAGCTGAATACCAGTATTTTACATAGAGCGACTGCCTATCTGACCTCCAGAACCCAGTAACTAGGTTATAATTACCCCTTGGTAAGACTGGTTGTCAGACTTTCGGGCTTCTGACGACCCGTAACGACTGTCAAAGATCCACGATTGACAACCGGGACCAACGGATTAACGTGCTTTCCGAGGCACGGAGGAGTCTCGGTATGTATAAATGGTTACCCACTCACGGACCAACTCCGGCAAGCGTAGCTTAACCTGATGGATCAAACCGTGCAGCCGTTATTACTTAGCCACGAGCACTCACTCTACCTGTTCTTTCGTTTATCTTCTCTCTTCTCCTCATCCGCAGTTACCAAGCCGCAGTCCTCATGCTGACATTCTTCACGTACATGACGTACCACCTGACGAGGAAGCCGATCTCCGTGGTGAAGTCAGTGCTGCATCAGAACTGTTCGGCGCTGCTCCCGCCGCCCGGGACCGACCCTAATGACGATCAGTGGTGTAACTGGGCGCCTTTTAGTGAGTATTACTTAATTGTCTTTTAGTATTTAACCGACTACGGTGAAGTAAAAAGGAGTGTTATGATTTCGACCGGTATGTATGTTCATCTGTTCCCTGATATCTTCTAAATGACTCATCACAATTTGACAAATGAGGTATCTTTGGAAGCGTCTTGACCGTGCGCTGGCTATGTGACGTCACATTAGAAAATGGCGCCCTCTTGACTCCGCAGACTCCGCTGTCCGTCCGTCTATCCGTCTGCCACCAGACTGTATCTCATGAACCGTGATTCACAAATGATGTATTTCTGTTGCCGCTATAACAAAAAATACGAAAAAAAACAATAAAATAAATATTAAAAGGGGGCTCCTATACAACAAATGTGGTTTTTTTTTTGCAGTTTTTATAGATAATGGTACGGAACCCTTCGTGCGCGAGTCCAAATCGCACTTGGCCGGTTTTTTTTTAAGCAAGCTTCTCGGAAACAAAAATTTTGTAAGCTCATGGCAACACAAGAGTCTTCACTCTCGAACCATCGTACCCTGTAATGTAACGCGTTACATTCCGTTTGTTTCAGATACGACGGACGCGAATACGTTGCTCGGAGCTCTGGACTCTGCCTTCCTGTTCTCATATGCGGGCGCCATGTTCGTCTCAGGTATACTATACTATATTATACTAGACTATCTTTACTACAGTTTGACCGGGACCGCTGTCCCGCGCCTTACGAATGCTCGGCGAGGCGGTAGGCAGCGTTGATGAATCAGCGGCGGGCGGGACGCCGCGTAGGTAAATATAATTAGATATATTTTCTTAAGAGGAAATGGGGTCGGTCTTTTCTCCATACAAAAAGTCATAATTCGATTTTCGGCTCTCCTCCAATACTGGACCAATTTGATAGATATTGTATAAATTGAACGGGAAGGATATTTACTGTGTCTCTATGTTTTTCTTTTTTCATGAATAGTTGTCAAATTTAGGCCTTTTCTGAGGGTTCTAGTGCTTCTACTGATAATGTATCATCAAAACGGAAAACATAGGGGCATAGAACTAGTTGATATTTATTTTAATGTAAAAAATCATTGCTCTAAGGTCATAAACCAGAGAGGAAACAGGCGAAAGCGTTTTATGGGGAGGGGACCGACCCTATTTCCTAATAAGAATTCAAAGTACGACCATTGTATGTGGAAACTTTGGATGCATCGTATGCCCTCGACTATCAAGGTCGTCGGTTCGATTGCTGCGCCGTAACAAATATTTGCATGGTCTACAGGTGTTTAGCAATGTGTGTTAAGTTCTTTAGTGAAATTAATTGGCATCATAATTGTTTTGCATTTTCTTGTTTGATAAACTATTGATTTTTGTAATAATATGGACTTTTTATAGAACAACAGCAGATCTATTTTTCTTTTTTCAGGGTTGGTCCCATATAGACACGTAGTAAAAATAAAATAGAAATAAAAATCTTTTTAAAAACAAGCTTTTAATGAACTAAAAATGATTTTCCCATGGCCACCTTCCGGTTCCATCACCAGACTCTGAACATTACCTAGTGTCAAAGCACGTGTTAATGCCAATGCCAATGAGTTCAAACACGATGGTGCTATCTTGTTTGATTGACGAGTTCCTATGCCCAACTTCCGGCTCCATCGTCAGACCAGCTCCATCGTATGATTTTATCAAAATGTCTCGGTAGTTATATAAGTATGCCATATTACAACTCGATCGGATGCCAGGAATTGCTTGAAAAATGGATGACAATTGGAGTAACCGGAAACACATACGAACAGAGCAAGCTAATATAAAGCTTATAAAAAAAAAAGTCATTTATTCAAACTAGGCTGAGAATCAGCGCTTTTCGAACGTCAAAATTACATAAGACAGTGCTCCAAAACGACCGCCCTTCACCACTTCCTATTGCTTTAGCTGGGAAGAAGAAGTGGCGCAACAAACTCAACAGCAGCACAGCTGTCTGTTCAGTTAGAGGAAAATTGATATACAAAAGTATGCATCAATTCGTTCGTTTGTTCTATATAAAAGTTAATCGTTTTCATGAGTACTAGACTGACTTAAAGTATTCTAACATACTTTACCCCTCTGTCTACCGGGACAGTTTGTTGCTTCACTTCTTCGTCCCAGCTTAAGCACTAGGAAGTGGTGAAGGGTGGGCGTTTTGGGGGTCTGTCTTATGTAATTTTAACGTTCAAAAAGTGCTGATTCTCAAATACAATAGACAATAGATATATTTAGTAAACTATTCCGCTTAATTATTCCTAAAGAGTCATTAAAAACCCTGTAAGAAATCGGCACGTGTTTCACCTCTCAACGAGGCATCCTCAGGATGACGATTGACTTGTCACGAACCCGAACACGACGTATTGCCACGCCGAGCGCCGGACGGAGTGATTCTCAGCCTAATTTGAATAAATGACTTTTATAATAAATGAGTATTGGGAGAGGAGGTCGTGGCTAAGTACTTACAGCCGCACGGGTCGATCCATCAGGCTAAGCTACGCTTGCCGGGGTTGGTCCGTGGATGGGTGACCATCTTTACATATCAAGACTCCTCCGTGCCTCGGAGCACTTTAAGCCGTTGGTCCCGGCTGTCATTTGTGGATCTTTGACAGTCGTTACGGGTCGTCAGAAGCCCGAATCTGACAACCAGTCTTACTATATCCATTAGGGTATCGTAATACCCAATTACTGGGTTGTGGAGGTCAGATAAGCAGTCGCTTCATGTAAAATACTAGTATTCAGCTGCATCCGGCTAGACTGGAAGCCGACCCCAACATAGTTGGGAAAAGGCTAGGCAGATAGATTGATTTTGAGTGTTTGGGAATGGAATGTGATATTATGTTATGTTTCAGGAATGGTAGCAGAGCGGGTAGATCTTCGATACTTCTTGTCACTTGGCATGTTGACTTCAGCCATCTTTTGTTATCTGTTCGGCATCGGACGGACGTATAATATACATAACATATCATACTATTTATTAGTGCAGGTTAGTGTAAACATATTCATATACAGGGTGTAAGGCACAGCCCTCCGCAAATTAACAGGGGGCATTCAGCTCCTTACTTAGAATCATATTCCATCGGAAAATTTCTCAGGCAAGTTTTAATTTTTTTTAATCGTTTTTTCTGTGACTATTTCAATGTAAAATTACATTCTCTGTACGCAGCACTCCAATTTATGTAAATAAAACAGCTAAAATAAAAAAACAGCAATGGATGTTGAAATACTATAGCGAACGATGCGTGAAGCTCAGAATTTACATTGATAAATCACGTGGCGCTAGCGCTCCCGCCACTGGGAGTGCGGTTTGCCTAGGTAACGATACATTGCGCGTGAGGTAATGAAACAAATCAGGTTTATTGGATTCCCAAAACGTTCCTGAAATCATTTCATGTACCGGTTGTCTTAGTATGATATGCTGAATTTATCCCATTTGTTTGCGGTGGGCTATCCTGTACACCCTGTATTATTTATTATTGACTAGCTGATACCCGCGGCTTCGCCCGCGTGGTTGTAGGTTATTATATACTTAAACCTTCCTCGAACCACTCTATCCATTGGTGTAAACAGCATGAAAATCAGCGCAGTAGTTTTTGAGTTAATCGCGAACAGACAGACACGTACGTGGCGGAGGATTTTTATAATATGAAGTGATGCTAAAATATGTAAAGGTGCAACTAGATTGCGGTCGATCGACCATAATGTAATTGCTCCATTATATCAGAATCCAGTCATTAATAAAACTATGTATTTTAAAATGCTCCCATTATTCCAAATTCTATAATTATTATTATTTCACCTTAATATAAAGATTTGCCCACTTTCCAGGCCGGAGCAGGCATTGCCCAAACCACTGGGTGGCCGGGCACGGTCGCTATTGTGGGCAAATGGTTCGGGAATAGTAAGAAAGGACTCATCTTTGGAATATGGAACTCACACACTTCACTGGGAAATATATTGGGTAAGTTGCTCAGTTGTATATACAAGATAGAAGTAGGTTTACTCGTGTTAGGCGCTATAGCCTATTTAGCGAATATTAATACAGTCTAGAGGCATGAGGAACAGGGTGTAAAGTTCACTCATCCTCTATAAAAAGGGAGGATCCTCCGACCAGACGGATGTCGTGTCTGATGGACTACTGCCCGACGATTGATGTCGGGACGTTGTATACATATACTCATCGCGCGGTAAACGTTGCTTGCGCGATGTAGAATTTAACGTGACCTCAGTGTGATCCGTAGTTTGCGTGTGGCGATGTAGATGCCGCCACAAAAATAATCAGTGAATGTATCAGTGCTTGGTAAAAACGAAAACAATAGATATTTTATTTATTTTTAACCCACTTCTTCAAAAAGGAGGAGGTTTTCAATTCGTCTGTATGTTTTTTTTTTTTTTATGTTTGTTGCGCGATTACTCCGCCAATTATGAATCGATTTTGATGATTCTTTTTTTGTTTGGTAGGTCATGCTTCTGAGGTGGTCCCATATAAGTTTTATTAACTTTGCTTGCGTAATTTTTGAGTTAGCTTCAATATTACGTATTTTTCCCACTTAGTTTATCTAGACGATATCCTGTTTGACTCCTTCACTGTTATTTACATAGCAGGTAGTGGTATTCGGATTTGTGTGAGGTAGGTATCACAACTAAAAAGTGAAAAATAAAAACATATTTTATTTTATGCGGCAATACTCGTACACGCTTGTTTATATCCGGACTATTTACTTCTGCCAACCCCTTCTCTCAACAATCGCAATATTTGTTACAGGCACTATAATGGCGGCTGAGTACGTGGACTCAGATTGGTCGCTGTCGTTCATCTACCCGGGGATGGTGATGGGGGCCGTGGGGGCCGTGGTGTGGCTGTTCCTGGCGCCCGAGCCGCGGCTCGTGGGGCTGGGGGCGGCTGTTACTAATAGTAGGCACTCGGTAAGTCATACAGACCAAAAAATAGGTGTTCGAATCAATTAATTATGTTTGAATCATTCAATTAAGTTTGAATCAATCAATTAAGTTTGAATCAATCAGACACTAGTGCAATATTTTGACATTTCACATTGAATCGATTGCTTGCATGTGAATCAATCAAACGTTTAGTGATTTCAAATTAATACCGATGTTAACTAGTAGTGAACTTATAACTTGATTATTTCTGATGTATGGCAAAGTTGCCTATACAATAAGCATTAGATACCGACACTAACAGGTGAATCAATCACATTTCGTAAAATTAATTTGTTTGAAATATTTTCATTGAATCAATCATTCTTAACAACGCATTCATTATTCCACTATCGAATATCAGTCATTAATGCAGTTATTTAAATACTGACATTAACTTATGAATCAATCAAATCAATCACTCGCAGCCGTCGCGCCAATCAACGCGTTCAGACGAAGAAGACGAGGCAGATGATGACGACGCGTCTTCCGTCATCGTGGGGGATCAGGTAAGCAATCATTGAATCAATCATCAGCATCAACTGCCTATTTGTACGCCGGGCAAAACATGACAGTGATATAATTTAATGTAATATCTTGCATGCCATGTGGGTGTATAGTTTATACTTACTTGTGTTTGGACAAATAAATGATCTTATTTATTTATTTATTTCATTATTTATGTAAACTGTAAAATACATAGAGATACGACATAATTATAACATGAGTACAAAGGTACTGCATATTTCTTAAGAAATTTCTTCCAGCAGACCTGCGAAAGGAGAAATGAGAAAGAAATGTAGACAATAGTGTGTGAGAACAAGAAGAGAAAAAACTTCGCATAATCATGTTATGCGAAGTTTTACCTAAAATATTAAATATACCTACACGTATATGCAAGAATTATCAGCCTTATGAGTTGGTTTCATGATTACTACAGTTCGATTCAAACTTAATGGCGGCTCGGATCATGCGAGTCGCTGCGCAGTAACAATTTCATGTGCAAGCGAGGGTGAGGGGTGGGAATCGAACTGTATCAACCCTATAAATGTTTGCATAAATAAAATACTGAAAAGGAGATCACCCACCTTGCTGATTTTTTTTTTCTGTTACCATTTGCCGAGATAAATCGTCAAAAACATTTTAAATTCATTTCGAAATGATGGAAAGTGACATAAATCATATTTGTATTTTTTTTTACAGTCGGCAAGTTTGCGACCTAATAGGCATTCGTCCAACGCAGGTCAAGTAAGTATAACTACAAAATAATAACATTTGCAGTATCCGGGCGATAACTTAACCCGCGAAATTCAAATTTTCTAAAGTTTTTCACAATTTGCAGGTCAGTGTCTGGTTGTATGTTGATAAAAATATGATTCGCGACCGTAACAAATATGGCTTTACAGAATTATAAACAGTAGAATCAGCAATACAACTCCCTACGTTCATATACAGGGTGTTAGGGTCAACACCGTTATCGTTGCAACCAGTGGTTTGGTTTCATTTATAGAACGAAAAATAAAATTAATGGAAAATTACAACTTTTTTTTTTTGAATCTACGTTTTACCACAAACGACGCAACGAACAACAACGAACTTGCGTCTCAAAACGGGCGGGGGGTGCGGGGCGTGACCTGAACGGCCGCGAGCGCGACCCCTCCCTCAGTCAGCTGTTTCGCTACCTAGCAAGCACGGTGCCGGATAGAAACTTTTTAAAATCTTGTTGTTTTCGGTCATTTATTTTTGTTATGTCTACTACCCATTGTTTGAGTGACAACGGTGGTTACCCTTACATCCTGTATAATATGTGCCAAATGTCATGATTTCAGGAAATAGTCATTCAATACAGCTATATGAACTTAGACAGAGGCGGAATGAGACAAAGACGAACTTTTTGTTTTCGTATTCTAACTTTTGTTAATATTATAAATGCGAAAGTGAGTTTGTTTGTAACGCTTTTCCGCTAAAACGGCTGCACGGATTTGGAATCACCAAACCGAATGTTAAGATTAGAGCACCTTATGTGACATTCGGTTTGGTCACTTACGGTGCTTAGTAAATCTGCTGTAAATTGCTCAATTTACAGCAATTCCAAGATTGTATAGAAATTGCCGAGAATTGCGCAATTTAGTAGCTCGTGTAACAGCACCGTTACTTTCCGCAATTTTTTTTTTTTTACTTGGCCATACCTCGTTCCGTTCTCAATTTTTTATTCCGTCACATTGGGCGATACAGTTAAACCGTTTTTTTTATTTTATTTTATGTACAGAATAGAATGCTTAGAATTCGGCATGGTAATGATTCTTTTTACACCTTGTATATTAAAACTAGCTGCGCCCCGCGGTTTCATCCGCGTAAGTCTCGATCCCATGGGAATATCGGGATAAAAAGTATCCTATGTCCTATTCCAGGTCATGGTCTACCCCTGTGCTAATTTCATCCAAATCCGTTCAGCCGTTTTAGCGTGAAAGCGTAACAAACAAACAAACAAACGAACAACTCACTTTCGCATTTATAATATTAAGTTAGGATTGCACCTCAAGCTCTCCCTCTCAGAGAGAAGAGGCAACAGAGCGCATCTCGCTGTACCGCGCGTCTCCCGAGAGCGCAGTCTCATTATAGCGCGCTCTCTCTATCCCGGGCGTACTCAAGTACTCTCTTTCTTCCTTCTCTATTTAATAATCGTGTCATCTCTCTCTTAGCAAGAAGAGGCAACAGAGCGCACCTCGCTGCTCCGCTCGTCTCCCGAGAGTGCGGTCTCATTATCGCGAGCTCTCTCTATCCCGGGAGTGGTCGAGTTCTCTCTTTCGCTCTTCTTCGCGAAGCTTGTCAGCTACACGTTTCTGTATTGGCTGCCTTCTTATATTAGGTTTACTATGGGTAAGTGGAAAAGTAAGCGATTTTGTTTAAAAAGTAGTGTTAAAGATATTATTCGCAGCATTCGTGGATGTTAGCTTGAAAGATAAATCACGGATAGCCAAAGATGATGGGTTATTGAATATATTTAACTACCACGTGACTATACTCCATTTGAAATAAGATTAGACATTTAAATAAACCTTTTTTACAGTCCGTTCAACCGATTTTGACTTCTATATCGCAGACATAAGGATGGCATTAAAAGCAAAAAAGTGGTTACAATAACTGTTTACTGCAGCTGCCATTTGTCATGCCACCCACGCAATAGAAGTCAAAATCGTTTGAACGGACTGTAAAAAAGGTTTATTAAAATGTCTAATCTTATTTCGAATGGAGTATAATGCTGAATGAATGTAGTATTAGTACTCATTCAGAGTATGTGGTGGCATCTACATCGCCACATGCGAACTACGCATCAAAGACCTGACGTCACATAAATCCTGCATCGCGCAATTAGAGTTTACCGTGCGATGGACATATATACAAGAATCCAATATTTCCAATTGCCCGCCAGACACAACACCCGTCTGGTCGGAGGATCTTCCCTTCTCTATGGTGGATGAGTGAATTTTACACCCTGTTCCTCATACCCCTAAAAGTAAAGCTGACTATGAACAATGATCGTCTATTGTCGCGTTACACTTTAATTTGTGCATGGCGACGGAAAATAGCTGATCTATACAATGCGCGCGTGCCATGCACGATACATGACTCGTACAGTTCATTTTAGCCATGCCATGGATGCTAGTAATGATGTTTATTATTCCTAGCGGATCTCTCCGCCCGTCAGTCAGGCGAGCTAAGCACAGTTTTCGACGTGGGCGGCGTGACGGGCGCCATCCTGGCCGGCCTCGTCGCCGACTGTACCGGCTGCCCCGCGCTCGTGTGCGTCGCCTTCTACACCGCGTGCGCGCCCATGGTGAGTTAGTACCGGCGAGTGTACCACGCGCCCATGTGAGTTAGTACCGGCGAGAATACCACGCGCCCATGTGAGTTAGTACCGGCGAGAATACCACGCGCCCATGGTGAGTTAGTACCGGCGAGAATACCACGCGCCCATGGTGAGTTAGTACCGGCGAGTATACCACGCGCCCATGGTGAGTTAGTACCCGCGAGTATACCACGCGCCCAGTGAGTTAGTACCCGCGAGTATACCACGCGCCCAGTGCGTTAGTACCAACAAATATACCACGCGCCCAGTGAGTTAGTACCCGCGAATATACCACGTGCCCAGTGAGTTAGTACCCGCGAGTATACCACGCGCCCAGTGAGTTAGTACCAACAAGTATACCACGCGCCCAGTGAGTTAGTACCCGCGAGTATACCACGCGCCAGTGGTGAGTTAGTACTAGCAAGTGTACCACGCGGCTGCCCCGCTCCCGTGTCGTCTTCTACACTGCGTGCGCGCCCATGGTGATCAACTATCATACAAGATATTATCACCATCTTTTTTTTTTCAGGGGTGGAAAATCCTCATGGATGTCCTCCGCCCTGGGGCGGGCGAAGGGGTCTGTCAGACTCTTACTGACTAAAAACCACCCCGGTGTTCCGACTCACACCTACGCCGGGGGTCGCGGGAACGTAAAAATCTTCCGCAACCCCTGACCCGAGGAGGCCCGCCACTGCGGGCCTCCTCGGGTCAGGGGGGTAGTGAGGTGTTTCACTCTTCCCGTGACGTCTAAGAGGGGCGCACGCGGAACACTACGCGCCGCCACCTCGGGTCCTGATGTGTGGGGGGCGACGGACGTCCTCGAGTCCGTCGCCCCTGGACCCATTTAGGGGGGCTGGAAGAGGGCGTTATCCGCCCTCTGCCGACGCCCGGTGCGCCTGCTGCGGGCCGGGTGAGTGGACGAGATCTCCCTCTCCCTTTCCGCAGCCTCACCACCGCGTCCCAGGACTCCTCGCTGCCGACCATGGCATTGACTACGGCCGACAGCGACAAGTCACTGCCTACTTCTGAGATGTGGGCACGGCGCGGCTCCTCCCAAGCGGCACACTCTGCCAGCGTATGCCGCGCCGTGTCCTCCCGGCAGTCGACGCAGTACTGACACCGAGCGTCCGGCTCCCTGTTTATGCGACACAGGTACTTCCCGAAGCAACCATGCCCCGAGAGCACGTGCGTCACCCTAAACGACAGGGAGCCGTGCCTCCTCCCGAGCCAGCGCTCGAGCACCGGCCGGACCGCCTCGATGATGTCGAGGCCGGTGGTAGGGCGTGAAAGCCTGTCCTGCCATTCCGCCACCAGGACCTCGCGAAGCTGAGACCGATGCAGTTCTATGTGTCGCTGCATCGGTTGCTCGCCCCGCGCCCTCATTTCCTCGCGCCACTGATACGATGACGCGAGTACTTTCGCTTCGAGGTCCCAAGGCGGGGATCCGGCCAGTGCACAAGCCGCCTCGTAGGAGATCGTGCCATACCCCCTAATGACTCTGACGGCCATCGCTCTCTGTGGCTTGCGCAGGACTGCAATGCTACCGGCCGTCAGGTCAGCCGCCCAGTTCGGGGCCCCGTAAAGGGCCATCGACCGCACGATCCCCACGTAGAGCTGCCTACAGGCGGCGCTCGGGCTCCCCAAATTGGGAAGCAGCGTTGACAGCGCCCCAGCAGCGCCCAGCAACTTGGGCCCCAGCCGTCGGAAGTGGGGCCCGAAGTCCCACCGGCTGTCGAGCACCAATCCCAGGTACTTCATGGTAGACTCAACAGCGATCCGAGGCCCCCCGACCACGATGTGTGACCGGCGCCCGCCGGGAGCCATGAAATACCATGGCCTCCGACTTGCTGAGGGCCACCTCCAGGCCTAGGCGACGTATGCGGCTCACCACCTGTGAGTTCGCAGCCAGCAACGCTGCCTCCCTGTGCGAGCTCCCCCGGGTAGTGGCCAGCGTGTCATCCGCGTAACACGTCAGGTCTACCCCCGGTCCAAGCTTGCCCCTCAGCACCCAGTCGTACCCGATGTTCCACAGGAGTGGGCCTACAACCGAGCCCTGTGGAAGGTGTTCCACAGGGCTCGGTTGTACGCCCACTCCTGTCTCACTGCGCACGACATGCGGCGCTGGTTTCCGCCATCACGTCCCATGTAGGTGAAACACCTCTCCGACAGATAAGCCCCAACGATTTGGCGGAGGTAGGGAGGCACCCCATGATACTGCAGTGCCTCCCGAATACAACTCCAAGGCAGGGTGTTGAAGGACACCGCCAACATCACCCCGCCCCGGGACACCGCTTACTCCGCCAGGACTCTAATCCGCGACACCCCGTGGATCGTGGAGCGCCCATGCCGAAACCCGAACCGGCTGTCGTCCAGGTCCGGCCCCTCTGCACAAGTGGCCGACGAGGCGGGCTGCGATTATCCGCTCAAACAGCTTGTCCAGCAGCACTATGGGCCGGTAAGCAGACGGCGAGTCCGCAGGGCGCCCCGCCTTCCTGAGCAGGACCAGACGACCAGATTTCCACAAAGAGGGAAACTGGCCCTGCTCAAGGCACGCTGTGTAGAGTCCTCTGAGTTGAGCTCGAAGTTTCCCTCGAACCGCGCGATAAGGGCGCCCCCACGGATCCCCGTCTAGAGTCTCCAACATCTCCTCCCTGGCTCGCGTCCTCGACTCGCCGATGGCCAGCCACAGAGTCTCCGTAGCCGCGCGGTACACCTCATACAGCGCGGCCTCTTCTTCAGGGACCCGACGACGTCTCCTCCGGTATCGGGCGTACTGGCGTCTGACCGCCACGCACACGACGCGCAGCTGCGCGATCTCGGCGGTCGACCAGTACACCTGGCGCCTTGCGGATTGTGCGTGGGCCCGGGGCATGGACGCGTCGCTGATTTGCGTCATCGCCCCGCGAAACCACAGCGCCTCCTGCTCGACGTCGACGGGTCCGTTCATGTCCGACTCCCGGCTCCAGGCCTGGACAATAGCGGCCTCCTCGAGAAGCTCCCTGTCAATGCGTTTACGCGACCAGCGCGGACCGACCGTTCGCGGGGCGGGTGGATAGCGGCCGCCGGCGGTCTGGGCGGAGACGTCGAAGCGGATGTAACGGTGATCCGACAACGTCTCCACCTCCACAGCGACACGCCAGTCACGGACATGGCTCGCGACAGCGGGGCTAGCGAACGAGACGTCCACTATAGAATCGCCCCGCTGCCGCACGCACGTCAAGCCAGTCCTTGGGATTGGGATAATTTTTTTGAGAAGTTGTCTTCCTCGCGGCCCGAGCCTCAGTGGCCCGGAGCCCCGGTCCTGAACTCAGGATTACGGGGTGGCCGACGGCTGGGCAGAACCAACCGCCGCTCCGGTGCCCCCACGCTGCCGCCGGATGCCGAACAGACGCAGAGCGTGCGTTGGACCCCCTCCACCACCCACGTTCCGTGGGTGCAGCGGTGCAAACCGCCCCTCCCCAGTGTACTCCAACTCACCTCCCTCTGTAAGCAGAGGAGGAGTAAGCGTATATCCCTGTGTAGCCCGGTTCCCTTCACCGACCATCATGAATGGTTGGTGATTGGAACCATGACCCTTCCCCGCTTGTTGAGAATTAGCCGCCGGCCCCAAGTGCCCACCAAAACCTGGTGGGCAGTTGGAGCCGACGTTGCCCAGGGTGCGCCACGAGGAGGCTTCTCAACATGCACCCCATCACCATCTACCTCAACTTTATACAGGGTGTTAGTCAACATAAAACCTTTTTCAACTTAAAATTGGATGTTAAACACAATTTGTAACCCCCGACGGAAAAGAGGGGTTTTATAAGTTTAACGTGTGTATCTGTGGGTCTGTCTGCGCCATCGTAGCTGCCAAACGGCTGAACCGATTTTGATTTTTTTGGTTTTGTTTGAAAGATGACTTGATGATCGAGTACTCAATACTCAATACGTTTATTGCATTCCACAATGTGAACTTAGGTGGTAGGTACATAAAGACATACATTCGTTTTGGAGCATTGTGGGCCCTGTCGGGTATAACAACATAAAAATTAGGAGTGTTCATAGCTATACAAAAAAATAATCTTTTATTAGATTCTTTGTTTTTGTCGGGGGTTTTTTAATTTTTTAATTCGTGTTTAATAGTTTTTTCATATAGACAGCTCTTTATAAAAGTTGTTCATACCCCCCAGCTCTTCATCTACCAATGCTGGGGCGCGTCCTCGTACCTGCTTAACGTGGTGCTACTGATAATGACGGGAATGATGGTGAACGGGCCCTATGCGCTCATCACCACAGCTGTCAGTGCGGAGCTGGGCACGCACAGCAGCTTGGCCGGCAACAGCAAGGCGCTTGCTACTGTCACTGCTATCATTGATGGCACCGGGAGCGTTGGTAAGTCAATTATTTCTTAACTAGTGCCCCCCCTCCCCCTGTTTCGCACGGTTTTTACAACTTGACAAAACATCAAGATTTCTTAGTTATATGTAACTTTAATATTAACGTATTGTACACATAAACCTTGTACGACGATAGTCTGTACAGTTTGTTCAAGCGTACGATGATTGTTCAGTACACTTGTGATTATGGAAACCCGGGGATGAAGAATTAAACCGCCCATGTTGAGTGTGTTAAAATCACTGATTTATTTTACTTAGCCAGTTCACTAAATGATTGCGCGTATGCAAACGCTGATGTAGCTTAACCTACTTTAACTGTAACTTTCTGGAATAAATTATCTAAACGATGGTGAAAACCTAATCGAAATCTGTCGCGTGGTTTTAGAAGAACAACGTGGACATATAGACAAACACGAAAAGCGACTTTTATTTATAATCGGTATACAAAAGTAACCGTGGAATTTCTTGCCGGCTCTTCTCCATAGGAAAAGCCTTGGTTCCTGATGTATCCTATGTGCCCATGGATTTATGTGAAGCTAGCTGTTGCGCGCGACTTTGTCTGCGATCCAGGATGAAAAGTAGCCTTTTTCCTTCTCCAGGTCAAGGTCTATCCATGAGTCAAATTTCATCCAAATCTGTTCAGCCGTTTTAGCGTGAAAGCGTAACAAACAAACAAACTCACTTTCGCATTTATAATATTAGTTAGGTTAAATATGTTTTTTAAACAGGAAAATAAGATTATTTCGTGAAAAATGACGGTTTACCCGGTCACCGGTTACCTGTGGGCACACTGACACTGCATTGCTCTAGAAGGTTTTATGAAATATTGAAAAAAAAAACAGCTTTGCCTTTATATCATACCTTATTAGTTCACACCGAGACGCGAAGTAACGCGAACTTTTTTATGATCCGATACAATATCGAATTTATTCACTACACAATAAGGTACACGCGCTGCGCATCTCAGCGTACTTTGACACGTGTCAACACTCGCACTGAAATTATACCTTTTCGTGAAGAAAATAAGTTCGATAATTGTTAAAACGTTTGCGCAGCGTCGCGTCGCTTCACGTCGCGGTCTTAACTGACCATTACTTTATGTTTGAATGCACAAGTTTCTGTTACAATTAAATCATTTTTGTATGCTTACAGGAGCAGCCATAGGTCCCATGCTGGCGGGCGTGGTGTCCAGTCACTCGTGGACTCACGTGTTCTACATGCTCATCGCGTGCAACTTCATGGCGCTCTTCCTATTGTTGAGGTTAGTACAATAATAGGCTTGTAGAAAACATATCGATGTATCGATATTTAATTAAAAAAATTGTCGATATTGTTATTTCGAAACGTCGATTAATCAAACTACCTAGCCTATTCCCAACTATGTTGGGGTCGGCTTCCAGTCTAACCGAATGCAGCTGAATACCAGTATTTTACATGGAGCGACTGCCTATCAGACCTTGGTAAGACTGGTTGTCAAACTTTCGGGCTTCTGACGACTCGTAACGACAACCAAAGATCCATGAATGACAGCCGGGACCAACGGCTTAACGTGCTTATATCGATATAAAATATCAAGTGGTTTATTTTTCACCTTTTTATTCATCAATTTTTTTTTAATACAGAATGTAAGCGTAAACACCGTTGTCACTCAAACCAGGGGTATTTGACTTAAACATAAAAATAAATAACCGAGTAATAACAAAAAAAACGTTACTTTCATTAAAATATTTTAAAAAGTTCCTATCCGACACCGTGCTCGCTAGCGATACAGCTGACTGACTTAGGGAGGGGTCGCGCTCGCGGCCGGTCAGGTCCCCCGCCCGTTTTGAGACGCAAGTTCGTTGCCATTGCGCATAGGGTGAAAGTGTGAAATACACTTGTGGTAAAATGTAATTTTTTTTTTTTTTTTTTTAATTTTACGTTCTATACATGACAGCAAACCACTGGTTTCAAGGATAACGGTGTTAACCCTAACACCCTGTATAATATCATCGCTGTATGCCACTAAAACTACCCTCCCCCTACAGGATAGCTCGCTCTGAATTCTTGAAACTAAGACAAGAACGACGGACGGCCTCACCGCCGCGCGTGCGCATTGAATAACTTAACACTATGGTCAATGTAAGTACCATAACGACTACCTTAATATAATCATTATGACCATACGTATGTAAAGTCGACCTCAAAATTACTTTACAACTTTTGACAACAATTCCCAGTAAATTGAAACTTCACAACTGTCTAAGTGTCACAGACGAACAGACCTTGTCATATTATGACTTACAAGTTTTTTTTCCTGTTATAAAGTATGGTGATACTTTATTCACTTTGCAATCTAGCCAATAGGAAATATGCATGTGATTCAAATAAGGACCAAGTATTTTTTTTAAAGTATATTACTTCAGAATTAAGCCTCCATCAATATTTTTGAATAATATTTGTTTTGAGCGAGAAATTAATTGCCAAAACACTGTGGGAAATTCATATAATTGAAAAGTGACGCTGTCGGTCAGAGCGGATGTGACGTAACAATCTGTGTCAACAATCGAAATGTCCAATGTGTTTTGTAGGATGTGACGTCACCACCCACACCAAGGGCGCCAAATGGAGGGCGTTTAAATAGCCCGGGTCGGTTAGATACTTTTAGCATTTTTTTAAAGTACTTTAAATAGCTTTTTTGACTAATTATTTGGCGATGTAAACTATTGAATAAAAATATAAAAAAATACATGCATATTCTCTATTAGCTAATTAGTAATTTAATTATGACTTAAACTGCTAACTAACTATAAATGACATTTAATCTTAGGGTGATAAAGCAATTACGAGGTTGGCTATACCATAAGGTTTTAAGGCCAGGTCAATATGACCCTACGTATGTACCATAATAAGGTTTTACGGCTGGTATCTGGACGTTGATATGACACATCGAGTGTTAGAAAGAGACAGACAACAGTATGAATGACAGAGACGAAGCTAAAAAAACAGAACTTTTTTTAAAAACTCGATGTGGTATATTTTTGTTCGGGTACTGTGTGGTGTGGTCTCTGGGTATAAAGGGTTTATTTTTATAAATGAGAAATTATCAAGTGCCAATTATAATGTCATGTTATTTTGGACAACCATTGACGAATAAGTACGTCGTGAAATATGTACATTGTGATGGGTCTAAGATATACATCATATTTGGGCAAGCATTTGCCCAACATATGTCCAATATTAAAGCCAACATTACCCAATATTTTTTTATTTTTACCTTGGGCAAATATTGGGTAATATTTACCCAATATTGCAGCCAATATTTTCCCAAGGTATGGCCAATAGTTGATCAAGTTATAACCAACATTTGTCCCAGTTTGGGTCTAACAATAAAGGCTAAAATTCCTATATAACTGAGGACACCATAATTTTTTATTTTAGTATCTTATAAATTGTAGCAGAGACCAGGCTAAGTCCTAAAACCTTTAGTTAAGAGTTAACTATCTCTTAGGCTGTGGTTAACGTACCTATATCAACCCGACTATCTGACGTAAAACTTAATATCTCATATAATAATTATATCAAATGAATTTTGTAATTATGTAAATAAGGAATTGATGTTGGGCATAAAAATTATGTGAAATTTTTATTATATCAAGCGATGATTTAGTGAAATTCTGTGGAATGATGATATTATGACAGCTGTTTAGTTACGAAAATTAAGAAAACTTTTGGAAGGAAGTTACTTATCGCTCTACTGCAGACTTAAAAAGTGCATTATGACCGTCTCGACACTTTTTTTTCCATTTAATTGCTCTCAAACCTTGTATTTTTTTCATTTAACTAGTCTCAGACTATTTTTTTTTTCATGTAGTAACTCTCAGACGTAGTTAATTTATTTAATTGTGCCTGTTATTTAATACATAATATACAGTAAAAGGAACTACGCTCCAAACGGGTGTCCCACGACTCCAGCTAACTTATTTTTACCGACATTAAAAGTGGGAGGTCCTCAATTCTAATCAATGTATTGTTGTAATTCTTAATTTTGATGTTGTAAAATATTCTATTCAGTGGTACGTACAAAAAATATTTTTTTAGCATTTTTTTTTAAGTAATACGGCGTGTAACGGAAAGGGTATAATCAAATACGACGTTATTTCCAATTAAACAAATATCGACTTTACTCAATGTAAATAAAGTTGATTTTAGAATGACTATTGAAACGTCAACATATTTGAGTTGCAGCCGAAATTATATTATTTATGTGTAGGCTTTAAAGTTACTTTTACCAAATCACATAACTTGAACGCAGTCATATACCCTTTCGTAACACATTGAAGAACGGTGCTTTTTATAGTCCGGCTTAGTTGTTTATTTAAATAGTGTGACATTTATTTAAATAATTAAAAGTGTGACTAGATTGGGGTTGGGAGACATTAACTATTCTACAAGGTTAAATTTAATTAGCTAGCGAAACTTTACAGACGTAACGAAACCTGGTAAAAAAAATCGAGCTCATAAATTTATTAATCTAAGAAAAAATAAAAATATTTGGGAAATCCAACACAGAAAATACAAACAGTAATAAAAAAGTAAATATTATGCGTTGGTAGCATGAAAAATGGCAGCTGCACTACACAATTGGTATTGTAACCACTTTTTGCTTTTAATGCAATCCATAAGCCTACGGTATAGAAGTCAAAATTGATTGAACGGACTGTAAAAAAGGTTTATTTAAATGTCTAATCTTATTTCAAAAGGAGTATAGTGACGCCAAAAAAAAAAACTGCCTCAGAAACTGGGTTGGGGAGGTCATAATTATATATGATTAGTAAAGATATTAATCGCTTCAAAATATTATCGATGATCGTCGAAAAGTCGATATCGTCAATCAACCACAATCTAGTTGCTTCATAATGATTCTACTTAAAAGTATTAATTATAAATTATATTTATCAAATGCTTTTATTTTAGTACTAATTATTCGCTGTTTTGTGATGCTGTTTAATGATTGGCCATAGATGAACACGCAATGTGTGTGAACTAGAGTGCGCTCCACGAAATAAGACCGACGGAAAATTGTGGAACTAAATTTTTGTCTATGCAATTTGATGCCATAGACACTAACGCCGCGTCAAATGGACTTCAGCGGTGGCGCGTACCCTAAGTTATTTTGACAGCCTTTGTTTGAATTGGGCCAAGCATAGAATATACAATTATGTTTTCAAGTTCATCAATAAAATCCGAATTTATAAACATCTCTCTTGCAAAAATGAAAATCGAATCTACTGTAAAAGATTTTTTTTCTTATGTATTTACTTTCCAATTTCATCCTAATGCTGGGTTCCTATATTTTATCGGACGTTGTATCGTATCGTATATTATTTATGTTGAATATGCGACAAGTACAATTAGGCCCTTTGTAGGTACACACAAGTTTTTTTTGTCGTGAACAACTACGTTTCGTTCGCCGTGTGTAGGCACGGTTATGTGTTGTATGGGTTACTATGGATATGGAAGCTTGTTGACAAACACATTTTTTCTACGGCGTGGTATGTACGCCGTACCTACCTACCGTAAAGAAACTGTCCCGTGTACAGAGGGCATCATCCATAGATGTAGGTACCTAAATAAAATCTTCAAACTAATTCAATAATTATATGTGCCAATTGAGTAGTACTTCCAATAATTATAAATCGTTCGTATAACACACAATATTATATTTGAGAAACGTAAGGGGCGCGTGGGTCGTGTCCTTACCAAGTCAGAGATGATTTTTCAACATGTTAGCCGCCTATGATAGATTATTTTTGTGTGAAATGTGGGAGTGATTTCATGAAAGCGACGGAAGTGTAACAGGAAGCTCGGAAGCGCGCGCTATTTGATTTGACCAATGAGCGCGTGCGCTGCTAGAGTTGGTCGTCAGAAACGACCTTGACGAGGCCCCGCCCCTTTAATGCTGCTTATTACCAAGATGAGATGTCAGATGTTACACATTATTATGCGATTGCTATCAGTGTCAGACTAGCTCGTTGTTTTTTAAATCTTTTACTTTAAAGAAACCATTAGTAAAAACGATCCGTTTTATATGTGAACCCAGCAATAATGGATAATCAGATACACTGCCATTCAAATTTTAGTCAATGGTAGCATAATGCAACAATTAAAAATACTATGTAAAGTTTGTACCAGAAATGTGTGGTCATATATTTTATATGACCACACGTTTCTGGTACAAACTACGAACTACGAAACCTAATTAGCACAGAATAATACAGAAGGCGCACTCCGCACTTTAGTTATGAAGCTACAAGTACGCGGTTAGTCTTGTCGGGCCAATTCAGTGAGCGTAACGTAGTCAGAAGATGAAGAACGTAGTTACGCGACACCGCTGTGCCACATTAATTGCACTTTATTGCGTCGTAGCAAGAGTCGCTTTTTATTTAAATGATTTTGTGAGCCATCTGTATTACTCTGTGGTATAAGTCATTCCTTATAACCTCTACATAGACTGGACAATGTGCGCAAAATGAAATGGTTTATTCTGTAAATAGGATATCGGAATCACATTAACACATCATTTATTAAACAAAAAAAATTATAAGCTTTACTCCATTTGAAATAAGATTAGAAATTTAAACAAACCTTTTTACAGTCCGTTCAACCGATTTTGACTTCTATACCGTAGGCTTAATGATAGCATTAAAAGCAAAAAAAAGTTACACAATACCAACTGTTTACTGCAGCTGCCATTTGTCGTGCCACCAACGCAATAGAATTCAAAATCGGTTGAACGGACTGTAAAAAAGGCTTATTTAAATTTCCAATCTTATTTCAAATGGAGTATGTGACTACGACTTTTTTTTTTGTGGGTGGCAAGGCTTCATGTGACTTCTCCCGCTCTAGGCGGAGCGGGAGGGCGTGTCAGACTTTTACTGACTAAAAACCACCCGTGTTCCTGCAGTTGCCTGTTGCCAAGGATCCTTTTCGGACTTTCCCGCAATGTGATTACCCCTGAGAATAAATGGTGGTGAATGTGTGGTCTGAAATGGTCTTTTGAGGAAAGAACCACCAGATTTGAGTAGACCTGTCCATATCATTGCCCACTTTAGCCGGTCAATGTGGAGATATCTTTAGCCTTTAGTGAAATCTATGTATTCCTTTAATTTTAATTGTGATGTTTTTTTCTATACTACTTTATTATAGAAAAAAAGGGCTATTTTTGGAGCTAATGTCGTTTTGATACGTTGGCACAAAATTGGCCATAAATGTGAGAATAGATAGTATTTTGTGGAAATTATGACGTATTTTTTTTTCAATTTTTCCGTAGATTTGTGAAAATAAGTGTGTTAAATACTTACTATGTGGAAGTTCCCAAACTTTATCATATTCTGAATTTCTTAGCCTTTCTTTTACCAACTATTTCGAGGTTGGCTTCCAGTCTAACTAGGGGTTAAAGTCTAACTAGGGTAGGGTATTCAGCTGCAGGATGCAGCTGAATACCAGTAACATGGAGCGACTGCCTATCCGACCTCCACAACTTACAGGGTAACTCCATACCACGCGGTTAGACTGGTTGGGACTTTCAGGCTCTCACACACTTAATTGCACAAATCTACAAAATATTATTAATTTGAATTTAAACCAAATAAATGTAAGTACGTCATACATGTTGTAGTGAAATAAAATAATATATATTTTAATGAAAAACATATCCAGAATTATGTATTTTATCTTGAACTAACTGTTTCTAATAATGTAATTAATTATTAACAATTTCAAATTTTGAGAGCGATCTTAAGTTTTCCATAGACAACTCTCAAGATGATGATTTGACATTCAAATGCTCTGACATTAAAATATTAGGATGAAGGTTACATATAATATTGACGGCAAATCAGGCATTTTTTTAGGCTCAGCGCAGCGAGCATTTAAGATATTGGATTATAAACCTTATTACAAATAAAATAAAGTGCAAACGAGCGCGTTCGACGAGCTGTTTGGTGTCTGCATCAATGTTTGTACCAGTTTGCACTTTAAGACACTAATAATATAATTTGTTATCAGATGTCATCATCTGGAAGCCGACCTATAGTTGGGAAAAGGCTATAGTAGTCACGCGTTAGCATGGCAATAACGGTTATTGACCCTCAAACATTTTTTATTTAAAAAAAAACTGGGATAATGTCTGATAAGGTTCTGAATCAATATCTATCGTGTTCTTTAACAAGTTCCAATAACGAAATACCATACATTGTTTATTGTTTGGATTTCTACGGAGAGATATTAGGGAAAGGTCATTGATCGCTATTGCCATGCTAACGCACGACAACTATAGCAAATGATGATTATCAAAAAGTGCGGAGCCCTAAGATATGGCTTCCAAAATATTATTAACGAGAGTTCTTTTATCGAAATAAAATTGGATAATTTCAGCCCTGAGTTTTCTATAGTTCACGACGATCCTGCCGGGCTAACAAGCCCTGAATGGTTAAAACCGACCCGTTAAATACGGTAAGCCCATTTTCGTAAGGCGATTTTTTTTTCGCGTACTGAATTTTCAATCCTCGGCTCAATACCGAGAGTTGAAAGTCCAGTGTATAACGCGCCGTATGGGTGGCAGAACGCTCTACAAAAAAAGATGAACTTTTTCTAAAACTCGGAAGTGACGTCATGTTAACGGCCCGGGGTTTATTTGGATTTAAAATAGTTATTAGCATTTATTATCAAAATAGTATTATATATATTGTACAAATGTGTCTTATGTAAATAAATAAATATACAATTTTCAAATTTAAATTCATTTTTATTTCATTAATAACAAATTATTTAATTAAATTAGGTACCTACTTAATATTTAATCTTATAGTACAAAAGCAAGCTAATTAAAACTACAAAGTGTCTGTAATATCTAGGTTGTTATCAAAATTAAAGATTTAAATCGTTCGATTCGCCCCACTGCATGCACTGTGTCAAAAAATGGTCACGTTTCTGTTTCATTGATACCAAATATACTATTGTCTCGAAGTCAAAGATGTTTATTGTGAGACAGTGGTTACAAAGTTGTTATTGATTAATGTTGGTGTGCGTTTGCACTGCTCCACCATGTTAGGCATACAATAGTTTGAACAATTTGTTATCTTAGATCTAAGTTTATGTGATATATGTTAAAGAGATATATTTTGCATCAAAACATAAAAACAGTTTGGCACTGACTCATGATCACTCAAAATTCATGTACTGTATAATAATGGTCTATTTACCAAGTAGTCATTTAATTTTTTCTTAAAAAGTCTAAAGTTTTCAATTTCTCTTATTTGCTTGGGAAGCTTATTATAGATTCGTGAAGACATTCCGAAGAAACTTTTAGAAAGTAGAGCTGTTTTTGAGGTCATAATATTAGCTATTTTGTCGGCATGTCGATGGGAGTGCAGGTTAACAAACTTTTCCCCATTGGTTTTTACAATGGGGAAAAGTCTCGCTCACTCATACAAAAAATCGTATCAACCGCTCATGTGTCATCTGTGAGATCACTCTTCCAATTATTTCTTACTTTCGCTCTACCTAAGTACAGTCAGGTCAAATCGAATGATTTCAATCTTTGATTGAAATGTCAGATTTTGACAAGAACCTCAAAATACATTTGTGAAATCCTAACCAAGTCAGTGATCAGTAAATCTTATGTTACCTTCGCCAGCCACGTTTAGCCCCTTAATATATCATAGGGGTATGAGATCCTAGGTTTGATTCCCAAGTCGTGCACAGTGCAGTTTTAGTGTCATTTATAAAATAAATATTAGAACATAAGCAAGCTTGATTAATGCTTTAAGACAGCCCTAATTGACTGCATGGCTCAGCCATAAGCATAACTGGTCCCAGTTATACCAAAATGAACCAACCCACAATCTCTCAATAATTCAGTGAACTAAGCTAATCAAATATTCGAAATCTATAATACTTCTGGCGAAATAAGTGTGTAGGTAGGTACTGCTCATAAGTTCGAAAAAAAAATCTGATTTTAATTAAATTAATTTAATTCTATTATAAATAAATTCTTCAATGCTTATAAAAATAGGAATAACCCTCTTCCATTTTTGATTTAACAACGTAACTTATGAAGCAATGTATTAGACATTTATTTCGAACCAATTCCAATGCTGATTGATCGTGTATTACACAATTAGGGTGCTGATCTAAACTAATATTATAAAAAGACAATATTTGTATTTTTTTAGTTTGTAATTAATAAACTTAGAAACTCCTGGAAAAAATTCTATTATCACTTAGTCACATAGGCTATGATTTATGAAGATATCACACGGGCGCAGCTGCTGGCGGAAATTATATAAAAATAATCAGCTATATACATATCCAAAATCCGAACTACTTTTAGAATGAGAAAAAATTATGTAGCTTGGTTCATTTTGGCATAAATAAGTCCTCTTAAGTGCTGATGCTCTCAGGCTACCTCCTATTTAAATCCTTCTTCTCTTTACATAACACAATCTTCATAAAGCCTCTTCAACTTAAGCCCGTCCCAGCGGTACAATGAAAGACAGTGCATCACCGGTGGACCCCCACGAAACCCTTTGGAGTTGGAATATTGTGATCCAGACTGCGAACACCGCCATCCATGCTATGGCTCCTGCTGCTGACATTAGTACATCTGGAAATGTAAGGTGAATATGGGATTTAGAGATTTGAAGTAGAACACCAAATACACTTAAAAGCTATTAAGAATTTGATAAAAATGTTGAACATACAGTACAAACTGAGGTTCACAAATTTTTGGGTGGACTCGCACCCAAAAAATTTCAGATAAATCGCCAATACAACTCCTTAAGGTGGATGCGCTAAGGTAGTCCGCGACATTCAAATATTTTTACGTTTTTTGCAATTTGCAGGTAGCAAGGCAGCAGTATCAGGTTGTATGTTGATCTAAATATGATTTGCGGCCATAACAAATATGGATTTACAGAATAATAAACATTAGAATCAGCAATACAACTCTCTAAGTTTATGTAAGTGCATTGAATGACTATTTCATGAAATCATGACATTAGTCACTTATATGAACTTAAGGAGTGATTATAATTCTGTAAATCCATATTTGTGATGGTCGCAAATCATATTTTAATCAACATACAATCTGATACTAATCTGCAAATTTCAAAAAACATTTGTATATTTGCAGTCTACCCAGAAGCTTTCGCTTTAAAAATGTTATATCACAAAACCAGACTATGGGCTGATTGTTAGGACACAGCCGAACCCAATACTCAGTAGCTGCACTAGTGACTACTACACACCTCAATTTATTCAGTTGAAGAGCCTATTAGATATAGACAACTACTTACATTTCTTAATCTGCTTTTGTTCCTCATACGGAGGTTTCATGAAAGCCTCTTTGAAGAACCAAATTGCATTCACTCCCCACACAAACGGCAGGAGGAGGCATCCCACTGGAAATTAAATAATATAAATTGTTAGTGGTGTAAGTCTTCAAGACCCGACTGAGACACTGAATGGTAACAAACATTTTTGTGGACATTCCCTAAAGGTATGGGAAAAATCATCAAAGAAGCTTGAAGCTATTTTTGCCTAACCACAGAATATTACAATTATAATAGTACAATTATAGAAGATTCACTCCGCAAAATCATTTAAATAAATAGCGACTCTTGCAACACAATAAAATGCAATTCAGGTTGCACAGTGCTGGGTACCTATAGATAATTTATATTTAACTAGAAGTTGCTTCTCTTCCTATCCCGTATAACTTCAGACTACATTACGCTCACTGAATTGGCCCAACAAGTCGAGACAGCCTCGTACCTATAGCTTTATAACTAAAATACGGAGTGCGCCTGGCCTGGCCTAACTAAGTTGTAACAGCATGGAATAGGCTCCGGAATATGGTGTGACAGATCTCCAAGCTATTTAAACACACGCTTGAGCAAATTAGCTGCTAGCGCAATCAATATAAATTTTATAATAGTCATTTTATGTTATTACTAGTGTTATTTTAAGTGATTATGATCTATTTAATATATCAGCAAATAAAGAAACCACTGCAGTTTATAAACCGTCACTTTTTTATAGTAGCTATTTTTTTTTTGGATAGAATATTTGTGTAATATTTTGCAAAAGTGTTTTACATGACGAGATCTATACGCTATAAAATGGTGAAGCTTCGCACGCGCGGGTTATAAACTGCAGTGGAGCCCAACATAATGCTAATGATAGATGTACAGGAGTTTATTTTCGAGTTGATGGTGTTTTTAGAATAGTTGGGGATGGATTGGGCCACAAGCTGAAACTACTATGTGTGTTTTCTTCTATAATTTCTTCTTCGTATCCTTTAGGATACTCAGGGTAGGCAATTATGATAATAACAAGAAATTGAGTGCACCAGTATGACCACCAAATAGTTGCGGTATTATAGAGGGTAACTATGAAGACTGGATATAACAAACAGCTTATAGAGAGAAAGGTGTCTGAGGTAGTTACAGATCACCCGGTACTCTTAGTTTAAGACGTAATTTACAAAACAGTAGAGTCACCAGGCACCCTGTGCCGTGTTTTTATAAATTTAATAAGAATTTGAATTAATACGATACCTTTGAAATACCACTTGCAAAGTTCCAATTTCTTGTCGTTAGGAAGCCGTGTTAAGTCCATTTTAAAGGAAAAATATAATTGAAAACAGTATTTCTCTTTCGAGCACAAAGAAAACCTATATTTTCTGAGTCACTTGAAATCTGAATAAATTCTAGCTAAGCAGCCTGTCTTGGTTTGACTTATTACGAATGTATGTAGCTCTCTCACTCAAACCTGCACGAAACGCTAAAGATTCAAAAGAATGAAAATGGAATGCAGAAATCAAATGTCAATGTCTTCCTTTGTACGTTCCTTTTTCACTAAATGTTGTTTTGTTGCATTTTAACTTTTGATGAACGATATTTCTCTTTTGTATTTTAAAATTAAGGACTGCAATTTAAAAGCTCCAATAGGTTGTTTTATATTGAAGATAAATGCATCAAGTAAGCAATGCAAAAAAATCCTACATTAGGGCAAACTGTTGGCCTCTGGGAATCTATGAACATTGCGTAAATTGGTTTTACTCTTTCTCTAACGTTCCGGTAGATGCAACAAAAAAAGGCGAAATTTAGTATTGAGGACAAAGTTTAAACTCAATTTACCTCTTAAATTCTTTGCCATTTCAATTAGACTTTACAGCTAACTTATAGCTTTACAACAGTTGTCTAATTATGAACTTAAACTCCTTTTCAAAAACAATGAAGCGTTGTTCAAGTCAATAATGTATGACTGCTTATTTCGATTGGAACGTATATACCTAACGAAACAAAAATGGCGTAAGTTGTTGAATGTCAATAGTCGAAAATGTGTAAAAAGTAAATAAAAATGTTTTCGTTGGCCAATTGTTTGTTATCATGTGTTATCCTTCTTCTGTATAGTTCAAAAACATGTAAGTACTGTTTGTAAAACCGCTATTCCTAAACAAACGCCGAACCCTTTTTTTTTGGAAAAATTTGGCATCCTCATAATTATTTTTTTGGTTCAATACAGGTTTTTTAGCCTTGAAACTTGTTTTGACCGTGGTTGTTAGTATAGCTTATCAATTAAGGACAAGGTTCGTGGCTAATCGCATCAAGTGTATCTCAGAATGCATCTGGAAAAATATTTTCATTTTGCAAACTTATTTTTGACTTCAATATTTTTTGAGAGGTCTCTAACGGGAATTTTAAAACGAAATTGGATCCTTTCTCTTTTCCTCCACTATCCTTTTTGTTTTGTTCACATAATATCCAACCAGAGTTGGAGATTTTGTGAGCAAAACTGGTTTAACCAAATATTTGATGAAGCTATACAATTATATATTATAACACTTTATAATGAAATCGTTTATGAACGGTATGGCTATGGCTCTTTAAAAGAATACGACTCAGTTATTCCCTCTTTTAGAAAAGCTGTTCAACACAAAAATATGCTTATATACTGTCACATCTCATGTTATCAAATAAAAACCGACAATCAAATCACTAATATTAGATTGAACTAAAGGGCCACATTCACTATATTCAAATCAATGTCCTGTGAAGAAAAGTCAGAAGGCGGGAGTTCCTCAACATTATTATAGGGTAGCTCAACTCTATTTTAGAGAGCTCAACAACCCATTATATTATTACGACAGATTGTAGAGCTTGTAGGGAGCAAAGACCCACTACACAATAAATTGTTGAGCTTCACAGCAACGAGATTTAGTTTTTTTTTTAACTATATTGCCCCCCATTGTTCATTTTGTATTTTTTTGTCTTTTTAATGTTTAATCTGGTGTACAATAAAGTATATAAAAATAAATAAATAGGTTTTTAAAACACTTACACATCAAAAATGAATTGTATCTTAAAACTAGATGAGGTTGGTCTGTTTCCTATCCAACTATTCTGACAATTAACATCAAAACAGACTCAAGTCACAGTTTCTTATAAAGTCCAGACAAAATCTTGATCAGATCATGAGATTCATTCTTAATCATGTTTCTTTTTGCAAAATTAAATGGTGTTCTAAAGTCGTAAAAAGAAAGAAGTCTGCCTAGCCTTTTCCCAACTATGTTAGGGTCGGCTTCCATTCCATCAGGCCACTGCTTCTTAAGCTTCATTCAACTGCATCAGTTGCAGGATACAGCTGAATACTAATATTTTACATAGAGATTATTTAGATTTGTTACAGTTGTAATGGCAATCATGTCATTTGGTTTGAATAGGTCTTTATTTTTATTATCTTACTTATCACATGTATAGATTTTTTTTCATCTTGTGAATTTGAGAACGATGTAGGCTTAGTGGACTGTAGTAGATTTGTTGAACATTTTCTATTTTGTTAAGTACTTACCTGGTACTTTTTGAAAGGCCTACACTGTCCTCCCATACCTGATAACAATGTAATTCGAAAATATTGTAACAGCCAATTATTTTTAAAAGTGTAACCATGGAGTGTTCTTGCCGGCTCTTCTCCATAGGAAACGACCAATTGGAACCGTGCACCTAGCTTCTGACGTTTCATAAGTGCCCATGTAGGTTTATGTGAAATAAAAATTATTTTGATTTTGATAGAGCGACAGCCTATCTATTCTCCACAACCCAGTTACTGGATAACACAATACCCATTCTGACCTGTAACGATTGTCGATGATGGTCAGGTCATCCATCCACGACCCGACTGCCACAAGCATAGGTTAACGTTTGAGCGCTTTGGTGTTTTAATGTCTTAAATTGGTGTAATATAGAATCTATCTTGTGAGTAACAGGAAGATAACAATTAGTACAGAGTACAGGCCAGGTGTACTATGATTACTTTGTTATGATAAGTGCTATGTATGACTAATTAAGCTAAGTACTCGTATGTTTACTCTTTGAGAGGATTGATTATTAATTAGAGAGCTTAGTCATTCATAACAGCGTGCACAGTTGTTTACCAAGCTAAGTTGAGGGCCATGTAAGGAACGCATAAAGCGTTTTCGCTCTGCGCTTCAAAAGTCATGATTTAGCAGCAAAAACAAAATCATTTGAAAATCTTTGAACAGACATTAATTTCAATGAAAAAAAATAAACGATTGGTATTCGTTTAGGCGCGGGACATACACAAGAGGCGAGGGGCGTGGGCGAAGCGACGGTGCCGCGCGGAAGGTGCGCGGCTCCTTTATGACATAAAAAATATACGCGCCCCGCCGCCTATATGTATCCCGCGCCTCGTCCCTCGTCGTTTATTTTTTTAAATGTTTTGTACAAAACAATCAATCTGCAAAGCCTCTTTTCCCAACTATGTTGGGGTCGGCTTCCAGTCTAACCAGATGCAGGTGAATCCCAGTATTTTACATGAAGCAACTGACCTCCACAACCTAGTAACTGGGTAATAGGATACCCCTTGGTAAGACTGGTTGACAGACTTTCGGGCTTCTGACGACCCGTAACGACTGTCAAAGATCCACGAATGACAGCCGGGACCAACGGCTTAACGTGCTTAACGAGGCAAGGTGGAGTCTCGGTATGTATGATGGTCACCCATCCACGGACCAACCCCGGCAAGCGTACCTTAACCTGATGGATCGACCCGTGCGGCTGTTATTACTTAGCCACGAGCTCATCAGTGTTGAGCAGTGGTGGCCCAGTGGTAACGGCCACGACTTACGAGTTGTAGGTCGTAGGTTCGAACCCTGACAGGCGCTTTACTTTGTGTGTAAATTATTTCATCGCCACTGCTCTCAAAACGGTGAAGGAAAACATCGTGAGGAAACCGGCATGTCCTAGAACCAAAAATTCGAAGACATGACTGTGACATCTACCAACCCGCACTACGCCCGCGCGGTGGATTACGGCCCGCTCCCTCTCACGGAGAGGCCTGTGTCCCAGCAGTGGGAACATTATAAGCTGATTATGCTATGCTTATGCATCACTGTTGTGTCCAAAACGTATTTATTTATTTAAACTGCTTTTTATTGAAGTGAACCTTCCGTTGCAGGTTGTGGCGACATTCCGTCCCCCTCACTCGTGCTCTACATGCCTGGAGAGCCAGAGTACACAGATGTCCTAGTGAGGCGTGTGCATGACAATCTGACGCTGGTCTGCGAGCTGAGGGGGGACGTGACGCCCAGAATCTATGTCTGGAACTATATGAACGATAATGGGAGTAATGCTGATGTGTGAGTTGTAACTTTTTTTTTGTTATTTTTATTGTGTGTCCACATAATATGTGAAACATACGTTGAAACAAGCATGCTGTCCAAATGTATAATGCAACATAAAGTGTAAGGCTGAGTCCTGAGTGACGGCGCACCGCGCAGGCGGATTGCGGAGCGGATTTTGAAAGTTGATGCGTGCGCGACTGCGCGTGTCTAGTGGGCGTCCTGAGTAACGGCGCACAGCCGTTGTTTGTTGCAACGAACCCAAAGACATGATTTTGTAATAACGTCCTGTCAGAATATGAATCAACGATTCATTCGTGTTTTTGAGTGCGTTTTTCCAATATAAAGTGAAACTTGGTACTTTCGAATGATACTCATTGTTATAGTGTATGGATAACAAGTAATTAATGAGGATTATGAATTTGATTTTTCGATCTCTTACGTACTATACGTTCATACAAATTTATCGCTGCATGTATAATTTGAAACGTCAAAACTATCCGCCGCTCCGCCAGCAAAAATCAAAATACGCGTATAGATGAGCGAATCAATGAGCGTGAAATGCGCGCGCCCGCTCGCACTCCGGACAAGTTCGAACATCTCGAACATTTGTTTTATCCGCCTTTCATTCCGCCTGCGCGGTGCGCCGTCACTCAGGACTCAGCCTTAAACACGTTGAAATAAATTCATCTAGTTGTTGTGTTATATTTCATGTGTGTGTGTACCCTTAAACCAGATAACGCTGATTGCTCTGACCACTGAGCCACAACCGTATACTACGTGACATGAATCGCCAGAGCTTGAAGTCTTGTCTGTATTAGTGGTTTTTAAATCAATGTAATGTGTCCTTCCGATAAAAAATCCACTACTGCTTTCAAACCCGACCGACGGCTTGCATGAATCAGTCATCGTTTAGCTCAAGCTTTTCTTCAGCGAGCCGACGCGTTAGACGACGCTACCTGATTTCTAGAATCTCATAAAAACATGTTGTTGCAAAAATGTTTAAGTTTAGCATGAATATTAAGTCACTAGCTGCGCCCCGCGGTTTCACCCGCGCAAGTCTCGATCCCGTGGGAATATCGGGATAAAAAGTATCCTATGTGTTAATCCAGGTTATAAACTATCTGTTTGCCAAATTTCATCCAAATCCATTCAGTAGTTTTTACGTGAAAGAGTAACAAACATTCATCCATCCATACTTACAAACTTTCGCGTTTATAATATTAGTTAGATAGTTAGTTGTTACGTCTGTAACATATTAAATTAACATAATCAATTGATATAATGTAATGAAAATTAGCGTTAAATGTGTAGTTAAGCTAAGTGCAAATTACAGGCGCAACGGGCCGCAGTGACATACAATCAACGCAGACTTTGTATACCCAATGCTTTTAAGAAACAGTAATGTTTGTGTATGTTTGTTTGTAATAGTAATGTGTGTAAAAGTCTTCGTCAATAAATCTGCTGGCATCTGCTGTCTCTAAATATTGTTACTAACGCAATCACGACAAAAATGATAACGTATATCGATGTGTTTTGTGCGATTACGAAAAACACAACAGGATCATAGAAAATATAAAGTAATGAAGGATAAATGCGTTGCCTTGCAGTCCGCCCTAATTTGCGCTAGCCTTTACGTTTATATGATAAGGCAAGCTGCACATTACAATTTATTTTTCTTGTTCTATAGTATACTTAAAGGCGACCCGAAAGGTCCTACATCCAGCAGTTCGCTCTCGAAGCAGGACTTACAAGCGGCAGACAGTGGGCAGTACATGTGCTCCGCGCCGCCATTCAGCGTCACCAAGTATATACTGGTGCAGACAAGAGGTGGGTACTTATATCATCAGACTAAAGCAGTCCACTGCAGGACATTTTTGGTCTGTTTCAAAAGTTCAGCTTCTATAAAGGAAATTAGTAATACATTCATAATGTGTTTAGAAGTTTCAACTTTATGTCTCACCACTTTTTCCAGAAATTATTGTTTCATTATCATTATTACATTGTATTAAATTAACTTCAATTATCAAATGAAAAGATATTGAAGGTGATTTAAAATTAGAATTTCGGGTTTAATATTTGATTATTCAAATCACTCAATTAGTATGTGGCACTCATTGATACTATACTCCATTTGAAATAAGATTAGACATTTAAACAAATCTTTATACAGTCCGTTCAACCGATTTTGACTTCTATAACGTAGGCATAAGGAAGGCATTAAAAGCAAAAAAAGTTACACAATACCGACTATCTACTGCAGTTGCCATTTGTCATGCTACCAAAGCAATAAAAGTCAAAATCGGCTGAACGGACTGTAAAAAAGGTTTATTTTAATGTCTAATCTTATTTCAAATGGAGTATAGATATTAGCATCCACAGGTTTCCTGATCCATTTGTTCTCGTTTTCATGATATACTTTTGGAACAAACAATAGGATATGATGGAACTGCATATGCACGCCATCCTTTACTCCTCTCATCATTTTCATTCAGTGTTTGTCTGAGAGTTATGTGACTTCGTAGCTCTAGAACGGATAGACTGATTTCACTGCGGTTTTTATTAAATGTAATTTTCACAGAATAAATGTCATGTTACTATGATATCTATAAAATACAAATTATAACTATTACAGGTTTCGGGACACGCACCCCCTTAGTGCGGGAGTTCTATTTGTACTTCGGTCGGGAGTTTTTTAACTTTTTAAGCACATAATGCCCTCTGTAGGTCCCAAATACTGCGGTCGCGGTACGTTCTGGTGCGGGCAACGCTGCATGGCGCCGCAGTACGTGTGCGATGGACGACGCGACTGCGAGCAAGGGGAGGACGAAGCACCGCATATGTGCCCGCTAAGTGTTTGTGCGCGTAAGTGAATTATTGAGATCATTTTGCTATCTTGTCCCTAGAGCATGTATTAGAAAGGTGTGGTCATCAAACTGAACAACTTTCTCCATGGAGCCAACATCGTAAGCGTGAAAAAATTATCAACTTTACCATAACCACACAAAACTTTAAAACTTTAAGTCAAAGGAGATCTTTCATGTTGGGCTAAATAATGAATGCCAAACAAAAACAATGATATATTCCGTTAGAACCTGTTATTCTCTTCACTTCTCACAAGCGGACCAAATCTGTAGGGCAATTCCCTGCGCTGTTATACGATTTTGAAAAATACGTTTTCAGTATGTTTTAGTTAAAATAATTAAAGTAATAGCTGGTAGTAATAAAAAATTAAGAGAAAAACGTAATTTTTCGGAATATAGCTCTTGTTTTGTTTGGCCGGCAATTTCACATTTAGCCCAAAAATGTATGGACGGTGAATTATTTTTTCGATGTTGGTTCCGTTCCAAGGGTAAAGTTGAAAAAAAAAGGATTTAATAAAAGATTTTATTCTCAGACCTATTGTGAAAAATGGTATAAATTGTGATATATGTTATCTAAACAAACGGTGTTTCGGTCCCATAACATTAGACCAATATGTACGCCACACCCTTGTTTTTTGGCGACTATTAATAATAATAATTATGCACAATCAACACTGGCCTACCAAAACAGTTTGAGTAAATCTGAACGATCCCAACATACGGAGGCGACCATGTTGCCTCAGCCCAGGGGCTCCCTATCTAAAGCTCAACAACCCGACACACACGATAACCAGCATTGGGGCCCCAAAAACTGCCACAAACAATAAATAGTATTCCCCGAAAGCGCGAAAATAAAAATCAGCTGTTCCCTACATTTATTTATGTTCGCCTAGCTCGTCAAAATGTAGGGAACAACAGATTTTCTTTTTCGCGATTGTTGTTCCTATATTGAAAGTTCTTCATAATGATGAGTGCAATGACCTCGTAAGAGATTTTGTGTATGACAAGATACACCTTAATCAAAAGTCAACATAAATAACGTATTTTTTTTAACAATAATCACTTGTTTAATGGCTATTTACCCGACTGCCCCAGAAGGAGGGTAATGTATTTCGAGAGTATGTACCTATGTTTGTATGTATGTCTATTTCTTTGGCACGCTCTGTAGCCTAAACGGCTTGATGGATTTTAACATACGAGGTGTTGTTAGGTTCATCTTAATTGTGGGAGTGACATAGGCTATATATTTTTTTATATTTCATTCAAATAAAAAAAATTATAAAACTAAAAAGCTTGAAATAAAACAAATTATTTTAAAAACAAAAAACCCGCCTGCTAAAACGCATAAATTAAAAGAAAAATACAAGCATTATAATGTGTAGAATTTTGGTAGTACAGGCGGGTAACAAACCAATAACCTGAAACATGGTGTAACTTTTGCTGGTTCCCCGCCTGTTATTGCGTTCTTGCAGGCGGGTTTTTATATAATTTCCCTTCTTTAACTTCTAGGTAGCGACAAGCTCAACTGCTCAACAGGGCGCTGTATATCAGAGTCGGCTTGTTGTCGTACCAACAGTCCGCTGTGTCAACAACCGTCGTGCTGCGACGAACATCCTAGATACTCGAGATTAGAAGGTAGGTATTAGGTACAGAAAAAAGTTAACAGAAGTACTCTTACTAAAAGTTTAACCTTGTTTTCATCCCATCTATTCGAAAAGGACGACTTGGTTCGCCTTTAAGTGCACCCAAAGGTGGTGTTTTCTATAAGAAACTTTTAGCGGGCAGTAATGAGTTTGTGATCCTCTTTATTAGTGCGCCGCAATTATCTTTGCCGCGCACTTTTTGAATTTGGAACATCTTAGTGTTCAGTTTTCATAATTGCGAAAATGTCTCAAATGTAAATATGAGTTTTTAGTTGTTTTATTATTAGATACTATTTAATTTCAATTTAGTTGTTACTCTATGTCTTATTAAATAATAATATTACAATAAATTATGAGGCGCCTTTTATTTTCTCATAGTGGGTGATGAAAAGTAGAGTGTATCTCTCAGGCGCAAAATATATTTTTGACTCGGGCGACGTACTTTGAATCCCTCGCTACGTTCAGGATTCTACTAAAGAATCCCTCGCTACGCTCGTGATTCTACTCTAGAATCCCTCACTTCGCTCTGGATTCAAAAGAGCGCCGTCGCCGTAACAATATTATTTTGCTCCCTTATGATACAATCTACTATTACACGAAGAACGTCTAAAAATGTTCGATAATAACTAGACTCCATTTGAAATAAGATCAGACGTATAGATAAGCCTTTTTTACATTCCGTTCAACCGATTTTGAATTCTATTGCGTTGGTGGCATGACAAATGGCAGCCGCAGAAGATAGTTGGTATTGTGTAACTTTTTTTGCTTTTAATGCTTATGCCTACGGTATAGAAGTCAAAATCGGTTGAACGGACTGTAAAAGGGTTTGTTTTAATGTCTAATCTTATTTCAAATGGTATAGAACATAGAAATCAGTCATCGCGTAGCTCAACACTTTTTTCGGGAGCTCAAAAACCCGTCGTATGTTACCAAAAGAAAGGAAATTTGAACATTTTGACATTTTCAAAAGCGTGTAACTTGGAGAAGTTACACGCTTTTGAAAATGTTTTTGAATGACAATTCGGCCATACTTATATATCAGTCGTAATCTCGGTAGCCACGTCTTTTCTAGTCATAATATCATCATATTATCCTTACATATTATAAAACAAAGTCTTCCGCCGCGTCTGTCTGTCTGTCTGTTCGCGTTAAACTAAAAAAATACTGCACTGATTTTCATGCTGTTTTCACCAATGGATAGAGTGGTTCTCGAGGAAGGTTTTGGTATATAATAACCGACATCCACGCGGGCGAATCCGCGGGTATAATTAGAAATTCGAAAGTAACTCAGTCTGTCTGTCTGTCTGTATATTACCTTTTCACGCCTAAACCACTGAACGCATCTCGATATTTGGCAAGGAGCTAACTCCTGCCAAATTTTCTTCCTTTTATGTCCTTACATAGGCTACTTTTTATCGACATACCACGCGGGCGAAGCCGCGGGTGGAAGCTAGTAAATAAAAAAAAACATAATATTTTCTTTCCAGGCTACGTCGATGTAGAATACCCGCCGTTATTTGAAGACCGGCACGCGGGCGACGACTACGGGTTCATACAGTCCACTATATACACTGTTACTGGTGAGGATAGATTTATTTATTATTTAAATATCACGCAATTTGTAATCCCCAGAGGGTTTACAGTGGTGTACCTACCACAAACACCCACATTTAACCAGTAATGTTAAAATCTATTGGCCTCAACCGGGCACAAATCCAGACTCCGGGTTGCTTCTGAGAAATTCAGAAATCCAGATTCCCGACTGTTACTGGGAAGACATCAAAGAACAGTGAACCCACAGATTTTTTTCGTTTTGGGTAAAATATTATGAAATTTTCCGAATTGTAATTGTATTGTTGTTGTATCGATTTTTTTTGCCTGGCATGAAATTGTATCTTATTCTAAAACAGTCCTGTTCCGTCCACAGCGTGCGCGCTCATCTTCATGATAGCCGTCGTGCTGCTCGTGTCGGCCATCTGCAAGATGCACATGAAGAGGGCCGCGCTCAGGAGCTACGCGCACGCCGAGCGCGCCACCAGGCAGCACTACAACATGCAGTATGCACAGGTAATCGTCTGCGAGATGCACATGAAGCGCGCCACCAGGCAGCACTACAACATGCAGTATGCACAGGTAATCGTCTGCGAGATGCACATGAAGCGCGCCACCAGGCAGCACTACAACATGCAGTATGCACAGGTAATCGTCTGCGAGATGCACATGAAGCGCGCCACCAGGCAGCACTACAACATGCAGTATGCACAGGTAATCGTCTGCGAGATGCACATGAAGCGCGCCACCAGGCAGCACTACAACATGCAGTATGCACAGGTAATCGTCTGCGAGATGCACATGAAGCGCGCCACCAGGCAGCACTACAACATGCAGTATGCACAGGTAATCGTCTGCGAGATGCACATGAAGCGCGCCACCAGGCAGCACTACAACATGCAGTATGCACAGGTAATCGTCTGCGAGATGCACATGAAGCGCGCCACCAGGCAGCACTACAACATGCAGTATGCACAGGTAATCGTCTGCGAGATGCACATGAAGCGCGCCACCAGGCAGCACTACAACATGCAGTATGCACAGGTAATCGTCTGCGAGATGCACATGAAGCGCGCCACCAGGCAGCACTACAACATGCAGTATGCACAGGTAATCGTCTGCGAGATGCACATGAAGCGCGCCACCAGGCAGCACTACAACATGCAGTATGCACAGGTAATCGTCTGCGAGATGCACATGAAGCGCGCCACCAGGCAGCACTACAACATGCAGTATGCACAGGTAATCGTCTGCGAGATGCACATGAAGCGCGCCACCAGGCAGCACTACAACATGCAGTATGCACAGGTAATCGTCTGCGAGATGCACATGAAGCGCGCCACCAGGCAGCACTACAACATGCAGTATGCACACGTCATCTGAATTCTATTTGCCTGCCTTTTCCCAACTATGTTGTGGTTGGGTTCCAGTCTAACCGGATGCAGCTGAATACCAGTATTTTACATGGAGAAGGCCAGTCGCTCGCGTAACTCAGTAATACGATGCCCCTTGGTAAGACTGGTTGTCCGACTTTCGGGCTTCTGACGACCCGTAACGACTGTCAAAGATCCTCGAGGACAGCCGGGACCAACGGCTTAACGTTCTTTCCGAGGCACGGAGGAGTCTCGGTATGTGAAGATGGTCACCCATCCACGGATCAACCCCGGCAAGCGTAGTTTTAACCTGATGGATCGACCCGTGCGGCTGTTATTACTTAGCCACGAGCTCCTAACGAGCTAAGCACGAGTTAACAATATATTATGCAATATATGACCTGTGGTAACTTTCTATTTATATCCCAGACGCATCGCTTCCCGCCGTGTTACGAGGCGTCTCGCCTGCTGGAGCAGGAGGGCCGCCTGCTGGAGCAGGAGGGCCGCCTGGCCTCGCCCGCGCAGTCGCCCACGCACGCGCTACAGGTAAGACACTCATAACATAACGACCCATCCCTGCTTCGCATGGTTTATACGACTTGACAAAACATCGAGATTTCTTTATTATAATGTGTAAGTTTAATAATACTTAGTCTTTATGAATTCATCGTACTAGTTGCTGTGTCCAATGAGGGATTTCATAAAAATTCAAGCCAACAGGTGGAGCCACTTTGACCAGAGGTCTTTCGACAATGAATCCTAAAGATATCCATACCTTAATACAGTATATTAACTAACAAAGTGCTCCCCGCCGCGCCGCACACGTCCCGCCGCGCGAGGCGATGGTCGATCATTATCCTAAACCACAAACATTCGCGAGTACCTTTTTTGAGCGCTCGCCTGCTCGCAATCGTATGCCATTTTTGGTTTTCTTAAATCTTTCTTGTTGTTTTCTGTTTCAATTCTTTTAACTTAATAAAAAATCGAAATTTCATATTGTGGAATACAATAGAGTTAGATATATTTAGTAACCTATTCCGCTTGACTATTCTTCAAGAGTCCTAAAAAACCCTGTAAGAAATCGACACGTGTTTCACCTCTCAACGAGGCATCCTCAGGATGACGATTGACCAATTGCAAACCAGAACGCGACGTGTTACCACACCGAGCGCTGGACGCAAAGTGAATCAAATCGCCCGTCACCCCCACTTATATAGGATTGCTGCTCGGAGCTGATTGGCTAGAATCGTTATCAGTGCGATAAGCGCGATAAGGGGCGTCCAGCGCTCGGTGTCGCGTGAAATGTTTGACAAATGATAAATGTTGTCATACTCTAACCTAACCTAACCTATCGTAACCTAAGATTGAAATGTTTGACAAATGATAAATGTTGTCATACTCTAACCTAACCTAACATATCGTAACCTAAGATTGAAATGTTTGACAAATGATAAATGTCCCAAACGTTTTGTGTTATTATAATAATCAGCATTACAATAATTCTACCAAATGAAACGTTGTCATACAAAAATTTGCTAATCGTTAGTTGTCAAAGTGAAACATCGGCGAAACGTTGGTTGACAAGTTGGCAAGTGATAATCTGCCAAACAATTTTTGGCAAAAAGGCAGGATACCAGGCCTATGTCCAACAGTGGACGTCTTTCGACTGAAATGATGATTGATTCTACGTTTGAAATAAAAATAATAGTATTAAAATCTGGTTTTAATTATACTGCCCCATAGGTGACTAGCATTATAAAAAATGCCCGGTCAATTTGATTATTTCAATGGTTGTTATCACATTGCCCTCTCATATTGGGCATTTTTCAAACTGCCCGGGCATTTTTCATAGTGTCCTAATAATCACTTGGTCCATAACATATACATATTATACAATAAAAGAACCGGATTTAATTCTAGTTGAAAATCGGAACAATGCTAAGTTCCTAATTTTATACTTAATTAAAGATCTTTCATTTTATAATTCCCAGTGCAGCACGTCGTGCCCGGCCCCGGAGCCCGCGGGCGCCCCGGAGCCCGACGCGGCGCCCCCGGAGCGCGCGGGCTTCGGCCTCGCGCGACTGTCGGCTATCTTCTCTTCACGGTACCGACAGGTGAGAATACACACACACACACACACACACGTACACAGTTACTAAGGTCAAATATATTTTATCTGTGGAATAAAATTGATGTCTGAGAGTTTTTGAACAGAAAATATTATTACTATTGTCAAATGTAACTTGGAGAGATGTGTAAGTAAATCATTTTAATGATTTCTGTAAATAAATAATTATTGTTCATAACATAAATTATTGTTCATCATATTTTTATCAAGACACAACCTGACACTGACCTGCAAATTGTATAAAACGCAAGAAAATTTGAATTTCGCGGGCTACTACTGCGGATCTACATTAACATAACGCACACACTCACCTCACACACACACACACCTCACACATACACACACCTCACACACACCCACACCTCAAACGCACACACACCTCACACACACACACACCTCACACACACACACACACACTCACCTCACACACACACACACACTCACCTCACACACACACAGTCACCTCACACACCACCCACACACAAACACACACTCACACTCACCTCACACACACACCTCACACACACACGAACACTCACCTCACACACACACACTCACCTCACACACCACCCACACACACACACTCACTCACACTCACCTCACACACAGACCCACCCACACAACACACACACACACTCCACCACCCACCACACCACTACACTACCTACCATTTCGCTAAATACAGATGATCGACGTGATCTTATTTATTTATTGACTATGGCTGACTTACAACTAAAATAAATAGAATAAAAATAGTATGTGAGACTGACAACCAATTAAAAGCCTTGATACTAATCTAGCAGTTTCCCACGTCTTCATCTGCGATCCAGGATAAATAGTAGCCTAGGTCCTTCTTCAGGTCAAGGTCTACTCCTGCGCCAAATTTCATCCAAAACCGTTCAGCCGTTTTAGCGTGAAAGCGTAACAAATATACAAATTAATTCACTTTCGCATTTATAATATATAAAAAAATATATACTAAATATTAAACCTTTTCTCCCACAGGTACCAACTCAAAGCGACGTCGAACTAACAAACGTGCGTTCAACATCCCTCAACAACTCACCAACACGGAATCGAACCCTAGACAACTACCGCAGCCCAACCTACTGCGACCTGAACGCGTCAGAGTTCTACTTCACGAACCCAGAGACTGGCGATATCGCTAGAGATTTAAATTACATGGCAACACCCGTGGAGTATATGAGGAGGAACTCTAGCAACACTTTGGAGAGGGTTATCGATCAGTTGGATAGACAGAGGTTAACCCTACAGTTAGGGAGATTTCAGTTAACGATACCTCGGTTCGGCCGCAGAGCTGAGACGGATAGACGGCCGGACACTCCGAACGTCGCAGAAATTAATATAGATGACTTAGACTTTGTTCGTATGACCTCACACGATACGTACACGTTAAACGGGCGTACGATACGTCTTTTAGGGGCGAATTTTGAGAATTATCCCGTTCTGCCCGATGGTACCAGGCCTCCGCCCTATAATGAGGCCATGAGGTGTAAGTTCTTTGGGCCTCCGCCGGAGTATTTGAGTCGCGAAGGCCTAAATGCAAGGGTCGATGAAGAAGCGAGGAATAATATTGAAATGCCGCCTTGTTACGACGAGCTAGCTTCGGGAGCCGGTAATAATAATGCCGGTACGCAAACGGTACGTACCGGTACGGCTTCAAGTTCAAATGCTGGAAGTTCCGGTATCAATGTAGCTAGTTATAACGGTAACGTTGAAAATAACAGTAATAGCGCCAGTGTCAGAGATAGATCAATAGCTGCAATTTTAAATAACGGCACAGGAAATAACGGTAACGCTAGAAATAACGCTACATCTAATATCACTGTTCATAACGCGTCTGTAACGAATAACAATAATAATACGTTGCAAACTAACGATGCCGCCGCTATTAATAACGAAACGGTTACCGTTAGCAACGATTCGAATATGAATAACGTTCAGAGTATAAGTTCTATAATAAATAACTTGCCGGCTATTGATAGTGATGTGAACGCTAATGATACCGCTATTAACTGTTAAGCTACCGTTTCCTAGAAGAGTGGTGGCCGTCATATAACGGCCGTCATGATAATCTGTCATTTTCAGCAGTATTTGACATTAAGGTGTGCGAAACCGCTATGTTTTTGGACAGTCGTTATTGTGTCAGCGTTCACCGTTTTTTTAGGAACACAAAGCTTAGTAACTGTTATTGTAACCGTTATTTCGTAAAATAACGATATTTTTTTGTTAAAAATTATACACTTTAGGCAGCTATATTATAAATGTTATAATACAAAAAAAAAACAATTAATTTAATTAATTTATTCAAAAAATATTGGCAACTTACAAAAACGCGCAGGCGCGATGGTCACAAAAAAAACAAAAGTAAAGGTACAGTTAACCGCAGACCAGTACTATGAAAACCGCCCTTATTGCAACGCCATAAAGGTGCTGTCAATGTCTAATTGTTACTACTGATATGCTTTTGATTGTACTAAAGTCGCATGAAAATTCATTTTGGCAGTATAATATTCAAACAGTTAAATAAGTTTATGTTTATGGTACATTCGGTAAAAAAGCATATATTTCATATAAGGTGTATCTTTTCATACTAAATCTCTTGAGGGGGATGCGCTAGGGTAGTCCGCGAAATTCAAATTTTCTTACGTTATTTGCAATTTGCAGGTCAGTATCAGGTTGTATGTTGATCTAAATATTATTAGCGGCCGTAACAAATATGGATTTACAGAATTATAAACATTAGAATCAGCAATACAACTCTTAGTCCAAGATCCCAGGGCCACCACACGTCACGTATTTTAGACGAAGGAAATGTGGACGATTGAGTAGTGTTCGCATGTACTAAGAACGCATGCCTACCTGCTAACTTGCTTAGACGGTCAATTTTCAGGTATCAGGTAATAAAGGTACATAAAAACATGACTTACCTCATGTAAATTCTGATGCTCCATTTTTATATATGTCCACCAGACAACTATTTTAAAACCTTTTACAAGAAGACAGACCGATCCAAGGGGCCGATCATCCCCTAAACTCAATTTTAATGCCTCTGTGGGTAGGAGCGCGAGGGCAATATCCAGGCGCATGAGACTGAGTGACACATGTATATATATACATATTAATCACGTTGATAACGTGGTAAAATAAAATCAAGAAAATCATCTTTTTTTAGGGTACCTAACTCCCCTACACGTAGAGAGGGAATGTTGTTTTTTTTTCTCCTTTATCCCATGGTATGGGGTGTCGTTGGAAAGGTCATTTGAAAATATTGTGAGTCTGTGAAAGCCATTTTTGTATTCAGCACTATTAAGGAGTTGTACTGCTGATTCTAATGTTTATAATTCTGTTCGGCTACCTTAGCGCATCCACCTTAAGGGCACATTGTACTCATCATTGTGTACAACTTTCACTACGGGACCAACCCTGAAATCGCGAAAAAAAATCAGTTGTTCCCTACATTTATGTTCGCATAGCTCGTCTATATCTAGGGAACTGCTGATAATTTGTTCGCGATTTCAGTGTTGGTTCCGTAGTGAATGTTTTACATAATTATGAGTACAATGACTCCTTAAAAGATTTAGTCTATGAAAAGATACATCTATTTATCTTGCCTTTTCAATTATAACACTATTATTATTATTATACCAGTTAAAGGATTTTTTTTTAACTATAATTTTTTATCCAGTTAATAGCCAATATTCTTTAAGCAGCTTTACAATAACTAAGTTAAGCAGCTATTAAATCAGTTTACGAAAAAGATGGGTCACCTAATCTTGCCATTGTAAACCAGTTATACGTATAACGTTAAGCAGCTATAGATGAGGTCGCGAAATGGATGGGTGTGCATCAGTTTGAAAGTGTATAGTTTTAACATTACCACCGTAAATATAGTTTAGAGTGCCTTAGATTGTCTTGTAATGGGGGAATGAGATGTCGGTGAGGTGATATCAAGGAAAATTGTTATTTTTTCAGTAAGATTCAACGCACACTGAAACTAAATGAATTAAAAGAACCTTGTCAAAGGGCTTTGATGGTCCGTGGCATACCTACTGTCCGCCATTTTATTTTTTCAAAATGGCGGCCCCGCTTGACTTTAAAACTTCTGTGTTTTTTTCAAACACCTACGCAACAAGAGCGGTGGTGACCCAGTGGTATCGGCCCAGACTTGTAGGTCGTGAGTTCGAACCCAGACAGGCACTTTACTTTGTTTATTTAACACCACTGCTCTCAAAATTATATATATTTTACAAATTTACTGCACTTACAGAAAAAAAAAGAAAATATCTGCTTGCCCCTTGCCGCCGTCTCATTCCGCCATCTTGCACTAACATACGATTCACGTAGTTTATACACGTTACACGAGATACAGTACACCGCGCAGGTTGTGACATTACATTAGACAAGAATTATAGGAGAAGCTATGGTTTACTTGTGTGGACGACTGTACGATAGAGACTCATAGCAGAGCTATGATTTATTTGACATTACTTTGTTGGACATTATTGACATCGGTGAAGGAGAAGCATCGCGAGGAAACCTGGATGTATAGTTAATACTGGGTGTTAGGGTAAACACCGTTATCCTTGCAACCAGTAGTTTGGTTTCATTTATAGAGCGTAAAATCAATGGAAAAAGACAACTGTAAAGAAAAAAAGAAAATCTACATTTTATCACAAGAGTATTTCACCCTATCACCCTAGGGCGCTAGGGCAACGAACTTGCATCTCAACACGGGTGGGTGGCGAGGGACGTGACCTGACTGGCCGCGAGCGCGACTCCTCCCTCAGTCAGTCAGCTGTTTCGCTAGCGAGCACGGTGTCCGATAGAAACTTTTTAAAATCTTTTAATGAAAATAACGTTTTTTTTTTGTATTGTTACTTGGTCATTTATTTTTATAGTTAAGTCAACTACCTATGGTTTGAGTGACAACGGTGTTAACCCTAACATCCTGTATAAGTCTGAAATCGCCACCCGTCTTGAGCAAGCGTGTTGATTAATGCTCGTGCCTTCTGTTTATGAGAAGAGGTGTTTGCCCAGCATTGGGACTTCAGAATCAGCCTATAACGTTCCCACAGCTGGGACTGCGGCCTGCTCTCTGTGAGAGGGAGTGGGCCGGGACCCACCACGCGGGGACAGTGCGGGGTGGGAGATGTCACATGTCTTTGAATTGTTGGTTCTAGGACATGCGATTGAATTGTTTTTTATAATAACAGCAACGATACCGATAAATCAAATACGGTTAATTTATGATAAACGCGTTTTATTTTTTCAATTTAAATCATGGATTTTAAATGTACAGTACTCGTTTATAAAGTGTTAAAATCAATGTTTTAATATAATTCTTAACAATAATTAATGAGACAACTTGTGAGATCTACTGTTTTATAAATATAATGAACAATTTAACTAAGATTTTGTGTTGCCATAATTATAATATAATAATATTTTTATTGTATAGCAACATTAGTGATACTCATTTGTAATTGTAAATAATATTAATTTTAGTTGCGTTTTCGGTCTATAGTCGTCGCGATTTTTTTGTCGTGCGACATAATCGTGCGTTGTTGCGTTTTGGCCGTCCTTGTTTTTTATTGCGATTATTTTAATATCCACTTTTGTGACAACTGCAAATTTTATGCAAATGAATGCAATTATCGCTTCGTATAGTCGACCTTATAATAAAAAAAGTGTTGTGCGACAAAATAATCGCACACACGACTAAACTTACAAATTATCTGCCTTATAGTCGTAGGTCGTATTTCAGAGGGCATTTCATTATTCTGTTATTGTTGTCTAGTTATTATTGTATCTTTACCTTCACTGGTACGTGTACTTTTGTCGCAGAATTATGTCGCATGTGTGTATCCCTTTACAAAATTGATAAAAAATAAGAAAGATTCTAAGAACTTCTTTAAACTTACGACGTTTTTGTTGACAATGCGACACGCGTTCACAGTGAGTGCGACAAATCGCTTATGTATATAGCTAACATATCTTGTTATTTAGCACAAAATCGTTGTTTTAGTGAAAACACTTTCTATGTTATAAATTTATAATTGTATGGAAACTGATTAATGTTGAAGTTGCTAATACATTCAGTTTTCGGCTTTCCATAGTTGACGAAGGCCGAATAATTTTTGACCGAATCATTATCATCATCTGCCTAGCTTTTCACAACTATGGCGACTGGAAACCAAGGTGGGCTTACTGTCAAAGATCTACAAATGGCTAAATTATATTCGGCATAAATAATAGAGTATCCGACCTTCAGAAAGCCACCTGCTACGGTCATACACGCACGCCGGGTGCGAGTTTCCTACCTGACCTTTCTGAAAAACATGACTAATAAGGTCAGTATTCGGCCTTCGTCACTTACTATTCGGCCTACAACTCAATATTTTAGCAACTTTAATAGTATAGTCACCAAGCTTGCCTATATCTGTGTGTATTATCGTTTCAAATGTTAGTACTTAAGTATGACTAAGTGTGTATGATATGTAAATGAGTAAGTTTAGTATCGTCTTTCTGTTCATCAGATATTTTATTACGTACTATAGCGACCAGCCCCTGGTCGGCTCGGGTGCAATCTACAGATGTGGCGACGTCACTAGATCCGAGATATCTGAGCTGCCATATCTATGTTAAATATGGATGTACACATTAATCTTCCGGAATAAATTGTCTAAATGTTGTTGAAGACCGCATCAGAATCCATTATGTAGTTTAGAAGATAAAAAAAAATTTGGCAGATATAATAGTGAGCTAATTCACGACAAGCCATTATTCGTGTATATTATTATTCCTATATTTCATTATTATAAATATACATAATATTTTTAAATAAAAAAATTGTAGCCCGACGGTATCGGGAACAGGATCCAAGCTACCGGCGGTCAGGGCTCCTAAGAGAGGAACCTCTTAACATAGCGAGGCGTGACCAAGAGTACCGCTTCTGAATCAGGCCCTTAACCCAGCTGCACAACGAGAGCCTCCTCAGGTGTCGGTCGAGGCTCTTGGCAATGAAGCCATCGGCTGATACGACTATCGGCACAAGATCGCAGAGTTCACATCACACATGTCGACAACCTCGTGAGCCAAGTCAAGGTACTTGATTTGTTTATCTATATCGGTCTTCACGAGGTTCTCGTCATGCGGGACCGTTATGTCAATAATCATTATTATTTAACTTAGATTTTAGCACGACGATATCTCGATGTTTTGTCAAGCCGTAAAACGGAGCGCAGCAGAGCCCGGTCGTTAGTTATAATATACAAACGTTTGCGAACTTATGCTGGACATAAGCCACTCCCAAACTTAGTTTCATTAAAATAATGACACTTGTTTTTTTTTTTACCGATAGTACCCGAAGTTAGCCGAAGACGATACAGAACCAACTCGAAATGTATGGAAAATGTATGTTCTACCTCTCTAGTATTAGTTAATACTACAGTCCGACCAAATAATGCTTTACGATACAATATACTCATAAATATTTGTGACATTTGTGTATCATACAATATCAAATAACCTCTGCTACGAAAATAAACCTTACCTGTATAAAATTAAGGTTCATATTTGAATGAAACGCTTGATCGCAGTTGTTTATAGGAATATGTACATTAATGTTATATACATAAAGTTCATTTTCTACTGTACTTAGCTTGAAAAGTCTCAAGTTAAATAATAAAAGGAATACTTCGATATAGTAACTATACTCGATGTTTCGTAAGTTGGAATTACTACCGCGCCATTAACTTTTTAATTTGATAGCTGTCATTTATTCTCCGTCTCTTTCTTTTTTATTGTGCACGAGAGAGATAGCTATAGTATTTGTTTGATATTGTATGATATATGAACGGTTATTTCTCCAGTTATAACATACGTAATCAATATTGCTTAAACTTACATACATTTTAGACGAGAGATATCTGGAAGATAATTTCTTAAATATCATGTTCCATTCTGTTATTTATCTGGTAGATAGTCATAAAAGATGATAATGTTTATACTAAAAAAAAAGTATGTAAGTTTAAATAATTCAAAATGTAAAAACAAAAATATTGGAATTATCGGCTTAAATCTTAAAACGAAATAAAAAATTGTAACAATTTAGTGAATTTGTAAATAAACCTGTATGTTAGTATTTGCTTATGTGAAGTTATATTTTTATAGGAATCAAACATACCATCACGCCTGCATTCCCCGAAGGTTTAGGCAGGGGTGTGTATAGTACACCCTCATTTCGTCAGTTACGTTTAAGAGGGTACATGCCGATAGTTGGCAACGTCGCAAATAGCTGTCAAATATTTCGCTGTTTTGATTAAATAATCAATATTACCATACTCCATTTGAAATAAGATTAGAAACAAACCTTTTTACAGTGCGCTCAACCGATTTGATTTCTATACCGTAGACATAAGGATGGCATTAAAAGCAAAAAACGTTACACAATACCAACTGTCTACTGCAGTTGCCATTTGTCATGCCACCAACGCAATAGATGTCAAAATCGGTTGAACGGACTGTAAAAATGGCTTATTTAAGTGTCTAATCTTATTTCAAATGGAGTATAGATGAAACTATGAAATAGCTCTTTGTTGTTCTAAAATATTGATTCTGAATTTGTAATTACTAATATTTAGTTTTAGTTGTATAAAAACACTTGGAAACCTTCCAAACGCCCTTTCTGCACTTAAAACTGTTACAACAACTAATCCAGTGTTGTTATTGCAATTCATAATCAATATTTCAGTGCACTACAGAGCGATATTTCATTTAGTAATATTTAATTACTATTAATAACAGCGAAATATCTGACAGCTATTTGCAACGTTGTCAGCTCTCGGATGCAGTCCCTGGACCACATAATTCTTATAATTTCTTTTGCTGCTATAAAAATATAACTTTATAATAATCAAAATATAAATGTTATTCTTATAGTTAATGTTAGCGAACTAGATCTGCAACTATTTTTGCATTAAATCACTGTTTTGAATATTGATGAATTTAAATTATAAAAGGACTAGTTTCTGCCCGCGACTTCAACCTGAAATGTCTTGTTTTAACATAAAATATATCCTCTGATACTCGGCTATACTGTAGCTTCCCAATAGTGAAAGAATTTTCGAAATCGGATCAGAAGTTTCGAAGATTTCCCCCTACATACAAACTCACGAAATTTACCTCTTTTTAACCGACTTCTTCAAAAAGGAGGAGGTTCTATGTCCGTCTGTATGTATTTTTAATATTATGTAGTATAAAAATAGTATAGGTAGCCGATCCCAACATAGTTGGGAAAAGGCTAGGCAGATTGATTGAAAAGTATAGATTAAAAGCCATTCATGACAAACGGAAGTTGCGCAACATGTTGCAGAAACATGTTTTTGTGTTGCGGGCGACACTGCAAGGAGGATTTTTGTGCAACAAGTTACTGGCAATATGTGTGCAACAATATTGCGCGGTATACCATGAATATGGCTATTTAGGAATTCCCGAAAAATACTTGTATAGTAAGGGAGCAGTGGTGTCCCACTGGTAACGGCCCCGACTTACGAGTTGTAGTTCGTGAGTTCGAACCCAGCCAGGCGGTTCACTTTGTGCAAATATTTTCATCACTGCTTTCAAAACGGTGAAGGAAAACATCGTGAGGAAACCGACATGTCCTAGAACCAAAAATTTGAAGACATGTGACATCTACCACCCCGCACTGGGCCCGAGTGGTGTTACTGCAGTCTCAGTCCCTTATCCCAATTTATTTGTCTCTTGTCTTTTTTTATGTCTTCTTCCATACTTCACTATTAGTCATCTCGGTAGTCACTACCTTTCTAAAATTTATAATATAATTTAAATTCGTCAATATTTGATGTAATCTTGTATTTTTGCAATTGCCACACTTTAGTTATAGTTGATGTACACGAAAACAATAATTAATTACATATCAATAAATATTTTATTACGATTCTGTAAGAAATTCTCTCGTTCTCTGTGCTGTTAACACGAAAAAGTGATTAAAATAATGTAATTTTTAAAACTAAGGCTTTGGATTTATAAAATTACTAAAAAAAAAATATTTTGTCTAAGAAAAATAATCATAATAAAAATGGTTACTTCCGCTAGCGAATTTTTTTCATAAAAAAAAAATGCTTTGTATTACAATAAAAATAATATAAGTTGTCTTAACAGCACATAGAATTAATGTAACTATCTCGTATAATGAGAAATAAGAAATATAACATTATTCGAAGCATGAGCATAGATTTACTGCTGTGTGTACCAGTCAGCCTCAAAAAGATTTAGGTGTACATAGACAACAATTAATTTGATTGTCTACGATTTGTGCTCCATAATATTGTATCAATCTGTAGCTACAAAGAGGTCTTTCATTTCGACAATGAATGTAAAATATATGATGGCGCACTATTCATCATTCAGTAACAACTTTAGGCGCTTATTGAATAGAATAGAATACTCTTTATTTTTTATACAATAAATACACACATTCATAAAGCATATACTTATCTATATAAATATACAATAATAAACATGAAACAGAAGGAAAGAGCTATATTTATTGACACTTTTGATAGGTAATCGGACCTGAAGCTGCCACCTAGTGAATATTATTTCAGAAAACTCTCATTAGGTAGCCAAAGGTGTAAAATGTTTAGTGGCTACACATCGATACAATATTCTAGAACAAAGTTTGTAGACAGGTATTTTTGTCGATGCAGTATACATCTTTTTATGGCCCACGTTGTCACTTTCTTTCTCATTAAAAATCCCGTGAGTAAGAAAGAGAACCCTATAGTAACCCCTGTGGTTTGTACCCTGGCTTAATTTCGGCAATAGACGCTGGTATTTGTTAAACAAAAGTTGCATTTTCCATTGCTTCGGCAACAAGTTTTTCGTGCTGCTGACAAATATTTCCTACTCAAACTGTATGAAATGTTGCCATCAACATCAGCTACCCTTAACACATAATGCGTTCGAGATTTAGTTTCCAAACACGAAAACAAATAAATGTTTTGGGAAAATCCATATAAAGTTCAGGTTCATACATTTAGACATGTTTCTGAAACAATGTTTTGCAACTTTTGTTCACAAACCGGATGCACCTGAATACCAGTATTTTACGAATGCCTATCTGACCTCCACAACCCAGTTACTGGGTAACAAGACACCCCTTGGCACCCTCTCTGCTATTATTGTGATATTATCTTTCTTATTTCTGTATTCTGAAGTATTTTATGAGCAACAGTGGTACTGTCAGTACAAATTGTCGCGTCCTACCTTCGATGCCTTACCCTAACGTAAGCTAATAAAACTATTATGTTTACATTATTACATGCCTTTTTATTTAATAACTCGTGTAGTTCCCGAAGTACTTCCGCTTATAACAAACACATTTCGCCAGTTACGGGAAGTCCCATGTAAAAGGGGGCGAGCGTATTGCTATAAATTGGCTTTTACTTCAAATAATGAAAGAAACTCATAGCCTACTTCACACACGTATGGCCCTACTTACTTAAGAAATGAATACCGATATACGACGCTGGGTTGCGAAAATAATCAGCGCCATCTATGATTTCATTACGAAGACAAAACTATTTTAGTTCAGCTACCCGATACAAGATAGAGTAGTGACTTTCAAATTCAAAATAAAATAGGGCGTCCGTTTTGAGGCTATCGTAAATATACCTTACGGAAAAATGAAGCTAAGTAGGTATTTTATTGGTGTCGAAAAATTAATTCTTTCAAATATGATGTTGCCCCAATGATGATTGAAGTACCAGGCTATCATAAGACGGTATAGTGTAGTATAACGGGCTGGTGTTCGACGGCGCAAGAGCAGCGACCGGTCTATGTAGCCGTCATTATTGTCACTGAAGCTGACAAGAAAAGTACTAGGAAGTCATAAGTACTAGATGGTTAACTGCCTAGGGATCTAAAAATAATGCAATATTTTCCTATTCTGACAATAAGTACTAGGAGCGCATGAGTGTTAGGTGAAGTTGTACAATTAATTCAACTACTCGATACGAGATGGCGGTCGGTAATAGGTAATACGGGCTGGTATCCGCAACTCCACGTCAAAGCGCGTATTTTGCGTACGGAAGATGGCGGTAATGTGACACTCAAAATTAAGTTCTATTAGAACATCTTATCATCTGTGCGGGCGTTGAATAAAACATTTGATTAATTAAATTAAATTATAATTAGGAAAGCCGAGCCGCACGCACGGTCCTGTCTCATTTTTTCACAATGGCGGCGCGCCGGCGCGCTGGGCGCAAACGCTACCGCGCCGCTCTATGTTCGGTTGCCATGCGTGAACATCCTCCCAGCCTTGAAAGTTAACTTTCAATGTCTTCTTCTTCACCCGGCAGCCGGATGATATAGTGTATGGCTCTTCGGATGGTTCCTTTAGATGTGTACACGTCTACGACCCGGCAAGTGTCGTCTGCGCCCATGTGTAGACGTGTAATGCGACCAAGCCGCCAGCGTTGCGGAGGCAGATTTGGTTCTTTAATTAGAACCATGTCCCCAATTTTAGGACCAATAGACTTGGTTTTCCACTTGGACCGCTGTTGGAGTTCCGCTATGAACTCTTTAGACCACCTCTTCCAGAACTCGAGACGAAGTTTGCAGATGAGGTGGTACTGCGGTCTGGAGTCTTCTGCTGCAAAAGAGGGCACCGACGTCAGTGGCCGTCCGATTAGGAAGTGCCCGGGGGTCAAAGGGTTCAAATCTAAGGGATCAGAAGACAAAGGGGAGAGGGGGCGAGAATTGAGGATTGCTTCTATTTGTGTAAAAAGAGTTGACATCTCCTCGAAAGTAAGAGACACATTGGCTGCTATTCTCTTCAAATGATATTTGGCTGCCTTTACGCCTGCCTCCCAGAGCCCACCAAAATGCGGTGAATAAGCCGGAATAAATTTAAATAAAATGCCTTCGTTACTAGTATAATCAATGACTGAGTCACGACTGGAGCGTAGCACCTTACCCAGTTCATTGTTTGCCCCCACGAAGTTAGTGCCATTGTCACACCAAATATCATAGGGCTTACCTACCTCTGCGCGACACGAATCGTCGTAAACATAAAATAAATGCTGATGTAGTAAGATCAGTCACCAGCTCTAGGTGAACCGCTCTGGTACTTAAGCAAACAAATAAACAGAGGTAACATTTATTTATTCGATTACCTCTTCCCTTTTTACTAGAGATTTGAAACGGTCCCGCGAAATCAGTACCAGTCGAGTGGAAAGGGAAAGTAGGCCTCATCCTAGCCGATGGTAAGTTGCCCATTATAGGCTGTATAGTCTTACCACGAAATCTAGTGCATACCATGCATTGCTTATTTACCTTGCGCGCCCTCCCGCCTACAGGCCAGTACATTTCTCTTACAGAAGATAATAACAATTGCGGACCTGCATGAAATAAACGTTGGTGTTCATTTTTCATTAATAAAAGAGTAAGTCTATGTTTACAATCTAATATAATTGGATGTTTCTTGTTATAATCAAAACTGGAATTGTCAAGACGACCTCCTACTCTTAATAAACCTTCAGAGTCAAGAAACGGATTTAAATTAAATATTTTGGATTTTTTAGGTATTCCTAAACCTTTATTTAGAGATTTCAACTCTATATCAAACGATTCGTGTTGACATATTTTAAAGATTTATTTATTTCCCTAGTTTGTAGTGAATCATTTAATTTCGTTTCGTTCCTACAATTATGCGCAAACCGTAATACATATGCAAACACACGACTTAAGTGATTAAACTTGGAATAATTATTAAAATTAATGATAGAGTTATGACTGTGCTCGTGAGCCACCTGTGTTTGTATATGAACCTTTAGTTCAGGTAATTCCACTGACTTATGAGGTTGCTGTGGCCAAGCAGTTGATCCCTCCTTTAAGAAGGAGGGTCCTTTCCACCACAAGGGTTCAGCCTGCAGACGCTGAGGATCTACACCTCTGGAAGCAAGATCTGCAGGGTTAAGGTGAGTGGGAACATGCCTCCACGAAAAGCCCTGTGTTAACTCATTTATTTCAATTACACGATTGGCCACAAATGCTTTTAAAAGGTTTGGTTGTGCCTTAATCCAGCCAAGTGCTACTGTTGAGTCAGTCCATATTACCTTTTGTGTTATCTTATGCCCTCGAATGGACTGGATTACCTTTGTGGACAATCGAGCACCAAGTAGTGCGCCACACAATTCAAGGCGAGGTATGGTCATAGCTTTCAGAGGTGCAACCCTCGCCTTCGCGCACAGTAATTTAACATTTACAACATTGTCATTATTAATAGACCGTAGATAGACACAGGCTCCATACGCTTCCTGGGAAGCATCTACGAAACAATGTAATTCAACTAACATGGGAAAATCACTTATCACATATCTAGGCAAACTAATTTTAGACAGATCGTTAATATTCTCTGATATCTTTACCCACCTTTTCTCGATATGGGGTGGCACAGGATCATCCCAGCCTAACTTTTCATTCCATAATTGCTGTAAAATCATTTTAGCTTTAATTATGCATGCACATAGCAGCCCTAACGGGTCAAATATTTTACATGTTAATGATATAATAGTACGTTTAGTAAGTTTCCTACTCATGTCCATATCAACTGTAAAATGTAATGTGTCCGGTGAAGGTGACCAGTTTAGTCCTAAAACTGTGGAATGTTTACTCAGATCAAGAGTTTTAGAAGTGGTATCTGTTTGTAACACCTTGGGACAGTTTGTACGTAATTTATGAAGAGGGAAACCAAGCTGAAGATAAAATTCTAGTGACCTCATCATATATTTTTTTAATGTTTTCTTCCGACTGACATCCAGTATTTATGTCATCCATGTAAATATCATGTTCTAAAATATTAGAAATTATGGGATCAGAACATTCGCGAGCTAACTGAACAAGGCACCTCGTGCTTAAGAAAGGTGCAGATGCTGTCCCATAGGTGACAGTGTTAAGCTGCAAGACCTTTAAAGGCTGAGAATAATCATCCCTCCACAAAATAAGTTGCAAATGTCGCTGAGATGGATCTATTTCTATTTGCCTATACATTTTTTGTATATCCCCAGTTAGCACATACTTATAAGCTCTAAACCTTAATAAAATTGACAACAAATCATCTTGAACTACTGGACCTACATACTGAATGTCATTTAACGATTTCCCTGAAGTGGTTTTGGCAGATGCATCAAAAACAACACGTAATTTTGTGGTTTCACTTTGTTCTCTCAATACCGCATGATGTGGTAAGTAATATCCAAATATAGGACGCTTAATCTCATTTAAATGACCTAAGTTCTTATACTCTTCAATAAATGCAGTGTAACTTTGTTTCAGCTGATCGTTATTATTTAATTTTTTCTCAAGGTTAAGGAAACGTTTTTTAGCTAAGAAATAAGAACCACCTAGTGCCTGTTCAGGAATCTCTTTGAATGGCATTTTGACAGAAAATCGACCATTGTGAAGACGTTTCATATTTTCCAAAAAATGTCGTTCACATAATTTGTCTTCGGGTGAAGTGTTATTAACACAATTAATTTCTTCAACTTGCCAATCACAGGGTCTACAGTCAATAAAATTGCCTACGATAAAATTGATGAGTGCTCGATGAGTTTTAAGCAGCGGCGCCTATTTCCCGTGGCCGTTTGTTCGAAAAATCGAGAACGCCACCGTACCGAAGTTTTTTCTTCGCTCCAAGTACTTGCTAGTTCTTCTGTCACGGTCGCCAATTGTGCGCTCTATGTTCGGTTGCCATGCGTGAACACATCATTCCGAAATAAATGTATTATGTAATTTAGATCTACGTTGTTAGTAACATCTTAGTAATATTTAATGTAAGCTATCCCAAGAAAAAAGGAACGGTAGAATATTCAGGGGTATTAAAATAAAAGGGTTTTTTGTACACAAAATACGTTTTTATTAGACATTGTATATTTAGCTACACACGCTACGTGTACAATGCAGACGCTTTACTTTCATGGCACTGAGCTACAACGTCTTAATTATCATCTGTCTTTATATCATAAGCTACAACTGATTATGAACTAAATCATAACTGAGATAGAGTTGAGAATAGCTTGAGATGATTCATTGGGGTGTTACATATGTTCGCGTATGCTGTTTTCAACGCTATTCCAGTTGTGATTGAGTTCATTGCCAAGTTTATTAATGAATATTGCTCAAGCATTTTGCTGCCGTCTGCGTTGCGTTGGCCCTAAAGCCTGGTATCCACTGCAAAAAAAGGGTAATAAGCGATAAACATCTGTAAATATAGTATTCTAAACTGAAACGCAATTTTATACAAACAAAGCTATATAATATTGTCGGTAGTTACCTTTTTTATATACCTAATAAAAATCGTTATTCATATAATATAAAAACAGATGATTTAACAAACAAAAACCATAACTGAAGCCAGTATCCAGATAAACCGGTTGAATTAGTAAACAAGTGCAATGTTATATACCCGGTCAATCCGAACACTGACTAACAACGGACATTGCAGACTTTTAATAATAACTTAGTAAAAAAACAAATTTGTTCAATATAATACTGATCTTCACAATAAAAAATACTTTTGTTTTCAAAAATAGCTGCCGAAAATTAACTCGTGTAAAAATATTTTCTTAGCGATCAACGCTATCTATTATTACAAAAATAAAACAGTTAGTTCAGCTACTCGATAAGAGACGGCGCTAGTGTGGCACTTAAAAATTAGACGTTATTTTGTGACGTAATTCGGAATACACTGTTACTTAATAATTTCAAATGGTAATTTAGCCTACTTTGCTACACTGTGTTTAGTGTTATTTTAGCACTATTTAGTGCCAGCTACATTGTCACGTTAACTACGTAAAGCCTACACGCTTTTAGATACAGATGGCCTTCTGATATTTAGTATGTATTCAATTAATGCAGTCTATTGCACTTCACTGCTGAAAATAGGCTCATTATATAAAAGCAAGTACCTATACAACGTGTTTTTTTTAAACCCGATAATTCTAGGGTATTAATGACACCATGTCAAAGAATCAACTGACATATGTTTACCGCGACTTTAAAACGGTACTGCCTTCTTTAGACGTTGCCAGCGCGACATTTCCGTTCTCTGTGGTAGGTACGGTCAACCACACGTCAGTAGAAAAAAGCTACCTTACTACTACAAAATAAAAAGCTGCCAATGTTATATTGTTATGGACTTGCAGTTGACTGTACCTCCAAGATTTTACAGACATATTTATCATTTTATCTAATTTGTGGATTATTATTCTGATATACATGTTAACTCAACGCTTTCATAGTATCCATATACAAAAAAATGTATACAGGATGTAAGTGACATTGACGCGTAAACCACCACGAATTCAGTGCGCGATTCTAGTCGCCGAGACACCGGGTGGCACACCCGTAAACCAAAATACACGGTACAAGTACATCCCCGGTCATTCCGTGGCTACACTGTGTTCTATACATTTTGACGGTGTAGTCACTTTTGTATGAAATAGCAGTTTTTTTTTAATTCATGGTAACAGTTTTTGCTTGTCGTGACACCCAGTATTCATATAATACAACTTTATGTTCAAGAAAACATACTAAATATCAAAAGCGTTAATGCAGGCTCCTACTAATTTAATATTATGTAGATCTAGTGACAATTGTCCATACAACAAGGCCACCGCTATTATTTCTATAATAATTATATATTCACAATCATTGTTATACACGATACAGTACTCGGTATTAATATGAGACATGAACGAACTTTTTGTAAAACTCGAACTGACTTATTTATAGCTTTAATACTAAATTTTTTAAAGAGTGCTATTATACAACAAGAGTACAAGATTTTTTCAGACATTTTGTTTGTGAAATATAGTTTGAATGTAAGTAAAATTATACATATAATCCATAAAATTCTTCAGAAACTGATTATGCCTATAATTTTGAATTTACTAATCAATTAAGTCTTTCTGGGATGCCAATAGCTATAAAACATATTTTTTTTAGTTTGGGAAAGTGACAGCTTAAATAGTACAGAAGGCGCACTCCGCATTTTAAATATGAAGCTACAAGTGCGCGGCGGGCTCGCAGTAAGCGTAACGTAGTCAGAAGATATACGAGTTACGCAATAGAAAAAGAAGGCAACTACTAGGTGAATATAACTGTAGGTAATTAGCGCTGTGCGACCTGAATTGCACTTTATTGTGTCGTTGCAAGAGTCGCTTTTAATTTAAATGATTTTCGGAGTGAATCTTCTATACTATTCTATGCTGCAGTCGACAAAATGTTGTATGGCCTACAAGTATTTTTTTCTGGGTATCAGTATACATTAAATTAAAACATTCATGGAGAATACTAGTAAAAATATTGTGATGTTTTTTTTAAATCAATATTTCTTCATGTCTTTTATAACATATGACAGGCATCATTGAAAATAATATTTGTAAGAGATCGTCGTTCCTATTAGATTCACAGGTATTACACCAAGAGATTAATAAAGTCTTCTGCTGAGCATGCGGTTCTGAATTCGATGCCGCAGTCCCCTAATTGTAGGGATATAGCTAATCCATTGCTTCATTCATTATGCTCGAAAAATTTGTCTGCTCAACAAGTACCTAAATAACGCAATGAATGTTGTTGAACTGTTAAAATGAAACAGACTGTGATTGAACGCAATTAGGGTTCAAGTCGGTTGAAGTGATAATGGGGTTTTGCGTCTCGGTGTGAATTGACCCTAAGTAATAGTTTCTTTTGTTTTATCATGTTTCGATATGGAAACACATAAAACCTGCAGAGTTTAGCTAGCTAATTTTACTTTGACTTTCTATTACCATCAACCGGGCACAAATCCGGACTCCGGGCTACCACTGAGAAATTTCTGATTGAAAACCTAAAAACACTTAGCCCGGCCCGGGGATCGAACCTGGGAGCTCATGCTCAGCAGTCTCTTTTACGCACACGACGTTATTTCTCTCGACGTGCGTTATATTACTAACTCTACATCTACATACATATTATAATATTTATACAGTTTTAAGTTACTGAGATTCTAAACACTAATATTCACAAAGTTACATATTTATTTCAAGTTTAAATATTAGGTGCCTTATGTGATTAGAGGCACATGAGACATAGGTGCCGATTCTGTTGTTCACAAACTAAACTTAATTTAAGTTCAGTGCATCTTTTTCATTCTATTTCATTATGAAAAGGACAGAATATAAATTTTAGTTTAGTCCTGTCAAATTAATCAGCGCCTGACGTAAACTGACGTAATTTTATTAGGCAAGTTTTGAATGGCGTCTGATCGTGTATGGAGTAGTGATAGTTGGACAGTACTAAACTAAAATTTATCTTCTGTCCTTTTCTTAATGAAATAGAAAGAAAAAGATGCACTGAACATAAATTTTGTTCAGTTTGTGAACAACAGAATCGGCACCATTATTAAATTTGTCTCTGGGATGACAACGCATCTGCGATGTCTTATTGGAAATGTCCATAGGTAGCTATGAGCACTTACCATCAGGAGGGCCGTCGTTAGCTTGCTTGCCTCTCATCATTAGAAATATTATTTGGTAAATATACACCATTTGAAATAAGATTAGACATGTAAATAAGCCTTTTTTACAGTCCGTTCAACCGATTTTGACTTCTATTGCGTTGGTAGCATGACAACTGGCAGCTGCAGTAGACAGTTGGTATTGTGTAACTTTTTTTGCTTTTAATACCATCCTTATGCCTACGGTATAGATGTACGGTATCAAAATCGGTAGAACGGGCTGTAAAAAGGTTTGTTTAAATGTCTAATCTTATTTCAAATGGAGTATAGATGTATGTAAAATGCAATTTTAGGTTTTTTTTTTTTTTTTTTTACCAGTACCCTAGTTACGCAACACAATCACAATCTGAATGATTTTGAAGGATATTGATAATCCATTGCTTCGTAAGTTTGTCAACAATGACTTGACAACTTAGATAACGTAATGAACTTGTGTGAACTGTCAAAACGAAACTCATAGCGATCAATTGTCATTTTATGTGTGTAACGCAATTACCTACCACCCTTATTTTTTTTTAGGGTGGGTTTCCTTCAAATGACTTCTCCCGCTCTGGACGGAGCGGAGGGCGTGTCAGACTTTTACTGACTAAAACCCACCCGTGTTCCTTCAGTTGCCTGTTGCCAAGGTCCCGGTATCCCTTTCGGACTTTCCCGCAACCCTGGCACCAATGGTGATCACATAAATTCATACTTGAACTAGTCAGCAGCTTATAATAACCAGCTATCTAATTGCGTAACTTATTTTCGTAACCGATTAAGACTAATCTGTTTCATTTTGACAGTTCAACAACATTCAATGCGTTGTTTACATTGTTGAGCAGATTTGTTTTTCGAACTTATGAAGCAATGTATTAGCAAATTGTTTCAAACCGATTCAGATTGTGATTGATCGTGTATTACGCAATTAGGGTGCAGGTACGTTTTCGGATCCATTTGGTAATTATCTGATGAAAATTACATTTACATCAGACTTTTGGAGCAGAGCGTACATTCGAGACGTGTCAAGCCAGCATATGTTGCAAAACATTGTTGCAGCTATTTGATTGTGTTGCTAGTTTTTAGTATGTTGCTCATACATACTGCATGAAATGTTGCAGCAACATGTTTACAAGTTTAGTCATTCTAGAATCAACTTAATTCACACAAAAGTAAAGTTGGTATTTGTTTGAACATACGTGTTATGAGAAGGGTAGTGTTACTGCGGTGTGTGGTCTTCATCGTCGGCTCGTAACGCGACCATGTCGGGCAGCTTGAAGTGTTGCATGTGGAAGGGGGGCTCCGGACTGCTGCAGGCCCTAGTTGGCTGGGGGGGGGGGAGAAAGATGATAAGTTTATTGGTACACTGTATCATCATCATCTGTCTAGCCTTTTACCAACTATGTTGGGGTCGTCTTCTAATTTCCAGTCTCACCGGATGCAGCTGAATACCAGTATTTTACATGGAGCGAATGCCTACCTGACCTCCACAACCCAGTAACTGGGTAATACGATACCCCTTGGTAAGAGTGGTCGTCAGACTTTCGGGCTTCTGACGACCTGTAACGGCTGTCAAAGATCCACAAATGACAGCCGGGACCAACGGCTTAACGTGCTTTCCGAGGCACGGAGGAGTCTTGATATGTAAAGATGGTCACCCATCCACGGACCATCAGCGGCAAGCGTAGCTTAACCTGATGGCTCGACCCGTGCGGCTGTTATTACTTAGCCACGAGCTCTTCATTGGTACACTGTATAAATTCTATAATAATTTTTAAACATAAGAGTCAGTTAAGACCGCGACGTGAAGCAACGCGAAGCTGCGCGCACTTTTTAACAATAATCGAACGTATTTTCTTCACGGAAAGGTATAATTTCAGTGCAAGTGTTGACACGTGTCAAAGTACGCTGAGATGCGCAGCGCGTGTACCTTATTGTGTAGTGAATAAATTCGATATTGTATCGGATCATAAAATAAATGCGCGTCGCGTCGCGTCTCGGTGTGAACTGAATAATACGGATGAGGACAATTTTTTTTTGTCCTTCACGTAGCACCTATTTTTTCTTTTTTTACGTAATCAAAAGATTACGGCGAGTTAAAATGTGCCATGACGTCACTATTCGGTAGATTTTATACTGAATTGTGACATAGCGAACCCCCACTCCCCAACTTGAATGCGTTTTATCTAAATCATTTACAACTAGCTTCATCTTTCTGTCTGACCGACCCCTTGACAATTCAAAAGTGCCTGTAATTGGTTTATTTGAAATAAATACTTTGAGTTTGAGTTTGATTTTAGATTAATAAGATGAAGCAAAAAAAAACGTGTCATAATAAAGAGTATTCTATTCTAATATTTTTTCTAATATTATTCTAATATTGTCTGACTGACGAACTAAATAGTTTTAGTTTCCCCTATTCAAGTGCCTGTAAAAATGGTTTAATTGTAATAATAAACCATTTATTACAATTAAACCATTTTCAGATTTATAGTTACCTGAGTACTACGCCCTCGTCTGCGTCTTGGCAGAATACCCTTCCGCGCCATGAAGAATCTGAAACATTTGGTCAACACGTATTTACAGTCAAGTTACAATCAGAAATATGAGGCAAAAAACACTTTTTGTAAACGTTTTATACAATAAATATTATTATAAATATAATAAAAATGTATATACAGTATGTTATCTGACGAAGGGCGTTCCCGTTAACCTGCAATAGTACAGCGACCATAGATGCTAAAAAAAAATAACCATAAAAAAATTATAGTAATATATTCACAAAAATATGAAATTGATACGTAAAAGAAACACTGTACAAACACACTTGTCACACTTGTTTTTTTACGTTGAAATACAAGTGTGCGTGTACAGAGTGTTTCTTTTACGTATCAATTTAATCGACACAAACACAAAAAAAAAAAAAAAAAAAAATGGACGCTATACTATTGCGGGTTAACGGGAGCGCCCTTTGTTAGTAAACATGATGTATAAATATATATAAATTAATAAATTTTCGTAAGTAAAAAGCCGCTGACAACAGCAAAACGGGGGTCACTGTCGGAATGCAAAGGAAAGAAAGAGAACCGCGATGGCACAACGCTTGTAATTTAATGCAAAATATGAAGCAATTATCGATTTACTCAAAAATCTGTTAAGTAATCGAAAATAAATCACAACAAAGTTCTGACGTTTAATACAGATATTTTGGATGAGAACTCAAGGTAAAACGTTAGTTTACCGTTAATTTGCATCGAGTTTTTTTTTTTCAAAATGTGTTGTGTTATCAACCATGTCCTGAAAAAATTTTTTTTTTATAAAAATAAATGACCGCTTAACAACAAAAAAAAACGTTATTTTCATAAAAAGATTTTAATAAGTTTTTATCCGACACCGTGGCCGCTAGCAAAACAGCTGACTGAGGGAGGGATCGCGCTCGCGGCCGGTCAGGTCAGGTCCCGCGCCCCGCACCCGTGTTGAGACGCAAGTTCGTTGCCCTAGCGCATAGGGGAGAGGGTGAAATACTAAATACTAACAAAAAAAGTCGTAATTTTCCATTGATTTTACGTTCTATAAATGACACCAAACCACTGGTTTCAAAGATAACGGTGTTTACCCTAACACCCTGTAGATTTGGCATTTATTTAAGTCAAACCTACTTTGACCGTTTGCTTGTTGTCAGCGCCCTAAACACAAATTTTCCTGACAAAGATATGTACTAAGTACTAAAACTTACCGTATGGTGGAGATGGGTATATTGAACTGCTCGGAGACAGTCTGGAAGGTCAGGCCGCGACTGACGCAGTCCGCGGCCTGACGTAGCACGACCTCGCTGCGTCGGATTCGTTTGTTGATGTTGAACTCTGACGGCTGGGAGGGCAGCAGCTGTAGGGGAAGGTCCTGATGTTCTACGTTATAGAGGAACTTATTTTGTTTGACTGTGGAGTATTTTTTTTCAAATTGGTGTCTTATTATTCCTAATACTGGTATTCAGCTGCATCCGGTAAGACTGGAAGCCGACCCCAACATAGTTGGGAAAAGGCTAGGCAGATGATGATGGTGTCTTATTATTCCTATTAGGAAAAACTTTTTACAAAAAAAATAACTTTAATTTCGGAAGTCGGTGGCAAATAACGAAAATTGAAAAGGAAAGACTTTTTTGTGTTTTTTTTTTGGACGTCACACGTCGGTTGTTTTTTATTGTAAAAAGGTATTTTTTTTCACTTTTGAGTTGTGGTACCTACCCCACACAAATTCGAATACCATGTTTGAAGTGACGGAGTAACTTAAAACATCGTCTAAATCGACTCAGTTATATCTAATCGTCTCTCGATTTATTTAAGTGGAAAAATACGTAATATTGAAGGTAACTCAAAAACTACGCAAGCAAAGTTAATAAAATGTCTAAAGGAGCACCAAACCTCCTCATTTTTGAAGTCGGTTAAAAAAATAATTGTATACAAATGATAGTTAAGTTTCTCATATTCAAGTGAACTATGTAAGTTCTTATTGAAACATAAATTCCTATACACCGAAGGTATCATTAGAATATCTCTGGAAGCATACATTTATGTCATAGTTCTTCTATAAATTAGTACATCTACTCGACACTAGATAGCGCTATTATCAATATCATTAGTTCTTCTACACTGCTAAAAGGATCTTTTGGCGCTCTATTGTCGTCGACAGGTGGCGCTGTTGGTAAACATTTGTGCAATTTTTTTGTGGAATGTATTGTAAAAACAAGATGGCGTCGTGAGTTCCCATTTTGGTCACGCGCCAAAAGAATCTTGTAGCGCTAAACTCAACAACAGATGTTCTCACCATACTAGGCGGGTGCGCCTGGTCGCCCACATGGATGACGTTGACTGAGGCGGAGGAGCCCGGGCCTATCGTCATGATCTTAGGCCTGATCTCACGGAAGTGAGGGGGGCTTTGGAGGTGTAGGGCCTGTTAAAGATAGAATATACAGATTTATAAATAACATCGTTCACAGTTCATCGCATACGGTGGTCTAATGGTTGCAAGCGCTACTGCTGAGCATGAGATCCTGGTGTCTCGACGGCATGTGAAGCCAAGTCAGAGGTCCATGAGCGGCATAAAAACTCTGACACTAACCAGTCGAAAAAGAAAAAAGACTCTTCAGGAAATACAGACTCTGCATGAAATTTATTACTTACATTATTAACATGTCGTATGATGAACGCAGGCGGCTCGTCGCGCGTGTCGTACGTGTGGTCGTCCGGCGGTCGTGCGATTGCTCCGGGCCGGTCCGGCTCCGTGTCCGATGGACTATCGTATTGACACTGCACGTTTGCTATCGGGAAGTCTGTTGGAAGAGATATTTGTAGTGAGGTTTTGTTAAGTAAGAAAAAATGAGTTAAAAAAAAAGAAAATGTACATACTTTCCTTTTCAACGTTTGATCTGGTTGAAAATAATGCTCCATTTCTATTTGAGCCACCAAAATATAATTTGGCCCAGAGCAGGACAAAAGTCTCTTCTGATTTAGAAGAAGGAGGGAGATTAATGCTCGTACCTTCTTTGTATAAGAAGGGGGCTTTGTCTTGCAGTGGGTAGGCAAATATCTCTTTTGAAAGGGATCTTCTGTCTAACGATTTATTTCAATGTTTTTTGCGGCCGATCCCACGACCGCACGTCCTCATGCGTGCCTTTATAGGAGGACATGCGGGCGTGGGATCGGCCGCACTTTGTGATGGGGCCCGCTAGGCATGGCGGGCTGATACCAGTCGGGGGTGCGGCGAATGTACAAATATCTCCCGGGCCCCTGACTCATGTTAGAAGTAGGAACAGTGGGGTTTTAGTCGGTAGGAGTCCGACATAACATCCATGAGGATTTCCCCACGGAAAAAATTATAAAAAATTATTACACGAAAAAGGTAATATTATAGGGTTAAAAATAATAATACATAGTGTACACGACAAAAATCATTATTATTAATAATTATTTTCCGTACAATACAATCACCCGTAACACATAGCTTCTAGATACTGGCATATTACTCTACGATAATTCCCATTGAGTATGGCTACATTCCCAGTGATGGGAATTTTAATGACAGATCTTTTGACAAAAAACTTGGCAGTGCTTTATGCCCAATAATAGAGAGTAAATGGAAAACGAACCAGCACGATCGGCTTCGAGTAAGTTTGTCTAATTCTATGAAGATCCGAATTTGTAAAAGCTGCCAGTGTAATTAAATGCTCATTCACAGGAGCGGTAAGTGTCGAGTTGCCTGATCTTACGACCTTAATAATGAAGTCAATTGAGTGATTTTTACCATTGTCGGGAAAGTTATACTTATTACGAGTAAAAAAGTTAGTACCTACTTATTATAATATAGACATGTCAAAAAAGGTCAGTAGATAGATACGTATGACTCAAATGGGAAATTCAATCGTACTTAATGGGAATTAAATTCACGAAACAATCGCAGAGTAATCATAATTACGTTACATAATTAATTCACTTATTATAATTATTTTACTTACAATTTAGTTAAGTACATCAATTATGTGTTTTAGATTAATAATTATTTTGGCTTATTGTAAAATAAGTAATAAGACTAAAATTTTACTAAACATGATTATAAAAAGTGTAAATAAATTATAATTAATTAAGTATACAATATTGCCGCGTGGTCCCGGCTACTGATCCGGTACCTTTCTGTAGGTCGCATTAAGGTTACCAGTTACTAACTTAGTTTTGCCTCATCTTTATGACATGAAATCCATACCGTGTATACCCCGCTCAGGGGGCCAAGTCTAGTCGAGTCTCGAGGGTTTCTCATGTTTTCAATGATTATTTTAATTATGGCATTCACATCCAGACAAAGGCATTAGCATTGCGCTAGAAGTTCGTAACCTCCGAAAGAAATATCAAAATAATATTTATAACATTATGACTTGTCATTACGAGACTACCAAATATTCAAGATTTTTCCAATGAAGTATAATAAGACGACGACGGAAAATCATAATGATGCCTTTAAATTAGGAGATTACTAAAACTGTTAAAATATACAATTATGGTATCAATAATCGGCCATTCCGACACAATTGCGTTAGCAGACTTGCCCCCAGGCCAAAGTGATACAGATTCTCATGTTAAGTTTGCCCTCTCTAAGTATGGAAAGCTTCAGACCAATTAGAGGTCAGCGGGGCGAGCGCGGCCTTGTGACATGGCTCGAGTCACACATTTTATCATGGTCATATAAAAGGAGATTCGGCAAGAATGTATGGAAGCTGGTCTAAGCACCAATAACAACCACACATATGCCATTAGATAGGTATTAATATAATACAATAACAACTATGGCGGCTCATTCCAAATCGCTGTGTGACAAAAAGTTGTGGCGATGTTTGCAGGACTGACCTGGACGATATATAATGGAGCCTTTGGAATAAAATGTATGACTCGAGCCATGTCACGCAGTAGGTCGTGCTCGCCCCGCTGGTAGCTCTACCTAACTTCTTTTTCCTTTCGTGTCGATGGTTTTTATACTTTTATTTATATGTTTGAGCCGAGTAGGAGACCACGTTGATTGTGGCATCAGTGGCGTTCATTAAGTCTTCTTTGGTGCAAGTAGGACTCTCCAGCAAGTGGACTATAGTCTGATCAGAAGCACCGCACTCACACTAGATGTTGGATGGGTCAGTAATCCCCCACTTCGACAGAGCCCAGCTGACCAATCCTTTCACCACAATGTGCACCCAAAAAACTTCTTATACCATCGCTTTCCAAAGACTCATCAAAGAGGTGTCATTCATAAATTATGATCAAGCAAAAAAAGATTTTCTAACGCTCTTTTTTACATTATATGGAAGAAGTGGTTTATATTCCTCGGAATGAATCTATGTAGGCATTGCAAATAGTTATTCTGAGCGGGGATCAAATCTTTTCCGCAGGAACGTGTTTAGTTTGCGCTAACTCGTTCGATACGACGCTAATATTATTGGTTCTGTAACTTTCTACAAGGTGGAGACGAAAATACGACAGTAAATTAAACTTCGTATATCTAATGACGTTCCCAGACTGGATACACAACTGTAATCAAATATACATATCCAATCATTTAGTCACTACAGCTAATCAACTAATCGCTAAAACCCATACCGAACTAAAACTCGTCACTACTATTTAGTTTGTTTGAAAAAGTATGTTTTTTAATTAGCATTTTAATTTATTGTCGTATTGCCGCGTCCACCTTGTATAAATGAGCGCAAATAAAATAAATCGTTTACCTAAATAATAACTGGTCTCATAACGTGTTATTGCTAACTTCTTTGCGAAAGCAAAACCTGCCAATAGGGCGGGATAGCGCTATAATTAGGAACAATATAGCTTCCTAATTAATTTAATTATAAGCTAAATAATTATTCTACTCAAGCCGACCACCTCATAAGGAAAGAAAATCACTATGTCCTCTAGATAAGTCTACAGCTTAACTAAATTACAAAAATATTATAATTATTCACACATTTAAAAATTAAGTACAATAATTATTTTAAGTACGATAATTATTTTCTTATAATTAATTTACTTTTTTACTTACTATTAGTCGTTGCCAGTGAAAAACAAAATCAACAATAATTATAAATAATTAACAAACAAAAAAAGTAATAATTTACTAAACATTTGGGTTGGATTAACACTACTTTGGCGAATTAGGAACTAAAAATATAATTATTTGACTTATAGTTAGCTATGGGTAAAGATTTATTTATGTTAGTCAGTGTAGTCACACAGTCATTGCAGTCAGGTAAGTCGAATAGTCAGAAAATCATGATTAAAATAAAATTAAAAGCAAACGGTTTATTTTCTTTTAATTATAGACGTTTTTTAATTGTTAATATAAAATGCATCAAAATACGGAGTCAGGTGTTCATACATTACTTTTTTTATCGATGATTTATCTGATTATTCGAGTAATTTTAAGTCTATAGTTTTTGGTCAAGTAATAAAACTATTGGCACTTAGTAACATTTTATCAATTTGTGTGAGTTTTTAATAAAAATAATATCATAAATTATTTATGATATTATCTACCCACACAACCGAAAATAAAGATGGTTTTTTTTTTTCATTATATTCTCTTTAGCAAGGAAAATGGATAAAAAGATTTTGTTAGATCGGTGTGGGAAAAATTCAAGATTTTAAAAAATTCAGTTCTTGGCTAGTTTTTTCTTTGGATTACAAGACATTAAAGTATTTATTGCACGAATGGCGCCCGCGCTAAACGAAAATCTATTGGTTTCGATAGAATACAGGTGCAAATAGAATGTGTTCGATCGATCATCCATCCACCATGTAGATCGATCATCGAGGTTTGATGTTTGATGCAATCGAGTTAAATTGTTTTCATTCGACTTCGATTAATAGTGTGACTGCAGTTTGTTATCAAAATGTTGATGATCCGTCGTTTATCGATCGATTGTTTTAAAGCGATGTAAATTGACTGATCGACGTCGAACGATGGCAATCTAGGAATACCTTCACTTTGGATGAAGTAAATAATAATAACATATTTTTTTACTTGTATAAATTAGACTAGATGTTATCTTAGGAGGACATATCTTTACATTTTATCAATTACGGTAATAGGCATACACTCACATATTTTTACGATTATTACTTATTTCTTTTCAAAGGAAAAAACTGTTCGATTTATAACACGTGCGATAACCGAAACCGAAAATGTTTTGATGACTAATCGTTTTGTAAAACTCATGGACGATCGACGAAATTATACAAATCTGTATACTCTTTTATACTAAGGAATTCTGAAAACCAATCGCCTGAGGACCGCAGGGTTTCGAACGATCAAAGCAGAAAAATATTAGCTTTTTTGTTGGCATTTGGCAACTAAATAGCACCTGAAGGCTTAAAACTGGCACTTTGGCAGAATCATAATAGGAAAATAATCAATTCGAGGGATTCGACAATTTAGAGGGTTTTGAAGGAAACTCAGAACCCATTGCTTCATAGGTTTAAAATTTATTTATCGAAATGAACTGTCAAAATGAAAGATATTGAGATAAATTGCCATTTAACGCGACGTTACGCGCATTTTTTAACAATTATCGAACGATTATAATTATCTTTACGAAAAGGTATCATTTCAGTGCGAGCGTTGACACGTGTCAAAGTACGCTGCGATGCGCAGCGCGTGTACCTTATTGTGTAGTGAATACATTCGATTCGTGTGTCGGACTTAAAAAAGTACGTGTCACGTCGCGTCTCGTTGTGAACCTTTACGTAATTCCCGCAAGATGTCTACTCAAAATATTACTGGTAAAGATATGCCCAAAATACTTTCCTACGCTAACATTACCTTGACTACATTTTACATTCTTTGGTTCTTAATGCTAGCTCCCTGTAGACACAAACTCCATTTATCGAAACATTATAGCAGTTTAAGTATATTGATAGAAAAATCTAGATTATTTTACTTAGAACTCTAATCGCCGCAGTCTCAAACGACACTTAATTTTAAGCCCGAAAGTTTGAACTGATCTTTGGCATTGGTTACGATATCCCGAGTCTGAGAACCAGTCTAAAGGTCCATCAACTGGGCTGTGGTGGTCAGATACGCAGTCGCTCCATGTAAAATACTGGTATTCAGATGCATCCGGTTAGACTGGAAGCTGACCCCGAAATAGTTAGAAGGCTAGGCAAATAATTATGAATTAAGATGTTCTTAAAAGTCTTTCTGAAATAACATCACGCCTATAATCCCAGAAGAGTTGGGTAGAGGTGTACCTATAGTCATTTCGTCAGTTATGTTTAAGTCCCATGTAACAGAGGCGAGCCTATTGCCATTAAATGGTGCCAAATCTAGACTCCGGCTGCTACTGAGAAATTCCTGGTGGAAAAACCCAATACCACTTTGCCTGACCTAAGAATCGAACCCAAAACCTCATGTTTTTCTGTCTCTCATATACCCCTTAAAGTGAAAAAGACAGCATGAAACTTAGCGGCGATTTAAAATTGAATAGCGTTTGAGAATACGGCCATAAATACTTTAAGGTTACATACTATGTAATGGCGGAGGTTACAAGTAGTACCATAGTAGTTGTAAGACTAAAATACAGTCCAAATAGAGGTACTCTCGTTTTAAAATTGTTTCTAAGCTGAATAATTCGGTTAATATTTACAAACTTGCTTGATTCTGTCGATCAAGATCATCGATCCCTAATCGAGAACCCTAATTGAGAGTAAAAACAAGTTATCGAAGTGATTTTTTCTTAATTGCGAATTCGGTTCCACTTCGGGACAAAGGCCTTAGTCTATAATAAGGCTTTATTTTACTAATAAAAAACAAGAAACTTCAATGGAATGGCGGCGATCGAACAATTTTTTCGATCGACCAAATCGATCAAGTCTGTAGGTTCCTTAAGCAAACTAGGTTACTTTAACAAAAATATAAATAGGTTATGAGCAAAATATTATACTTATCATTACAAAAGGTGTTTAATTCAGTCGTTTTGAAACCAAAAGTACCTACAGTACTTGGACGTTAAATATAAGACATCCGAGCTCCAGAAAGAGACGGGATGAGTGAGACAGATGGCGCTCTACAAAACCTAACCTTTAAATTCGGCGACTATTTTAACGAGAGTACCTATGAACAGAGCTACCAAAAAACTTAATCATTACATTTGGCAAGATTACAAAAGACTTACAGAGTATCATCATACTTCTCAGACCTCGACTCAACCATGAGATCTAACGGATCCAAAATCTGCGTCCTCGCCCCGCGTCTACCTTTGGAAAACTGACTCTTAATATCATACTTTTCCATCCAATTCCGTAAAGTTTTCCTTGGCACTCCGTACTTATTTGAGGCGGCGTATACACTGTAACCTTTTTTCACGGCGATTAAGGCGTCTCTGAGATGTTGCGACGAGTATTGCTTATAAGATTTCTCTTGAAAAACGTCAGTTTCTATGTTGACAATCTCGTTCGGTCGTCGGCCAACTAGTCGCGGTCTTGCATGGATGTTTAAAGGGATGCCGTGGTCCATATCGATAAAATGGCGCGTCACTATTTCCGTTGAAGTTCGAAGTCCTGAAACAAGCAAGGTCAAGAAACCGCCCTTTAGAATTACAATTAAAAACATAAAAAAGAGGGAAGTGAAGAAACATGGGCGTTTCTTTTCCTGGCTTCTTACAGGCAGCTGTAGCTTTCGCGGAGAGTTGTAAGGCTACTCTTTTCTATGAGACTTTTTGGTATATTTCGAGCAATTCACGAGCTAACGTAATGTGTATTCTATGTACACTGACATAAGGTTCAACTGTTTCACGCAAGCAAGTGAAATGCAAGAACTATAATATGGTATTCGCGTTATGAACTTAGTCGTCGGGCCTTAAATGTCAGTAGCAATAAGAATGTGCAACGCTATGCGTCTTATCGATAGTTTGCTATCTGCTCTATAACTGCGAGCGAGAAAGATTAATAACAATGATAATAAGGCCCGAGAACTCAGTTCTTAACGCGGTGACTTACAGTCAAAATTGTGTTAACTTTCGGAATTCAAACTTTCGAATTAGTTCAAAATTGACATTTTCACGAAAGTCACAGTTGACATTTTTGTCTCATAGAACGAGGGTAGTCGTACAAATCCTTTAATAAAACGTGTACAGCTGAAAGATAGTTCACTCTAGTTTGCTAATTAATCTACGGCTTATCAAATAGGATATTAATATGCTACTTTAATTAAGAACTAAAATGGGTCCATATCTTTTTAGAAAGGTTTTATTTATCATTTTATTGGCAAATAGGTATGTATGATAAAAAAATTACATAAAGGGATATTAATTTTATAAAATTAAAACAAGGTTTATATGTGGTGCGACCATCTGATTCTGCTCTACTTCTACATAAATATTTTGTGGAAAACGAAAGAGGCTGTATTCCAATGCAAGAGAGAGATAGCTATACAGACGAATAGCACCATCCCTCTTTCGCAACGTAACAATGATACTTTTAAAAATTACTTTTATCATAAAGGTATAATATTGGGTGTTTAATAAATTATTTAGAGTGAACTATCTTCATAAAAATACGGGGAAAGCATGCGTTTTGTAAAAAGCGAGGAAAAGCCGCTCTTCTGAATTTTTGGGATTTAAATATCTAAAGCGTGGTTAAGTATAAAATTATTTTCGGAAAAACGAAAAAAAAATTTTGCGGGCGGGTTTTTTAAATTTTTATGTGTAGTCGACCAAAACCGACCACAGATGCTTACAAAAGCGCTTGAATTTTGTCGATCCACTAATAAAAACTGTAGGTTAAAAGTGTAGGGTAAAAGTTTGCCGATCGACGAAATCGAGCAAGTGTGATCGTTCCTTTACGGTTTGTTAAATTAAAGCAATAGGTACTAATTTATTATAAGTAAATTTATTATATACTGCTTTTATTTTATTTTTAAACTAGAATTGCAAAATAAAGCTATAAAATACATTTTGGGCAGTCGTGTAAAAAAACTGGAGCGGAAAATTAATGACGAAATTATAATTAGGAATTAATGATCATTTTTCACAAAAATCTGTCCTACTCAAATTAATTGAATTAAAACGACCAATGCATACGGTAAACCTCAATTTAATTGAAACATAAATAATTACAATTGGTATGAAATACATTAAGTACAACCGGTAAATAATAATAATACGCGAACGCAATGACCAACATAATACTGTTTATGAACATACAATGTAGCTGAATTTATAGTTTTTTATTGTGAACTCGGCTTTACACAGGTTCGAATTAAATAAACTAGCAGTGGTGGGTACCACGAGTGGGTTTTAGTCAGTAAAAGTCTGACACGCCCATCCCCTCCGCCCAGAGCGGGAGAATTAATTTGATGATTTTACACCAACAAAAAAAAAAAAAAGTTTTACAATGTTTAGAAATGACCTTGCCCACGCCCCTATTCGATTTGTTCCATACTTCCAGGGACACCCTGTACATTCGACGAGTTATTATTGTTTTGTCGTCATTAGACATTGATGAAACCCATCACGTATGAAAACTTTCGCTAGCTAATTTAATTAGACCGTGTATAATAATCAGTACGCAGAGATGTATATTGTAGGTATTTCGCCAGTTATTTTTAAGTCCCATATTATGAAACACGTCGCGGTCACGGCTGTCATTCGTAGATCTTTGACATTCGTAACGGGTATTAAGAAGTTTTAAAGTCTGGCAACTAGTCTTACTTACATAACGTACTATCCAGTAACTGGGTTGTGGAGGTCAGATAGGCAGTCGCTCCATGTAAAATACTGGTATTCAGCTGTTTCCGTTTAGACTGGAAGCCGACCCCGACATAATTGGGAAAAGGCAGGCAGATAGATGATAAGTTAGGTACAGAATTATTTACTTCGTTTTTCATGAAAAGATTCCGAGAACGCTATTTTTTCCCGACTGTGCACGAATTAAAACCAGTTCACAATAAAAACTGGACAAGGCTTAGCATTTTAATACAATGTATATATCTACAGTAGACACTTACAACTATATTATTATGTATATATTTATATACTAGTAGGCACTTCATGGGTTATAACGTGTTTTATATATTTATGTGGGTAGTTTGAGATAAAGCGCGCTGTTCGATTTTCAGCGCTCAGCTCAGTACAGAAAGTTGAAAATCTAACAGCGCGCTTTCATTGAAGCTCATATCAGACTACGCTATAATATATGCGATATACTTATTATAGCGCAGTCTGAAATGAGCTTTAGGTACTCATTTCATTTAGGTGTCGCAAAAATGGGCCTAAGCGTATTTGCTACTATCATCGGAGCGTTAATATGGCGGATCGAGCGTTAGAAAGATACATACAGGTATGAGTGACAGAGAAAACTAGACCATAAAAATATACAAAACACGTTGTTACAAGAGAATAATAACTAAAACCATTAGAACAGTATTATTTGATAGGAACGTAGGTAATATCTAGGCCATTCAACGTGGCTATTCGGATAGTTAACCGTAGGGATAGTTAATTAATCGTTTCGATAGTCACCTCTCAGACGCGCTGGCTAACGGTATGTTTGGAGAATGATACTACCGATAGTTAATCGTAGGGATATTTAATTAATTGTTAGATAGTCTACCTTCAGACCAGTTGAGATACGATACAGACATAGTATGATACTTCGGGAGTAGAGATAGTCATTAATCGTTATGATAGTCGACTATCGGATAAGTTATGAAACAGTTAAGTTGTTTGAAAAGACCAAGTACTATATTCCAGCATATTGATTCAGTGTGATAGTTGACTATCCTAGTAATTAATTACTTAAATAGTTAACTATTCCATAGTATATTTCAAATGACAGTTAATTCGAACTAGCAAACCTTTAGGAGACTTAACTATAGTACTCAACTACAAGATTCAATAACTATCCCTTCATAACAAGTTAACCATTACGATATTAGGCTAACTATATGCCAGAATTGATGAGAAATATTATTTTAACTAACACGATAGTTAACCGTCAAGATAGTAAACTGTATATCAGAATAAAATGACGGAATTATAACAAAGCAAAATATTATTATTGATTTAACCTCTTTTCGTATAAGTATTAAGGCCTATATAAAATACTTAGTTAAGGAAAATGGAAATGTGATCATTATAATATAACAATAATTGTTATTTGTAGATCTTTGACACTCGTTACTAGACTAGTTGTCAAACTTTGACAACTAGTCTTACTTAGGTATTCTGTTACCCAGAGAATGGGTTGTGGAGGTCAGATAGGCAGTCGCTCCATGTAACATACTGATATTCAGCTGCATCCAGCTAGACTGGAAGCCAACCACGACATAGTTGCGAAAACGCAGGCAGATCATGACTGTGAGATATTTTAATGATCATCATTTCTCTTAAATTCCCACCAAGCAAAAGTTTTAAAAGTTAAAAATCTCAATATAATCGATGCCCAAACATAATTTACCCTAATTAAGTACAATAATAATTATAAAATACTATAATATATAATATAAATAAATTAATACAAATATAATTTATAATATGTTAAGCCGTTTTTTAATAGTTATTGTAAAGTGGTTATTTTTAGAAGACATACACACATTTTTTTATAAGCTTTTTAATAACTTCGTTCGTATGTGTTTCCAGTTATTCAGTTTTTCGTCCATTTTTTATATTTCTTGTCAATTCAATCGAAGATCATACTCAAATTACTTACCCATTTGAAATAAGTCGTGCTTCTTGTTAAATTGATGACATTTTTTTATATATTTCCTAAAAATAACCAACAACTGCAACATTAAAAAGCTTAATATAATTTTAATATTAAACACTAAAAATTTCATTTTAAGTCTTTTCTTTATATATATTTGGACGAAGTCCCATCAAGCACTCAGTTTTTTGAAAAAGGCCAATCATTTCATTTTTATAATTAAATATAATAATAATTATTTTAATTTATATAACTAATTAATTTATTACACAAGCATATAACGACAAACTTACTAATAAATAATTATAATGGGAGAATGTCTCAAATATTTTGTATACTTACAACACTACCCCAATAAGCTGGCAACATTATCACCATTTTTTGTATAATAAATAATTTGTAATTTAATTTAAATAATACTCTGAAATCATTTTTACTCTTATTAATATTTTTATGCGATTTCAAGTTGATTTATAAATAATAAAGAATTAGTACTTAGATCATTGATTGATTTAAAAAAATCAATTATTTCTGCCTAGGTTCATATTTGGTAAGAACACTTAATATTTTGGTTATATCAAATATGTAAAAAAAAAAATTGTACTACAAAGCCCTATTTATAAAACAAATACTGTATTTTAATAGCTTCCACAAATGGCGATAATAAAATGAAACATTCGACACATTATGGACAGTCAGCCCCGCTGCCACCTTGCTGAGTCAGGAGGTCAGACAGGCAGTCACTTCATGTAAAATTCTGGTATTCAGCTGCGTCCGGTTAGACTCGAAGCCGACCCCAACAAAGTTAGGAAAAGGCTAGACAGATGATATTGATGAGTTGTTCTCATACAAGCTATGTGACGATGACCTTGTGAAGAACGGTCGAAGTGGCGGTACTTGGGGGAGGCCTATGTCCAGCAGTGGCCGTCTTTCGGCTGAAACGATGATGATGATGAAGCCGTGTGCCCATCGGCGAAAACGACGAACTCCATTCAAACATTCATACCCATTTTCAAAAATCCTTGTTTGGTGTTCACATACATTGAGGAACTCTTGTGCAAAATGTAATGTTTCCCGGACCCAGCGGTTTAGACTGTGCGTTGTCTGTCAGAGAATTAATTTAAGACGTATATTAAAAAAAAAAAAACAATGAACATCAATATATTTAGTAACCTATTCCGCTTGACTATTCCTAAACAGTCATAAAAAAACCCTGTAAGAAATCGAAACGTGTCACCTTTCAATGAGGCATCTTCAGGATGACGATTGACTAGTCGTGAACCCGAACACGACGTGTTGCCATGAGCACTGGAGGCAGAGACAGACGTGACGTTTATTTAGTAGATAGTCCGTTCAGAGCCTGGAACTGTTTAACGGAATAGTTGCCAAGAAGTATCATCTTGCCTGTCAGGCCCATGGCCAGGTGGGTGGACGACCTACAGAAGATCGCGGAGAAGAACAGGAGAACACTCGCTTTCGAGGTATGACGAACAGAGGGCCTAGACAAGTGAGAATCGCTTCGATAGCGTTTCGTATTGCTACAGCAACTTTCAACAGGATTGACATAAGCCTTTCGATAGTTTATGTCAGTACTATACATTTTTGCGTTTTCTATCATCGTTATCGCTGATAGAATGACACTTTGTCTAGGGCCTCAGGGTGTAAAGTTCACTCATCCTCTATAGAAAAGGGAGGATCTTTCGATCAGACTCGGGGAACTCGTATATAATATGTTGATCGCGTGGTAAACTCTAATTGCGCGATGCAGGATTTTTTGTTTGACGGTCTTTTATGCGTAGTTCGCATGTGGCGATTTAGATGGGCCATACTCAGCAATGGGTGGAACAAGGCTGCCAATGACGATGAGATCGTTCATGCCGATACAAGAGAAGTATAAAAACAATACATTTGAGACATTCTCCAAATTACCTAAGAATCATCTATCTTTGGGTACAATATTGCGGGACAAATAATAGGAATACTTTGTACAGTACCACGCGTTAATATGAGACATCGAGCTTTACGCGCGAGCCGTTGAAACCGTGCACCTAGCTTCTGACGTTTCATAAGCGCCCTTGTAGGTTTATGTGAAATAAAATAATTTTGATTTTAGAAAGACGTTGTCACACAATTATGTCTAAAGCTGGGTACTGAGCGGCGTTATGTAACGTGTTACACAGCGAGCGTTCGCGCAGTCAGTACGGGGAAACAAGGCGCTCGTAACGTACTGACTGCACGAATGCTCGCTTTGTAACATGTTACATTACACCCCGTAACACCGGTCAGTACCCAGCTTAAAACAGAGACAACGTGAGACAAGTAAGTACAATATGGCCGATAAATTATGGCCGGTCCGAAGTTTGAACACAAGGCTGCGCAATAAAAAAAATTACGCACCCAATGGTGACACGAGTGAGAGCCAATGTTCAGACCGGCCGTATTGTACGAACTTTTTGTAAACCGCGATGGGTCATATTTACGATAGGGTACTGTGTGACTCTTTGCATGGAGCCCTACAAGGCTTGCATTACATCGTCAATGATGTGGTATGTGAGTATTTAGGAGAATGAGATGTCTGAAGTGTTTTTGGAGTCCTCCAAATTATTAATTACGATCAGAATGTTTCAAGTTTTTAGGAATACTTAAATATTAACTTTTGTTTCAAGAGTTTTATGTTTTAATCATAAGGATATTGTAGAAAAATCAAGCTTTTTGGCGAAATATATGTATTTAGTTAAGAGGGTGCATTCACAAGGTTGACAACGTCGCAAATAGCTGTCAAATATTTCGCTGTTTTGATTTATTAAATGATTGACGATTTAATAACCTCATCCAATAAGGAACGTCCATTTTGAAGTCGATTAAAAAAAATTAGATTCAGAACATCTAAATACATAGATAATGTTTTTTTGAACTATATTACTCAAGTATTCATTTTCAATTTCGTCATAGATTGACAACCCAAATATTCACACACCACTCACAAAATATTAAATAATAAGAAAAATTTCATATCTTTGGACAAAATAAATAAAATAGTAGGTAGGTCTTAATTTAAAAAATAATTTTCAGAAAATTTCATAAATTAATTTTTTTCGTTTATCTTTGCTTTTCTTTGGCAGTTTCTTTTATCTTTCGTATACTGGCCGTTTTGGGCCTATCTCTATAAAAGTCATGCAGCCCGAATCTCAAAAACTGTTCGACATTTTTTAGTAGTTGCTCTTAAAAATAGCCATATATTTTTAAAGTACATTCAATCCTAATTATAACAATAAGTCGTTTATTTAACAGAGAAAAGAAACATAATTTAAACCTTATTTACTAAAACTTTGAATTGCATATAACAGAAAAATTTCATATAAGCACCTTTGACAGCTGTCAATGTCAAAATGGACTGTCAAAATTGACGCTACTAGCTGGCATAGTGACTTCTGTTGGTGGGGCTAGGAATTGTACCTCCTTTCCGACATTATCTGATGAAAATGTAACTAAATTGAACGGAAAACGTACCCGTGGATGCTAATTCGTGATTCTACTTAGAAATTGAGTGCTTTGATTTGATTATTTGAATTTTAAATCTCCATATGAGCGTTCATTCTGAAAGAGGGCAACGACGCAAAGAGCTGCCAAGTATTTCGCTGTTTTGATTAATTTGGCAATATAACTAAAATGTGACTAAATAGTGAACTAAAATATTGGTTATGAAATGCAGTACCTAATATCGTAATACCGAATATTTAGTTTCAGATTTGAAAAAAGTATTTGGAAAATTTTCAAATGCATTTTTATACACCAAAAACGGTTACAACATCAAGTTCAATGTTGTATTAATATAGCAATTCATTATTAATATTGTAGTTCACTAGTTAGCCATATTTCATATTTCCATACAGTAATATTGCCATTTAATCAAAACAGGAAAATATCTGACAGCTAATTGCAATGTTGCCAACTTTTAGAATGAACGCTATTAATTTTCATTTGACATTTGACAATCTCAATTTTTGTCGATGATTTTTCAATTACAATTTAATAATGTTATTCAAACAATTATTTTTGAAAAAAGTGGTAAAATATAAAGTTGAAACCGTTTAAATACAGATGTGTTACTAATTGCCTTTAGTGAGTGATTACCAGTGATCGGTAAAGTGTAAGCTAATCTACCAGACGTTCAAAGAACAGGGACAAAAAAGTAGAGACTTCCTTACGACTAAAATATTTTTTCGGGACTAATGTCTGGGGTTTCGGGACTTCACTTAAGTACAACCAAAACAACTATCAAATTTATTTCCTGTTTCTGTTTAAAAAAAAGAGTATGCACGAACTAATTCGTTTGAACGATGTAAGTAAGCGTGGAAGCTAATGTAATTTACATACCAGCTTTAATAATTCTATAACTTTTTTTCGTGACATTAGTCCCGAAAAAATATTTTGTCGTAAGGCGTCTCCACTATGTATCTGTTCTTTTTCGAACTTTAGGTATTTTAGCTCACGTTTATCCGATCACTGGTGATTACGTAAGAAATTAACCTGAACAGCTTTTATTTACCTTTTCATCAAATAAATTAGTCAGAGATGTAAGTTACAGTGAAACGGTGAAGGAAAAATATCGTCACCAAACCGGTCCATATCCTAGAACCAAAAAATTCGAAGACATGTGACATCTACCAACCCGCACTGGGTCCGCGTCTCAAAGGGAGGGGACCGCAGTCCCAGCAGTGGGAACGTTATAGGCTGATTATTCTTATGTTAAGTCCCATGCCATTCTTTAAGCCCACCAACATAAGTACAGTACGCAGGCGTTAATATGACACATCGAGCGTTAGAAAGAGACTGTCACACAGTTATGAGTGAGAGAGTCGACGTGAGAGAAATTCTCGGTTCCTATAAACAAAAACGAATCGTTTTGCTTACCAATAGTAGCTTTTTGCCAAACTGGGCATATAAACAGGTTCGTAAGCTAATGTTACCTGTGATAGCTACCTCCATATGGGAAGGTCTTTGCAAGTCTTTGCTTCATTAGTGGTAAAAATACAAGTCGTAATTATAACCAATAAGGGCCGGCGCACACCTGGCGAGGCGCAGTGCGGCGCAGTTGTCACTGTCAAACAAATATCAACGTTGCGTGAATAATTGCGAGAAAAATTAAGCTGAGAATAAATAACCTGAGACGCGCGCCGCTTTCCGCTAAGACGCGCCCTCTAGCTTATGGAAGTTTATTTATTTTCAACTTTATATAAATTGCCGCAAGGTCGATATTTGTTTGGCTACGCCTCGCCAGACGTGCGCCGGCACTACGGTTCGTACATTATAGGAATCGTCCATTAGACAAACTTCTGATGTGTCACATTAACGTCCACTCTATATCTGTACAAGTTTCTTTTGGCGTGTAACCAAAATCGGAACTAACGCCGCATTTTGTTTTTCGATACATTTCACACAAAACAATTGCACGAATGTTTACCAACAGCGCCCCCTGTCGATGACATTCGAGCGCCAAAAGACCTTGTAGCTGTGTACTACCAGCTCATTCATGCAATGACATATTCAACGCAGAGTTGCCATCCACAATTTTCGTTTCCCCACCTTTTTCCTCAGATTTCGTTACTCCTTCATCTTCGCTCGTAACATTAGAATTAGTAAAAGTTAGAAAATGTTTTCCGAAATCGATTTCGGCCTCATAAGCCTCAGTTTCGGTGCCACTTTTCTCATAATTCTGTGTTTCAGGGACGTTAAAGTCGAAATTTTTGTATTCTTTCTGTTTTTTACTGTTTTCGACGAATTGTTTTAACTGTTGCGGCATTGGGAAGGAGGATTTTATGTGGCATCGCTTCATCCAGTTGCGGAGGGATTTGCGCGGGACTTTGTGAGTTTGTGCCGCTCTGAAAGACAAAAAAAACATTATTTGGCTATTTGAGCTGAGAACTATCAATTATCGGAAGTAAGGGAGAACGAATCTACCGTTTGTACAAAATCGCCGGTGGTGGTGGCGAATATGTGAGATTCAATTCTAGAACGAAATGTTCCACAAATCATGAAAAAAAAATTGCGCCGTACACGTGAAATCCTTACTAATATTATAAATGCGAAAGTAACTCTGTCTGTATGTCGCGCTTTCACGCCAAAACTACTGAACTGATTTAAATGAAATTTGGTACACATATAGTCTAGAGCCTGAAAAAGGACATAGGCTACTTTTTATCGACATACCACGAGCGCAAAGCCGCGGGCGGAAGCTAGTAAAGAATAAGAGAGATTTAGTGTCAGAGAGAGATATACCTTTCTTCTCTCTCATGTAACTAAATGTGCCTAAACGTTACGCGGCCTTGAGATTTCACTTTCACTCTCTTATTCTCGTCAAATTATTGACACCGCCGCCACCTAGGAAGTTTCAATTCAAAAACTTCGGTCATCGCAAAAAGCCCAGGTTTTAGTTAAAAACAAAAACGCACACGCCTCGCAAACATTCGCTTTGTTTTCTATTTATGGAAGTATTTAAAATCATACTATGACGTCTATGACTTCTCGAACTTGGCTTGACAGAACACTTTCTTTTCGCGTACTGACAGAGAATAAGGTCCTCTAATCGTCCTCTTTTTAATATTTAAAATATCGTCTGTCAATCATTTGAAGTTATTGTTATTAATTTGTGGTGCCGTGTTTACCTTGTTGGCCCATATGGCTACCAGCCAGGAAGTCCGAAACGGATACCGGGACCTTGGCAACAGGCAACTGAAGGAACACGGGTGGGTTTTAGTCAGTAAAAGTCTGACACGCCCTTCCGCTCCGCCCAGAGCGGGAGAACTCATTTAATGATACCTCACCATCAAAAAAAAAATGACCCTATAGTAAAGAAAAAACAATTTAAGTATCTCACCTGTATATGCTCCCTCCTTTCTTAACATCCATTAAGGCCGCCCACATCGCCTCATTGGAATATCGTCTATTAGGGTTGAACTTTCCCATCATCACCCTCTCCAAATCCTTACGCGACAACCCTGAGGAACTAACCTCTTTCCCCTCCAAAAATTGGTCCAAATCAGACTTCAGCACAGTCTCCCCGATATCTACATTCCTATCTTTAAATATTGGCGGTCTGCCCCGCCTTCTCATCTGAGATTTCTCCCCCAATTTAGGGAAAACTTCTTTAGTGGCAACACTGTCTTTGCTCTTTGGTATCAACTCTACTTCGGATTTCTGGTTTTTGGTATCAGGTTTTGATTTTTTTACTTGGCTAGCTTTTAGCAGGGAGACTTCTAACTCTCCATTCTGCTCCAGCCAAGACTTGTAGTAATCATTTTCAGATTTTTCGTTAGATTTCTGTATGTAAGCTTCGTCGGTTGGGTTCGTATTAAAACCGTATTTTGAGAATTCATTCCTGATTTCACTGGTTGACATTTTTGAGAGTCTGTTTATATATTCGGAGTTGACTTTAGCGAGGTTTTGTAACTTCGTTTGAAAGAATAACTCGCTTTCTGGCTTCACACGGAGGTAAGGGCGACGGGCTAAAAGAAAAAAAAAAATTAAATCATGGAAATATAAAATATTGAACCATGAATGGGAGGAAGAATGTTAAAATAACTGACTTAAATGTCTGTAAGATAGTCAATAAGACCAATTCCAATTAAAAAAATATCATAAGGGTTCCGTATACGCCATTGGGCTCATCATCTGCCTAACCTGTGCCCAAATATGTAGGGGGCGACTTCCAGTCTAACCGGATGCACCTGAATACCAGTATTTTACATGGAGCGACTGCTTAACTGACCTCCACAACCCAGTTACTGGGTAATAAATGCTGGTAGTCAAACTTTCGGGCTTCTGACGACCCGTAACGACTGCCAAAGATCCACAAATGACAGCCGGGACCAACGGCTTAACGTGCTTTCCGAGGCACGGAGTCTCGATATATAATGGATGGTCACCCATTAACGGACCTCGGCTAGCGTAACTTAACCTTCGATCGACACGTTTGTGTTCCTGTTTTTATTTAGACACAAGCCCATCATTGCCATTTGGCTACGGAACCCTAAAAGACAACAACATTCATGGTTCAATTTATTTTTGCTAAAATAAGTACTTAATAATTTTCTACCGAATTTTATAGTAAAAAAAATTGGCCTACCTTACAGACATTTTTTATATTTTTCATTTTCGCTTTCATTCGACAATGTCCATTCACAATATGATCTTCACTCTACACACACGTTTTGTCTATGGACGTTTTGACCGCGTTAGAAATCCAATTTTATTTATTTATCTTTTGTAAAAAAAAATTGAAAATATTCAGTAACAAAATAAAATCAAAATCAAAAACAAGCAAGTGACGAGAGGGAAGTCACATTGCAAACAAACATTGATTTATTTAATTAATTAAATAATAAAAATAATAAAATTAAATATAAATTGTTTTTTGTTGTATTATTATTTTACTTACCAGATGGTTGTCCAAGACTACTGCCTGGCTTCCCTGGTTCATCATCCTGAAAATTGTAAAATATAACTTATATTTTTGCCTGTCTTTGTTTAGAAAATATTGTGGGCCTCACCACAAAAACTAAGACACTTGTTCAATGCGTGTTTAATGTCAGTTTTATGTCAAACTCCATATAGAAACGTCATGTTTAAAAGGTGTTTAGGCTAAACAACTGATAAACACGGTTTTGTGGTAATAAGGTGTATGTTCGGTTCTCTCCAGGCACCTTTTTTTACCCGACTACGGCGAAGAAAAAAGGAGGGTTATGATTTTGACCGGTATATATGTATGTATGTATGTTCATCTGTTCCCTCATATCTTCTATACGACTCGTCACAATTTCACAAATGAGGTGTCGTTGGAAGCGTCTTGATCGTCCGCTGGTTATAGGCATTGTGACGTCACATTAAATTAAAAATGGCGCCCTCTAGAGGACATAAAGTCAGGAACTAAAAAAAATATATTGTTTAATCGTATCATGTTGGGTATCAAATGAAAGGGCTTAATGAGCACATTTCAAAAATATAATGCAATGTGGAGACGATAATACAACAATAAATGAAAAAACTGGCAATACTAATGCATAAGAATACTTAGGAACTATCAAATAAATCCTAACATCGAAATTAAAAAAGTCATTTTATCAAACAAACTAAATAGTAGTGCTGGGCCGAGTATGGGATTTGCCGATCTTTGACTATCGTAACTAAACTATTGGATATATTTGATTAATTTTTTTGTATGTAGACCGGGAACGTCATTGGATATACGGAGTTTTATTTTTTGTCGTATTGTCGTCTCCACCTTGTATATTATAACCCCAAAGGAACTTAAAAAAAAATAAAGTTATAAAAACTAAAACTTAACTACGACTAAAAAGGTATAAACAAGACACCACAGACCGATAAATTAAATCCGGAGTCACACGTAATCTGTTCGATTTATGCCCTAACACGTGTGACTCCGGATTTTTAATTTGTCTGTCTGTGGTGTCTTGTTTATACCTTTTTAGTCGTAGTTGGGTTTTAGTTTTTATTTCTATTTCTACTTTACCAAAGCAGAAATAGTGAATATCGAAAAAAATAAAGCTTTAACTTTTTTAACGACTAAACAGCGTTATAATCTGTCACTTAAGTTTCCCTCAAGCACGCCGATTTTTTTAAATCACCTCCTAGACACCCAAATTTTGCCAGGAAAGCATTCCCTCCTTTCCTAGGCACAAGGTTGCCACACCTCATCATTAAGCTCCATATTATCGTTGTCCACCTCTCCATAGCAAAGTCCGTCCTCTTCCAAAGTCTCCTCCTAAATGTCCAATCTCTCAAACATCATTTACGTTTCTACAAAGTCTTTTATCGTATGTATGTAGCATCTTACACCCGATTCCTCACATTTTACTTAGACTATAGATACCACATTCCCGACTTTTCTCTCAAACTCCCCCAATATTGCCCTCACTCACCCTTAACTCCCCCTTATTTTCCCCAAACTCCCCCCGTTCCTAGGACATAAGGTTTCCTCACCTCATTAAACTCCATATTATCGTTGTCCAGCTCTCCATAGTAAAGTCCGTCCTCTTCCACAGTTTCCTCTTTGATGTCCGCTCGTTCCTCAGACTTCCTCTTTTTAGTGCCGTTAGTTGTTGTTGCGTTGTTGTTGTTGGTTGTTGGCTTTGAATGGTGTGTTGTTGGGCCTGGAATTCAGTAGGAGACATTGAGAACTCATAGCATTTAATGCTAGCAATAAATACTAAATCCAGGTCCAATTTTTTACATCTAAATTGAAATATGACCGTGTAAACATCAAAAACTCACCGTTAACAGCATTCTCTCGCTGCGCATTCGCGACGAGTGCTTCGCTGGCGACCGTAAAGTCTTTACTGTCAGGCTTGCCGAGCTCCGATGTTAAGTTCGAAGTGTCGCTTGAACATAAACCTGGGGATGAACAAACAAAAACGGTAGATAATGGTTGAAGAAAATTGTGCTGTGGAGCTGTGAAAAAGATAGTATTATCTTAGAAACATATTTCATCCAGATATAACAGCGAAAAACAGTGACAAAAAATTGGAACTTGGTAAAACGCCGGAAGTAAATCTTTTCTTTTTTAGCCTGTGTTGTTGGAATTGGAAGTAAAAAAAAAACTTTTGAGGGCGAACGTGTAAGGCTCTAAGAATGGAATATGACCACCGGGAAACAATGGATGGTGTAAATGTTGGTACGGTTTAAAAGAAGCATAGAGTGTATACTAAGATGCCAACTAATACATATACTGCTACTAAATATTCTACCTCTGATCTGCAGCGCCTCAGCAGACTTGAGTAGACTGGGCAGCTCTTCCTGCGTGACATTCACCTCGCCTTTGTACATGAAGTCTACCAGCGCTTGCATCTCGCTGAACCTGCAAGAGAGAGAAAGATAAACAATAGTCCCGTTGACCAAATTTCGGTTCAGGCTGCCAATATTGGCAGTATCGACGCAAGCGATATACATATATAAATGCATACGTAAACATATGTTTTTATAGAGGGACCCTGGGCTAGGTAACAGCATTATGGGTCCATCCATTTCATACCGACACCCTTCAATGCTTCGGAAAGCACATTGAAACCAATCGGTCCCGCCTGTCATTCGGTCAGTCAGAAAGATGAAGCTAGTTGCCCATTCCATAGCGCAGTAAGTTCCTACGGAGAAGAAAGGGCAAAGAAACTCCATGAATACACAACATAGTCGACAGAAGGTTAGGTAGATGAAGACTTACCGCATATCCCTCATCAGCACTATGGGGTGGTCGCAGGGGTTCTGCAGCAGCAGTCGCTCGAGGTAGGCCGAGCAAGCCGACAACACGAGCTTGTGACATCGCAGTTGACGTGACTCACACGCGAGCGTCACGTCGGCGAACTGTTCTGTTAGCAGGAGGCGGGGGAAGACCGCCTGGAGTGGAGAAAGAATACATATAAGTTGAATAGCAATATCAGAAAGATCTCCTAGTAGTTGACTACGAAGGACTTTAAAAGAGGCTGTGACCTATGAGTTTGTATCGGCTTTTCTTCTTGGAGTAGGCAGATAGGAAACCTCATCTAGTTTTTTAAATATGATTGGGTTGTTATTTAGCCATCTCAGTGACGATCTTCGCAGGGTGACTGGTAGCAGCTTGATAGGACTAGTAGAGGATCGAGTTGAATGGCGTGTGGTTGGAGAGACCTATGCCCAGCACTGGACTGCTATAGGCTGATGATGATAATGAGCACAATTCTTAGGCATTCCGAATCTATCCAGCTACCATGTAACGATGTATAACCAATTTAAGGCTAACGGGAGGCACAAAAGTCACAGCAACACTGGCAATAGGAAAGAAATGGCAACAAAAATAAATAGAAATCAGAACATACCTGTAAATTGGTGTGATAGGAGTTCCACCGCACACAAAACTGTTGCGGGGGCAACGCCATCTTTCGTTCAGAAGGCGAACTATTACACAACTATCTTAACATATCTTTGGCCAATCACTTCACGTTCCTTTTCCAAAAAATTGCACAAAACCGTTGCTATACCTTATTTAAAAAATTGCACAGTTCAAAAATTTCCCACCAAAATCGTTATCACAGTGTATAAATTCTAATGCTATCAAGTAAAAAATATTTTTCTTTTTTTTTTGCTAATTTATTAAGTACGACGAATACTTCGTTTTTTTTTATTTTAAGTAGAAACTTTTTAGACTAGACTGTATATTTTTAAGGTTTGAATACTGGAACTGTATTTATATACCTGGAAAGAGAAAAACTATCATTAGTAAATATGCTAACAGATTGGTTGTTTCGACTTTCTATACGAGGAGGGCAAGAGTCGTATGCAGGATTATATTTTAATCCCTTTAGGGTTTAAATATATAGCTCGCCGTCCGATAAGGACCAGGCCCGGGTCGATGGCGCGTCGTGTTCCACGCGCGCCTCAAAGAGTTGTCAGCACAATTGGCAGAGTCCGCTAGGACCGATGCCTGTCAGGGAAACCACGAAAGGGATACCGGGACCTTGGCAACAGGCAACCGACTGGTTTTAGTCAGTAAAAGTCTGACACGCCTTTCCGCTCCGCCTAGAGCGGGAGAAGACATTTGATGATTAATCAACCTCAAAAAAAAAAAGGGTTTATTTATTTTATATATATTTTCAAAAATCCTTCCTAAGTGAAACTCACTTTCCTTATATAAGGAACTCTTGTGCAAAATTTCATGCACCCGGCAGTGCGTTGTCCGTCAGTGAATGAAATACACCGAACTACCGACTATGGGAATCTTGGAGCTATTCTGCAAAATAAATTCTCTAAATTTAAAACTTATTTTGACACAACTAAAATCGAATTTGACAACCACGCGCCTCCACTTGGTACTTGTTTTTCCTACCCCGCGTTTTTTATTAGAGCCAGAGGCGCGCATGCACGGCAGCCTCGACGTGTTTTTAATGGAATTTTTCAGTTTTTGTATGGAAAATAACTAAAAAAAATAAAAAATAATTACCAACATGTTGAGAATTAGGGGTTTAAGGTTTATTGTTTATAAAGGGGTTCGAAATTTTCATTATTTTTGCGATAGGACACACCGTTTTCGAGATATAAGCAAAAGAAAACAAAAAAATACAGTACTGTATTTTGTAACTGAAGTCGAGGTGTTGGTTTGAATTTTAGTTCATGACATCTAATTTTATTCCACACATTTTTAATCGCGATTAAATATAGTCAGATTGAGTTAGAGGATTTTAGATATAGGACAAAATTATAGGTTAAATCGTCAAATTCAGAATAGCATTTTCACGAAACTAAACTCAGTGCCAGCTTAGTGCTGTCAAACTAAATTATAGTTAAGTTGTGTCATTTAAAGTCTATTTCAGAATGAGTTTGATCGTTTGAGAGGACTAAACAAAATTTTAGTGATTTTTAGTTTAGTTTAGAGAATTTTCTGACAAGAGAATCGGCACCACTAGCTAAATTTCTAGCTAAATTTCTTATTTCCCCGACCCCTGTCGCATCCCATCGCCCGCCCGCGTTATTACTTCCTTTTCGCTTAGCGTTGTTTCTTACTTTTTTTCTTTCTTTACGGCTAACAGTCTTAGCCTGATAGCTTTTGCCTTAGGAACCTAGCAAAAGGAAAAAAAGTCAGAAATAACGCTTACCAAGAACGAAAAACTTACTAGCGCGGGCGGGCGATGTGATGCAACGCGGTGGCTATTAACTATATTAGCTATTAACTACATATTTGTCATTTATTGGGGCCTATGATGATAAGTTTTAAGTAGTACTTATTAGATTGTGTTAATATCCATATTAAGATTGAAGTATTGATAACACGAATACGACGAACTAGTGGTCCTTGGATTCAATCACAAAAAAAAACACCCGACTTTAAAAAAACACGAAAAATAACTTTAATTTCGGAAGTCGGAGTCTTTACTTTTCAAATTTCGTTTTTGCCACCGACTTCCGAAATTAAAGTAATTTTTCACTTTGTGTTTTTGTTTGAAGTAGGTTGTTTTTTTTTTGTAAAAAGATTTTATTTTTCTCTTTTTCGTTGTGGTAATTACCCCACACAAATTCGAATACCACTATCTGCTATGTAAACAACAGTGACGGAGTCAAATAATATATCATCTACATAGACTAAGTGGGAAAAATTACGTAATATTGAAGCTAACTCAAAAACTACGTAAGCAAAGATAATACATTTTTTAGAGGACCACCTCTAATGCATGACCTACCAAACAAAAGAATCATCAAAATCGATTCATAATTGGCGGAGTAATCGCGTAACATACATACAAAAAAAAACAGTAGAATTGAGAACCTCCTCCTTTTTGAAGAAGTCGGTTAAAAACATGTTTGTTATCTTTTTTATTAGACATTACTGTCCCACTGCTGGGCAAAGACCTCCCTACTCTCTTTCCACCTCTCGCTGTCCAGAGCTGCCAAGGACTTGAGAAGAATTTATGTTTTAGTATGTAACAACCTACTAAAACATAAATTCAAAGTCACCAAGAGTAAGAATACATTCTGAGCAGCCATCCCTACTTTTATGACCCGACAGAAAAACATACTAAAACATTTTTTCACACTAAACAAAAAAAATCTCAGACATCATCCTTAACACACACCATAGAACCTACCCTTAACAACCCCCGAAAAAAGCAAACAAACGCGAATGTAGCGCAAAACTTCCATCACGTAATTGCTGAAGTTTTTTCCCAAGTGCGAGCGAGATAGCTTTACGTTTCGCTGCTCTCCTCTAGACTTTAGTTTGAAACAAAATGTGGGTACATAAAAATCGATAGGGGCCGTCGACTGTGACCCTATGGCTATAAGCTGTATACCTTAATATAATGTTGTTGTTACGCGGGTGTCATTGGCCTGGCTATTTGAAATTTGATCGGTTTGGAGACTATATAGATATCATTAGGCCTATTATGACAAACGTAGTTATGTTACTTCATGATTCATTATCTGCCTAGCCTTTTCCCAAGTATGTTGGGGTCGGCTTCTAGTCTAACCGGATGCAGCTGAATACCAGTATTTTACATGGAGCGACTGCCTATCTGACCTCCACAACCCAGTAACTGGGTAATACGATACCCTTGGTAAGACTGGTTGTCAGACTTTCGGGCTTCTGACGACCGTAGCGACTGTCAAAGATCCACGATTGACAGCCGGGACCAACGGATTAATGTGATTTCCGAGGAACGGAGGAGTCTCGATATGTAAAGATGGTCACCCATCCACGGACCAACCGCGGCAACCGTAGCTTAACCTGATCGATCGACCCGTGCGACTGTTATTACTTACCACAAGCCCCACCGTAAAACGATTAAGTTGAGGTTATAGTAAAGAATATCGTGTACCTTCCTACCAATGTTTACAAAGAACGCTAGTGTTTTGACGTAGATTATGAAAACGAAACACCGCCATGACGCACGATAAATTGTGCGAGTATCCGAATTACAGGGTTTAACTTAGGTACCTAGTGAGCTAGTGACCGTGGAGTTTCTTGCCCATTCTTCTCCATTGGTAGACTCGCGACAATCTAAGAAGTCCGTTTTGACAGCTATAAAAATGCTTTGTGTAGCGATGAAAAAACAAATTAGTTTCTTATAAACTGATTATCGAGACATCGATTGAACATACTTAGAGAGTTTGTAATCGACGACTCATTTACATTGCTAAAAACTGATTCTCAAGGCTTAACGTTTTAGTACATGTACGAGAACGAAACGTCAAAAGGGACTTCTTAGATTGTCACAAGTGTAAGTACCTACTATCTGACTACCCTGAGAAGAAGTGGCGAAAAAAACTCAGGGGTCAGTTTCTTTTACAAGTCCAGACATAATCTTGGACGGATTATTGAGGACCATGTACATAGTGTCTGAAATGATCTTATGAGGCAAAAACCACACAGATTTGAGTGGACCTGTTCAGCAGGGAATGTATTTTTCGTAACATTCTAACTGCACAAATTCACGACCATACAATATTTTAAAAACCATAGATAGTAAACTCAATCGATATCAAAGGCACTTTTCTCACTGACAGCGATGCGGAAGAATTTGTTGATGCCCTATGAGCCGTTCCTTTATATTTTATTTTTTCCCTTTGTATATAATTAGTGTAAGATTGTATATTTTATTTAAAATTTTGTCAAAATAAAGCACCGTCAAAATAAAGTAATCTAATGCATGCGAATCTTTAAAAATCTTCCCATTCACATTAGCACAAAAGATTCGCGCCACCCTCAAAACACTTCCAAATTCAAAAATAGACTCGAAGAAAAAACGCCCTTCATTACCATTACCACTATAACTTGACAATCAGGAGTGGCGCTGCTTGTCAAGAAAATAAACAAAATTACTTGAATTAAGAACTTAGTTCCGTATTCCGCCGTCTGTCAAAATATGCTGGCTGGAATATGTATGAGGGCTCGAAAAAGCAGGGAGGGAGTGTTATCTTGCAACGGGTCCGGGCGTCGACCCTAGGGGCGCCCGAAAATAGACATTGCGGGGGTCCACGGCAGGCGCGGTTAATTTTGGAGCGACTTTTGAGGCCAGACGGTTGCTTGGTTGTGAAGCGTCATTCTTATGAGTCGAAGAATTTATTGTGAAGAATGATTTATTTTGGGTTCTGACTTGACCTTTAGGTATTAATGTAGATGAAAATATCATTATAATAGTATGTATAAGGAGGTTTGTTATTAGCAACCTGTATTAATAAATTCACGAAACGTCACACACCAACCTAATGGGTAAGTGATATCTACAGGGTCAAACTAAATTAACTAGCGAAACTCTGCAGAAGTGATGAGTACCGACATCTAAACAAGACAAAAAAAAAAATTGTTGATTTTTATGGGTCAATGACCGCTGGTAGTATCGTTACTACATACTTCAGTATTTATCTGTTTTATCGTGTTGAGACATCGATACTTAACACGTCTGTGAAATTTACTCAAAAATTATCGTTCAAAGGTAAAATTCCTCTGTAGTACTCTTTATGAAGAAGCTTTCCCGGGGAAGTACTACCATCACACCAATTTTTGTGTTCCTATTTGAAGGGTTTCGGTACCGGTGCAGTTGCACAGGACACATTTCAGCTTTGTCTCCGATATAGCAACTAGAACACATCTGGGATGTCTTTCTGGTATTACAGGGTCTAGACAAGTGACAATCGCTTCGAAAGCGTTTCGTATTTCTACAACGACTTTCAACAGAATTGACATAAGGTTTTCGATAGCTTATGTCAGTCCTTTACATTTTTGCCATTCCCATCATCGTTATCGCTGATAGAATGTCACTTTGCCTAGTCTAGGGGCTCCGAGGGCCTAGACAAGTGACAATCGCTTCGAAAGCATTTCGTATTTCTACAACGACTTTCAACAGAATTGACATAAGCTTTTCGATAGCTATGTCAGTCCTATACATTTTTGCCTTTACCATCATCGTTATCGCTGATAGAATGTCAGTTTGTTTACGGGTTCTGATGTCCAAAGATGGTGGTAACCACTTCCATTAAATTGTTGGTTTGTCTGTCAGCCAATAACATGGAACATACGGTGTAAGGGACAGTAACTTAGATAGGCTGTAAGTCAATCCATGTAAAATACTGATAAAGCTGCATCCGGTTAGACTGGAAGCCGACCACAACAGTTGGAAAAAGGCTAGGGATACTGTATATAATCCAGTGATGGGGGTAAGTTTAAATCGATCTTACGCTGTGCTGCTGGACAGTTTGTTGCGCCATTTCTTCTTCCCAGCTAAAGCACCAGGAAGTGGTGAAGGGCGGGCGTGACGGGGACTGTCTTATGTAAATTTTACGTACAAATATTGCCAGTTCTCAGGCTAATTTGAATAAACGACTTCATTTTGATAATAACTAAAAACATAAACCGTACGTTTTCATGTTTTCTTTGTACGCATACGGCACTAGATTTTTATTTACACTATTCAATTGTCCAGAATATAGTAGTGATGCAATTGTTATTGTTTTCTCAATTGACAACAGTTTGTAAATGTGAAAATACTATAGTTTACTATATCCTTACTACAAGTGATATCATATCTTTGTTTGATTGTAAACTATCTAGATTTTGCTGTTATGTCTTGTTGATATTAAAAATAATAATACTAACTGCAATTAGTTTTCCTAAAAAAGAAAACAGAAAAAATTATAACATCTTCGAGAAGCGAACGTTGGTTCATGGATGGAATGATCTTTAATTCTTTACATACCGAGACTCCTCCGTGTCTCGGAAAGCACGTGGTTCCGGCTGTCATTTGTGTCATCTTTGACAGTCGTTACGGGTCGTCAGAAGCCCGAAAGTCTGACAACCAGTCTTACCAAGGGCTTACCCAGTAACTGAGTTGTGGAGGTCAGATGGGCAAAACTGGTATTCAGCTGCATCCGGTTAGACTGGTAGCCGACCATAACATAGTTGGGAAATAGGCTAGGCAGATGATGATCGTCAATTAGAAGCGGAACTCCTACCGATCCTTTCATCTGAATTCGAACAAGGTCATTCGAGGCATATGATACGCCGATTATCATTGCTTCTTTCTCTCAATATATTTTAATGATGGTCTGGCAGTTTGAGTACTTTATGTGGTCTACCCAAATGTCCTTTCTTTGGTATTGTTCGTCGAATCATTGAGCTTCTTAAGTTCTTAGTTGAGCTGCACGATACGAGCTGGACAGGTCCACTCAAATCTCTGTGGTTCTTTCCTCAAAATACCATTTCAGACACCAATCTACATGGTTCTCAAATAGGGCTGTCAACCCTCCGGGTTTGACCCGGAGACTCCAGGTTTGGATGACGCATCACCGGGCTACGGGTTGACATTGAATATCTCCGGGTTAGACGGGGTGGGCGCGAATTCCTAAGTCCTAATGCTCGCTTCAATATTAACGGTGGATTAAATGTGGGTTCGGTTATTGAAGACAGTAAATCTTACTGAAATACCGAAAATCCTTGGAAAAAAATAAAACAAGAAAAATTGCTTAAGAAATCACAGTCCATGAAAAAATATGAATTTCCTTCACCAACAAATTTGGTGATATGGAGGCAAAACTAGCTAAGTGTATTTAAAAAAATGAAAGTGTAACATTAAAAGCCAACGCGCCGCCATTCACATTAAAATAATATGTAACAAGTTAAATTAAATAAATTAAAAATTTATAAAGCCCCGACAAAAACAAAACGGTTTTTTTTTATAGCTAAGAACACTCTCGATCAATTCACCTTTCAAACAAAACCAAAAAAATCAAAATCGGTTCAGCCGTTTTGCAGCTACGATGGCGCAGACTGACACACAGATACACACGTTAAACTTATAACACCCCTTTTTTTCCGTCGGGGGTTAAAAACAATAGTAAATCATTCCTCTAATAATAATATTAGTGACCATGTCAGTTTGAGTCTAAAAGGACCACCACATGTCGAGCTGTCTGTGGTCTAAAATAACCACAGTGTGGGTCCAACAAGTCCCAAGTGTTCGCTCGGTAGACCCATGCAAAGATAGTCGCTTGAACTAGATTCCTCTACTGAAGCGACCAGGGACTATAAATGGGATATCAATAAAGGAATAGAAATCTACAAGTCGCCAGAACGCGTGAGATAGTTATAACCAATATGTTTAAAGTTTTAAAGCCTTCAAGAGGGACCAATAGTCTTAATTTCCATCAGCCAGAATGAATCATTACAACGTTTAAAAAACCTCCACGAGGGGCCAACATACTTTGAAGAAGTTTGGAGTTTGAAGTGAAATGTAAATCATCATCATCAAATGTCGATGAGTTATGGTAATTGTGGTACATATAACATTAAAAGTGGCTAAGTTATAAAAGCCGTTCGGGGTCGATCCAGGGGCACAGTAAATATCCTTCTTATTGTATTTTTTTTTATAAAATATCTTTCAATATTGGAGGAGGAAATAGACGAGAGCCGAACCTCGAATTATGACTTTTTGTATGGAGAAAAAGACCGACCCTATTTCCTTAAGACCTCAACAATAAGCACGACATTTTAAAGACTCGGACACCACAGAAACGTCACACGTCGTCATTGTTGAGCCAAAAATAAAGCAAACCACAGAGCATTACGTAAACTGTGTTATAGAGAACAGCTGAGCAATTTCTGACCTTCGGTCCGTGTACAGAATAAGTAGGTATAGTGTACTTATAGTTAGTGAAGAACCACATTTAGTAGGATGAGTAACAGACCTACGTTTGTTTGTGTATAACGATGATGGAAAAGGCAAAAATGTATAGGACAGACATAAGCTATCGAAAAGTTTATGGCAATCCTGTTGAAAGTCGTTGTAGAAATACGAAACAGTTTCGAAGCGATTGTCACTTGTCTAGGTCCTCTGAATGTCATTTAAGAAACGAATAGGAATATTAAAAAAACCGACAAAGTGAATGTCTAGCTTGGCAACTAGCTTGGCAACTAGCTTCATATTTCTCACTGACTGACTCCTTGACAATTCAAAAGTGCCTGTAAATGGTTTAATTGAACTAAATGCTTTGAGTTTGAGTTTGAGTCTGACCACGCACAATGAAGGGTTCCGCAGTTGGGATGAAGTTATCCCAAGTACAAACTTAACATTGTTGTTGAAAAACATGTCCTCCCAATCAAATGTGGAATATATAGTCCGTCTTTGTACCTTTTTTTTTAAGTGCGAAAAGTTTAAATAAATAAATAAATATATGGGAGAACATGTTTTTCCCATGCCAAATTACAGCTATCTATTACAAACAGTCTCTGAGCTAAGCCGCGACAAACAGACGGACAGACAGACAGATATGGCGAAAATATAAGGGTTTCCTTGTTGACTACGGAACCCTAAAAACGTGGATGAAAGATGTTAGGGATAGAGCGAAGTGGAAGGATATCTTCGAAGAAGGAGAAACACAATGGTTTGGAGGACCTAGTATGTAAGCTTACCTAGAATGAAATTAAGAATCAAATTCATCTCTTTCTTTCTGATTAGATTTAAAAATGTAGAATAACTCAGAGGGCCTAGACAAGTGACAATCGCTTCGAAAGCGTTTCGTATTTCTACAACGACTTTCAACAGGATTGACATAAGCTTTTCGATAGTTTATGTCAGTTCCATACATTTTTACCTTTTTCCATCATCGGTATACGTTGATAGAATGTCACGTTGTCTTGGGCCTCTGGTCTGTCTGTCTGTTACCATTTCGCCTTAACGGCTGCTTTCCATAAAATTTGGCACACAGGTAGACTTGTGACCTGGGTACTTTATCCCGATAGTACGTTCTCGTGGGATAATTTCCGTCCTCCATAGAATCCTCCACACTCTTGAAATAATTGAGTGACTTCAATATCATGAATGGTAGACATTATGTATTACTAAGGTCCAATTTTGTGGCATTACTAACGAACCTATGACGAGTTTCTGTAAGTTAAACGAATGTTGGCACCTAGCCAAGAGAACTGGAAGATTAAGAAGATATCAAGTTTTGTAGGAAAATAATATTATGTTGAGTTTGAGTGTAAATCTTGGAAGCGAGAAACATCATCGGGTAGCGAATTTCTTAACTAGGTTAGGATCGGATTCTAGTTAAACTAGCCTCCCAATTGCGGAAACACACTTGCAAATCACAACAGAAAGATTTTGAAAGAAATTGCTAATCCGGCTCGAAGGACCAAAATAAATATAGGGGATCACTTACCGATATGATAGCGAGGCGATTCTATTGGGATGATGAAATAAAACCGACTGCTTTGAATGTTCGTTAAACACTGAATTATTGAAATGTTTTTTTTACATTATTCATTATTTACAGTAATAGGTACAAATATTGTGTGTGCAACTGTGCAGAATGCACTTTTACGGTTCCGTACACATAGCTTTTTATGTTTGAAAAAATCGTGTAAACGACAATGTAAATAAGGCAATGAATATTGTAGAATTGTCAAAATAAATTAATTGGGGTTGTGACTGTATTGAGAGTGTGTTAATTTGTATACATTAAGATGCAAGTTCATTCATAAAGGCGTATGAAAAATGACTGAACATTTGGGCATAATATGTTTGTCACAAATTTTGTCATAAAAATCACACCACGCTCGGCGATACGAGATAAAAACATTGATGTTGATAGTATATACTATACTATACGAGATGGTGCAGTATGATTCATTTCACGGGTTAATTCTAGCGCATAGATAAGGAGTAAATACTACGTATTTCTTTCATTTTTAACCGACTTCAAGAAGGAGGAGGTTCTCAATTGGACTACCTATATGTTTTTTTTTCTATGTACGCGATTAGTCCGCCAATTATGAATTGATTTTGATAATTCTGTTTTTGTTTGGTAGGTCATGCTTCAGAGGTGGTCCCATATTTGATTCACTTTGATTGCGTAGTTTTTGAGTTAGCTTCAAAAGTAGGCACCACATCTAAATACATTTTACAAAAAAAAACAACAGACTTCCAATAAAAATTAACTTAAATTTCGGAAGTCGGTGGCAAAAAACAAAAATTACTAAAAGCCCTTTCTTTTTTTTGAAAGTCTGTTGTTTTTTTTTGTAAAAAGTTTTTTAGATCAGCAAACGTATGTTTAGTTTACCATAGATTAGGAAACATTTGGTAAAGTCAGTCAATTCTTGACCTAGAGAAGGACATAGGATACCTTTTATCCCGATATTCCAACTGCGGGGCACAGCGTAGTCTTTCATATATATAATGAAGAAATCTCGATGTTTTGACAAGACATAAAAACCGTGCGACACAGGGGCGGGTCGCTTCTGTAGCCTAAAAGCAAAATCACAGAAAAATCTAGTGCTACTTTAGTGCTAATAGAATTCAGTAAATACTAGATAACAGACAGTACATCTTTGTGTCTGACGTCAGAACAACGTCACTGTAACAAGATTGTGAATAAGACGATCGAATCTTCAGAATTTTGGAAAACAGTTTTGGTAAGATTACTGGGATTTAGATGAGGAGCTTTTGACATTAATAATTTTGAGCGTGTGAAATATACAGGAAATGATTATTGAGGGTATCAGGATTGTGGTTAAAAAAACTATTTAGTTGTACTACCTCCCCACACAAATTCGAATACCACTACCTGCTATGTAAATAACAGTGACGGAGTGACTTAGAACATCGTCTAAATATACTAATTGGAAAAAATACGTAATATTGAAGCTAACTCAAAAACTACGCAAGCAAAGTTAATAAACCACCGGGAAAGAATCATATCACCAAGGGGTCTCGTGTTACCCAGTAACTTATAGGTTGAGGAGATAGGCAGGCGATCCATGTTAAATACTGGTAGTTGGCTGCATCCGGTTGGACTGGAAGCTTACCCATAGTTGGGAAAAAACTAAGCAGATTGATTGGTAAGATTACTGGGTTTTCTTTGGGATTTAGATGGGTTAGAGATAAGAATAAGTATTGAGTGTGTGAAATATACAGGAAATGATTAGATATGGTAGTATCGGCCCCGACTTACGAGTTGTAGGTCGTCGGTTCGAACCTAAACAGGTGCTTTACTTTGTGTTCATTATTTAATCACAGTACTCTCAAAACTTTCTCGTCTATTTCCTCCTCCAATATTGTACCAATTTGAAAGATATTTTATAAATTGAATAAGAAGGATATTTACTGTGACCCTATGTTTTTCTTTTTTGTTGTTGTTAAATTTGTACAATAGGCCTCTGATGACAGCGGTCTAAACAGGCAATTTTGAACATTTTCTGAGGGTTTTAGTGCTTCTGCAGATAATGTATCATCATCACGGAAAACAGGGGCATAGAACTAGTTGATATTTATTTTACTGTAAAAAATCATTGCTCTAAGGTCATAAACCAGAGAGAGCGTTTGTATGGGGAGGGGACCGACCCTATTTTCTCTTAAGGGCAGATTATGCAGGGAATCACTGTGTCTACTAGTAACGCAGTAGTGATGTATTCCAGTTTGAAGCATTAGGCGAATTATTTGGATGACAGGCATAATGCCAAATACGCAGGGCACTTTCAAAAACGTAATCTACGAAAAGTTTCTATATGCATAAGTTACCGATTGACATTAGAAGGTGGGCCATCCAATGTCAAATGTCATTAATTTAAACTTGGCTGAGATTCAGCACTTTTTGAACGTCCAAATTACACAAGACAGTCCCCCAAAACGCCCCTTCACCACGTCATAGTTTAGTAATTTCTGCATGGACGAACTACTTTGACAATGGGACAGTGATGTTATCGATAGTAACATTAATTTAAAGAAAAAGGTACGAAAACAGTTTTTCGATAAGATTCCTGAATTGAGTCAAAAAGCCGGAAGTTCTCCCGATCTATTCAGTAAGAATCTTACCGTGAAAAAATACCAAAATCTTCCTCGAGAACTACTCTATCCATTGGTGAAAACAGCATGAAAATTGGTGCAGTCGTTTTTGAGTTGATCGCTAACGGACAGACAGACGCGGCGGAGGTCTTTGTTTTTAAATAATATGTAAAGTCAGCTGTCAATGCCTTGGAACAACTGGAATGACTGACTCACTTTAAGCTCACTTTACCTAAGTAAGCATCGGGAGATGTTTACAGTACAGACCGGCTGAGAGAATCAAGAAAGTTTTGACTACAGATTCAGAACTAATTAAAGTTAATGTTTATTTTGAAACGTAAATAGCCATCGTATTTAAGACAACGGCCAATTGAAATGTATGTAGGCGGATCGTGGCTGTAGCAAGCCGGAAGAATAAGAGCCGAAATAGCTTCGGGAATCGGGACCTCAGACTAACGAGGACAGAGGGACGTAGTGAGAGAGACAGAACGATGTCAAGAAACATGTGGTATCAATAACAAAATGAGATCGTATTTTAGAGGGTCCTTCATATTTTTTTTTGTATTTGCAAGAACTATACAGGGTAGAGTCGACAATATACGACTAATGAAAACGCTGGCAATACTAATGCTTAAGAATATTTTTGAACTATCAAATGCATCCTAGCATAGAAATGAAAAATATACGCGTCGACTTGACGTTTTGGAATGGGCAATTAGCTTCAACTTTGTGATTGACCGACACTTTGACAATTCAAAAGTGCGTGTAGATGGTTTAATTGAAATAAATGCTTTGAGTTTGAGTCTGAGAACCTCCTCCTTTATTTCGTCGGTTAAAAAGTGATTTTTCAAACAAAGTAAATAGTAGTGTTGGGTAAACTATGGGTTTTGCCAATCTTTGACTAGCTATAGTGACTAAACTATTGGATATATTTGATTGCATTTTTGTATGCAGACTGGTTACGTCATTAGATATACGAAGTTTAATTTACTGTCGCATTGTCGTCTCCACCTTGTACATAAGAAGCAGTTGTTGCCAGTAATTTCGTCTGCTTGTATTTTGTAACTAATACAAAAAAAAAGTAGCTGGTATCTTTTTCCAGTTCCACGCTACTCATCTGCCTTTCAAAATCATCAGTTCAGTGGTTTAGGCATGAACTGAGGAGCAATTCCCGTATTTTTATGAACATTCGCATCCCATTCGCAATCTGTCAAAAATACAATCAATTTACCAACAAATTTGTCAATTTGGTCATGTTGAATACAATACCATTTCAATTTATCTTTTTCCGACTCATGTTCTGGCCTGATGCCAACGACCACATACTTTTAAAGATCATTCTTGCGCTCATTAGGATTCTCATTTAATTCTTTAATCAGTATTAGTTCGAGAGATATGACACATTTCCTGTGTTCTCAATTTGACGTAACCTAACACAATTCAGAACATGACAGTCAACATCTTCCTGTATTTGTCCTATGTTACTTGGGGTCAGCGCCACACGGGTTCTCTTTCCATTCTTCCGTGACAACCGCTATCATTCACTCCTTTCTTTCATTACATTCCTCACCCAATCAAATTCTGAACCGGACAGTATGCACGGCTACACATCAAGCTATACATTTCCAGTATAAGCTGAGAGTAGCCGAGAAGAAGAGAGAAGTAGCCGTCTGTACCAGAGCGTTAATATAATAACACATCGAGCTTTAGAAAGAGACTGTCATACAGTTATGAGTGACAGAGACGACACTCTCTAATGCCAAACATTTTCTTAAACTCGATATGTAATTTTTTACGGCTTCTGGAATCCATCGTTATCCCTATCTATCTTTATCTCCTTCTCAGGGATAAAGAATCCATATTTATCCCTTCTAACCTTGGTTCACCCCAGTCCCGTTTTAAGACACCTACTATATGTAGATTTACAGTGACTTTTACCTCCCCATCATCATCTTTCTGCCCTTGTCCCATGTCACGGCGCAACACGTTTTCTGCTTCCACTCTCCCCTGTCAACCGTCACGCTATCACTCACTCCCTCCTCTTTCATAATATTCCTCACACAATTCATCCATTTTTTCTTTGGCCTGCTTCTCCCTTTCTATCCATCATCACTAAGGACATCACATGCCTTTATCAAGCCAAACGATCTCCTTTCAACTTTTCTACTGGCATCGATCACCGTTCGCTGGTTGTTGAAAACCAGCGCTGGGGCCTGTCTTGCCTATATGGTCGCAGCATTATGCTGAGCGATGGCCGTTTTCCGTGGATGTGACACATATTTGCCCCCAACTTGTCTTTTTTGTTCGTGTTATTTCTTTGCATCATGTTTACCGCAAACTAACGCATTTTCTTTCTTTCTTTGGTTCATTATATCCTTTATGGACGCGAGTTGCGTTGGAAAACCTGGAAGTCTTTAAACAGATCCCGGTGTCCCGACCCAGGTAGTTCGGCTGAGAATCAGCATTTTTCGAACGTCAAAATTACATAAGACAGTCCCCCAAAACGCCCACACAGTTCACCATTTCCTAGTGCTTTAGGTGGGAAGTAGAAGTGGCGCAACAAACTCCTCAGTACAAAAAACCTATTCAGATGGAGATTCATAGATGACATCGCCCTGGAATATAAATGTGGTGCTGTTTGTTGTTGTGTATCATGTCCTGCGTGCCTGCACGTTACAGGAACTGTAGGTGCCAATCTCGTAGTCGAATTCCGAATTCTATTTAGATTACATTTGACGAACTAAAAAGAAGACATTGGTCTATGAGAAGAGAGGTCAGCAGTGTAAGTTTATGACTAAATAGATAGGATCAATCATCCAAACAATAATTTACTCACAGCTTGGAATGAGGCGAATGAGAAAGGCTTTGCGAGAATTACGACTTTTAAACATAGTAACTTCAAACTGGTTTTTTTTCCGTATTTGATTCCGACTAGTTCAAAACAAAACCAGGAAAACGATTCTTCTTATTTTAGAGGATATTGTTGAAATAGGTAATATTTACGATTTATGAAGCCAAAGTGGGGAATTCCGTCAAAAAGGATAACGGAAAGTTGGAATCTCATTTAAACGATGTTTAAAAAAAGAATAGGCTAGATGGACTCGACATTTCCTGGCGAGGGAGAAGAAATGGCCGAATAAAATCAGGAATCGGGGTCTCTTTTAAAGTCCATACATAACAAAATGCAGGTTAGCATCCAGAATCAGAATCAGAAATTTATTTGCTATGAATGTAGGTACAGGTATAAGATGTTGAACATAAATAAATGTGATCGGCTACAGTCTACCTTACGGCGTGCAAATTATTAGGTAAAAAAATTAAAATATTAATACAAACAAAATAATGTCATCAAAACAGAAATTAAAGTGAAGTCAATTAATAACAATATTATAGTCAGGTACATAGAGTGTTGCATGTTCAAATTTGGAATCCAGACTGGCCGTCTGTTGCCTACCTACTTCCTATATCCCGTCGGCCTTCAAAACAAGGGTGAACAGGCATCTTCCGCGCTTATCCATCGCTAACCACCAGGCGAGATCGAGTTCATGAGCAGTTCCATTTTTAAATATTTATAAAATATGAAAAATACTTATTACCTAATCTATGCCAGGAATTTTAAATATTCTGAAATGTTTGAGGAAAAGGTACTCTAAACAAGATTTACCTACGTAGGTACAGATTAGAAACAACATGTAAGGTACATAAAACCACGACTTTCCCAGCATAACGTATTGTTATCAATTACTCTCATATTTTTCCTCGTTTTCACATGCACAGGTCAAAAATACGTATTTATTTACACCGAAAAATGATAAGACATAAACCGGAAATTATCAAATTCTTATCTTATCTATGTTTCTAGGATGTACATGTACACTTGCCTTGGCCCGAAAAATGCACAATCATAGATTTTTGACAAGTTAATTGGGTCCTAAACACTCGGTAATAAAAAAAGAAACATTAGTTTTACATGATTCACGTTTTTCAACACTGTCACTGAACAAATATTCAGATTTCTTATCTAAAACATTTTCCTGTACTCTTTTATTGAAAAAATAGGCCTCAAAACTGTGTTATTATATATCTTATCGGCATTTTACGTTAAACTGTGCGGCAAACATTAGCCAGAGTTATATGACCGATAAAAAACTAAGCGCAAATAATCAGAAGGTTTTTTTTCAAATCACTTACCGACTATCGGGAATTTTACACAAATTACACAGTTTCCGTGCGGTCTTAGAGCGCGAGCTACAATGGTGTTCGACAGTACAAAGCCAACATTTGGTCGTTCCCAAAATAGTACCATATAGCAGGCCCCAACTAAAGTTATAAACATTCTCGACGCACACATGCAAATAAAAAAAAATCAATATTTAAACAATCTCACTGAACGCGACGCACGAAACGCAATACAAGTAGAACACACGACAATATGGTCGATGATCATTTTACTGAAAAAATGTGACTTTTCACAACCTTCGTATAATATAAGGGAAAACTACGAAAATAGACTTAATACTCACATTTGTGAGCCCGACCGTCGTTCACATCACGTATGCAATTAGCGACTCCGTCTCCTTATTTTTTAACGATGGAAAATCAATAATTTTTAAGAGCACAAAATTTTGTTCATATTTTTCCGTCGGGCCCCCGCTCTCTTGCGTGGTCTCGCTCCGACACTTAAAAATGAAAAACCCATTGCAAGAAAACTGTGGTACCGAAAGAGATGCATATACGTCGGCGATTGTAAATAATGATGAGGAACGAATCATAACAAACGAAAGAGACAGTCGATGGACTATGGAAGCATTTAACAATAACAAAATGCGTTACGTAACAACAATAACATTGATTTATCTTAATACTCACCGTTAGTTAGGTTAATTGTAGATGTTTTAACGATAAATTATAGTTTTTTACACGTTTTTGTAACATCGCGAATGCATTTTGACGCGAGCAATCATCCGTCAGACTGCCGCCATTTGCAATTTGTGTGCATCTGACTCGGTTCATATTTTTGTTAGGTTTTCATGTTAACTTTTTGTTTGCCATTGAGACATTATTAAAATTAAAATGTTTCAATTACTATTTTTAGCGTATTCTGTGGTTAAAATTTCTTATCAGAAATAGAATGAATTTATTTGCCTTATTCTCAAAAATGTATGATCAGCTGGAGTGGTGGTTTTTGTAGCATGGCAACATGTTCAACTGTCACATGAGTAGCGGGCGGGAAGTTTGAACAAATGTCACAAATGATTTTTGTTTACTTTTATGCATTGTGACTTCCAAACGCGTCAAAAGAACGAAATCAAAAACATGAAAAGCATAACTAGAAGGAAAACAGACGAAATTGTGCGAGCATGTGTACGTAACTACTTACCTATTGTAAGTTACGTGTGTGGTATTTTTTTAACTTTTGTAAGTTACCGTTTCACGATAGGTATTTTGCAGTTTTTGATGTTGTTTAGTCAGCTTACTTAAAACATAAAAAATACTTACTTAGGTACCTAATAAAGGTGAATATCCGCTCCTTTTTACCATTGACGCTGTTTACAAGTCTGTTTATAGAAAAAAAACATGCTGCATGCAAAATGAACTTTTAGGCTAGATTGTAATCAATTACTAAGAACTTAGTTCTTAATAATACAGGGAAAAAAAAAAAATGTAAATGAACTTTATTGAGAAACAAACTAGGTAAGTACCTACTTATCATAAAAAGCCGCGACAGCAAAACGCAAGCCATTTTTATTAATTTAACACAAGCAAGTAAAGCATGCTACACGCCAATTTACGCTAATGGTTTTATAATTTTTCATAATAACAAGACGATATTACCATCAGATTTGAATAAAACTTTTACGAAAACTTTTTACGGCTTAGACAACAGAAATTTTCTTTTTATAAGACATACTTTCACAAAAACTAGTAGGTAACACTTAAAACTTGCCTAACACGGTTTCCCGGTTACATTTTCACTCAATTATCACTAAAATCTTACATCACGAATTTTTTAATTCACTCTTGTTCACAGACTGTCATTTTTCTAGTTTAGACATTTCAGCCATATTGAACTTTTTCAACCTAACAAATGGTGGTTGAGAATTGCAATTTAATCAAATAAATGATTGTAATATTTGAAACAGTATGTACGGGGTTTAGCTAGGGCGATAATTTAATATTTTTATTAGTAAATATTTCAAGATAATTCTCAATATTATGACGTCTTATTTTGTTTGTCAGATTTCTTTTATTTTGGGACGATCGATGCCCAAGGCGTTAATTATAAGGTGTAATAATATTTTAAAACGTTTGCTATTTACTTAATATCCTACGTAAGTTTTTACTCCTACTCACTCTTTCTTATATTTAATTATTTATTTATTGATTGAAGGTAAAAAAACGTCAAAAGTTTAATAATGACCGGATTTCCGTTTATTGTGAAAAAGTATTGTAACATTCTGCCATAAAATCAAATAAGTAGGTAACCCTTTCTTTTATTTTATTCAATAAATCATTGTTATATTTTGTTCTCTATAGGAATCAGAGCCGGAAGCCGTTACCTACCTACCTATTTAAAAAGACGAGCTGCACCTTTGAAGGCCTGTAATCCAGGTCTACCTGTGGAATTCTTACCTGTGCAGTACCTTGACAATTCAAAAGTTCCTGAAATAAATACTTTGAGTTTGCAGAGGCCCTAGACAAAGTCACAGAGAATGTAATTTTAGACAAAGTGACATTTCTATCAGCGATATCGATGATGGAATAGGCAAAAATATTAGGACTCACATAAGCTATCGAAAAGCTTGTGTCAATCCCGTTGAAAGTCGTTGTAGAAATACGAATCCCTTTGTAAGCGATTGTCACTTGTCTAGGCCCACTGAGTCCCTAGTGCGAGTTTCTTTTATCCATCTCGACTTTACGCATCGACCGCGTTTGGCGCTCCGATTGGCCCTTCACCAGTGAAGGTCAGTCCTAAGGCCACACTAAGGCCCTAAGGCCTCTGGTGAGCCTGCGCGGCGGCGGCACCGGCGGCGTGTCGTACCAATTTTCCAAGAACTGCACAGCTCTATTCCAATAATTCGCTCCGGTCCTCTTCGGTAGACCGTCATAAGCAATGCAAGCATTAGCCCTGCCATTGTGTCGTTTCGCACTGCTAGGGCCGAGCCCACTGGCTTCTCTTGCATGGAAGGGTAGATCACCACATCGGTGTTAACCTTTTTTTTTTTTGAGGGAGCTCTTGGCGGAGCGGGAGGGCGTGTCAGACTTTTACTGACTAAAACCCACCCGTGTTCCTTCAGTTGCCTGTTGGCAAGGTCCCGGTATCCCTTTCGGACTTTCCTGAACCCTGGCAGGCACATCGGTGTTGCACCTATTGACACCTGTTGCACCCATTCAAAACGAAAAAAAAAAAACAAAAATGTTGACCGCCCCAGTCGAATTAATACGAGAACTGTTTTCGTGCCCATGCCGCCTGTCGTATTTACTGAGCGTTTGCACTGGCGAAACATTCACAACAAAACATGTGGAATTCTCTATTTTCTGTCAATGTTCCTTAAATTTTTTGACAGGAACTAAAGATTTCAACATGTTTTGTTGTGAATGTTTCGCCAGTACAAACACGACGACTGAGAACCTATGTTCGTTTTTTATTTCATTACCTACACGACCTTATTCGTCATAGTTAGACCATAACATAACATCCACCGGAACAAATCTAGACTCCGGTCATTAACACTGCCCGACCCGGGAATCGAACCCAGGACCTATTGCTTAGCAGTAGCACTTGCGACCACTAGACCAACGAGGCAGTGTCTTAGTGTTCTACTCAGAGTTAGAAGAATGTCTATGGTTCTACTGTAAGGTGTGGGATGCACCGGTAACGATTGGTCAATTCATACTTAACAATCTCCTTACAACCTGTCTGATCAATTGATCATGTCCTGTTTCACCAGCACTGGATAAATTCCTGTTATCTGAAACTTCTTGCAGATGACTTGCTAGTTGTTCAAAACTTAACAAAAACCTACAGTGCGTTCAATAAAACTTGGCCCGTGACGCGATTGGTAGTAGCACTGTTTTGTCAGTCGCCATTTTGAACTCTTCTAGTATTGCCAACATCACGGCAAGGGACAAGTTAATTTGTTGGGCAATAAAAAAACAAAATAATGCACCATTTACGGGGTATTTAATTAAATATAAAAACACTTCAATAGGTCCTTACACTCTGAATAATAGCTCTAAAGACTTACTTTAATATACTTTAGTATACTGTAAGTAATTAAAAAATAATATGATGATATTCAGTTCTCCACGTTCACGGTCACAGTGCGCGCGGAGTTATTTGGCCACCAGTAAACTGAATTTTATATAATTTTTAGTTGCATAGTTCAGTTTTATGCCTTTAAAATTTCAGCGTAGTAGATAAATAAAAAATAAAAGTGATTAGCCTATACTTGGTCGGGTTACCACGGTCTTGGACTTCCTAATCACTTTTATTTTTTTGTCTCGTTAATTACTACATCTACTACACTGAAATTTTACAGGCATAAAACTGAACTAAGCAACTACAAATTATATAAAATTCAGTTTATATATCTACATACAGGTTTACTGGTGGCCAAATAACTCCGCGCGCATTGTGACCGTGAACGTGGAGAACTGAATATCATCATATTTTTTAATCACTGACAGTATACTAATGGAACTTCACATACATTTGAATGCCGTTACAAGCTACAAAATAACGCTAAAGTAAGTCTTTAGAGCTCTTATTCAGAGTGTAAGGACCTATTGAAGTGTTTTTATATTTAATTAAATACCCCGTAAATGGTGCATTATTTTGTTTTTTTTATTGCCCAACAAATTAAAACTAATTCCTAAAAAGTCATGTACAAAAGATGATAAGAATCCGCTTAACCGTTTCAGAGATCCAGCAAAACCACAAACGTTACTCCAGCAGGATTTCGAATAACTTCGCAGCCGAAGAAAAAAAAAAGAAAAATGTAGTGCAAAATTTACCTCGTCCAGACAACTAATATATAATTAGTTGTCTGGACGTTGTATATAGCTAACATTTATTTCAATATTCCCATTAAAAAAAAAATAATCTGGTTCGGGTAACGTTTGAAACGTTACTCCAGCAGGAACTGTTTTTGTGAAATTAAAAAAAAACTATAAGAGCAACAAATTTAAAAATGTGCGCAACGTTTACAGAGGCTAGGCAACTAATTATCTATAAGCTTTAAATGTCCATTTTCGACAACATTTTGCTAGGGTAACGCACACGCCTTGTTCCATATATGTAGTGGTCCGCTTCAAGTCTAATCGGATGCAGCTGACAACCATTATTTATATGGGGATACAATATAACTAAAAAATAAAACACGTTCAGTAATAATTTACTCATTTAAATATATATTTATATAATAGTAATCTGTTACGTATTTTTACATAAATAGTCGACGAGCGCCGACGATTTTACAATTTATAAATAATAATTATTACAATAAATTATCTTTATTTATCATTAATACAGAAACACTACGATTTAGCAATTCTTTGGTTAAAATTAAGATTCCCGCGAACTTTTCAAGTTAAAACAATATAACAATGATAAAATTATAGAAAAAAGAAAACAACCACGCTGTTAGTCGCGTTTACATCGAGTTTCGGAAGCCGAATTCGGCTAAAACCGTGCCCGAATTCGGCTTTCCGAGGCCGAATGCCGACACAGGGCTATATTTAGCTATATTTTTACACTAACCATTGACTAAGGCGGATGTAAGCGCGACGTCAAAGCATTCTTAACTATCGGCATTATATCTAGGTTAGAAACTTGTTGTAAAAATAGATAAACGACACATTCCTTATGTATTACATACGTATTCAAAGATTTGCGAGACCTACCTAAGAAAAAGAGGATTTGAATGTAAATTACAGTACCTGGCAATGATAATATTATAAGCACAGATGGTTCAGTCCGCAAAATCATTCAAATAAAAAGCGACTCTTGCTACCACTCAATAAAGTGCAATACAGGTCGCGCAGCGCTAATTACCTACAGTTATATTCACCAAGAAGTTGCCTCTATCTATCGCGTAACTCTTATATCTTCTGACTACGTTTCGCTCACTGAACTGGCCCGACAAGACGAGCCGCGTACTTGTAGCTTCATAACTAAAATGCGGAGTGAACTATCTGTATACATCTGTGTTATAAGTAAAGAGGTAGATAGATAATAAACGCTCCGCAAGTGGCACTTCAAAACTTGGCTAATTAGCCAACAAGAACGTTCATTATAACTTGCCCCGTGACGCTATTGGTAGCACAGAATTATTCAGTTTGGTTGGTAGTACTGTTCTGTCAGTTGCCATATTGAACTCTATTAGTATTAGAACTAAGACTTCAAAATCCAGTGCTACCAATCTCCTCACAAGTTATTATGAACGTACTGTATTTACGTATCGTCTTGTCTCTTTCGCTTATTTACATGCCGTCCTACTTCCACGTGTCATCTAATAGTATGACATTGCGCCGTTTTTGAAGATCGAATGTTGGATAAGTGACCTACATACCTCTTTTTAAATCATAATATCATTGGCGTTAATATGTAACATCGGGCCTAAAATTATCTCAAAATTAATGTGACAAATAGTCAAGCGCGCGTAAATTGCTGCAATTGGTTTTGATAAATCATTCAACCAATCACAGTAGTTTAAGCGTCCTTGATAATTTCTCACATTAGTTTTGTGATGATTTTCGTTCGAGAAACTGGCCCATAGTTTTAGAAAAAGACTGTCACACAGGTATGAGTGACAGAGACCACACTCGGTGACCTTTTTGTTACTTATTAACAGCCTTGTAAGTACTGTAGCATAAATATAATCAGCGTATAATGTTCCCACGGCTGGGACACACTCCTCTCTGTGAGAGGGAGTGGGCCGTGACCCACCACGCGGGGACAGTGCGGGGTGGGAGATGTCACATGTCTTCGAATATTTGGTTCTAGGACATGCCGGTTTCCTCACTATGTTTTCCTTCACCGTTTTGAGAGCAGTGATGATGAAATAATTTACACAAAGTAAAGTGTGGTTGGTGCTTGGGTTCGAACCCACGACCTACAACTCGTAAGTCGCGGCCTGCTCAAGTAAAAGGTTAAGGTAAGTACTTTTGGTTCATAAATATTCATAAAAGTACAAAAATCCAGGTGTATTTGCTATTAGAATCTAATTTTTAAACACTATAATTTCAACAATTTACTAAAAAAACAATGCTTTGAGCAGAAAATAAATATGGCGAGATAACTAAATGATTGACTAGATGAATTAAAAATACAGACCAATTGATTATTTTCTATAATAACTTATTTTTATTTCGAGATTGAGTTTGTTTCATTACTTCTTGCACTAACCTTAATATGGACGGGTGAAAAATAATTATTATTTTTATAATAATAATTTTTGATAAAAAGTAGGAATTTTAATTATCTTTGTAGCGAGAAAAATAATATCACGGCAGAGATGTGTACTACACAAGTTCCATGTAATAGGAGGTGAGCCTATTGTCTTAACTATATCTATGAATACGTACGTAAAACATTTTTTTACGGATCTCTATCAATTTACAAAATACGTTTATTTATTTTTAAGCTAAGTTGTCAGCGGTTCCGTATATCGAGACAAGCATTAACAATTCATATAATATATATTTATTTTTATATTTTGAACACACTATTCTAACCCGCCGTTTAGGAGTTTAAACTGTCATATTATTTATATTTTTATAAATCTTTACGATATAATATTTATAATAACTGAGTAAATCTATCATAAATTTAAATAAATAAATATGTAGGGATGGCAACTATTGATTTGAAATCTAAGTCGCTATTCGTTTTTGTCTGTATGTCCGCGTTGTTCTTATAAACCACGCAACAGATTTTGTTGAGGTTTTCACAATCGTTTAGAGAATTTATTCCAGAAGGTTTATGTGTATAATACGTTAATATTAAAATTACATTTAACTAAGAAATCTCGATGTTTTGTCAAGTCGTAAAACCGTGCGAAGCAGGAGCGGGGTCACTATACAGGGTGTTAGGGTAGACACCGTTGTCCTTGAAACTAGTGGTTTATGTCATCTATAATATACCTTTTCTACGAGACCAACATAGAAATCGCAAAAAAAAAATCTGCTTTTCCATAGATTTTTTCGATTTAAGTGAACACAAATGTATGGAACAGCAGATTTTTTTTGCAATTTCAAGGTTGGTCCCATAGAAAAAGTATATTATAGATGACACTAAACCACTAGTTTCAAGGACAACGGTGTCTACCCTAACACCCTGTATAGTAATTTATAAAATAGGTAGACGTCCACCTGATGGGAAGTGATTACCGCCGCCAGACATCTTCTAAAGGCGTTTTCTTAGAGAAAATGTTAGTGACTGGAATACAGCAACGGTGCTTAGCGGCAGAAATATGTATGGTGATCGTACTTCCCCGGGCGAGCTGCTTCACATAGACCTCTACTGCGGAATGAGCACATTGACAAAATCTCCTACCACAATAAATATTGTATAAACAACATTAAAATAATACGACAGTCAAAACTCACGTCCCATCGCATTCAAATATCGACCTTAATAACTTGATTTTACATTATTTTTGTACCATAATTATCATTCAAATGGTAATATGTTATTACTAAAGCACTTAGTAACGTAAATACCATATACATTGACGACGGATTGACGCGGACGCGGATCATCCGCGACGGATCGGTCAGTCGCCGCTGAGCCGCCGAACAAGACGCACGTATTAATAAATAGAAACAAAATGCCATACGTTCGACATGTAACATGATTTTTTTTAACGGTTGATAATGTTTGAGGAACTTGTATGTTGCTAAGCTGCCTGTATAACAGTTACTTTTATTATAATAATTAAATGAATATATTATTGAATAAAAAGCCAATATAATTGACTAAGTTCAAGGCAAGCCTGAACACATTTCGTAATTAAACAATTTAAATAAAAATGCAGCTATAGGTTAATTTTTAACCGATGTTTATCGAAAAACCGTTAACAGGCAACCAAGCAGTAACCGTAACATAACTCAATAATAAAAATGCATAATAATATCTATCTTACAACCACACAATTACTTTCGAAAAAGCGCTATCTATAAAAATTAGAAAAAAAAAAACAATTATAGTAACAATAATTATAAGTATTTTTTTAGTAAATAAATTATGAGGGGAGGGCTGTGAAAAATGGCAACGATGTAAGTATTATGTTCTGTTTTTGTCTAATTCACCCTTTAATCAAAATAACCTCGAAACATAGCTGTTACTGACGCCTAAAATCTTAGGTGTTGCTACTAAAATATTTATTATATTTATCTAAATATAAATACGTTAAGTAAGCCGTTTCAAAAAAATGGACATTCGATGGCCACCTTACCAAATAAATTGCTAAGTATAGTGGATACTTATCTCAAGTCACCGAACATACATTATTACATAACCGCAGAAAATTGTAGTATATTTCCAAAAAAGGGAGAATTCAGATAAAACCACGACACAGCACTGTAAAAAATAATAAATTAATACAATTATTATTATTAAATAATTAATTAAACATATCTTTAGCTATCTAATCAAATCTGCTCCATAACTAATGTTGATTGCTAAGTATATCTTGACAAACATAACATCAGGCCTGTATTCCCCGTAGGCAGAGGTGTGCATAGTACATCCACTTTTCGCCAGTTATGTTTAAGTCCCATGTAATAGGGGGGGCGAGGTGACAAATCTGGTCTTATAAAAAATATAAGTCTGGAATCGTCATCTCGGTCTTTCTCTGATAGATGATGCTTTGCACGAGGACTGTAATATTTCCTTGCATTGTTCACCATAAATAGTTGAAAAGTGAAAGATTTTGGTCAAGAATAAGAACAAAAAATAAATATCTATGTTCTTTTCTCTTCCAAACTATTTTCGTGTCTATGTGTTTCTTTCTTACATATACTATTGCCAAGATATACTATCAAACAAGTTTATTGCATTGACCAAGTTTTTAAAACAACATTTTTTTTTAACAACGCCATCTAGCGACCAGATTCATCATTACAATTTATTATAGCGCCATCTAGTACTCAAAAGAATATTGTGTGTGATACAAAAATCCTACTAATATTATAAATGTGAAAGTTTGTGTGTTTGGATGTTTGTTACTCAATCACGCAAAAACGGCTGAATGGATTTGGATGTTTAGCAAACAGATAGTTTATAACCTGGATTAACACATAGGATAATTTTTATTTCCGATATTCCCACGGGATCGAGACTTACGCGGGTGAAACCACGAGGCGCAGCTAGTATCTATTAATTCAACAAAATGCAATTTTTATCCGACTGCTCCAGAAGCAATACCCTCCGTATTGCTTTCGAGATGTTCTGTAGAGTCCAAAATTTAATCGAGAAAAGTCAAAATATGGAAATCGATGAGTTCAATATAAACTATCAATTTAGCCCTGCACCGCGTGTAATAAACAAAAATTCGTTTTTAATATAAAACTAGATTATTTACAGGTTTAAGTTAAACTTCTGTCAACTAGATGGCGCCACAATGCTAACGGAAGTAAGAAGACAGTATTTAACAAGTATAAAGGCTACAATTTTGTTATCACGGCATTTTGTTTGTGTAAAAATAAATACTGTTGCTACGAGCTAAGTAGGTGTAGTGATACAAATACAGGTATAAATTAATTTAGCTAGTGAAACTTCACAGATGGTATGGGTTCAACTGCAAAAAAAAGCACTCGTTTGATGTATCATCGATATAAAAGCCATAATATGTTTCATATTTTAAAAAAACTATAATTTTATAGTTGGTGCCAAATAAGTTAGCAATAACGGTCATAAACCTTTCTCTAATGTGTTGTTGGAATCCGAATGATAAACTGTGTAACTAACATACATGGTCCTCATATGGCCTGACCAAGATTATGTCTGGACTTTAAAGAGACTGCGACCTCTGAGTTTGTTTCGGCGTTTCTTCTCAGAGTAGTCAGATAGGAAACGCCGACCTCATATGGATTATTTTTTATATGACGTGTAAAAGTGATTCCGATATCTTATTTACAGAATAAACAATTTCATTTCAATAATATCGTTTATTAAGCGTGAAAAATGTTGAAAACTATGGGTTAGGAATCAAAATATTTCTGTTTTTGAAATGAAGAATGCTAGGGTCAAATTAATTAGCTAGCGAAACTCCGAAGACATGATGCTATGGGCTTCGATATCTCACCCTGTATACATAGTATAAAACAAAGTAGTTGTTGGTATAACCGGATAGATTTTTGGTCTTTCAAAAGTGCCTTTTATTTATTATGTATGTTATGTTTATATTTGAAATAAATCGACTTTGATAATGATGCGGTTTTTACCACCATTTAGAGAATTAATTCCGGAAGGTTTATGTGTACAATACGTTAATTTTTAACTTAGATTTTAGCACAGAAATTTCGATGTTTTGCCATGTCGCTACATCAGTAAATTGCACCCGCAAGCAGGGGCGGGTTGCTAGTCTAAAAAATCAATGAAAGTGGGTCAATGACCGCCAATGTCACCATATTTGTCACCAACCATATTTAATATTGCCAATACAAACATTTGTATCACTACAAACACAAAACCGACTTACTCTTGTAATAATTTCTATATCGTATCAATATTGCTAACTTGTACAATTTGCGTAATCTTCTTACTTCTCATATACTTGTACAATTTTAGTATTTGCAGTCGTAGCGCGGCTTGTGACGTCATAACGTAGGGCCGGCATGGTAGAACCAAGACTTTGAAGAAATAAATACTTCTAGTACATTTTGGGCATTATCATCATCATTTCAGCCGAAAGACGTCCACTGCTGGACATGGCCTCACCCAAACACCGCCACTTCGACCAGTTCTGTGCTTCTCGCATCCAGCGGATTCCTACGGCCTTCACCAGATTATCGGTACACCTTGTGGGAGGCCTTCCAACGTCTTTAAACATTATAGCAAGTGAATTTATGAAATCTCCTGAAAAACTTATTCCGTTTGTTCCAAAAGTGTCTTAAGAAAATGTAAACAAACAAATGAATCAATCAAATCAAAAAATACTATTCAAACAATAATATTGTTGAAAAATGTGGTGAGATATAAAGTTGAAACCTTCTAAATACAGATGATTTGTGTTACTAATTTCATTTAGTGAGTGATTGCGTAACAATTTAACTTGAACCGGGTTTGTTTATACTTTCATCCGACACCATTTGGAACATACTATAGTTCAAACGAATGACTTTACCCTATTGTTACTAATGAAATACTATAGAATTTTAATTGTTATCAAACATACGAGTAACGGCTGAGCTTTTAACAGACAGCTGTACTGCTGGACAGTTTGTTCCGCCACTTCTCCCCAGCTAAAGCACTAGGAAGTGGTGAAGGGCGGCATTTTGGGGGACTGTTTTATGTAATTTTGTCGTTAAAAAAGTGCTGATTCTCAGCCTAGTTTGAAGAAATGACTATTGATTTTGATCTACCTGCAGCAAGTCTACCATACCGGCCTGCTGACGTCACGGGCCACCTCTTCACACAAAGCCCCGCACGTGACGTCACAGCGAGCGCGCGCGCGCGGGATGCTACGTGTGTCGCTGCAGCTCGTAGAACAACACGTACGCTTCCGAGGAGACCACGTTACGACTGTTTATTGGGGTTACTCTGGAAGGAGAAAAACATAAGATTAGAATTAATAATTTCAACACGACATAACACAATAATTCAGTAGACATGGGCGTTTTTGGATTTTTACGCAAACCGATTCACCCGATTGTTGGCAACACATTTAGTTTTGATTATCTGTCATCAGTACTGTCAATGTCACTAACGTCATGAGTAAGTACTGTGGGCCTACCACCACCGCAGTAGTATTATAATTATATGGGGGAAAGAGATGGAGCTATACGTTCTGTAGAGTTTCATATCTTTCCTACATTGAAGTAATATTAAAATAATACTGCTGTAAGCAGTGGTGTTATGCACAAAACCACATTATATGGAGCACACGTATTTGTATCCGATCTGCATTTTTCATTTTTATAGTTTCGCTATACAAGTTTTTCAACACCAATTTGATCAGACTTCAGATTTTGAAATGGTTTTCAAAATCGAATACAGGAAAGATACCATCGCCTCTGACTCGCAGTTGCGATTGTCTCTAGTAATATTATTCGGTTGTAAGTGCATCGATCAAAACTATCCGAACTTTAACGAATAATAATTTAATAATGATAATGATCAATCAATCAAAGTATCTTGACTTGGCTCGCGAGGTTGTCGACATGTGGGATGTGGACTCGGCGATAGTCGTATCAGCCGATGGCTTCATTGCCAAGAGCCTCGACCGACACCTGAGGAGGCTGTCGTCGGGCAGATGGATCAAAGGCCTGATTCAGAAGCGGTACTCCTGGACACGGCTCGCATTGTTAGGAGGTTCCTTTCTCAGGAGCCCTGACCGCCGGTAGCTTGGACCCTGTTCCCGATACCGGTGGACTATTGATTTTATTATTTTTAAATGTTTTTATATTCTAATATTTAAAAATATAATTTATCTGTAAATAATTAGATAAGGGAAATAATATTCATTTCTGCTAGTAGTACGTATAATTAGTTAGTTTATCTACACCCATGCTATAAATCCTCTATAAAAGTTTCTGAAACAGTTAGCTTATTGTAAACATTAAAACACCGGTTGTTTTAATGTCATAGTAACCATAATATCATCCAAACGGGTGTTATAATGTTGTACTAAATTTCATAATGCAACTCATTTCAAAAAAAGAATATTGTCATGCAGGCGCGTTTCACTAACAAAGCACTGTAATTAAAAAAAAAAACTTTTAGCTTATTCGAATTCAAAAAATTTGAATTCACGTGCATCCGGTGCATCGTATCCCGCCATTTTTGGTCGATATTAGTATTGCAAAAGAACTTTTATAGAGGATTCATATCATGGGTGTAGATAAAGTCTTGAAAGCAACTGTAAATAATTAGGTATTAAAACACTCATGTGATACTATTCATGTTTTAATACCCCTTATTATATAACTGTTGCATAAATAACTATTACACACCTGGAGTCGTTGTACTCGTGCCAGTCGCCGGTGTAGGGATGCTTGCAGTACGCCGTGTAGTGACCGGAGTACGTCGTACCTGCGGACACACATTATATTAATTAACTAGCTGATGCCCGCGACTTCGCCCGCGTGGATGTCGGTTAATATATACTTAAACCTTCCTCGAGAACCACTCTATCCGTTGGTGACAACAGCATGAAAATCGGTGCAGTCGTTTTTGAGTTTATCGCGTACAGGACGACAGACGAACGCGGCGGAGGACTTTGTTTTATAATATGTAAGGATGAAAATATAATGGACAATGATGACCAAATTCTAAACCGGTTTGTGAATTGAAAATTTGGTGTAGTGATTGGCCTGTGTTGGATCCAGAGGTCCCGAAATCAATTCCCAGTGGGGGCAAAATTTTCTGCTCGGTTAGGTTGATAGTAATGTTCTAAGTCCGCCTAGCTAGCTACCACCATTACTCTATTAGAGTCCAACTAAAACTGTCCAAGAATTATTATCTGTTGAAAATTTTATTTCACTTCTAAGTAACATTATTACATGTCAAATTATTCTATAAATATGAAATACTAATGTAAGTATCGCATAATGTCTGGAATAATAAATAGTATCGACTCCGTTTAAGCAGTGTATAGCAAGCTCTTGATTTTTAAAATTGCCGCCATTTTTGTTGGACAGCTTTCGTTGGTCAGACTCTATTCTCAATTCAGACACCGGGTATGAGCCAATCAAGTCGTCTTACTCATAAGGTTTAAAAAAAGTAGGTCGGGATAGATTTCCATGTTTTTGACGTTGGTTTCAGGATCTCGTGTATTAGACGACCCCGACCCCGAGCAGTGGCCCCTCGTGCACGAGTTCGCTCGGTAGCGGCGACTGCTGACATTAGCTTTAGAGATGTCACGTGACTGCTGATGTCAACTCCATACAATTTGATCTTTCCGCTGGCGTTAACGCTTACAGAAACGGGGTTTTGTCTAGGCCCCCTGGTCAGACAGTGATGTCAAAATTTGACCAGCCTGGAGTCTGCGTTTATGCCTGATATCCATACTAATATTATAAATTCTAAAGTAACTCTTTTCACGCCTAAACCACTGAACGGATTTCGACAAAATTTGGCAAGGAGATAGATGGCACCCTGGGGAAGGACATAGGCTACTTTTCATCGACGTACCACGCAGGCGAAGCCGCGGGCGGAAACTAGTTTTTTTAATATTTATTATGTTACTCGATGGAAATAAAACAAACTGCAGTACCAGAGACAAAGCCGAAATGTCTCATGTGCGTGTACCTGAATGGTTGCTGACGGCGTATAGGTTGTAGACGGCCGGGTTGCCTCTGGTTGCCGCGAAGGGCGACATGTCCAGGTTGCTCAGAGGGAACTCGACCAACACGTTCAACTTGCCACGGAAGCGCTCCGTTGGAGAGAACCTGGAAGGGAAATGAGGTACAGTTTATTTTTAGAAGAAACAAGAAAATTCCCCTGGCGCTGGAATGAAAAGTAGACACTCGATCCAGTCACTGGACTGGATTTTTCACTGGAGTGGATACATTCCAGTGGGCGTTAACATTATTCCAGTGACATTCCAGCGCTGGTTTCGATCGAATGTGAACCGAGGGAATTTTGCACAATGTATGCTTCAACAGAACCGGTCGAAGTGGCGGTGCTTGGGAAGGCCTATGTCCAGCAGCGGACGTCTTTCGGCTGAACTGATGATGATACTTCAACTATACAACATTAGTTTTTGTTTATGCTAAACCCGAAAAGGGGTCATTGTATTCATCATTTTGAACAAATTTTTCTATGGGACCAAATTTGAAATCGCGAAAAAAAAACAGCTTTTCCATACATTTTGTCGATTTAAGTGAACACAAATGTACGTTACACAAAAATCCTGACGTCACATAAATCCTGCATCGCGCAATTAGAGATTACCGCGCGATCAACATACTATATACGAGTTCAGTTGGGCAGTTGCCCGCCAGACACAACACCCGTCTGGTCAGAAGATCCTCCCTTTTCTATGGAGTATGAGTGAACTATACTCCCTGTTCCTCATGCCCCTAAAAGATACCTATATAGTAGTGTTACCTCTTGAGATGTATGACGAGCACTTGCGGGAACTTCTGGACGGTGAGCCACTTGAGACACTTTCTGCGGACGCCGCACTTCGAACATGTCTGGAACATACAATATTATTAATTTACACACATTACATTACGCGTTGTTTCCCCTCGGGGTTCGCAGAGGTGTACCTATAGTACAGTCGAAGGAGCTATTTGGTATACAGGCAGATAGCTTGCAACTACTTTAAACAATTTTGTGAGTGTTTTCAGTAGTCAACAATCCCTTTAGGTTGGGTCCTGAGTGACGGCGCACCGCGCAGGCGGAATGAACGAGATTCGAGATGTTCGAACTTGTCCGGAGTGCGAGCGGGCGCGCGCATTTCACGGCGCATTTGACGTTTCTCATTATACATGCCGCGATAACTTTGTATGAACGTATACAAAAATTAAATTCATAATCCTCATTAATTACTGTGTTATCCATACACTATAACAAGCCGTCACTCAGGACGCCCCGTCTGATAAATTCGTTCCGCAATCCGCCTGCGCGGTGCGCCGTTACTCAGTACTCAGCCTTACTCTCCTAAGCCATAAGCTCAAAAAGTTAAAATTACACACACAATCAAAACGAATTTTGGCAGTGTAGCGGAAAATGAATATATTTTGCCTGTATACCAAATAGCTTGTTCGACTGTACACCCAAATTTCGCTAGTTATGTTAAAGTTTATTTTATTCGACCCTATAACTATCAGGCCCCGGCCTGGAATCGCACTAGGATTTTAAACCTTCTAACAGTAGAGTCTAACAGTTAGTGCTTTAAACTGCATGATTGACGACACAGATGTGTGTCACCGGGGTTTGCCTTAAAAAATATCGATCCTGCTTGCGCACATGTCTGTCATCGAGACTTAAACGGAGTCCCATGTAATATTACCATCAACCGGGCACAAATCTAGACATCAGCCTCGTACTGAGAAATTCCAAAAACACTTTGCTCGACCTGGGAATCGAACCAAAGACCTCATGCTCAGCAGTAGCACTAAACTAAGGGGGCAAGAAGGATTATTGATTTATGACTTGTTTATGGTTTGTATCCTAATCTGTCTGGCTCTTCTTTATTGGAAACGACAAATTGGAACCGTGCACCTAGCTTCTGACGTTTCATAAGTGCCGATGGAGCATAAGCATAATCAGCCTATACCGTCGCACCGCTGGGACTGCGGCCTGCTGTCCGTGAGGCGCGTCCCATGTGAACTTTTGCTCCTAGGACATGCCTCCTCACGATGTTTTCCTTCTCCGTTTTGGGAGCAGTGATGGTGAAATAATTTACACAAAGTAAAACACCTGACAGGGTTCGAACCGGCGACCTACAACTCGGAAGTCGGGATAATTTGAAATTCCAAACCCTTGTTCTCTGCCATAGTCGGATAAACATTAATTAAGACGCTGACAACATATAAACTGCGGTCTCTGTCGGATTGCATAAAAAAGAAAGAGAAGCACTTATAGATTTATTTAAAAATGATTTGAATAATCGAAAATTAATTAAAAACAACAAAGTTCTGCATTCAAATAAGACGTTCTTGTTAGTAATTAAAATACCAACGTACGTTGACATTTAATACTATAATTTACCTTTTTTTTTTTTTTTTATAGGATAGGATAAGTTTACCGTTTTTTGTATCAAGTTTTTTTTTTTCAAAACGTGTTTAGTTAACAACCACGTTCTGAGAAATATGTTAAAGATTAACATATATATTTTTCCGCTACCACAAACTATATAGAAATGGCATTTTTTTTTGTTTCAGTCTAGATTCCTTTTACCTTTTGCCTGTTGTCAGCGCCTTAAATAAAGGGGTTTATTTATAATCGTTGCATGCATGAAGTTAAGTGACGTTCAAACGTCAAAAATGTATGGTTAATCAGTCGCTAATCGTTACTTAGCAATAAGCAACGTTTATAAATAAACCCAACAATGTCTTGTACAGTACTGACCGGTTTCTCGTCGCCGTCCATCTCCTCCTCGCGCGTGAAGTGCGACAGACACTGCTGTAGCTTCATGTTGCCCGTGCGCGACGGGATCGGCAAACTGTGGGCCAATGGATACATTGTTATTACATAGCATTATCTTTATTTAATCTTTATACTTATATATTACATTTTTAAATATAGAATACAAAAATATAAAATGATTTAAAAATATAAAAAACCGGCCAAGTACGAGTCGGACTCACGCACGAAGGGTTCCGTAGCATTCTCTATAAGAACGGCAACTCTGTTGTATGGGGGCCTCCCTTAAATATTTGTTTTATTTTTATTTAATTAGTTATTTTAAAATTATATATAACTAAATACATCGCACGTCACATAAATACTATTGAGAAACAATAAAAACCTTTTTATTTATTTATTTAAATATTCTATGAATAATTCAAGCGTCTATCTGTTGCCGTTATTAATATCGAGCAAAAAAATCACGTTTATTGTATGGGAGCCCCCTTCAATATTTATTTTATTGTTTTTTGGTATTTGTTATTATAGCGGCAACAGAAATACATCATCTGTGAAAATTTCAACTGTCTAACTATCACGGTTCATGAGATACAGCCTGGTGACCGACGGACAGACAGACAGCGGAGTCATAGGGTCCCGTTTTACTCTTTGGGTACGGAACCCTAAAAAATTGTAGCCCACCAGCATCGGGAACAGGGTCCAAGCTACCGGCGGTCAGGGCTCCTGAGAGAGGAACCTCCTAACAAAGCGAGGCGTGACCAAGAGTACCGCTTTCTGAATCAAGCCCTTAACCCAGCTGCACAACGAGAGCCTCCTCAGGTGTCGGTCGAGGCTCTTGGCAATGAAGCCATCGGCTGATACGACTATCGGCACAATGATCGCAGAGTTCACATCACACATGTCGACAACCTCGCGAGCCCAGTCAAGATACTTACATAGCATTATTATTTCATCTATATCTATATAATAATTTAGTGGCGGTATCTACATCGCCACATGCGAACTACGCATCAAAGACCTGACGTCACATAAATCCTGCATCGCGCAATTAAAGTTTACCGTGTAATGGACATATATACAAGAACCCGACATCAATCGTTGGGCAGTTGCCCGCCAGACACGACACCCGTCTGGTCGGAGGATCCTCCCTTTTCTATAGAAGATGAGTGAACTTTACACCCTGTTCCTCATAGCCCTAAAATCTATCTAGATGACTGAGGTCCTAGGTTCGGCCCCCAGGTCTTAAAGGCTCTTACCTGAGATCCCAGAACGGGTCGAAGGTGACGCTGTCGTGGTTGCAGTGCGTACAGCGGAGCGTGGACTTGAGCTGTCCCACGAATATGTCACCCACGCGACTGTCCTCCATGCGCAGGTATCGGTTCCACGCCTCCGACGCTTTTGCTGAATCGCTGGAAATTAAAAAGGTAAGTTACAAAGGTGGTCAAGCATAGGAAGGGCTCGTAGACGTAGAGTGATAACAGTCGCACGGTTCAATCGAAGGTTAAGCTACGCTTGCCGCGGTCGGTTCTTGGATGGGTAACCATCCATTACATCGTAGGTCTTTGACAGTCGTTACGGGTAGCCAGAAGCCCGAAAAGTCGGACAGTATCAGTATCGTATTACCCAGTTACTGGGTTGTGGAGGTCAGATAGGCAGTCGCTCCATGTAAAATACTGGTATTCAGCTGCATCCGGTTAGACTGGGAACCGACCCCAACATAGAACTGGGGAAAAACTAGGCAGATTGATTGGAGGATCATGCTAAGCTATTTGAGGTAAGGTAGGGCCCAAAGCATAGTATTTTCACCTCAGATTGTCGTCGATCTCAGTGAGTATGGGTTTGGGTTTAGTGGTGACGCGGTTCACGTCCTCGTGCAGACCCTCCAGCAGGTAGCGGAGGAACTCCTGGGAACAAAACATCACATTAGCTATCATCGTCATTCTCCAGCCCAATTTATCAGCATGAGATATAGCCCCTGCCGGCTAAAAATAATTAAAAAAATTACATTCCGATATCCTATTTACATAATTGTGGCGGTATCTACATCGCCACATGCGAACTACGCATCAAAGACTTGACGTCACACAAAAATCCTGCGTCACATAAATCCTGCATCGCGCAATTGAAGTTGACCGTGCAGTGGACATATACAAGAACCCAACATCAATCGTTGGGCAGTTGCCCGCCAGACACAACACCCGTCTGGTCGGAGGATCCTCCCTTTTCTATAGAGGATGAGTGAACTTTACAACCTGTTCCTCATACCCCTAAAGAATAAACAATTTCATGTAATGGAACCCTTCGGGTGCGGACCGTAGCTAGGGTAATGTCGCCCTGCGCAGTGTTACCTGCGCGTCCTGCTGGCTGTAGCCCATGAACCGCGGCGCGAACCTCTGCACCTGAGACTTGAGCGCCGTCGTGTTGACGACCGCGTCCTTCTCGCCGCGCAGCCACAGTTCTTTTATTACTATGCCGAAGGCTGGAACAAGAAATTATTTAATTAATGTGAAGGATGCTTACCCAAAACAAAAATAAAACATTATTTTCTAAATACAACCATATTTTTTGGGGTAAAGAGTGTTAGGCCCTAAATTACCCCAAATCCTAACCCTATTTTACCCCGAATCCAAAACCTTTTTCGTCCCCCATCCCAAAGACTATTTTTGGTGGAATTGTCGAAACTAATATACTATCTCAAGTACAACTCTGTGCCTCCTGTGATGAGTGATTTTAGTCGAGTTGTAACCTTTTTGTGATTTTTGCATAGAAATTATCAGAAAAAAATTGCGTTTTTTTTTGTCTAACTCACGTTCTTTTATCTGCTATAGTTTCGGAGATAGTTGGGTGCAAAAGGATACAACTGCCAGGATTTTGGCCAAAAAATCGTGAATTTAGATATACGTCAAGTTGTAACCCCTTTATGTAGGTAATTTGCTCCACACATTTTTTTTCGTGCTTCATGGTATAAGACCGATTATATTAATTTTCACATTTTATTTTTCAGTATATTTATCGACAACTTATAGGTGCAACATAATATAACTGTACTTGTATCATTTATAACGTAATTTTAGCACATATTGTAAATACAAAAAGGTACAACTTAAAGGTTTTTCATGAATTACTTTAGAACTATAATATGTAACATAAAAATTAAAATGCACAGTGAAAGTGAATGTTTTTATCTCAACAACAAAATAAGGTACTTATGTCTAGCCTAACCCACTTAGTCCACGAACTGGATTTTTTAAAATCTTGTTTTTGTTCTCCTGTAAAGTGTTGATTTTTTACTTGTATCACTTGTCACAGGAGGCACAGAACTATTTTCAACTAATTTCCCTATAAGTCTAAATTTGTTTCGCAAGGACTTAAAAATGGGCCCTCAGTCCAGGTTCCAAATACACATCAACATATTTTGCGCCAAATGCCAACCCTATTTTACCCTAGATGTCAACCCTATTTTACCCGAAAATAATGTCAACCCTATTTCCCAAAAGCATGGGGTATATTAGGCTTGAGATTTAGGGTAAAATTGTGTTTTTTTTTCTGCAAATAAACACAGACTAAATATCTTACCTTTCATAAGCGCCCCCTTCATACACGACAGAGTAGTATTGATATCATCAGTATATTTGTCGTCAGTCAAGTACTCGAGCAGCGGCTTGGTGTTGGACAAACATTGTAGGACGCTGTTCATGAAGCAAGTGTTTCCGATGTTGCGGAGACCGTTGAGGCCTGGAAAATGATGGGTGGGCGTGAAATAATACAACATAACATAACATCACGCCTGGATTCCCCGAAGGGTTGGGTACAGGTGTACACCCACATTTATGTTTAAGTTCCATGTAAAAGGGGGCGAGCCTATAGCCATCAACCGGGCACAAATACAAACTCCGGGCTGCTGCTGAGAATTTCCAGATGGAAAAACCCATTATCACTTTGCCCAACCCTGGAAATCGAACCCAGGATCTCATGCTCAGCAGTAGCGCTTGTGATCACTAGACCAACGAGACAGTCCACGAGACGTAATAATACATAAACGAAGGTATATAATACTCTTAGGGGATGTAGTAAATACTTTTTAGAGGATGTTATAATACTTTCAGAGGGTATAATGTCTTAGAGGATGTTATAATACTTCCAGAGGGTATAATAGTCTTAGAGGATGTTATAATACTTTCAGAGGGTATAATACTCTTAGGGGATGTAATAATACTTGCAGAGGGTATAATACTCTCAGGGGCTGTAATAATACTTTCAGAGGGTATAATAATCTTGGAGATGTAATAATACTTTCAGGGGGTATAATACTCTTAGGAGATGTAATAATACTTGCAGAGGGTATAATACTCTCAGGGGCTGTAATAATACTTTCAGAGGGTATAATAGTCTTAGGAAATGTAATAATACTTTCAGAGGGTATAATAATCTTGGAGATGTAATAATACTTTCAGGGGGTATAATACTCTTAGGAGATGTAATAATACTTGCAGAGGGTATAATACTCTCAGGGGCTGTAATAATACTTTCAGAGGGTATAATAATCTTGGAGATGTAATAATACTTTCAGGGGGTATAATACTCTTAGGAGATGTAATAATACTTGCAGAGGGTATAATACTCTCAGGGGCTGTAATAATACTTTCAGAGGGTATAATAGTCTTAGGAAATGTAATAATACTTTCAGAGGGTATAATAATCTTAGGGGATGTAGTAATACTTTCAGGGGGTATAATACTCTTAGGAGATGTAATAATACTTGCAGAGGGTATAATACTCTCAGGGGCTGTAATAATACTTTCAGAGGGTATAATAGTCTTAGGAAATGTAATAATACTTGCAGAGGGTATAATAGTCTTAGGGGATGTAGTAATACTTTCAGGGGGTATAATACTCTTCGGGGGTGTCTTAGCAACAACTGACAGCTACTCACCACTAGTATGACTTGATTGCTTCTCTGTACGACCCTCGGGCACCGACTCGGACCGCTCGCTGCTCCGCCGAAGCCCGCTAGGCCCACTCTTTCCACCGGCCAACTCCTGCCAATCAGATAAGTGTTAGACAATATTTTTTGTCAAACTCTTCCAGTCGCTAAGATTTTTTGTCGCAGTGTGGAATGATTGAATACAGTAATTACAGCAATAACATACCTATAAGGTTCAGCGCAGAATGAGAAAAAAAATAGTCGATGAAAATATGTTCGAGCATTTTGGTTCCCTGTCTGAGTTTATCCCAGTTCAATAATAGTAGACGGCAAAAAAAAAAGTTGCGACAAAAAATCGCACGACTTTCTCAAACACACTATGCACATGCGTTCCACTAAAGACACGAAAAAAACCAACAAAAGTTAACAATTGAACGCAACGGAAAATTTAAAAAAGTCGGGGAGTGGAACGAAGGGCATTGAAAAGCACAAAGGGGTAAGTGATTAAACTTCATGCTGAACAAAAACTAAAAGTAAAACACAAAAACAGTGCAATCTATGGTTTCAGCATTCAAAATAAGAATAAAACCCTGTTATTTTTGACAATGACATTTGAGCTGTCAGTTGTAAATGCCCTGACACATTGAAGTGAAGTTCGTACGAGTAATCATACGGTTTTTCTGTTCTTATTTTAACTGCAAGGTAGATAACTCACCAACATTCTTGGATTACTCACCGAATGATGTTAACCGCTGTTTCACAAAAAAAAAATACAAGACAACCAACATTTTAGACCAGTTTGACTATGAAAGTCGAAAACTCCTATCTCTCTTCAGACAACTCTTTAAAACGCCTTTTTCTAGGATAAAATACTATATAAATCTAACAGATATAGAAAAGAACAATGGAATGACTTCAAAGCCACTACATTCAGAGAAAAGATATATCATTGTAAAATTCCATAGAGATGAAATACAATAACGCAAAAAATATCGACGAACTGGATTTTTGTGTGTATGTAAAAGTAATCGCAAAATGGATACATAATGCCGGGTAGTTAGTTTATTTATATTTTATGTACATTCAGCTTCATATCAAAATATTGTATCAATGTGAGACTACAAAACACCTCACACACGTGTGCGGCGAGGCGGGGGGGGCAGCGTTGACGAATGAGCGGCGAACTGACGCCGCGCGCCGTTAGCGTTGACGAATGAGCGACCTGCTTTGCCCCCGTCTCGCCGCACACATACCTAAGGCACGGTAAAGCGTTCTCGGTCAAACTATAGCTTCACATTGATATAATATTATGGACCACAGATTGTAGACAATTAAATAAATTCTTGTTGGTGTAAAAATCTTTTTGATGCTGACTGAGCCTATACATACTAAATCCACACACTATATAATGGTAGTGCATCCAAAATTCAAAATTTTAGTAATTCACCCAAAAATTTCTAAATCTATTTCAACACCAAAAACGGGACTGAAAATCGCTGCGACAAGGTAAAAGCCCGTCGAGAGTGAAACGCAGCGTAATTTGCATGTTTCAGAGAAAAAAAAAAAGATGCATTTAGTTTCAAAATCAAGGCAAAAAGAGTTCGTTTAAAAAAATCTGCTCCCGTCCATTGCGTGGACAGTATGTAAATGATGTGTATAAACCGCAATACACAAAAAAATGGGTTACCCTCAGAGGTGAGCGCAATTTTAGTAATTTAAATTCTCCCGCAGACCGGCGCGACGCGATGGGGCGACGCGATTCTGGTAGAGTTTCCATGAAGTTTTCAAAGTAATTGTTTTACTAGAGTCGCATTGCACTGTCGCTTCACGCCTGTCAGCGGGAGTCCTAAGACGATTTCTAAAGGATTAGCTCTGGTCGCACGTGCGATTACTCTTGGTGTTGAGCGGAGCAGACAATCCAACGGAGAGCATCCCAGCGCGTCAAAAAATACACTGTTGGATTTGGATTTTCAACTTTCGGCTCTAAGCAGTGGGTTGAAAATCTAGTGCGCGATAAAAAAATAACTGCCCGTGTGGGTAAGAAGGCCTCACCTCTAAGTAAAAAGTCATCAAAATCTGACCAGTCTTTTGGGTTTACCTTGAATAAGTTAGAATATACTTTTGAGTAACGCAAATTACGCTGCGTTTACCCTCGTTTACCCCCGCAGTGGCGTACCATCCGCGCGAAGGTCACCGCCGCGAGCCGCACCGCGTAGCGGCTGTGCTCGCGACCGCTGAACACCACCCGCCGCGACATGCGACCGTTACCGAGTGGACGCGTCTGAGGCCGCTCTTAGGAAGAAAGTCATCGGAGATACGTTATGGCTTGTTGACGTTTGAGGTTATTTTACGTGTATCGCGAAATTGAAGTGTGTTTGTAACACTAGCAATGTGAAGTAGAAAATATGACTTTTTAAACTACAGCGGGCCGCCTACCATCACCACCTATAACAGTCATTATCTGCCTAGCCTTTTCCCAACTATGTTGGGGTCGGCTTCCAGTCTAACCGGATGCAGCTGAATACCAGTATTTTACATGGAGCGACTGCCTATCTGACCTCTACAACCCAGTAACTGGGTAATACGATACCCCTTGGCAAGGCTGGTTGCACCTCCTATAACAGCGCTGTTTTAATTTTACTTCAGTGTGGAACTCGAATGAACTCTCGAAATAGTTCGTCTTCAAATAGGTATACCTTACTCATTTGATATTAGAACTACACAGCGTAAGCCCTCTGCGCATCCCTTTTCGTACTATCGTGAAAGCCTCCACGCCATCACCATAGTGCAACGGCAACTGACCCCAAGCTAGCTGTCACAGGGTATTGTCAGAATTGTCACGGGTCGTCAGTTTCTGAGAGTGTGCAGCGATACCCTAGTGGTGTGACAGAATGCCAAGTCATAGGTGTCGAGTTCAAGGCACGCACCTCTTGACTTCTTTTCGGATTCATGCGCGTATTTATAAATATATTCGTAAGCTAATTTCACCTGTGATAGCTACTTCCATATGGGAGGGTCTGCTGTGCAAAGCTATGAGGTATTTGCGTGATTATTGCGTAAGATACAAGAGTCTTAATTTTAACCTATAACGGTCCGTAAATTATAGGAATCGGCCATAATTTGATTGAATGCGTAAAGGGCTTTCCTCAAGAGATCTACTCTATTTCAATGCGTGAAGGGCTTCCCTAAAATCTACTCTCTATTTACTATTAAACATAACTAGCCACCTGGTATGTATTGACCCCATAGGTCCGCCCCCCGACAAGGGGCAGGCGAGGCTGCGAGGGTCGCGGGTGCGGTCGGCTCGGCTGCGGCGCGACGCTGCGTGGCCGCGGCTCGAAGCACCGTCGACATCCACACCTTGGGTGGTATGAGGTGTTGAGGAACGTGGACAATGGCAGGCTTTGACGCAGCGATAGATACGGAACGCTCGGAGCTGTTTGAAGATATGGGTTGGGTTTTGGTCTATCCATATATGCTAGTTTAGTGCGCCTTGGATGCGTGTTTACAACTTCTTCATGCCAACACTTGTACGGGCTATAGAAGCTTTCGGGCATATGAGTTTTAAATACAAGCTATACATATATGCTTTGAGCAGATACTTATGGTAGGGAAGCTAAAGCTTAGTAACTGAGACCAACTTTAAAAAAGGCCCGAAAGTTTAAGAGCGGGTTATTTATTAAAAAGGCGATCATCATAAGAAGCTCTAAAAAGGCGATCGCCGTTAAAGATCAATAAGTTTTTAGAGGATCAATGAAATATTTCCCTTTCCCAAACTACAGGGGGCTTAAAACAGTCACTTTGGCAGAATCATAATAGGAAAATATTATGAATCATTGTAAAATGTCACAAACTGACAATTCATAAATGATCTGCGCGCGATTCATAATACGAAATAATTCATCTGTTTGACAGTTTTCTATGGAGATTCGTAAAATGGTCCACATAAATATGAATCGCTTTTGTACCAAATTAGAGGAATTGCTAATGACAGCTGGAAATTCAAGAAATGAAATGCTTTTAGAGGAATTGCTAATGTGACCGTTTTAGGCCCACTGTTCTTCACAAATAATCACATATTGTTTCATTTAGCTCGCAAAACCAGTTCTTACGCGAAAACTGAGGACACAGAAGTCACGAGCGTTGCGTATATATGCGTGTGTCAACGAATGTCAAGTCCAAGGACCAAAAGAGTATTTACTACTTACCTCATGTCCAAGAGCGATCAGGCCTGTTGTCAAGCATGCTAATATCACCAGGGCCTCGTAGTAAGTTAGCATAGAGTAACTGAAGGCAAGATGACAAACTCCTTGGTCGGATTTTAGATTCTTTTTTCAAGTTTTTTTGTTTTTATAACTGTTTCAATGTGTGTAGGTAGGGTAAATTCGAAATTTTAATGTAGATGTGGTGGCGTGTGGTTGTTATGAGGGAGCAGTTTTCAAATTTGAATTTCTTAGAATAGATTAAGATATATTTGGAAATGGAAGGCAGGAATACAACAGAACCAAAAGTGGGGTGTCCTTGTCAATACTAAAAATTTTAAAGATGGAAACTTCGCTAAAACACCACTTGAAGTTTAAATAAAAGTTTTAATACAACTAAAAACGAAAAATGTCAATTTTATATTACTTTATAATTAAATGTTCATATGTATTTTTATTGAGTTATAGTCCAGTTGTAGAGTTTGTTGTTTTAAAACGTTTTTTTAATAGTTTATCTGTTGACCACAAACTTTGGACGGCACAATAATTGTCTATGCACAAACAGTTTACATCTCAAACGGCGGCCTTCGATCTTACAAAGAGTTCTCACACACTGCAAAAAACCGTCTTTTAAACACGCATCGTAAAACTTCCAATTTTCAAAGGGCAAAGCCCTAAAAGAGGTCACATAATATAAAAATCAACACTTCATTGTCTTTGCTCGGCGAGGAGTTGGTCGCTGTCAGATTTGACAGCGGAATGCGCGGGAAAAATGGCGTTTAGGTTATACCGGCGGGAAATTGCATTTTAACAATTTATTTACGTTTGATCACACATTATTTCGTGTGACTTTCGCTATGATGGCGCGACGGTGACTGCTCAGGCGCCGTGAGGAGGGTGGAAGCCAAAAACCGATGCCAAATTTCACAATCGGCAGTAGCTACGTAACGATTGGTGATAATAAATATATGATGATGTTTGGATTCACGTGGCTAGGTTGTGGCCTGGGAGGTTGTGTACATCCAGACAGACCGGCGGGAAATCTATGGAGTGACGTTGTTATGGCCGGTTCTGGGTCATAACCGAGACGTGTAAATGCTATGGTGGAAAGAATTTTGACTGCAGTGAATTCTGGCCATATTCTTTTGCTAAGTAGTTTGACTTGCCAATAACACATAACGTACCGAATGTATTCGCAAAGGGGCAGAGGTGTTACATTTCACCGTTCCGATGTTTAAGATGACATGTCAATACTGCATTGACAGCAGTGATAGCCTAGTGGTGTGACTGCCAAGTCATAGGTCTCGAGTTCGAACCCAAGCCACGCACCTCTGACTTTTCGGATTCATGTGAGTATTGTATATCACTTGCTTCAAAAACGATGAAACAAAACATTGTGAGGTGTCTGAGAGATATTTCCCTACGGCATGTGAAGCCAAGTTAGATTCACACGGTCGACTTTAAAACTCTGACACTAACCACACGAAAAAAAGAATGCATAGAAGCATTAGGTATGTATGTGTAAAAAAATATAAGTCCTCAAATAAAATCAGTATCGAATCATACAACACAATCATCGCTAGAAAAGTACGACTATTTATCATTATTGAAGTACTTAATCAATAGAATGTATTACGTAAAAATAGCAATAAGTCCTTGAACTTCTTTCAAGCGGTATCGCTTCGCTATACCCAACGTTAATGGGTAATCGATATAGTATCGAGATTTTAAATGAGCCTGATGATATGTTTCGTGTTACACTGCGGTCGATGAATTAACTTATAGGAAAGTTCCTAGAAAGTATTGTCATAAAAATAATACATATTAAAATGTATGTACTAATAATGATTCTATCAACCGAATAAAAAAACCTTCATCATAAATGCATCAAAATCTATTATGCAGTTTAGAAGAATTAAACTGTCATACAGACATAGGTACACGAAAAGCAACTTGTTTAATAATATGTCCAGGGTGTAGGTGTGAACACCGCTGTTACTCAAACCATGGGCGACTTAAATATAAAAATAAATGACCGAGTAACAATAAAATAAAAAAGGTATTTCATTAAAAAAAAAAAAAAAAGTTTCTATCCGACACAGTGCTCGCAAGCGAAATAGCTGACGGAGGGGTCGTGCTCGCGGCCGGTCAGGTCATGCCCCGCGACCCCCACCCGTGTTGAGACACAAGTTCGTTGCCCTAGCGCATACTCGCATAGGTGAAATGGTGAAAACTCGAGTGGTAAAAAGTTATTTAAAAAAAAAAGGAAAAAAAAAGTCGTAATTTTCCATTAATTTTACGTTCGATGACACCAAACCACTTTTTCAAGGATAACGGTGTTTACCCTAACACCCTGTATAGACAGAAGACACGTGCAGTTAGTTGGCCAAACATTCGGCAGAAAGTGGGGAATGACAAGATTTTCCCTTGAAAGATAATCAATTTTATGGAAGATATAAGTGACGCTGGGAGATGCCCTAGTAGTAGTTACCTTATAAGTGTACATAGTACTCCAACTCGCGTGTATAACCCAGTGCACAGTGCCCTGTTTATCAAAAGTTACAAGTCTACACGTTCACATGTTAGGTACCTAGAATGTAATTTTTTCGTTAAATTCATAGCTCATCTTCATATTAATAATCAGCCTTAATGTTCCCACTGCTGGGACACAGGCATCAATTCATCCCTCTCTTTTGACCACATTGTAAAACGAAAATCGAATTTAAAAATTGTTTGCGGTACTAAGCACGACACTTGTAAACCTGTAAGACGGAATAGAGAGTCGCCGGACAGTCTCAGGATTTGCTATGATTTTCTACAAGATGTTACTTACAAATATATTTTTGATAAACAAAATCACGAATAAAAGTGTAAAAATATAAGTGCTTGCATACTAAATAATGACACTTGGTAATACAAGGCTTTGATAAACAGGGCACAGATGTACGAATGTGGACAAACAAAAAGAGTACCTATGTAAGAGATTCTGCCCACCTCCATTGGAAAAAAAGAGTGAGTTTATGTATACATATATGTGAACAACGGCAAAAGGATCTATTGGCGCGTGGCCACAATCAGAACAAACGCCGCCATCTTGGTTTTTCAATACAATTTCTGTGACACTCTCACAAATGTTTACCAACAGCGCCCCCCTGTCAAAGTCATTCAGGCGCCAAATAAGATCCCTCTCGTCAACTTGATCAATTCATGATCAAAACAAAAGCCAAATTGCAATTTCGAGTGTATCACCCAATTACGGAGCTGACCCATTTCAATCATTACGTAATATCATTGTGGATGACTCATCTGTGTCAAGGATAATACAGTCAAGGTTATTAGGTTAGTTTTCCATGGTTTGTAATGTTAATAACTTTGCATACTATTGTAGAGAATCAGGTTAAGCTACGCTTGCCGGGGTTGGTCCGTGGATGTGTGACCATTTTCACATATCGAGACTCCTCCGTGCCTCGGAAAGCACGTTAAGCCGTTGGTCCGCCTGCCAGGGTTGCGGGAATGTCCGAAAGGGATACCGGAAGGAACACGGGTGGGTTTTAGTCAGTAAAAGTCTGACACGCCCTTCCGCTCCGCCCAGAGCGGGAGAAATCATTTAATGATTTCCCAAATAAAAAAAAAAATTAAAAAACCTTTGGTCGCGGCTGTCATTTGTGGATCTTTGACAGTCGTTAAGGGTCGTCAGAAGCCCAAAAGTTTGACAACCAGTCTAACCAAGGGGTATCGTATTACCCAGTTGCTGGGTTGTGGAGGTCAGATAGGCGGTCGCTCCATGTAAAATACTGGTATTCAGCTGCATCCAGTTAGACTGGAAGCCGACCCCAACATAGTTGGGAAAAGGCAGGCAGATTGATACTATTGTATACAATCATGTTCTAACTGAACAGACAGCTGTGCTGCTGGACAGTTTGTTGCGCCACTTCTTCTTCCCAGCTAAAGCACTAGGAAGGGCGGGCGTGCCGGAGGACTGTCTTTCGTAATTTTCCCATTCAAAAAGTGCCGATTCTAAGCCTAAATAACTTTTGATTTTGATATTATTATGAATTGGCGACTTGGGTTTTGAAGTGTCAAGGAGTCAGCCAGTCAGAAATATGAAGTTAATTAAAAAGTTAACAGGGTATCGAGCATCATACCATATGGAATCAATCCAGAACAAGGTACCTATAACGCAAACAAACATGTAATAAAAAGTTCGCCAGATTTGTTCGAGTCTTCCCATGTAATACGGGACCAGCCATTACCATCAATATTCCCTTCATCAATATTCCTATTGCCTTTTCCCAACTATGTATGTTGTGGTCGACTTCCAGTCTAACCGGATGCAGCTGAATACCAGTATTTTACATGGAGCGACTGCCTATCAGACCTACTAACTGGGTAAAACGATACCCCTTGGTAATACTGGTATGGTTGTCAGACTTTCGGGCTTCTGACGACCTGTAACGACTTTCAAAGATCCACGAATGACAGCCGGGACCAACGGCTTTACGTGCTTTCTGAGGCACGGGGGAGTTACCAGCCTATTACCATTTAACCGAGCAAAATGAAGACTCCGGGCTGCTACTGAGAATTACGGAAAACCCAATTTACCCAACCTGGGTATCGAATCTAGAGCCCCAGGCTCAGCAGCCGCACTTGCGACCACTAAACCAACAGAGGCAATCACTGAATGAGTAGAGTCCAATTCGTAATCGCTTTACCATCATATTTAGACAACAATGACAACTTGAAATTTCTGTAAGGTTGAAAAAATCCAACCGTCATCATCATCTGCCTAGCCTTTTCCCAACTATGTTGGGGTCGGCTTCCAGTCTAACCGGATGCAGCTGAATACCAGTATTTTACATGGAGCGACTGCCTATCTGACCTCCACAACCCAGTGACTGGGTAATACGATATCCAATAAAATATCCAACCGTCACATATACAAAAATATATCTTTTTAGGATGAGTTTCTATTGAAGCGGAGACGAGCGGAGGCTTGCACGGATCGACCAATCACAACCGTTGAAATCCACATCGCATCTCTCGTCTCGTCTGTAATTCGACGAATCCTGCTGCACGCGTAGTGTGACCACCGTAGAAACGGGTTTTGCCGACGGAAGAATAGACAAAATGACATATTGTGATTGTTTATCTGTCACTTTGTCTATTCTTCCGTCGACAAAACCCGTTTCTATGGTTGTCATGCTACGCGTGCTGGTCTCCGCTTCAGTTGAAACGCACCCTTAGGATGGTCGACAAGACTTAATAATTTGATGAGAGAAAAAAATGGTTTTATACAACATACCAAAACAATTTGGACCCAGATAAGCGGCATATAATCCCATTTCATCACCACATTCCTTAGTACCATTAATACAGCACTCATTGTCACTTGTATTACGTCACGTCTCTCTGACGTCATTAAAGTTCACTGACCTTCCAATTATGTCTGAGAAGATCGACTTTTGCTCTAGTTTCATTAGCTCTTTCGAATTGTCATTTTTTGGCGAGAGTTGCTACATTTTTTTGACACTGATACTTTTTTTCTATGGCTTAATTCTTATTCAGCCTTGTTGCTTAAAAAAAATATTATCAGACCCGTTGTATTTTCAACTACTCACTAACACATATGGACTAAAGTTGTCTGGCAAAATAAATATTTTTTATTATGAAACCCAAAATGTTGAACACATTTTATAGTCCTAGGAATCTCTGTATTTTTGCATATTTCTGTATTTTTTCACGGGTCCAGCAGGTGAGATTACTAACGTAATTTACAGGTCGATTTTTCGGTCAACCAAGATGCACTTAAAATATTATTATATGTCTTCAGTACTTGAATAATACACAGTCATCTTCTTTCATTATTCTGTCTAGCAACACACAGTTACTCTAGCAACACTACACTGAGTACGTCTTACAACACTAGGCAGAGAATCTTCAAAGCCGTACTTTGCGACCTTGAACTCAGCGTCTGCAAAAAGTTTGAATACTTCCAAATATGACGCTGTTTTTACGCCAAATTCTCACTTTGGCATTGGACTTTGATTCAGCTTGACGTTATTTCCTAGTATCTATAATTTAGCAAGTCAATGGTAGCTTTTTTCTTCTATTAATATTTAAGGTAGGTACTTAGTCAAATTCAAAAATCAATCTTTCTAGCCTTTTTCCCAGCTTCGTTAGGGTCGACTTCCAGTCTAATTGGAGGCAGCTGAATACCAGAATTTTACAAGGAGCAACTGTACACTAAACCCCTTGGTAAGACCAGTTGTTGGTAGACTTTGTAGTACAGAATAAGTGCTCTTTCTTCCGTAAGTAGTTCACCATTCAGGTCCAAAATACCACACCCAGAAAGTCCCGTAATTTTTTAACCAAAATGTTCTCTCACAAACGCGAAATAATGATGTAATTTATTGGCAACGCGCCGTCCCGCGTCTGCTTGTTTCCGCAAAAGGTGATTAACTAAAAATACAATGTAATTTATCGTTATATCATATCAATATTTATTTTATCTTACACCTTTGTTATCCGCGTCACGTGTGTTATGTAATTTAGTTAGCAGTCTTTCTCACAGACTGTATGAATCGTGACGAGAAATACTGAGAATGTGCTCGGAAGGCGAAAATGAATAATAAGCTCTTTTGGGTGAAATCTGCTTAGCAGTGTCTATTTTAAAACTGTTAGTTGATCAGTCATTAAGAAGGAAAGAGTAGTTACCCAGTTACTGGGTTATGGAGGTCAGATCGGCAGTCGCTCCATGTAAAATACTGGTACGCAGCAGCATCTGGTTACACTGGAAATCTACTTTTACTCCTCCGCTCTGTGCATACACGCTCACACGCACACATTTACAGATTTTAATTTGCAATCAAACTACACCTCACATGTTTACGAGATCGGCCTCACGTCACTGTTGACAGCGCTCTGTCTTGGTTTTTTATTTGGTCTGAGTTTAAAAGTAAGACTTTTATGGATTATTTAAGTACTTGTAAAGTTTACGATTCTACCGAAAGCATACGTGGGTGTATGAAAGCGATCATCGTTTTTCTATGATGCAGCCCCATTTCGGGAGCATGATTAATACAGGAATTCCTTAATCCACCTCTTCCCACTGGGGATCGGGTGTAGGTGCAGCCGAATAACCATGAATGTCACAAAGAACGATACCAAATATTATACCTAACTATACTCCATATGAAATAAGATTAGACATTTAAATAAACCTTTTTTACAGTCCGTTCAACCGATTTTGATTTCTATTGCGTTGGTGGCACGACAAATGGCAGCTGCAGTAGACAGTTGGTATAGTGTAACCTTTTTTGCTTTTAATACCATCCTTACGCCTACGGTATAAAAGTCATAATCTTGTTGAACTTATTTCAAATGGAGTATAATTTGGAATGGATTGCAGTCCAGACTGATTTGTGCCCCGTTGATGGCAAGAGGTTCGCCCCCTATTACATGGGACTTAGACATAACTACCCAATCCTTCGGCGAAATAGGCGTTGTCTTTAGAATGGCTTTTTGAGGAAAACCAATGCAGACTTGTGTCAGCTTTGCATCTGGCTGCCAGGGTTGCGGGAAAGTCCGAAAGGGATACCGGGATCTAGGCAACAGGCAACTGAACACGGGTGGGTTTTAGTCAATAAAAGTCTGACACCCCGCTCCGCCCAGAGCGAGAGAAGTTATTTGATGATTTCACAACGTAAAAAATAAAAATAAAGCTTTTCGTCTGGACCGGAAAACGCAAACTAGAATGTCAAGGTCAGGTCTGTTGAGATCCAATTAAGTGTGAATACATTAACATAACCTAACACCTGTATTCCCCTAATGCTACCCATATTTCGCTAGTTATGATTAAGACCCACGTACGTAACAGGGAGCGAACACATGCCCACAAACCGGACCAAAAGCCAGAGTCCGGGCTACTACTGAGAAATTCCCACAAAAAAAAACCCGATAATGATCTGCCCAACCTGGGGCCTACCACCACCGCTTGCGGCAGTATTATTTTAATCTCACTTCGTGGGGGAAAGAGATGGAGCTATACGTCCTGTAGAGCTTCATCTCTCACTAAAGAAATATTAAAATAAAACTGCTGTACGCGATGGCGGTAGTCCCCCTGGACCTCTAGACTGTGGCGGCATCTACATCGCCACATGCGAACTACGCATCAAAGACCGTCACACAAAATCCTGCATCGCACAATTAGAGTTTACCGAGCGATGGAAATATATGTATACAAGAACTCGAAATCAATGGTTGGGCAGTTGCCCGCCAGACACAACACCCGTCTGGTCGGAGGATCCTCCCTTTTCTATAGAAGTTGAGTGAACTTTACACCCTGTTCCTGATACCCCTAAAAGACTGAAGTAATCAAGAGAGAAGAATTGTGAAAACTGCATGTCCTGTCAGCTGCAGGGTATAGGAACTGATGGACGCTAGTGATGGCCCCAAAAAGGCCGAATTCTGGGCAGAGTCTATTTAGATTGCCATCGACACGCGAAGGAGAAGAATAGTAAAGTATATGAGAATAATGCCAGAAATCGCCTTTTGAAAGAAGAGCCATGGAATGCATATTTCCCTTTCAATCAATCTGCCTAGCCTTTTCTCAACTATATTGGGGTCGGCTTCCAGTCTAACCGAATGCAGCCGAATACCAGTATTTTACATGGAGCGACTGTCTATCTGACCTTCACAACCCAGTAACTGGGTAATACGATACCCCTTGGTAAGACTGGTTGTCAGACTTTCGGGCTTCTGACGACCCGTAACGACTGTCAAAGATCCACGAATGACAGCCGGGACCAACGGCTTAACGTGCTTTCCGAGGCACGGAGGAGTCTCGATATATATAGATGGTCACCCATCTACGGACCAACCCTGAAAGCGTAGCTTAACCTGATGGATCGACCCGTGCGGCTGTTATACTTATGATACTGAGCCACGAGCTCCACCAATAAAAGTATATGAGAATAATGTCAGAAATCGCATTTTGAAAGAAGAGTCATGCATCTTTCCCTTTATTAACAGATAAATATAATTTGAAAGACACTGCCAGCCAAATTAAGACATCCCAGATACAACATAACGCACACGAAACGCTAACCTATGACCACATTCAAATCCTTCTTTCAAATTGATGTGATTTCCACGTTAGCTAATATCATCTTTATTCTATTGTAAATTAAGTTGATTTCAGATTGATCAGCAGTACAATTGAAAGAGTCATAAAAAAAGTCTTAGCGCAAACTGAACTTTAAGTCCCGGTATTAAAGCATTTTTTCCAAAAACAAATATTTGTTCATATGTTTGGAAGTTAAATAACGAACTGTAAGTAGCTAACACGACCGTGCGTGTTGTTGCGTTCTCCATGACCGGTTCGATGACGTCACTGCACGTCAGTCGTCAGGCTACCAAGGTCAGCTAACCGCGTTTGACGTCACACTGTACACATCAATGGATATCACCTGGAGTTTCGCTAAGACTGTTTAGAGATAATGATTTATACAACACTAGCTTCCGCCCGTGGCTTCGCCCACGCTGTATGTCGATAAAAAGTAGCCTATGTCCTTCCCCAGGGTGCCATCTATCTCCTTGCCAAATTTAGTCGAAATCCGTTCAGTGGTTTAGGCGTGAAAACGTAACATACAGACAGACAAACAGAGTTACTTTCGAATTTATAATATTAGTATGGATGTATCAGAAAGGTGCCGTCATATTTAAAGGGTGTGGCACAGGGCTGACCATCAAACTGACCTACTTTCTCCATGAGACCAACATCGTAAAAGAGAAAAAATTATCAGCCGTCCCATACATTTTGGTTCAGTAGGTTTTGAGGTTTTGTATGGAAAAGTAGATATTTTTTTCGCGTTTACGATGTTGGTCCTTTCTGATAAATTATGTAGGGGTACGTGTGTGAGGAAAATATCGAAAAGGTTTGATAGTTTTGAGCAATGATATTATTATGTTAAACAGATATGTTGTAAGCACGCAATCGTGAAGACTCGAAAACGTCCTAATTGGGACGTATTGACTTTAGTCTGCGACACGCACGGCGACGAGTAATACGCTTAGTTGAATTGACAACACTAGCTGTCTCTTTTTTTCTTGTTGTTTTTATCAAGCCATCTCTTTTCTATCATTTTTACTTGTAGTGAAATGTAAAATGAATGAAAAGTGGGTATGTGTGCTGCCGCTGCTGCGCGGAACACTTTTTTCGGTTGTTTTGTGAGTGTATAACATATCTGTTCATATAATATCATTGGTTTTGAGTATGAATGTCGATGGCTAAAATAGTGATAGAGACAGGCGCTGCTATGCCTAACAATCTGTTCACACACGTCCCTGAAATTGACGTGACTGACGCGACTTGGCGTTGACGTGACTGACGTGTGCATGAACCTTAAAGGAAAATTGGAAACGAGATTTCAAGGGTTATACTACCCCTAAACTTTAGTGGTAATATAACCCCAAGTCACGTACAAACGGCTACACATCAAGCTATACATTTCCAGTATAAGCTGACCTCGCATTGTACGGAAATCCTATACAATGCGAGACCAGCATAAGCTGGAAATGTATAGCTTGATGTGTAGCCGTGTGTACAACTGGTTTAGTGACTAAACCAATAGTAGAAATCGTAACCTATTAAAGTCTCGTTTACAAAAGTAAGAGCACTTTTAATCACCAGTGGACTATCGTAGAAAATGCAAATATTCATGCAAATAAACTTAGAAATTACAGGCATTTTTGAATTGTCAAGGGGTCGGTCAGTCAGAACAATGAAGCTAGTTACCCATTTGAAAGCGTAGTATGTTAAATTCCTTTGGAGAAGAACGGGCAAGAAACTCCACGGACAAAAGAGTGTCCATGGAGTTTCTTGTTCGTTCTTCTATCAAATATTTTAACAAAATATTGGTAACATTAAGTCGATTCTTATTTTGGGCTAGTGTTTGGCTTTTTCGATGTACCTCCGAATATATTATTTAGTTATTCTAGAGAAGAAATGTTTGATATAATGATAAAAAGCTAGAACCCGAATCATTAGTAGGTACCGCCAATAGTATAATCTATCTTAATCTCAGTAGATTTGCATTGCAAACGTGGGTTTTATCGAACTCCGCAAAGAATAACGATCTTGGGCACAATGCCATATTCACTACCCCCAGCTATGTCGCAGACAAGCCAGCATACACCATTGTGTACATGGCATACCACAACGTTGGGAGACCGCGTGTGAATGAATGTAATGCGAAGATCCTAGCCGTAACACTTAGTAAAACAAATCTATTCTTATAACTACGAAAAGATTATGAAATCGCCATTTTTCCGTGCAATTCCGCCTGCAAAACAATCAAAATGAACAACCAACTCCTCTTACCGGATAAAACGAAGAAATCACATTTAACATTTAAAAAATATCACAATTACAAAGAAAAAATAGATTGCAAAAAATGTTGTATCGAAAAGCTCAAATGACATAAATGCTAAACTTGACAGATTTTTGGCTTTTGGAACGCTCCGTCAAAAAATACAAACGGCCAGTTTCGAACCATAGACGCGGAAAAAGTTTCAACACAAAAGAGGTTAGGTTCGCAAACGTCAAAATTTTAGCGCGCTTTTTCTCAAGATGGCGCCGCGACACGTGGCGTTTTAAAAGCGTGGCAGTCGTCTGCTGAGATAATTTCCCGCGTTATTTTATTTCTAGACGTTACATTTCGCGCTGTTTATTTTTAGCCACGAATTTCTATCGGAAAGGGGACGTCGGGTCGTTCACTAGATATTGTCGCTTCGTTATATTGATGCGAAATGTTTTCTGGCAGCAGGCAATAAGTATGTAGTATTAGTAGATACTTAAGCGATGAGTCTGATTGAGCAAATTGCTTGGTAGAAATCATACTTCTAAAATAAAGGTAAGCATGCACTCAATCCCTTTCACAGAGAGGCGGCCTGTGTCACAGCAGTGGGAAGGTCATAAGCTGATTATGCTATGCTTATACTATGCACTCGAGGCTTCATCGAGGATTATACTGTCTTTGGGCTCAATCAACAGGCTCTACTTTAGTCACCGATTCTCAACTACCCACGATATTTTTTATTACGAGATGGGCCTGCTTTGACCACGATCTGGTCTGACTGCGGTGGATGAGATCAAAGATGGAAAGACCGAATATTTAGTCACATTTACACTTGCTGGAGGAAAAAACTAGATTTAGAATGAACATTCTTTTTAACCTACTGCAGCCTGTTAGCCCAAAAGGTAGAGAAAGTTTTTACTAGCGGAGCAGGAATATATATGTCACAGTTTTCGTCAAAACTCATACAAAATGTGAACATACGAGTGACATATCTCGCTGCTATACTGACATGATATTCTAAATCATGAGATTTAGAATATCATGTCATATATACTAAATACTATACTATATCTCATCCCACTCGATATTTTTAGTATATCGAAGTTCAATGATTTGGCTCAAGGAATGTACGATTTACGAGCACAATTATTGGATTAGCCAACGACTCTTTAAATCTTGATGTGTTAGAATTTTGAGAGAAACTAAAAAAGTGGTAATCAGGGAGCAGTTTCGGCAGAAGCGTTTCTGAATTAAATGGTATGCTAAGGAAGGTATTAGAAGTCAGATTTAGGCAGAATGATCGCCTCTTATTTGGCTAGAAACTCGACATACAGTTTGGGTTGTTTTTAGCTACGAATCAGGGTTACCGATTTGCTATAAGACCGAAAGATAGCTAAAGGATTACGCCCTCCAGGATCACCCAAAAAATTCGTCAGTTTTTTCAAAAATTTTTTTTACTGTGGCGTGGTCTAGATTGACTGGAAATCAAGGAAGAAATACTGGCCATAAAACTAGGATATGTCCCTGAACTCAGCTGTTTTTGGGATCTTTGAATCGTTATTGAAATAAAGGTGTTAATAAAAGGGCATATGAACTCTCGCGCTGATGTTTTCACATAGGCCCATGAGGAAGATTTAGACAAAGTAGAAGCAGGCCTGAGAGATAAAATGAAGGGTATGCTTTCTTTCTCGCATAGGGTCATAGCATTATGCTGAGCGATGGCCGTTTTTCGTGGATATGACGCATATTTTCCCCAACTTGTCCTTTTTTGTGTTCTTTCTTAGCGTCATGTTTTACCGTAAATAAACGTAAGTATTTTCTTTTTTCTTTCTTGGACATATAGGCTGTAAAGTGCCGATTTTCTGCCTACAACTCTGGACGCTAGTAGAAAAGTTCAAATCCCTACAGGTGTGTAATAGTCTCAGCAGTTCATTGGCATTTGTATTGAGGTCATTTATTTGTGTGCGTGACGACTACGTGTCGCGGCGTGTGTATGTGTGAATTTTTAAATGGACTCTATCTGCTTGTGTTCATGACTTCCTGGTACTTGCTAGAGTTACAGCTAGGTGGTGGTATGTTGGGTTTTATTTGGTTTTAATGGTCAAGTAAGATAGACAATTATTTTAAATCCTAAGAGATTTAACACGGCGCTTTTTAATAAATAATAAGGTAAGGTAGTTTCTCTTCCAAAATTCACTGATAAGCAATCAAATAACAGTAGAATTTTAGGAAAAAAACATTAGAAAATCATTTTAAATAAACAAAAAATGCTGAATGGGCCTGCTTTTGCTAATGTCGTCTCATGGAAAACGATGCATGAGGTTTATCAAACATCATAATGATGGAACGAGTAAGCCCATAGAATGCCTGTTCGTTCTTGCTTTGAAGGCTGACAGGTTATATTCTATACCTACTGGGTTTTAGGATCTAATTTGTGCATTATTTTAATATTTTCCTAGTCGATGAGCCGAAAATCCAAGACATTTGCAAAATATGCTGCAAACTTTTTTATTAAACTAACGATATTCCTAAGTACTTATACACAACAAAAATCCAATTCCCTACCCTATACACTTGAAGGTAAACTCTTCATTTGCATACTTTTCATCAAAGATGTAGTCGTTGTATCAACTATGACGAAGCTCTTCAAAATTAACCGTTTCCAGAGTACAAAAATCCAGTTCCGCAATGTGTCGATAAACCCAATATTTTTTGAAACGCAGGAATAAAACCAACAACCCTGAAAACGCTGCGTCATTCAACTGTAATGTGTTATTCAACGCACGCAACAGTCAAATATTTAGTTGGATTGTCCCTGATTGATCAGTGAAGATGTAAATAGTATCTACATCTAGTGGAACAAGGTTGTAACTAACAACTTTAAGGCCAGTAATATTAGTTGCATCCACGAAAAAATGCTGGTCTAAATTTAAAACTCAAAGATTATGTCATGTCCACCAACCAGCACTACCTCTCACAGAGAGGAGGCCTGACCAGCAGTGGGAATATTTTAGCTTATAATGTTCCTACTGCTGGAGCATTATGATATACTATGCTAAACTATACTGTCGCTCAAAGAAGAATTTGATATGTTCCAGTGACATATGTTTTTAGTTATTTCGGAAGAAGAGGTCTATAGCTTCTTTCCAAAACGTAAGATGTTGAAGAGTTATCCTGAAGAGAAACTGCTACATCAAATAATAGACATAACCTATTTCAAAAATTCTACAACGAAATTGAAGACGCAATAACTTTATAATAAAAACCAAACATCGTTGTCTATGGTAGCTGAAAAGGACATAAAACTCTAAAACTAACACACACTAATTTTAAAAATAATTGACGAAAACAAAACTAAAAACGTGCAGATAAAAGAGCCAATATAAATGAGGTGCTGACTTTCATGGCTCCTTCGATATTGGCGGCAAAATATTTGAAAATTAATCTGTCTATTGGGACAATTTAGGAGAAGCCTATATAATTGCGTAACACACGATCAATAACAATCTGAATCATTTTGAAGGATATGGCTAATCCATTGCATTTTATGTTCGAAAAATTCGTCTTCTCAACAACGTAAATAACGCAATGAATGTTGTTGAACTGTCAAAATGAAGCAGATTGTGATTGATCGTGTGTTACGCAATTAGGATGCGGCAATGGATTGAGGTCTTGATAAAAGGATAATCCATACTAATATTTTAAATGCGAATGTGAACTTTTCAGGGCTCAACGAGCTAAAACTTGTGAACAACCAAGAGGGTAAATATAACTAAACTTTAAATGAAGGTAGTTTTTAATTTACTCTGAATTTTGTATAGATTTGAGGTCGATTGATAACTATATGCAAACTTGAACAGCTAAAATCAAAGCCTGATTTTATATAATCTTATCTTTCTTCCACTACAAACAACTTCCCAAGAATTCAGTAAGAAATCGAATACAAATATCAAAACAATTAAACGCTCTTTTAACGAGAATCAAACGCCATCGAAGCAACCACGAAAGTTTACGAAACAAAATGAATACTTACCCCTTTAATTTCTTCTAAATCTTTCGAATCCAACACTCTTCGCCTCGCAGACGGAGTCTCAGGGCTCAGGTCATCAGTCGGCTCACTGATAGTACTCTCAGTACTAGTTTCCATAGATTTAACATCTTCCAAATGATTCGTACCATCCTCACTTTTTTCCGTTCTCTTTTTCAAATAATTCTCATGTTCAAAAGTTTTATTCTCAAAACCAGTACCACAAGGAGATTCTATATCATTATCGAGAAGTATTCTCTCATCTTCCGAGTCTATATATTTCAAATTAGCTCTTGCTTTTCTAGGTTCAGCTTTAATATCATTCTTAGGAGCTTCTTCGTTAATTGTATGATTTAATTCTATTTGCTTTTTCGGCGTTGTCCCTGAGGAGACAGGCTGCGAAATCTGTATGTAGGAAGCGAAGTTAGATGTATGTTTTGGCGCTTTCGTTTGTTTTTCTATATCACTTTTTATATCTTTGATTTTATGTCCTTCAGAGTTATGTTTCTTGTAATCTAAATCGCCATTTTCTACCTGGATGACAGTGGATTTTTCTAATATCTTCCCTATAGGATTGTTTGGGTCTAGCTGGCTTTTAATGCTGGCTAAACGTTCGGAAGGCAGTTTTGAAGTTAGAGAAGTGGACATGGAACTATTTCTATCGTGAATTGGTTTCGCTAGACACACTGGCTCGGATATAGTCTTACTTAGTGATAAATCTGAGTTGGAGTTCGATCGGGAGCTAGACGACCCAATCTCCCATCGCAAACCATTTTTTTCGTGCGGTAGGTGGACCGGTACTGGTTTCTCGTCTTTAGGGACGATTTTCGTATACCCTACTGTACCATTTTCGCAATCCTTTAGCTGGTTTAGATACTGTTCGGTGTACCGCGAATCGTTCGCTGGTAGTTTCGTTACCGTCATTTTTTGGTCGAATCTCTTTCTGATCTCGGACACCGAGGGCACTTCGTTCCCGTTCGTATCTTTGACGCCGTTAAGCATCCCTCTCTTGTAAGCCGGCGAGGTTTCCTTATACGATCTTCGTTCCGGTCTCTGGTTTTCAAATATTACGCTTATTTTTTGTTCTTGTGACGTAAAATGCGACATGTGAACAGTGTGTGTTAGTTCAACATTTATTTCATGCTTTGCTGTAATACCTGGTGTATCATTCATGGTACTGGCTGGCTTACTGATCAATCGTGAGTACTAGGATGTTATAGAGTAGCAGGATGTAGCATCAATGGTACACGTGAGTGGTATTACAAGCAAATATCGCATCTATGTTACTACGGTGACACTTTTTGAAAGGTTATTATTGTATAACGTTTTCTGGCAGTTAGGGCCTTTCAATCGGTGCAAGTACTACTATTTTGGAAGCTGTCAATTTAATGTTTGGCTCTTTATTAAGTGCGATGTTAAAGAACGTACACACACACTCACACGCGCACACATTATGTTTGTGTGCCTGCGAAATTTTTGAAAAAGGAACCAGTTGTTTGTGGTTTTGGTAATTTTGAAATAAGAACATAGCTGATGACGATGATGAAGATGATGAGATGTTCTTCGGGGCAATTCGTTTAAACGAACTTTGCCGAAGTGATGGAATGATGAATATAATTGATTTTATGTAGGTATGTAGAAACAAGTTCAGTCACGAAGGATTTTTGGAGTTTTAACGAATGAATTTGAAAACAAGAAATAATTTAGACACAAAGTAACAATGATTTAAAATAAGATGGATGACGTCTTCAGAAATTATTTGACATAATATTACGCAAGGAAGGTTTTTTTAAATTTTAATTTATTACGTTCACTTTATTATGTTTTTTCCTAGCAAAATCCAAGAGAAAAAGCAGCCAATCGGGTTACTGGAAGGCTTAATGAAAAAAAAAAAAACTTTTTGCATGCTGTCATTGTGACAACTGAAAGTGACGGAAAACCACACAAACATAAATAATCTGTAGAGTGAGAGAGTGACAATATTATATCTATCTCTTTAACACTTACGAATAGTTGTTAGAGGGAGATGAGAGGATACAGTTTACTAAACGCTTTATATTAAAAATAACATAACATCACGCCTGTATTCCCCGAAGGGTTAGACAGAGGTGTACCTATAGCGCACCCACATTTTGCCAGTTAAGTTTAAGTCCCATGTCATAGGGGGCGAGCCTATTGCCTTCAATCCAGACTTCGGGAATCGGGATAGAACTGAAATTCCAAATAGAAAAACATAATAACACTTGTCCCCGACCCGGGAATCGAACCCAGGACTTTATACATAATGTTATAAATTAAGCAAAGAAGATGTAAGAATTATTGTAAGAATTTTTATTTGGCTTACCAATGCTGGACATAGGATCACTCCAAAAAATGAAAATCCCCTTTGGACACTCCAATCAATAACCTCTGACCACCACATTGAAAAGAAATAAATAGTTCTAAAAATATTCACGATCAGAAATTCGTTTGAAGTGTTATTTTAAATAGTTAACACTTTCCAAGGATTGATACTGTAGGTCATACGATAATGGTAATAAAACCGGTATCAGCTGGAAGCTGGACTGTTATATAATCAGCCTAAAATGTTCCCACTGCTGGGACACAGGCCTCCTCTCTATGAGAGGGAGTGGGCCGTAATCCACCACGCGGGCCCAGTGCGGGTTGGTAGATGTCACATGTCTTCGAATTTTTGGTTCTAGGACATGCCGGTTTCTTCACGATGTTTTCCTTCACCGTTTTGAGAGTAGTGATGATGAAATAATTTACACAAAGTAAAGCGCCTGTCTGGGTTCGAACCTACGACCTAACAACTCGTAAGTCGCGGCCGTTACCACCGGGTCACCACTCCTCTGACCTCTATTGTATTGTAACGAGAGGTCCAAGAGTTACCATAGACGTGCGGCATACTGTACTTAGATGGAAAATTACCTAGCTTTTGTAGATATAGATAGCCTTTACCCAACTATGTCGGGGTTGGCTTCCAATCTAACCGGATGCTGCTAGCAGTATTTTATATGGAGCGACTGCCTATCTGAACTTTGGGGGTGGTTAGCTTTTGTAAAAAAATACTAGCCAATATCAATAAAAGCATGCATTTTTTTCGTAATATTCTGACATTCTTGGCTGAATTGAAGCCGAATCTGGGGGCTTACCACCAGCTCGTCGGCAGTATTCTTTTAATATAACTTCAGTGGGGGAAAGAAATGAAGCTCTAAAGGACGTACAGCTCCATCTCTTTCCCCCACTGAAGAAAGAATAAAATAATACTGATATATGAGCCAGGGCGGTGGGTTCCCTGTTGTGGTTTTTTTAAGTTATTATAATAACAAAGTCGTGAAAATGATAATATTGTCACTCCCCCACGTTACAGATTCTTTCAGTTAAATGTGTCTTGTGTAGTGTCGTGTATTTGTAGTCTTTTTTGTAATGTGTAGTGTTTTTTTTAACGTTTTTTCTTTTACTGTTTTCTATGAAGTAAGTGCCAATTTAGGCAGCTTTGAGTCTTAACCTGAAACTTTTTTTTTGCTGTACCGTTTTTCAGAAAACAAAAATAACTATTTTTATTATTATTTTATTTATAAATATAACTTTTTAATGTATTTTAGTTACTTAACGGTTTCTTGAGAAATATACCATTTAAAAAACTTTGAAGTAAATATATTTTTTTTAACAAATTTTTTTTGTCACAGCTATTTCTCTTTTTTTTTCTTGTATCATCACTTAAGTAATATCTGTACTAACCTTGTTGCATATAAAATTATTTGTATTCAAGAATTCGTGACTCGTCTCCACTTTTCAGGTCAAGGGAAATATATTATTCAACTGTTTGAGAATTTTACAGACTTATTTTTATTAATCATTCAAGAGATTTCGCTTCTGAATCAGATTGGGATTCTACATTTTTCTAATATTTTAAATAATACTATTTCTTAATTCTTTTTTTAAATGTTTTCTTTATTTAAAACTAAGGCCCTGTCCACATTGGTCGGTGCGTCAGCGGTGCGGGATCAGTATGCTCGATATGCCCGGTACCGAAAGCTCAGAAGCTCACCGAGCGCTTATATTTCAATTAGCGTTTCCTGATTGGATCGTTTCGGTTTACCGCGTCTCGGTAGAAACATCGGTGTTTATAGAGACATGTCACGCGTTTTAATTGAAAATATTTTATTTTTCAATTTATGGATGTTGCCAATAGCGCTTTCGTTTTTTTCATAAACGGAGATAAATATAAACATCTTCATCACTCAAAGACATTTTCTCGAGAGGATTTAAGCGGTACTGCACAAATTGTGCCGAAAACATAACGTCAGGTTCGTAAATGAAAGCAGTGCGGTGTCGTTTCGGTATACAGAGCATACTGTACCGCACTGCTGCTTACCGACCAATGAGGAAAGGGCCTAATAACTCTTTCCGTTCTTCAACTTATATTTGATGGAAGTACCGTAGAAAATAATTTATAACTTTTTTTTTTTTTTTGTATATATTGATGGAACACTATTAATTGTTTGTTAATATTAAACTAGATCGCAATGGAGACATTTCAAGTCCATTTTTATTAAAATTATATAAGTTCTATCGACCCTAAATTATACGATCATCAGAAAATGTCCACAAAAAAAAAAATGAAAAACCAAATAGGTACCAAAAAATTACAAAATTTCGCAGACACTCAAAATACAATTACTTATAAATTAAAAAAAAAAAGGAAATATAATACATTGATACAGAAAAAAAAAAGGAAACAATTACCTCTGAAATCGTTGCCGCAGAATTCCTTGCTTTTCTTGCAAATCTTGACGGATCAGCTGCCGGCGGTCTTCCAATATCATTTGATATGGACTTCGACCTTGAAATCTCCCCATAATTCTGATTCTGCTGCTGTTGAATCCTCTGCGTCAACGGTATGTAATTCGCTGGAGAATATTTGTTATACCACTCCGCATGTGACTGCGCCAAATCAGCAGAAGTTAGCACAGGTCTGCGATTCCTCGGTAAGGGGTCAGTTGAGGTCTTGCTGCTCTCGCTTCGAGTTGTCGAAATATCCCTAGACCTGGACTCACTTCTCTCAGACCTATACCTGCTGCTGGAGACACCGCTGTCGGAATCAGCGATGCTCGGGGCTCGAGAACTCCTCTGTCTCTCGGCCAGAGTCTTCCTTTCCCTATTTCCATCAATATCAGAGAATCTCGAGCGGTACTCAGACCGTTCGTAAGTGCGTAGGGTATCATAATTACCACTTGTGGATCTGTAGTACGGTTTCTCGACAGTGGATGAAGTCAGGGTAGATCTGTAAGACCCTGAAAGGCTTGAGGAGGTGGTGCTGTACCGAGAAGGGGATACGACAGGCATTTTCGTAGATTTTTATCGTTTTTTTTCCAGTTTTTCCTAGTGTTTTTAACACATATCCTTAATATAGTCTTGGCTTATGCTATCCTAGTCTAAGTTAGCTTTAATTCTGGACGGCGGTCGTTTTCTTTGCATTGTTTTGTTTTAATTACTTTTCTGTAGAATTGTTGGGTTTATTTTCTGGAACAAAAGAGAGATATTTGGTTAGTTATCAATTGAACTGATCAAGGGGTATGGTGTTACCCACCGTACGTGATTTGACGGGGACTAAAACAGGGCCCAGGGTCCTGTTTATCAAAAGTTACAAGTCTACACGTTCACAAGTTACCTAGAATGTTAATTTTCGTTAAATTCATAACTCATCTCCATATTCAAACTCAAACTCAAAGCATTTATTTCAAATAAACCAATTTCAGGCACTTTTGAATTGTCAAGGGGTCGGTCAGTCAGAAAGATGAAGCTAGTTGCCATTCATAATCAGCTTAATGTTCCTACTGCTGGGACATGGGCATCAGGTCATCAATACTAAGCACGACACTTGTAAACTTGTAAGACGGAATAGAGAGTTGCCGGACACTCTCAGGATTTGCTATGATTTTCAACAAGTTGTAACTTACAAATATTTTTTTGATACAACAAAATCACGTATAAAAGTGTAAAAATATTTGTGAACTTAATAATGACATTTGGTAATACAAGTCTTGTAAGTTTTGATAAACAAGGCAGTGAGACCGTTGGTCCTGGCTGTCATTCATTGATATTAGGTCTTTACCTATGAAATTGCCGTTCTGCAGTACTGGCCATTTCAAATCAAAATAATTTTTGTTTGGCTAAGAATTCTAATTTCAAATTAATTTTATTTTAAAAACATGGATTTTGTTTTCCAAAAGTAGTCATTTCTTTATTGATTAGTGTTACATTTTCATCGCATTTCAATCTTTTTCGTCATCATGGATACGTTAAAAATTCGAGTAATTATGGAATATGAGTACCGTCGTGGCAGCAACGCGGCACAAGCGGCACGCAACATCAACGACGTTTACGGTGCTAACACTACAAACCAACGCACCACCTGTTATTGGTTTGCTCGCTTCCGTTCTGGAAATTTCGACCTGAAAAATGAACCTCGCGGTCGTCCGAAGACTTTGGTCGACAATGACGAATTAAAGGCGATTGTGGAAGCTGATGATACACAATCTACGGCTGAATTAGCAGCAGCTTTCGACGTTAGCGTCAAAACAATATTGGTCTATTTGCGTCAAATTGGCAAGGTAAAAAAGCTTGACAAATGGGTGCCCCACGAACTCAATGATCGCCAGCGCGAAGTACGCGTCGAGACGTGCCTTGCACTACTCAACAGACACACAAATGAAGGAATTTTGAACCGCATTGTTACCTGCGATGAAAAATGGATTCTGTTTGATAACCGCAAGCGCTCAGCAAGTTGGTTGGATCCTGGTTCAGCACCTAAACAATGCCCTAAACGAAAACTTACCCCTAGAAAAGTGATGGTCACTGTTTGGTGGTCTAGCGCCGGTGTGATTCATCACAGCTTCTTACCAAACGGGGTGAGCATTACTGCAGATGTGTACTGTGAAGAACTGAACACAATGATGGAGAAGCTGGCGCATCTCCAACCAGCATTGGTCAATCGCTCGTCTCCGCTGCTCCTGCACGACAACGCGCGACCTCATACTGCACAGCAGACGGTCTCCAAGTTGCAAGAACTGGGGTTGGAAGCTCTCCGTCATCCGCCCTACTCACCAGACCTTGCGCCTACAGACTACTACTTTTTCCAGAATTTGGATAACTTCTTGGCGGGAAAAAAATTCAATACCCGAGAGGCAGTACAAAATGCCTTTGAAGAATTTGTTGCCTCCCGTCCAGCTGATTTCTTTAAGAAGGGCATCAATAAACTGCCACTGCGATGGCAAAGATGCATTGATTGCATGGGTGATTACTTCGATTAATACAAATAAAAAATTCATGAAAAAAATTCGTTTAAATTTTTTCATACAAAACGGCAATTTCATAGGTAAAGACCTATTATTTGACAGTCGTTACGGAAGCCCAAAAGTCTGACGACCAGTCTTGCCAAGGGTATCTTGTTACCCAGTAACTGTGTTGTGAAGGTCAGACATGCAATCGCTCCGTGTAAATTACTGGTATTCTACCGCATGTGGTTAGATGCCGACCCCAACACAGCTGGTAAACAAGGCAGATTTGAACGGATCACCATCTACCTGATGTTGGAGTCACCTTCCAGTTAAACCAGATGCATCAGAATAATTAAACTAATAAATAACCGCAAAAAAAATTAAACTTTAAATGGATAAACTCCGTCGTTACTCTATTGGTTACTAGTGTGACTGCTAAACGTCGGGGACTGGGGTTCGATTCTCAGGTCAGGCAAAGTGTTATTGGGTTTTTCCAGCAAGAATTTCTTGGTAGCAGCCCGGTGCCTAGATTTGTCCCCGGTTAATGACAATATACTCTCATCTCCTAGTACATGGGACTTAAGAGGGAATAGGGTCGGTCTTTTCTCCATACAAAAAGTCATAATTCGAGGTTCGGCTCTCGTCTATTTCCTCCTCCAATATTGGACCAATTTGAAAGATATTTTGTAAATTGAATAAGAAGGATATTTACTGTGCCTTATGTTTTTCTTTTTACCCGACTACGGCGAAGAAAAAAGGAGGGTTATGATTTTGACCGGTATGTATGTATGTATGTTCATATGTTCCCTCATATCTTCTAAACGACTTATCACAATTTGACAAATGAGGTATCGTTGGTAGCGTCTTGATCGTCCGCTGGTTATAGGCTATGTGACGTCACATTAAATTAAAAATGGCGCCCGCTAGAGGACATAGTCGGGAACGAAAAAAAAAAAATTGTTTAATCGTACCATGTTGGGTATCAAATGAAAGGGCTTAATGAGCACATTTCAAAAAAATATATATATTAAAACCCTAATAGAAATATAAATAAAATAAAGTAATAAAAACTGTCTGTCTGTGGTGTCTTGTTTATACCTTTTTAGTCGTAGTTGGGTTTTAGTTTTTATTACTTTTTTCATTAATAGTTGTCAAATTTGTACAATAGGCCTCTGATGACAGCGGTCTAAACAGCATTTTGAACATTTTCTGAGGGTTCTAGTGCTTCTACAGATAATGTATCATCAAAACGGAAAACATCGGGGCATAGAACTAGTTGATATTTATTTTATTGTAAAAAATCATTGCTCTAAGGTCAAAACCAGAGGAGAAAACAGGCGAGATCGTTTGTATGGAGAGGGGACCGACCCTATTTCCTCTTAAACATAACTGGCGAAATGTGAGTTTGCTACACAATACACCCCATCCTACCCCTTCAGACACTACAGGCGTGGTATCATATTTTTAATCTAGTTTCAGTCAATATTCCTACAAAATCAGGTCATTATCCATAGTTGAACGGTAAGCAGAGTTTCGAAGTACAATAGAGTCGGTTTGCCAAGAAATAGTCATAAACTGTTGCCTTGAGGAATTGTAGTTAATATTAATATTTACAAAAACATTTAGGGCATAGTTTGTACGCATTGTGTGGCTGAGAAAAACTGGCCAAGTGCGTGTTGAACAAGCGTACTGAGAGTTCTGTACCACAACTCATTATCTGCCTAGCCTTTTCCCAACCATTTTGGGTTCGGCTTCCAGTCTAACCGGATGCAGCTGAATGCCAGTATTTTACATGGAACGACTGCCTATCTCACCTCCACAACCCAGTAACTGGGTAATACGATACCCCTTGGTAAGACTGGTTGTCAAACTTTTGGGCTTCTGACGACCCGTTACGACTATCAAAGATGCACAAATGACAGCTGAGGCACGAAGGAGTCTCGGTATGTAAAGATGGTCACCCATCCACTGACCAACCTAGCAAGCGTAGCTTAACCTGGTGGATCGACCCGTGTGGCTGTACCACCAAAACTATTACCGTCAAAAAAGGTTTATCTTTAAAGCAGGTAACCTTCGAGCTAGCGGAGATGAGAATATTGAGATGGATGGTGGAGTTACGAAAATTGATAAAGTAAGAAATGAGTAAAAGACAGAAAAGTTGAAAGGAAATCGTTTGGCTTGCTATGGGCGTGTGATGTGGGGGGAGGAAAGGAAACGCATGTGACTACGCATGTTAAAGGGAGATGAATATAAATGTTGATGGATGGAGCGGGAGAGGAGACCAAAGAAAAGATGAGTGGATTGAATGAGGAATGATATGACAGAGAAGGGAGTGAATGATAGCGTGACGGTTGACAGGGGAGAGTGGAAGATGAAAACGTGTTGCGCCGACCGCAAGTGACATGGGACAAGGGGGGGAGATGAAGATGATGATGTACACCGATTTCTCCGTGATTACTGGGTCGACATACGTGATTTTTTTTCCTTCGGCCGAGGCAGCTTTGTATAGAACTTTACAGTAGTCGTTAAAGTTCAAAATACAATAACTGGTTGAAAAGTTTAAACATGAACTAAAGTTAGAACATATTAATGAACAGGTGATTATAGTGTTCCTTCTTTCCACTATCAGTAGCAGCAATTTTTATACTACTACTACAATTTTTACAATTTACTACTGTACTACAAACACTATACTACAACTTTTATATTACTATAATCAGCCTATGTTCCCACTGCTGGGACACAGACCTCCTCTCTGTGAGAGGGAGTGGGCCGAAACCCACCACGCGGGCCCAGTGCGGGTTGGTAATGTCACATGTCTTCGAATTTTTGGTTCTAGGACATGCCGTTTTCCTCACGATGTTTTCCTTCACGGTTTTGTGAGCAGTGGTGATAAAATAATTTACACAAAGTAAAGCGCCTGTCTGGATTCGAACCTACGACCTACAATTCTTCGCTGCCATTATCACTGGGCCACCACTGCTCTAGTAAGTAGCAATAGAAATATATATTCTGTGAAAATAGATATTACTGAAAATTTCAACTAGATATCGATCAAGTTAAACTTCGCTTGCCGGGGTTGGTCCGTCTGCCTATCTGACCTCCACAATCCAGTAACTGGGTAATACATACCCCTTGGTAAGACTGGTTGTCAGACTTTCGGGCTTCTGACGACCCGTAACGACTGTCAAAGATCCACGAATGACAGCCGGGACCAACGCCTTAACGTGCTTTCCGAAGTACGGATTAGTCTCTGTATGTAAAGATGGTCACCCAACCACGGATCAACCCTCGACAAGCGTAGCTTAACCTGACGTATAACTCTTTGGGTATGGAGTCAAATTCAGAATCAGAATAAAAAAAGAATCACTAATAATCACTATCACAGCACTTTTCAAGTTTGTTGACAATACTAATATTGTTTACATTGGTTTCTATAGCAACCATATAGGTTCTCTTTATCAATTCTTTGTTATATCAAAGATAGTACAACATATTTAATCAATAATGATAAATATTTCCGAATATGTCACACAAATTGATAAGTCGTTGAGCTCCTTAAGTTTTAAATTGAGCTACAAAATAACTTACAAATGCTTGCACTGAAGGTTCACTCCAATCTGAGTGGTTCTTTCCTCAAAAGACCATTTCCGACTCTAATCTAGATGGTCCTCATATGGCCTGACCAAGATTACGGTAGGAATTTAAAAAGAGACTGACCTCTGAGTTTGTTCCCGTCTTTATTCTCTAAGTTGGTTAAGAAACACTAAAGTCTCTAAAATCTAGTTTTAAAACATAATTTTACTCTGACGTCTTAATGTTTTTTTAACCGATTTATATTTAAATAATAAATAATTATAATCAATGAATATATTCATATTCAAGTTGTAACGGAAAGTGAACTGTATTTGTGGGTCCAAAAGTAATTTTTTCCAAAAGCACAAATTCGTTTTCATATTTGGAAGAGAAATTGCAAACCCACGTACCATAGGGTACGTACCCACGACGTATAGGGTAAAAATGTCATATTATTTGATAACACCATTCATTTGGTGTTAAGACGTTGTTAAAATACCCATTTGATGTAAATTAGGGCGTAGTATGAATACGTATAATAATTTATCCTTAACTTTGGTTAATTACTAGGTTATTTATGTACCAATTAACAAAACCATAATTGGGATTTTTCCTAGTCCTTGAATGACTATCACTGGTCCCGCTAACAACTGTTCTGACTGACTAAATATGGCTTGAAAAAACCAGGTCAGAAGTTAGACTGATAACCTAAGGCAATATTGTGAAATAATTGACTTGCATATTAATAAATAAAACAAAAAATAAATAACTCAATAATATGAAATAAATATTTTCATTTTAAGTGTATGCCTAAATCATAAACATATCACGTATAGTGATAGGTGATTTGTTTACATTGTACTCAAATAATCTGTCACCAATAAAATTAACAAGTAGGTGAATGGCCCTCAATGACAAAACAATAATAATATTGTATCAGCTGTTTAATAATATTTCTGATAACAATACTATTTTACAAACAACATTATTCATTTTTAGTACTTAACACATGTTATCATATAGCCCCAGTTTTCAGTATGATTTGTAATACAAATAACATGACGCCTGTAATCCCCAAAGGGTTAGGTAAAGGTGTATTTCCGGTAATTGTTCCGAAAGGGGGTCTATATTTAAAACCCAAAAACGATGCATAAGATCCATTTTTAATCTCAAGGTTACAGATAGTTGCATTCCTTTTTTCATTAATTACAAAAAAATAACTCTGTGCCTCCTGTGATGAGTGATTTTAGTCGAGTTGTACCCTTTTTGTGATTTTTACATATAAATTATCAGAAAAAAATTGCTTTTTTTTTGTTCTAACTCACGTTCTTTTATCTGCTATAGTTTCGGAGATAGTTGGGTGCAAAAGGATACAACTGCCAGGATTTTGGACAAAAAAATCGTGAATTTAGATATATGTCAAGTTGTAACCCCTTTATGTAAGTAATTGCTCCACACATTTTTTTTCGTGCTTCATGGTATAAGAGCGATTATATTAATTTTCACATTTTATTTTTCAGTATATTTATCGACAACTTATAGGTGCAACATAATATAACTGTACTTATATCATTTATAACGTAATTTTAGCACATATTGGAAATACAAAAAAAGGTACAACTTACAGGTTTTTCATGAATTACTTTAGAACTATAATATGTAACATAAAAATTAAAATGCACAGTGAAAGTGAATGTTTTATCTACATAATAAGGTACTTATGTCTAGCCTAACCCACTTAGTCCACGAACTGGAATTTTTGAAATCTTTTTTTTGTTTGCCTGTAAAGTGTTAATTTTTTACTTGTATCACTTGTCACAGGAGGCACAGAACTTTTCCTAGTATATAAGTTACAGTGAAAACCAGTTTTTAGAAAGACTGCGTTTTCCCTAGTTAGAACTAGTTTTTACTAAATGCCTTTGTTAAAACCAGAAATACCTAGTCAAAACTATGGCACTTATTATATTTAACTTTTGTCTTCGTTGCTGACAGAGAAATGTTATTACTCTGTTACCTTGTGATTGTGATTTTATAAATAATGAATTGTAATATTTTGCTTCACTTTATCCCATATATTATGCAAAAGATCTAATTTTGAATTTAAGTACCTAGTTTCTAAATTATCTGTCAGTTATCCACTATATTTTATATGCCAACAGGCGGAATGTACTGGGAATATATCTGAAACTAACACCATTATTGTAACACCTGCATTCTATACTAATAAAGAAAATATTATTCCTCAGTTATGCTTTAGTCCCAAGTATTTATGTAATAGAAGGTGAGCCAATTGCCATCAGCATATGATAATATCACACCTATACCGTATTTCCTAAAGGGATATTTTATGTTCGTTTGTTTGATTTCCGCACTTGAGTCCTGCAGGTGGACCATTGTGTGTGGGTCATGACTGCCTATCTGACCTCCACAACCCAGTAACTAACCAACTATGTAATTTTTGCCATCGCATCACAATGCAGAAGTTGAGTAAGAGGCTACTAACAAAAGGTTTATAAGGTAGATATGAGTGGAAACACCAGGAGCAGATGCCCTAGAAGGACATATAGTGACCTTATTGGTGATGTTCCCCAGAAAGGTCAGGTCTGTAGTACTAGCAACTGGCGTGCGTGTATGACCAGATTTATTAATGTAAACGAAGTAAAAGGAGTATGTGAGGATTATAGCAGGTGACGTTCTGTAGTTTCTGCCTACCCCCATGGGAAGAAAGCGAGTTTATGTGTGTTATGTTTGTGTAATTATTATCTATGTTAGTAATGTTTGTACAGTCCACATTGTTAATCTCAAATGACCTAGAAAATGAGCTTTATTGTCAATAAGTACAAAAGAATGTTAACAAAGAGTGGATTCTTGATAACATGTAAACTATGTAAAGGTACAAATTACAATAACATTGGTGAATGTTGCCAGATTTATTTACCCTTTTTTTTGGGTTAGTTATAAAAATGTTGGGGGAGTTTTTTGACGATTTTGAGTGATTATTTTAGCGATGTTGTGAGAAAAGCAGTTTTAAAAATATTGCGACATTCTTGTACTAGTTTTTCTGGTTTCATGAAAAGTGAAAGGCAAAGTGAACAGTAAGTCTAACGCCAGTTTTTTACAAGCAGACTTTTTTCTTAGATTTACCTTACTAGGAGACCTAATATTTCGCAACTGGTAACTCTCATACGTAAAAAAAAATATTGCCGTGTTCGTCGTAAGTAAAACACAGTTACCGCGATGCGTATTCTATTAACCAAGGTCATGCACTAAGAATTGATCCAATTAAAACCACCACGGACATTCCGCGTACAAAAGAGTCCATATAACAAAATCAAACAGCTTTAGGCAGAATAAGAAGATACCTTACCGTTAAAAAAATGCGTAACCTGATACCACTGATATAAAATTGATATTATTCGTCAAGGCCACACGTTGTAAAGCATTTTTGAAGCGTAATTACTACTTTCACACGTCTTCATCGCCTCGCACTCGCAAAATCGCCAAATATAATTCCAAAAATACATTCCAGTGTTATATTTAGCGACATAGCATGACACAGCCTAAGTTCTTATAAACACACATTTAATCAGTTTATTCACGTTACATCACGTGTTTGGTACGGCATAACGTAAATATCGATCGTTATTAACCAGTTTTCGTGTGGAAAATACATTAGATACTCACAAAATATGAAAAAAAATCTCCGGTAACTTGGTAACAGAATCACACGGTTATAACTTCGACTGTCGTGTTTACAACAATTATTTCATTTAACACTCGCGTCGTACACTTTTATCGACACTTTTGTATATTTAATTGTATTAAAATGGAGCGTATACGTCGGAAAAATATATTTTCTTGTGCTCCTATGTAATTTTAGAAGGCTCCATGACTCCAATGGCCTGACGTCACTCAGATTGTTGGCAATCCTATTTTTATGCCACTTCCTACTCAAACGATAAAATGTCTTACTAACTTTATTTTTTGTGCAATTTTAATCCTTTCCACAATGCAATAAAGCATACTTTAGATTTACTTCAAGGATTATAAACCTGTGATGGAGAATTTCAGTGCTGCCATTACAAATATTAAATTTTTGTTTTACTTTTTTATACGTGACTCAACACCAGCTGATTGTTTTCTGTGAATATTTTTGATAAATTGATTTCTGATCAATAATTTTGTATAAGTTTCAAAATAAACGAATGCATGATTAAAATTATTTCAAGTTTTATTTACGAGAAAATACATTTATTTATTCATTTGACGTTTATAGTTCTAGCAATTTAGCTACTCATTACTAGATGGCGCTAGTTATTAGTAATTTTATTCGGCACAAGATGTCGTTCTATGTTTATTATAGAGCAAAAAACGGAGAAGGGTTTGTTAGTCCCTATCCCAACCATGGGTCTGTGTCTGATCAATAGGTGAGTAGCAATCGTGTTATGTTAGAACTTGAGGACGACGGCCCTAGCTGTATCAGCAAATGTCTGAAAAGTAAGAATAAATTCGTTAACGTGGCGATGGCAATTCGACCCAGAATTCGGATATGTGATGTAGCTAGCTAGGAAGGGGGAAGACTACCCCAGATATTATCTTGTCTGAACAAAGTCAGATGCCTTGGCGTGATCTACGAACCCTGCTATTTTCAAAGGGGTATTCCAAAATGAAAATCAAAAGTTATAAGTAAAATGAGGCAACACTTTTTGAACATCAAAATTTCATAAGACAGTCCCCCGAAACACCCATCCTTCACCACTTATTTTATGACAGAAAATGCTGACCAGTCTTCTTGTGTATTCAGACACGAGTTACCTACGTAAAGTCAAGACCCCAGATGAGAAGATCAGTCATAGGTGTTAGTTGTGACTAAAATGACAAGGGTTTGGAAACTTCAATCATTTACAGCCACTTTTGAGTTGTCAAGGAGTCGGTCAGACAGAAAGATGAAGCTAGTTGCCCATTCCAAAAGGTACCTAGGGTAGTAGAACGGGCTAGGAACTCAGTGGACACTCTTGGAGCATGCGTCTTGGGTGCTATTTGAAATTGAATGCATAGATTGGTAATACCTAATGCAGAGCAGTGGTGGCCCAGTGGTAGGTAACGGCCCCGACATACAGGTCGTGGGTTCGAATTCAGACAGGCGCTTTACTTTGTGTAAATTATTTCATCACCACTGCTCTCAAAACGGTGAAGGAAAACATCGTGAGGAAACCGGCATGTCCTAGAACCAAAAATTCGAAGACACGTGACATCTACCAACCCGCACTCGGCCCGCGTGGTGGATTACGGCCCACTCCCTCTCGAAGAGGGGAGGCCTACTGTGTCTCCCAGCAGTGGGAACTTATAGGCTGAACCTTCCATACAAATCAGTGTCGCCTAGTAATTCATTGTTACGTCTACATCAGATTCAGGGGAACCATTGAGTAACCCACCTTGTTTATTTCGTTTTATATTTAGGTAAGTATTTGCAATTTAGCTAGATATCCCATACTAGGATTTTTACTGTGATGTGGTTACATTTACAAACCCTAGAATGTATAGAAATAGATTTTGAAAATAGATTTCATGGAACTATTATTTTCAGTCCGGGAATCGAACCCGCAAAATGTAGCTGCAACAACGTAATTGCTGAACTTCCGAATAGGCCGTGAGAGAAGGCATTGAAAGTTTGTAACCATGTTAAACAAAGGTATAGTTATAAATAAAACCAAGAATACTGTACAAATAGCATTTATTTATTTAATTAATAAGTTTTGCAGAAATATCGATGTCAATCGAGTATTGGCGTTAGCTTTAAGAGAACCACGTGTTTAAGACTCATCAAAAGCGATGAAAATACATATTTTCGACAACAGGAACTACATATAAGGGCTCAGGGCAAAAGGTATCTATAGTCGAGGAGCTAAAGGGTCAAATAAAATTAGCTAGCAAGACTCTACAGATGTGCGTGTATCGATATCTAAACGTGATAAAATTATACAAAGATGATTTGTTGTTTTTTTTTGGGGTCGATGACTGCAGCTTTTGTAAGGTACTTGAACTATGAGTTAAAATCTATTTTTCTGTCTGTTTTTTTGTTTCATCGAGTTCAGATGTCGATACCGATACTCATCTGTGAAATTTTACACAACAAAAAACTAGAAGATATTTTTATACAAAAAAAACAGCAAATCTTTTGGTTTTGCTTTAGATATCTTGTTTAGATATCAATATCCACAATGCATGCGGAGTTTCGCTAGCTAATTCAATTTGATATACTTAAATAATTCTGTATAAATAATGTTAGGCATTGTTCCCAAATTCCCAATTAAAGTCTCGTGCTGACTGGCGTGACGCGAGTCTATCAAAACAATTTCTAAGAAAACTTTACAATTACCGGTGTCGCGTCGCGCCAGTCTGTACGAGGCTTAACGGGGGCAGTCACCTTTTTAAACTGTCATTAATAATTTAGTAATTTTCATTAAAAATATTGACATTGACGTAGTAGAAACAATTACATAGTGCAAGTAAAAATTTACCTTTAAAGGCGTGTACAGACTTGTGTAATGTGTATCGTGTAATACCTATAATGCGAATAGTGTGGACGGCATTCAAACGAGCACTGTGTTCGCGCTGGAATCCGACGAACGTTACATGTAGGTAATGCTCGTAGTGTGTCCGAACAGAAACCGCGTCACATTACAAGAAAAATTACAGCACAATTGCTTTCCGAGGCACGGAGAGTCTCGATGTGTAGGTAATGTATGGTAGACTGCGGCAAGCGAACCTTAATCCTCGTTCGACCCGTGCGGTCATCATTTAGCCACGATCAGCCCCTCCACAACAAACACACATAAATCACACAAAAAAAATCATAACCTAAATATATTTCTCCATTCTTCTCCATTCTCTTCTTGTCCATGATGTTCAATGTTGTATGGTCCGTAAGCCAGGAAAGTTAGTAGGCCGTACAGTCTCTCCCAAAGTTGTAATGCAGTACTATACAACCTACTACCTCACCCAATCTACGGCGTTTTATTTTTTCTTTTTATTCTTCTCCATCTCCATTCTCTGCAACTTAAGCGTAAGCATCTAGAGTGGGAATACAGTCGTGGAACAAAAAGGTATAGCCATTTTCAAATATAACAACTTCTACTGACTGATTTTTGTGGAAGTCGACTACAATTTTGTTAATGTCATGGAACTCTAGTGACATCAAACAATTTAAAATAGAGACCTTCCCTTAGCGACACGGAGTATTATTATGTTTTAGCTTTTTAAGCTGTTCATTAAAATTGCAAATAGTTTCTATGAAACTTCATGGATTCTACCAGAAACACGTCGCAATGCCGCGTCGCGCCTGTCTGTTCCTGACTTTTTTTCCGACTTCTTAAGGCCTCAAGAAGTCAATAAAGCCCGATGATAACTTTTTCATTTCTCGACTGTACCAAGATTATGATAATGATTTTATAAATACACAATTGCATTATCAAATAGGTGTAGCACAACTTACAAAGGACTACAGTTGTGATACATCTTACATAGATATGATATCACTATAACAAATCTTATACTTAGTATAATCAGAATAGACACATAATTATGCAGGAAAATTATGAATTTTACAAGTAAAGGCTCCCGCAGATAGACGCGACGCGTACCGGTAGTACAATTTCCGTGAAGTTTCCATAGAAATTTTTCCACCACAGTCGCGTGGCGCCGTGGCCTCGCGCCTTTCTGCGGGAGCCTTAAAATAATTTTAATAAGAAAACACAGTAGGTACTTATACATTAAAACATTTTCATTCATACACAGTTTAGAATCGACACTGTCGAGTAATTTATAAAAAAAAAAAAAATGCAAAATATATACGTAGGTACCTACACAATTTTGATATGAAAAGTAATCATTATAAAACATGTTTATCATTAAAAAATACAGTTAAAAAAATACAAATTTCTAATTGGAAAAATAAGAAATAGGTACTACCTACACTTAAAAAAAATACTTATTTCTGATTGGAATAAATAAAATTGGATTGGTACAGAAAATCTGGAAAAATCACTAGATTCCACTTAGATTAGATAATAAGAAATCTCACAGTCAGTTTGGATTCTGATTATTATGTATCCAATCTAGCAGAACATGGCTAAGCTATATAATAATAACATAAATCAACTTAAAAATAAGTAATTACATAATACAACATGCAATAATTACAAAAATAATAAAGAACTACACTAACATCTATACTAATAACTATACTAATTACGTATTACATATTGTATTACGCAATTAGAATAAAAAGTAAACAAAAAAAAACAAGGTTTTAACTAAAGGAAACGAATTACTGTGAACTACAACAGACACTACAAGAGATGTGCCAACTATACAGGATGTATCAGAAATGAGTGGTCAAAAGTCGCACTCAGGAACATACGTTTTTTTTAATTTTAAGCACATGTTTAGCACATCTCTTTTACGCCATCAAAATAAAAATATTTAACCAACCTTTCGATAAATTGTAATCTTTTTTCTATTGAGAAGATTTCTACAACTTGTATTAGTAAGGTGTGGTCATATAAAAGTGTGTGGTACAGATCATCACCGCGAAACAATAATCAGCCGTCCCATACAAATATTTGGGTCGAGCAGTTATTGAAGTTTTGTATGGGATAGCCGATATTTTTTTCGCTATTAAGATGTTGGTCCCAAGAAGACAGTGGTTCAGTTTGATTTTCTGTACCCTTAAATATGACCACACCTTACTAATAAAAGCTGTAGAAATTTTCTCAATAGCTGAAGGTAAATTAAATGTATAATATTTCTTATTTTGATAGCAAATTAATTACACTACACAGCAAAAAAAGTAAAGAAAATAAAAATAGGAGAAAAAAAACGGCGAAGAGCGACGAATTCCCGCCAAAACTGCGCCCGCGTATCACCAAACTTGTGTGGGAGACGCACACACTCACGACTCCACGATCGCACGGCAGAAACACGACAATTTGTCGTAAAAACAGATTTATACTAAAAATACTAGCAATGGACACACACAACATCACACTGTATCCCTCGAAGGGACACCTCTGCCTAACCCTTCGGGGAATACAGTCGACATACATGCAATATTTGTTCTATATTACTTGTATTCTTCTGTAATTCCTTCAAATGCTAGTGATAGGAGTGGATTCACTTCAAAAGGCTTATAACGACCAATGTCGCCAGAATACGACAAAAGTCGCCAAAATATGACAAAAGTCGTCAAAATACGACAAAAGTCTGATCTGCGTGCGACTGCAAGTCGCGCAGTCGCGTCTCCCCAACGGTTAAACGCACAAGTTCGGATCTACGGGTTCCAGTTGAGGGGGCCATTGAGCTAAAAATACATGAAAAAAATAATAATAGTGTTTAGCACACATTACGAATTTGAAAATTAACTTTCTGTTTATTGTAAAAAACCGGCCAAGTGCATGTCGTACCATGCACAATGTAGGGTTCCGTAGTTGGGATGAATTTATAAAACAAACTCAACATTGTAGTTGAAAAACTTGTTCTCCGATATAGAATATGGGAGAACATGTTTTTACAACTGCAAATTTAAGTTGGTCGATTATTACTCGGTAACTTGTGGAGCCTACGTAGCGGTGATAGTTTTCCTTTTAATTTCGTTATATATACTACTGCCGTGATTTTTTTCATATATCCAAACCCAACCATTTAGCTGGCAGGGGGGGGGACACTTGGCTCTAACAAAAATTAGCACTTTAAAGCTTAATATTCCGCAAACGGAACCCTAAATCCAAAAATGGTTTTAACTAACTCACATTATTTTTAAACGACCTTTCCAACGATACCCACACCATGAGATTGACGAGAAAAAAAAACCATCCCACTTTACGTACCCTAAAAAAAATCTTTATTACGATTTTTTTTACCACTTTGTCGGCGTTGTTTATATATATACCCATACCAAATTACAGCTTTCTAGTACCAACGGTCTCTGAGCTAAGCCGCGGACAGACGGAGACGGACATGGCGAAACTATAAGGGTTCCTTGATCACTACGGAACCATAAAAATAAAATTAAAAGTAAACTTTCAGGAGTCAGAGACAACGAGTAAATATTTTCTACTCAAGAAAAATAAATGAATATTATTACCTCCTCTCAAAATGGTGAAGGAAATCATCGTGAGGAAACCAATATGTCCTAGAACCATAAAATTGAAGACATGTGACATCCACCAACCCACACACTTTCAATCACAATCTGAATGATATTGAAGGATATTGCTAATCCATTGCTTCTTATATTTGAAAAAATTGTCTGCTCAACAACGTAACTAACGCAATGAATGTTGGTGAACTGTCGAAAAGAACAAAGCCACAACTTACAGTAGCAATTACTGTTAAGTGTGTTACGCAATTACCTTGTCCCAGCAGTGGGGACGATGATTGAGCATGTCAATCAAATGAAAATTACATCTGTAGCTATTCAAAGTTGTAATGTGTGCTTTTAAGACAGTATTACAAAAAAAAAAAAAACAGTACAAAAATTGTTAAAAAAAAAGATCTGTGCTAGAAAAAAGTAAAGTAAAAATTAAAGAAAATAGTAGTGAAAGATACTCAACTAAGGTGGGTATTACACTATCATATCTATGATCAATTGATCATAGATATAATGAAATTGTTAAAAAGACATATTATATGGCTATCCATATAATATGTCTTTTTAACTATTTCGATATTTTGATAGTGTAATGCCCCGGATATAGATCCGGGGCATTACACTATCATAATATATTATATCATAATACCTATCTACGAAGCTCACAAATTACGCATAATATGTCTATTATGCGTAATTTTTTTAATACATCTCTGATTAAAGTTATAATGAAATTATAGCCGTAGCAAATATGGTTTTACATCCTCAAATGTCATGGTTTCATGATAATATAGTCCTTCATTCAATAGAATTATTATGAACTCTGAGAGTTGTATTGATGATTATGATTCTGTATATAAATTTTATTTCGATACGACCGCGATCCATATTTAGATACAACCTGATACTGAACTGCAAATAGCAAATTGAAAAATGTTTAGGGTATGAGGAACAGGGTGTAAAGTTCACTCATCCACCATAGAAAAGAGAGGATCCTCCGACCAGACGGGTGTTGTGTCTGGCGGGTCAACTGCCCAACGATTGATGTTGGGTTCTGGTATATGTGTCCTCTGCACGGTAAACTTTAATTGTGCGATGCAGGATTTATGTGACGTCAAGATTTTTGTGTGACGTCAGGTCTTTGATCCGTATTTCGCATGTGGCGATGTAGATACCGCCACAAATGTAAGAAAATTTGAATTTCGTGGGGCCGTGCCAATTATAAAATCAATCTGCCTGCCTTTTCCCGACTATATTGGGGTCGGCTTCCAGTCTAACCGGATGCAGCTGAATATCAGTATTTTACATGGAGCGACTGCCTATCTGTCCTCCACAACCCAGTAACTGGGTAATACGATACCCCTTGGCAAGACTGATTGCCAGCCTTTCGGGCTTCTGACGACCCGTAACGACTGTCAACGATCCACACATAACAGCCAGGACCAACGGCTTAACGTGCTTTCCGAGCCACGGAGGAGTCTCGGTATGTAAAGATGGTCACCCATCCACGGACCAACCCCGGCAAACGTAGTGTAACCTGTTGGATCGACCCGTGCGGCTGTTATTATTTAGCCACGAGCTCCTCCCTCTACGAAAATTATAAAATAATATCTAATTAGGTACATAGTAAGCGCGCAAAATGGTTTTAACTTGTAAATACTTCACACTCTTCCGTCCTCAATAAACTCCAACGTCCTCGTATGACTCGATGAGGTAGTCCGAGGTAAGGACACAGTTCACCAGTTATTTTATAAATTGGTTTCTCCTATTATGACCAGATTAGGGCAATAGGAGCCTATTGCCCTAATTTCATCATCATTTTCCCCCCCTTGTCCCATGTCAGTTGCGGTCGGCGCAACACGTTTTCTTCTTCCACTCTCCCCTGTCAAACGTCACGCTATCCTTCACTCCCTTCTCTTTCATATGATTCCTCACACAATCCATCCAACTTTGGCCTCTCCCGCTCCATCCATCAGCATTTACATTCATCACCCTTTTAGTTACTTGCGTTTCCTCACCATCACACGCCAAACGATTTCCATTCAACTTTTCTGTCCCCAATAACATGGGACTTAAATATAACTGGCGAAATGTGGGTGTCGTGTACTTATACACCTGTACCTAAACCTTCGGAGTATATAGGCGTGATGTTATGTTCCAAGACTCATTTCCCATTTAAATAGGCACAAATCTAGAATGGGCAGCTATTGAGCATTGTCTCCATAGAAAAACTCATTAACATTTTGCTGGACAAAGGAATCGAACCTAGGACGGCTCGTAGTCGCACCGGTGACTGCTGAACCGTCCTAGGTTGGTCTGGCTGCTGACTTCTGCTTCTGTCCTCATCATAAGGACCTTCAGCATGGAGGATCCAGTCCAGTCAGCTGTCTCCCATCACAGGACCTGGAAATTGTAAAGATAGCACATTAATTTTCAAATATCATCAATATCATATTCTCTGCCCTTATCCCAATCGGCGCAACATGTCATCTTCTCTCATACTTCTCTATCAGTCGTCATCTCAGTAGTCACGCCCTTTCTATCCATATCATCTGTCACACAGTTCATCCATCGTTTCTCTGGTTCTTCGGATCCCATATTCATATACCCATCTACATTCATACATCTATTTTAAAATAAGTAATAATATATATAAAATTTAAATAAAATAAATTAAAATATATATATATAATATATAAAATAAATTTAAAAAAATACAAAAAAAAAACAACTGACTTCCGAAAATAGCACTAAAAAGTGAAAAATAACTTCAGAAGTGTCTTTGTTTTTCAATTTTCGTTATTTGCCACCGACTTCCGAAATTAAAGTAAGTTTTCACTTTTTAGGTTTTTTTTCTGAAGTCGGTTGTTTTTTTTTTTGTAGAAAGTTTTTTCTTTTCACTTTTTAGTTGTGGTACCTACCCCACACAAGTTGGAATACCACTACCTGCTATGTAAATAACAGTGACGGAGTCACATAGAACATCATCCACTTTACGTGGGAAAATACGTAATATTGAAGCTAACTCAAAAATAAAGTTAATAAAATTTATATGGGACCACCTCTGGAGCATGACCTACCAAACAAAAATACTTAAATACAAACATAGGTACACAAAAAAAAACATACAGACGAATTGAGAACCTTCTCCTTTTTGAAGAAGTCGGTTAAAAAGGAGCATTGCAACCTTATTCAGTATCGGAGTCGGGGATTTGTGGCCGGTTGATGGCAATAAGCTTGCCTCACTGTCATATGGGACAAATCCAGACTTCGGGCTGCTACTGAGAAATTCCTAATGGAATGTCCCAGGTTGTCCGTGGCATCACAGCGGGCCCTATCAGAATACCAGAGGGCATAGACAAGTGACTATCGCTTCGAAAGCGTTTCGTATTTCTACAACGACTTTCAACAGTATTGACATAAGCTTTTCGATAGCTTATGTCAGTCCTATACATTTTTGCCTTTTTTATCATCGTTATCGCTGATAGAATGTCACTTTCTCTAGGGCCTCAGCGCTGCGATATTTTTTTAAAATATCGCAGCATTATCCTGAGATAGGAGCCTTTTTGGCAGCAACAGGTAATTTTTTTTCTCGTTTTTTCGGTAAATTGATAATTTTATTAGTTTTAAATGCTCCTTTTCTTATTGTGCGTGTCCCAAATAAAACATATTTTCTTTCAGTCTATCTTTTTATAACACTTAGCGCAACTTGGGGATTGAACCCAGGACTCCATACTAGGCAGTTACGCTTAAAACTACTAGAGTAAAGAAGAGGGGACGCCCGAGAAGGACATAGTGTGACCTTATTGATGATGTTCTTCAGAGAGTTCAGGTGCGTAGTACTCGCAACCGGCGTGCGTGTATTTATTTATTATTTATTTATGATAACCACACCAACAGCACAGTCACTTACAATTCAATTAATTAACATCTAAAATAGGCATTTCAGCAACCATGTAAATGACAGGTATGCATGACATTGATGTATGAAAAAATTAGAGACAAAGGAGAACAATAAAAATTGTGTTTCTTAGACCTTAATCTAGAACACTACAAATCAAACCAATTAGAGCTAGACAGACCAACACTCATCGTACTGTTTAAATAGGGAGCGTCTGTATGAAGCGAAACTCATAGAGAAAATATCAATAGGGTAATTATATTGCCTTGCCATACGTGTGAGGGGGCTATTAAATGTAGTATTCAAGGTGGATGTAGGTAATACAAAAATACGATGATGACGCTTACTACGCTGGCAAGACCTAAAGTATGGCCAGATGTATGAACGTAAACGTAGCAAAAGAAGTATGTGAGGATCGTAGCAGGTGGCGTTCTGTAGTGTCTGCCTATACCCATGGGAATAATGCGTGGGTTTATGATTTATACTAACGAACATTATCAAAGAAAACCGGCCAAGTGCGAGTCGGACTCGCGCTCGAAGGGTTCCGTATCATTATCTATAAAAATAGCAGTGGTGGTCCAGGAGCAGTGGTGGTCCAGTGGTAACGGCCACGACTTACGAGTTGTATGTTGTAGGTTCGAACCCTGACAGGCGCTTTACTTTGTGTAAATTATTTCATCGCCACTGCTCTCAAAACTGTGAAGGAAAACATCGTGAGGAAACCGGCATGTCCGAGAACAAAAATTTCGAAGACATGTGACATCTACCAACCCGCACTGGGCCCGCGTGGTGGATTACGGCCCGCTCCCTCTCACAGAGAGGAGGCCTGTGTCCCAGCAGTGGGAACATTATAAGCTGATTATGTATCTATAAAAACGACAAAAAAATCATGTCTGTTGTATGGGAGGCCCTCTTAAATATTTGTTTTATTTTAATTTAATTATTTATTTATAACTAAATATTCTGTGAATATTTCAAGCGTCTACCTGTTGCCGTTATCAATATCGAGCAAAAACGAGCAACAAAAAAAATCACGTTTGTCGTATGGGAGCCCCCTTAAATAGTTATTTTATTCTGTTTTTTAGTATTTTTTGTTATAGCGGCAACAGATATATACATCATCTGTGAAAATTTCAACTGTCTAACTATCACGGTATATGAGACACAGCCTGGTGACAGATGGAAAGACAGACGGACGGACATCGGTGTCTTAGTAATAGGGTCCCGTTTTACCATTTGGATACGGAACCCTAAAAAAGTAAATACGGCTCAATAGGTACACTTCATATCAGCCTCCAACTTCTGTACAATGTTAATTTGTCAAAATTATCATTTGAGTAAAACAATACATTTTATTGTTAATGTCAAACTGATTAACTTTGACGTTTCGTATCCGGCAGTGATAAACAATTACTTATTTTTAACAACTTAACACTAGGTGCGTAGTACTCGCAACCGGCGTGCAAATATGACCCAGATATGAACGTAAACGAGGCAAAAGGAGTTTGTAATGATCGTAGCAGGTGGCGTTCTGTAATGTCTGCCTACCCCCATGGAAGAAGCAGAGCAGGGGGCTTAAAACGGTCACTTTAGCAGAATCATAATATGAAAATATTATGAATCATCGTAAAATGTCACAAACTGACAATTCATATTATGATCTGCGTGTAATTCATATTACGAAAGAATTCATCTGTTGTTGACAGTTTTCTATGGAGATTCGTAAAATGGTCCACAAATTATGAATTGTTTTTATGTCAAATTAGAGGAATTGCTAATGACAGCTGGGATTCAGGAAATGAACTGCTTTTAAAGGAATTTCTAAAGTGGCCGGTTTAGGCCCCCAAAAGGCGTGAGTTTAAATGCATGTAAGTATGTATGTTATTTTATTTTATTACAAAATATTATTATAGAAAAATATCTGTACCAAAAATTGCCAGATTATTGTGTCCGCTTTTCTACTTACATTAATATTTGTCAAATTTGTACAATAGGCCTCTGATGACAGCGGTCTAAACAGGCAATTTTGAGCATTTTCTGAGGGTTCTAGTGCTTCTACATAATATAATGTATCATCAAAAAGGAAAACAGGGAACAAAGAACTAGTTGATATTTATTTTACTGTTGCTCTAAGGTCATAAACCAGAGAGAAAACAGGCGAGAGCGTTTGTATGGAGAAAAGAACGACCCTATTTCCTCTTATGAAACGTTTAAAAATGTAATTTGTATGGACAAAAATTAAATACTAATATAATGATACCAGCTTATTACTGGCCCATTGCAGGGCAAAGGTCTCTTCTCATATTCAGAAGGCACAAGCAATGATCACCTCGCTTGCTCAAGACCGGTTGGCGATATTAGACATAATGAGATTTTATATACGAGTACACCTACAAGTCTAGACTTTAAGTCCAGGATTCCTCACGATATTTTCCTTCACCGATGTCAGGAATTTCCAAGATATAAACTTAGAAAGAAGGTATACATCAATCTACCTAGCCTTTTCCCAAAGATGTTGGTAACCGGATGCAGCTGAATACCAGTATTTTACATGGAGCGATTGCCTATCTGACCTCCACAACCCAGTAACTGGGTAATACGATACCCCTTGGTAAGAGTAGTTGTCAGACTTTCGGGCTTCTGACGACCCGTAACGACTGTCAAAGATCCTCGAATGACAGCCGGGACCAATGGCTTTTAGTACTTTCCGAAGCACGGAGGAGTCTCGATTAGTAAAGATGGTCACCCATCTACGGACCAACCCCGGCAAGCGTAGCTGAACGTGATGGATCAACCCGTGTGGCTGTTATTACTTAGCCACGAGCTCCTCTATACATAAAGACATAAATAAGGTATTCATAATGAATTTAAAAAGTCACACCGAAAAAAAAACCAAAAGATAATAATATCAGATCAGCTGACCATAAACTATACACCATCAGCGACAATCGAAGAAAAGAAAAAAAAAACACAAGCTCCGAAACTCCGAATTCAAAACATGATTCCTACATTTACCGTTAATTCTTCAATTATCCCTCCCGAATAAAACGGAACTAATCTTACAAAAAATTATAAAACATTTTTACGATTTTTACCGAAAAAAGTCACCGGTTTTTTTAGTTTATTTGCGCGGTGCGAAACATCTGTCTCGTTTTCTCACGGTTCGAACGTTTTTAGGGTTCGGTATCGTTTACTAAGGCTCCGCTGTCCGTCCGTCTGTCGCAAGTATCTTTTGAACCATAATACATCTCCATCTTCAAATTTTTACTGAGTGTGTGCTAATATGGTCGTTATAACAACAAATAGGTAATAAAAATAAAATAAAATTTAAAATTAAAGGGGGTCCCCATTTCCCCATACAAGACGCTTGATTTTTACTAAAACATTAAAAAATGTAGCGTTAAATATTAAAAGATGGTACGGAACCCATCGTGTGCGAGTCCGACTCACACTTGGCCGCTTTTTGTTTTTTATTATTTTTATAAATTTTTTGGCGTAAGGAAGCTCTCGCCACCTGTTATGTGTCAGGGGATGCCATGCTATTTTGAAATAATTTAAAAATCTTTTGGTTACTGTACTAAATTACTTGCTTACGATAATTTTAGGTTTAGTGATGTTTTACTTAAATTACTTGGGTTTTTTTTTAAGTAATTGAAGAAACACATTTCAAATAATGAAATAATGAATGATCTGAGGGACCGAGGGGCGATTCCCGAATTTAAAAGGTTGATTCTCTATCAACCTTCAAATACTTATTAGAATACAGATTTTTATTTTGCTTCTTACGTTCAAAATGTAGGCCCAATCTCATCTCAGCGACAATCATTGTCAAATATTCACGAAAAGAGGTATTTTTGACAGCTTGCGATTGCAATTAGAATTTGAACGTAAGAAGCAAAATAAAAATCTGTATTCTAATAAGTATTTGAAGGTTGATTCTCTAAACAGTTTTTGTTTACCCAAACACAGATTTTCTGCTAAAAAATTATGCCCAAAATAACCGCCAGGTGTAAGTGTGGGTGTGCGGGGGAGGGGGGGTGTCTAGCAAGCGTCTAGACAGCGGGGGGTGGAGGCAGCGGGCGCGGGGGAGTCGTCTAGACATAGCCTCATCGACTCGCCTGGTTGCTACGTTCAACTTGCTAGCTCCTACGGACTATGGGAGCCTGGTACTTTTGTAATTGGAGGTGAATTTATGGATCAGTTTTAGGGGTTAATTGGGATAGATAATTAATTGTTTTTAGATAATTTGGGGCCAGCAAGATGTTATTAAATTCATGAGTAAATATACATATAAAAGAAACGATGGATGGACTGTGTGTAAGATGATAATTATGGCTAGAAAGGGGGTGACTACTGAGATGACGACTGATAGAGAAGAATGGATAAAGAACATTATGCTGCTACGAACACTAATGGATAAAGGGCAGGAATGAAGATGAATTATGAAAGTGATGTGTCTAAGCTGACGGATTTGGATCATTCATCAGAAAATTAACGATACAAACTAAAATTATAAAGAGGTAAAATTGTTCGTTTGTTTGGAAGAGGTAATCTCTGTTAGTAGGTAACGATCCGATTACAAAAATACCCTGCATGCTGAGTGCCAGAGGTAGTATGTCTTACCTATCTTATCATATACTTGTTTGACTTCCTCGCAGACGGAAATCGTGAAAAGAAGCAAGTTTTAATAAAATATAATATCATATTCCTAACTCCTAACTAAAATAAAATATAATTAAAAAAACCTACTCAACAATGAGATAATCATTAGATTTATCCTTATTATTCATACTAACTATTGCCCACGACTTCGTCTGCGATCCAGGATGAAAAGAAGCCTATGTCTTTCTCCAGGTCACGGTCTACCCATGTGTCAAATTTTATCCAAATCCGAACGGATTTTAGCGTGAAAGCGAGCCGTTTTAGCGTGAAAGCGTAATAAACGAACAAACTCACTTTTGCGTTCATAATATTAAGTTAGGATAAGAAAGAAAAAAAAAAAAGAAATATTAATATTTACCTATAAATTGTAAAGTTATTTACAATCCAGATTCTTCATGAAGTTGCCGTGATGTCTTCTGTTTTTAGTTTCAGTAACTCCGGTCGGCTCCAGTCTTCAAAAATCCTGAAATGAGAAATAACAAAAAAAAGTTAGTAAGGCAATAAAAAAAAACACTAGTAGTACAATAGGTGGAGAGCTGTGACAGCCCAGTGGTGTGACCGTCAGACTGCCAAGTCATAGGTCTCGAGTTCGAACCCAAGACCTCTGACTTTTCGGTTTCATGTGCCTATTGTATAATTATCACTAGCTTCAAAAACAGTGAATGAAATCATATTGAAACCGACACGCCTGAGAGATATTTCTCGACGGCATGTGAAGCCAAGTCAGAGGCCCATGAGCGGATTTAAAACTCTGACACCAGTCACTAACCACACGAAATCCCAATAACACTTTCCCTGACCCGAGAATCGAACCCAGGACCCCACACTCAGCAGTCGCGCTTGCGACCACGAGACCAACGGGGCAGTCCTACCTACATACAGTACGACACAACTTAGATGTAGCATCGGCTAAATTCGTAAAACCGATCTCCATCCGAACTGAGTGCGCCTTTAAAATCACCAATCTTTATTATTAGCTGAAAATGATCTGTACGCAAACTTGTAAAGTCACATAACCAAATAATTGGTAAAATTGAAATGAATGAATGCAAATTTTCACTAAGTTGTTTCGTACTGTACCTACTTTGATTTCATTTGAACATTTATTTTGACATATTGACACACTGACTCATAATCCCAAACTTCCTCCTAATAATATATACAGACATATTATTAACAGCGACGTAGACATATTAATAATAGCGGCCGAAATAACCGGAAATGAAGTAGACACGACAGATATGGCTACTATTAACTATTATTATTTCTTAGGAAAATCATTTCGCGAATTGTGGTCAAATGTTTGGGGGAATTTATAATAGTGGGTTGAAATGCGAGAATCTAGCAACATAGATAGGTAGGTATATTGTTAGACAATATTTTATAGGTATTTTATCAACGCCTGAAATATGGCTCAATTTATTGCTGCTGTAGCTCGGCTTCAAACTCAAAGTCTGATCATTTATTTCAATTAGGCGCAGAAAAGGCACCTTTGAACGTCAAATTTTTACATAGAAATAGAACTGGTAGTAAAAAAGGTAGTTTTCGTATGGAGAAGAATGGGCAAGTAACTCCATCGTTACTCTTTTAAAATGTTTTACAATGAGTATTTTGTATAGGTACATTAATTATATGACTATATAATGTGAAGACGGTGCACCTAGAATAAAATAATTACTATACCACAATAGGTAAAAATAAGACAGATAATTTTGCCCACTAATCTTTTTCTAAAATAAAAGTGGAGAAAGTCTCGTCAAAATCGGTACAGTCGTTTCGGAGATTAGCCGAAACTAACTGACAGAAAGATAGAGAGACAAATAAAAAAATTGTCTTCGGAAATTGAGGTCATAAAATAAACTCAAATGTATAATGAAAAATATCTTTAAGTTGACTTAAAATTACAGTTTCGGGTTCAAGTATTCAAATTAGAATCAAATCAAAGCACTCAATTTGTAAAAGGCACCTCTCTGTGAGAGGGAGTGGGCTGTAATCCACCACGCGGGCCGAGTGCGGGTTGGTAGATGTCACATGTCTTCGAATTTTTGGTTCTAGGACATGCCAATTTCCTCTCGATGTTTTCCTTCGTCGTTTTGAGACCGCAGTGGTGATGAAATTATTTACTCAAAGTAAAGCGCCTGGCTGGGTTCGAACCCACAACCTTCCTCCACTGGGCCACCACTGCTCTACTGGGCCACCACTGCTCTACTGGGCCACCACTACTCTACTGGGCCACCACTGCTCTACTGGGCCACCACTGCTCTACTGGGCCACCACTGCTCCACTGGGCCACCACTGCTCTACTGGGCCACCACTGCTCTACTGGGCCACCACTGCTCCACTGGGCCACCACTGCTCCACTGGGCCACCACTGCTCTACTGGGCCACCACTGCTCTACTGGGCCACCACTGCTCTACTGGGCCACCACTGCTCTACTGGGCCACCACTGCTCTACTGGGCCACCACTGCTCTACTGGGCCACCACTGCTCTACTGGGCCACCACTGCTCTACTGGGCCACCACTGCTCCACTGGGCCACCACTGCTATTCTGGGGCACCACTGTTTCTATAAAATAATTTAAAAGTGACCGCTACCGTTACTTTTTAACCGGTCGATCTATAGTTAAGTAAATAAGTAACGGCACTCAAATAGATTGGTTATCAGTTGACTATTTACTATTTAAACATAGATAATAGAACCAGCGTCCATTGGCCGACGGGTAGCTGATAACTCGACGAGGAATCGACCACTGACGCTGTGGTTGATAAGGAATAGTACTCGTGTAGTAAATAGTGCAGTGGTATCATTTATAGTTTATATTAAAAAATTACATTATGCTTTTATTCTTCAAACGCATAAGCAGAGGTGGTACACCCACACTTCGACAGTTTTTTTTAAAGTGTCTGCTACACGGTCGCCAACCGCGTCCCGACAGAGGTGATATTGGTGGTTTACAACCGTGTAGATGATGGTTTACTACCAAATTTGAAACAGCTCTGCCGGTCGCCATCCAAGGTCACCTCAGTCGAGGACGCGGTTGGAATCCCTCTATCAGGCACTTAAGTAATAGGGGGCAAGCCTATTGCCGTTAACTGGGTGGAAATTTAAATAAAAAAACACAACATTCACTTCCCTGTAAACCCCGAAGGGTTAGACAGTGGAGTACATATACTATCTTCTTCTTTTCGCACTCCTGGTACTTGTTGAAAGGCCACTGTCCTCCCATACCTATTAACACTGTAATTCGAAAAAATTGTAAAAGAAAATTAATTTTAAAAGAGTATCCGTGGAGTTTCTTGCCGGCTCTTTTCCATAGGAAACGACCAATTGGAACCGTGCAGCTACTGACGTTTCATAAGTGCCCATGTAGGCTTATGTGAAACAAAATATTTTGATTTTAATTGCGTGTGGTTAGTGACTGGTGTCAGAGTTTTAAATCCGCTCATGGGCCTCTGACTTGGCTTCACATGCCGTCGAGAAATATCTCTCAGGCATGCCGGTTTCCTCACGATGTTTTCCTTCACCATTTTTGAAGCAAGTGATATTATACATAATTCATGTGTGCAATGAATCCGAAAAGTCAGAGGTGCGTGTCTTGGATTCGAACTCGAGACCTATGACTTGGCAGTCTGACGGTCACACCACTGGGCTGTCACTGCTCTCTACCTATTGTACACCTACATTTGGCCAGTTATGTTGAATTCCCATGTAATAGGGGGCGAATCTATTACCATCTTCGGGGCCCCAGAGTCCAGGCTGAGAATTTCCTGATGGTTAAACCCAATCACACTTTGCCCGACCCGGGAACCCAGACCTTACAGTTAGCAGTAGTGCTTGTGAATACAAGTAAATAGCACTTGTGTTGTAAGTACATATTGCAGTGGCATCATTTATAGTTCAAATTACCTTATTATAACACTAGTTTTTGGCCGCGGTTTCGCCCGCGTGGAGGTCGGAAATTACCCCACGGGAACGTAACACCGG